>OX457051.1:5567375-6249875 GCA_949752735.1 Lumbricus terrestris | reverse complement strand
TTTGGTACTTCGAAGGTGAAACAAGAGTGGACATTTTCACGTCGACAAACCAAATAAAATGTATCAAGTCTGCAGGATAGCGCTTTAAGAACTGCCTTTCTCGCTCGATGTGCGCCTGTTATTGACCTCCGTTAGTTCAGTTCCACTGTAGGCCTACGCTCCTTGAAATATTTTAATCACTTCAAGTTGTAACTGGAATAGTGCATAATTAAAAGAAATGGCTAAGTTTATAGACTATTTGGGAATAAAATAGTCTTAGTCGCAATAATATTTAAAAAAATTTGATGCTGATTTATCTATTTATTGTTGAGGTTCGGTTTTTTCCCGTTCACCGTGTATATGTATATTATACTGTAACAATCAAGTAGTATTCACTACCCAGGTACAAGGATGACTTGTACCATAAACTATACAAAACAGAGTTATTCAATTCAACAACATCAATAAATGCGCAATGTGGTCGACGTCACAAAAAAACTCACAACTCTGTCAGAGTTGGTTCACTTAAAGTAAGTTAAGTAAGGTAAAGTAAGCTAAACTGTAGCCAATTTTGAAGGACAGTTATTGGTCTATTTGAAGGAAGAATCGTAGAATGATCCAAGTTAAGAGTGTCTTGCCTTGAAAAGTTTTTTATCGATTGATTGACTGGTTGACTGACTGATTGATTTATCGATTATGGTAATGGTACACTGTAGAATAGCTCAACTGCAAGTAATAGTTCCTAAAAGAATCTTAAAAGTACGATATTTCTAAAGTTAAACTTCCATTAATTTCTCTGTGTATGCATGCATGTACGCCCATGTAACTTTGTGTGTAAACATCGTAATAGTCGTATCGTATGCAATAAATAATAGAGCTCCTCTCGCAGCATAGACTATTCAGCACAGAAACCCCGAAAAACCGGGACGTCTTGAGAGAGCGAGAAGATCGGCGAAGCCCGTGGAAGGAGGGAGGAGGGGGGAGTACTATTCTCTATTTGGATGAATCTCGGCAAATAATCCGCTCTGAGTGAAGACACAGCGAAGACGATGGACAAAGAGGTCAAAGAGGTGAAGACGGTCGGTACATATAACGAGCAGGTGTCGCTGAGGGACGCTTAATTCTGCATAATAGTCGAAGTGATAATTGGGGGACAAGACCAAGTTGGGATTTGGAGACCATGAGGATGATCTTATATATATATATATATATATATATATATATATATATATATATATTGGATCTGAGAGGTGTTAGACTTCTCAGCTATAGTGTTAGACTTCAGCCATATAAGTGGAAATGTGAGCGAACCGAGGAAGGCGTGCTATCAGTCTAGCACGCTGCAGCAGCGTTTAAGACGGCAGAGTATATGTATGATTTGCTGGCATCCACCCTCACAATCTTCGAGCTTCGAGGAGGAGGAGGAGGAGGAGGAGGAGGAGGAGGAGGAGGAGGAGAAGGAGAAGGAGGAGAAGGAGTTGGGTCTGCACGTTAAGTGGCAGAAAACAATGGTGCAGAGCCTGAGCGAATTTCTATCACGACATCCGGACATCATGGTAGAGGGGGAGAGACGGTTGAGTGTGTTGAGGGCTTCAACTATAATAAATTATGGGCGTGCTCACCTATGAGTCCTGTCGAAGCACCGCGGAGATCTCAAAACGCATGGGAATGGCAAGGGAAGCCCTAAGAAATGGCATCTGGTCCACTCGTATCAGCCTCAGTACCAAGATACGACTGTTCAACTTGTATTATTGTATATCATCTCCTCTACGGCTCTGAAACACGGTCATTCGGTAGGCGGGATCAGCTGCGCCTAGACGCCCTTGGCACTAAGTGCTTGAGGACCTTATGCAGCATCAAGTGGTCCAACTTCATCTTCAACGCGGAGGTCTACAACAGAACTGGACAAACAACGGTATGCGGTACTAGCCTATTAGACGGAGGCGCCAGTGGCTGCTTGGGCACATTGCTCGAATGCCAGCAGACTCGGATTCTAGATAGGGACTGCTGGTGCAGGCTCTGCCTTTATGGAATCGCCCTAGGGGAAGAACTAGAATTACCTGGCTCATGATGATAGATGAAGACTTGGCAGGATTGGGTATAGATCTGAACATGGCCATCACTGTGGCTGAGGATTGGAACGTTGTAGAAATTTAATCAACTCATTGTGCAATGCTACCATTGGTGGAGTAGGCGACGAATGATGATGTTGATGATGGTGATGATGGACAGATGGAGTATGTATGTACATGTACCGTACGTATCTAGTATGCATGCATAGGTCCATGTGTGTATATTTATGTATGTAGGGTCTATGTATCTTTGTAAGGGCTGCAATCTTTGTACAATTGTACATTACGCATATGCAAGTATGCATGTACCTGTATCAGGCTGTATGTATGTAACAGGGCTGTTTTAAAGAAATTTTTGAAACTGCACAACTCCTTCTTTCCTTTCCCATCTTCCATAGTAAATTAATTCCAATCGGAGAACAATTACCTTTTTTACTTGTTTTAACTGTACAGAAGTGCTTCTACAACTGCACAAATCCCTTTAGAACTGCACATTTTGTGTACAACTGCACGTTTAAAAAAGCCATGGACTATGTAACTATGTATGTGTGTATGTTCGTATGTACGTCTGTATGATTGTACGTGTATTTGCGTACACATCTGTGCACACATATATATATAATATATATCATACGTATGTGCTGTATGCATTCTTTTCCTTTCTCCTGCTACTGCAGGTGAACACGGAGCTGCGTGAGATGGAGAGGACGTTGCAGCTGATGCGCCGTTCCATCAAAGAGAAGGAGACGACGAAGAAGCTTGCAAATGCCAGGGTCGAGGAACGGGAACGCCATCTCAACATGGACGTCTGCAGCGACACACTATTGAACAGGTAATTCGCTTCTACCTGCAATCATTATTATGTTACATTATAATATAATGTAACATAATAATGATTGCAGGTAGAAGCGAATATATATTATATGCTATTCAAAAACCCGGATTTGAGTTCCTTCCCTGCAGAGACGGATATATTCGGTGGATGAATCTTCGGATATATAGTCTTTAGTCTTTAGCTCACAATTCATGAGCTCCATCGACTGATGCTTAAGCAGTCTGTCATGGCGCTTAATAAATTCATGCAATATAGGCACTGTTTCAATGTTTCACTGTTTCAATGTTTCACTGTTTCACTGTTTCAATGTTGTTAGATTTACTTATATTTGTGGGGCACTGTGGTGTAGTGGGTACGTTCGTTGCCTTGTGGCCGGAGAGTTGCAGGTTAGAATCCACCTCAAGCCGCCTCGTACTCGTACTTGCACTTTCTTCACTCGCAATTGCTTAAGCGCTTCGGCGTGAAACTCCGATGCAGTGTCCGCGCTGTAGACGGGAGCGCTTCTGAACAGATCTTGAAGGGCGCTAGTGCACATGCATAGTCAATTAATAATAATAATAATTACGACAATTTATATGGCTCAGTAACAAGGGCGCCTTTCAGAGCAGCTATACACGCGATAAGCCCTAGCGAACAAGTATGATTTTAGCATGGATTTAAAAGAGTCCACTGAACCTGCAGATCGAATAGTGAGGGGAAGTCTGTTCCAGCATCGAGGACCAGCGACCGAGAAAGCATGATTGCCGAAGCGCGTTCTCATCCTCCGCACATGCAAATCGGTTCTCTCAGATGATCTGAGCCGAAGCCCGGCCGCGGAGGAATGAGTCTCTGTGCAGCAATCGCGCAGGTACTCGGACGCAGCTCTGTTAAGTGATTTGAAGACGAGCAGATAGAGCTTGAATTCGATGCGAAATGGAACAGGCAACCAGCGGAGGACGTCACGGAGGAGCGGCGTGACGTGATCGTACTTTCTTATATTGCAGACTAGACTCGCCGCAGCATTAAGCACCGACTGGAGGCACGCAGGCGCGCCGGCAAGCAAACTGTTACAGAGGTCCACCTTCAAAGTGACGAAAGCGGCAACGGCCGTTCTCTCAGCTTCGAAGGGCAAGGATTTGATGCAGCTCCCGATGAGACGGAGCTGCCGGAAGCAACAGCCTACGGTCCATGCGATATGGCGCCTCATGGACAGATCTGACTCCAGCAGGACGCCGAGATCACGCACGGAAGTCGAAGGTCGTATCAGGGCCCCACAGACACTCAGCACGCGGTGTCAAGATGTAGACACCGTCTGCTGGTCGCACACCACAAGACATCTATCTTCTCGGGGTTGAGCCGCAGTCGATTCGAATGCATCCATTCAGCAATCCTCTCAATGCCAAGCTCCATTCTTCGGCGCTGCTGCTCAACAGTTGATGGATGTCCCCATGTGTGTGTAGAGGTGGAAGTCGTCGGCGTAGAAATGGGATGCTAGGCCGAGACTAGTAGCAAGCTCACACATCGGCGGTGTAGAGCAGAAACAGCAGCTTGTCGAGAACAGGGACGCCACAGAAGAGAGAGCGGAGGTTGAATAAAATCCCGCCGAAGAGCACCGTCTGTCGGTGATTGCAGAGATAGGAGCGAAGCCAGTCAAGCGCGGTTGAGCGGATCCCCGGATGAATTGTGATCATCCTGCCGATTACTTCTATAATTCCATTGCTAGAAATGTCAATCAAGAGCTACCGTCATCAGTTCGCTCTGGTAGTCTTTCTTCGTCTTTCTTCGTCTTTCTCTCGTCTAAAAACCTGCCTTTTCTCTCGGGTTGAACGCACTCAGGGGAGCTCTTCTCTTCTGCGAGAAGCGCTTTATAAATGGTAATATTATACAATACAATAGGCTACAATACAATACAATCAAGGAGGAGACCAGGTCAGGATATGGTTTAGGTGCAAATCCACGTGTTTCAGGTTAAAGAATAATAATTTACTGCTTAAAAACCATAAAAACCGTGGCTTATAATCCAAAGACGTCTATTATGTTTTGTAGTTGAATACTGTGATTACTTAATTGCATATTTCGACTTTTTATGACTGTACACGCTGTTCTCATCCAATGTTCCCGCAGTGCGTTTGTAGGCGGTTCAATAAACTTAGGCTACTTATGTGTTCAGCATTTAGGCCTATAGGCTACCGTGTTTAAGCTCCATGAGATAGGGCCTATGCCTACTTGTATCTACATGTCTTAATCATCAGACGCGGAAACTAATTTTCATCGGGTGGATGATTTCTCTACCTGAATGTTGAGCACTGTAACGAAAATCCAAGATTATGCCTTTTTCAATTTCGCATGAAACGCACCACATCGATAAGTAGGCCTATAAGTTCATGATTTGCGGCAGCTTCGAAGAACCGCCATTAATGGCTGAACCCAGACTATATAGCATGCGAATGACAATTTTGCCCAAATCTTGCTATTGTTGAGTTAATTTACAAGGTTGGAAAAGGAAAATGTTAAGGTTTCTCATAACTGTTAGCTGAACCTCTAAGAAAAAATCTAGGCCTAAATCAGACAAAGTCCAGACATTTCTGACATAGGCTAACTAGCCCACATTTCTGCTCCTCGTGGCTGCATAAAATTCATTGTAGAAAACTGGCTGCGCACCATTGTTTTGGAGATTTTGCGCTATTTACCGTGTTCTTTGAAAGCGGATAAGGTGCAGTCATATAGTCAGTCTTTCGATCTTGGATATATTTGACAATCTTCTCATCCAGCACGATGGCAACGCCATCTCGACCCTTTCCATTCCAAATGTGAATTAGCCTACTATAATAATAATCTTAATCAATTCGCCTCTCTCGATCCGTCCACCTTCCGCGGCGGTGGCACTTCGAAAGCCTGTGCACTGTGTGCAGTGCTCCTTCCTGTCCTTATAATCTCTTCAATCACGTTGCAAGCTTTTGACAAGTTTGTCAGGACGTTTCGTGTCAGTGTCACAGTCTATTTTTGAAGTTTTTTCATGATATACGGCCGAGTAGGCCTTATTCCCTCCTCTAAATGCATGCTGAGCAACCCTGCGATTAACGATTCAAATCGTTCGTTTGATCGCTTCTTAACATATATAGGCTTAAATGAAAATTAGTAAAGCGCAACTTCAAGGGAAAACTGACCTGCAGTAGCGTTCCTGATCCAACTTGGAGAACCTCGATTATTCGAACAGATTACATAGGTGCAATCACGTCCTAAAAGTTGGGGGACCATAATGAATCACGTCCTAAAAGTTGGGGGGACCATAATAATAAACTTAGGGGACCACTCAAAAGTTGGGGGGACGCGTCCCGTGGGTCCCATAGGGTGGTTGCGCCTATGGAACAGAATATGGGATTTAGGACCTACAATACATGCTTGCATCGAATGAGATAGGCTGACTCGTTCAGCGCTAGCTCCGAGTAAGATGAGTTGACAAGTTGTTCCTGGCCACAGGTCACACGAAAGCAGTGACCATGAACAGCCAAGGCAGAGATGTAGCCTACAGTGAACAACTGCACGAGCCAAGATAAGAGGCTTCCTTAGTGATGCATGAATCTGCCTTCCGTTCTCGCGGTCTAAGGTCCACATAACACATGATGCAATTGAAGGCTGAACGAAGAGAAGAGAGCTAAAAAATGCAAATATAATCCGGATAAGAATATAAAACTGGGCAGAGATGCCCACTGGGATGCTCACTGTTGCATTACTTTACAACACTGTCTTGCATATAATTAGGCTATAATTATAAGGACCAATCTGTAAAACACTGGAAGAAAGTAGGCTAATGGGTCCGAGATTCGAAGATGACCGGCAATATGCTGTCGAGTCGACCCGTCGGGTCTCGGAAGGGTCGGCAAAGAAAGATGGACCTCCAGGACCTGCACTAACCTTGATTAGGCCTATAATTAACTGAATATCTGAATATGATATGAAAATCAACATCTTGCCCATGTTGATCGCAGATTACGCAGATAAATAGGCCTAAATTGTAGAGGAGAATGGCAAGAAAAAGAACGGCGAGAAATCGGTCGCTGGCCTGTAGGCTATGCTATTGCATGCATGGAGCGTTGTGACGCAGGATGTGTCACAAACAATAGGCCTACAAAGAACTGCATTGGGCGAGTAGTATAGGCCTACGTGCAGCTGTGCTAGTGAACCTGAAACGTGCATTAAAAATGAATGAATGAAATTCGTAATAATATTACGAATTTCATTCATTCATTTATAGGCCTACATGAAACGACGACGACGACGCTCCATAGCCTAGGCTATATTATAGCCTAGGCTATGGAGCGTCGTCGTCGTTTCATGTCGACCAACCAATCATCAAGAAGGGAAAATGCATTTCGACAGCTGCAACTAACAATGACTAGCAATTCAAAATAAGTCGTAGGGGTCAACGCCGCTGACACGAAACGGAGTATCCCCCATGAAAGCTATCCGGGGGAATGAATTAATCTATCCCCCGGATGGAATTAACCGGTCTATGCTATCCGGGGGGATAAACCATTCTATCCCCCTTTTTTTTAAATGCGCATAATAAAAAAAATTATGCTGTAATCAAAATTTAAAGTGACTCTAATTGTTTAAGTGTCCTAAGCAATGCTCAGATAAAGGTAACTCGAATTTATTTCGTGACTCTGATCGTTTTTAAGTGTTTTAAATGTTTTAAGTGCCCTAATAATAGGGCAAAAAAATTATCTAGTAGGAATAAACATAGCCTACCTGTTAGTGTCATTGTTCAAAACAAAGCAGATAAAAATGAATTTGCCAAAAAAAATACACGCGGAAGCTGTTTTTTAGGATTTTTAATTTGGGGGATACAATACGGGGGATATTCTATTTCGTGACACCGCCAATAGGCCAGTGTACACCTGCGACAAATAACGCGTTGTAATCGGATTTAGGCTACTGATTAATTTCAATACCGTATTTTAAAAGATAATTTTTTTAATGTGTAAAATTCACCTTAATTTGTTTTGTTCTTAGCATGAAGAGTGACGTCAAAGAATTGTGCAAAGCGATAACAATGGTGACAAGCAAGAAGGCTGACACGGAGAAGAAAGTCTCGGAACTGAAGAATGAACGAGACTCGTTGGAAAGGCAGATAGCAATCATCGACCATGACCTAACGGTGGATACGCATGAATGCATGCCACTTAGGCAGCATCTAGTCATCGACTCCAATGGGGGTCCAATCACGAAATTAGCATACTAACTAACGTAGGTAGGCAACAATGGATCAGATAATCTTAGTTATTACGAACAATCGTTAAGTGATAGAACAAGTTTACAACGGATAACATAGTCATTAAAATAAAACTTAAGAGCTCTGATTAAAATGTGTACAACCCGCGTTTCATTTTGATCTATACACATTGCATGAGTATATAGGGTGGGGTGGGGTAAGATGGACAGTGAGGTAAGATGGACACCCAACACAAAAATCAAAGAAAAGTCAACTTCTTAATGTCCATCTTACCCCGATCATAGGGTAAGATGGACACCGTCTTTCGACTAGTTAATAAAATACACGCGTTCGGGTACCAGCGTACTGAAAGGGGTGTGGCCTGTCGGTGATTGTCAGATGTAGGAGGAAGGCGTGTTTTGGCTAAAGTCAAATAAGAAGCTCAGTCAAAAGGCTAAGGAAATTCTGTAGACAGTAATTGTTCATGGGTTATCACCAATATTTTATTTAATAGATATGTATATCGGCTTGTTATTAAGCGCATTAAAACAGACTCCTCGTGGTCGCATACGTGTCACTGCCTGTGATACTCAAGGTTAGGGTGTCTGCCCATCGTATACCCTGCAAGAAGGGGTAAGATGGACACGATGTTTATCACCGAATATTTGTATTTCACAACAGATTACTCAACAACTCGGTATTTATTTTGACGCTATAGGGAGGCCCTCGTTTCATTTTGGTCGTTCATGTTGTGGTATATGTTTTAAAAAAATTTAACAAAAGAAGTAGTGCCCATCTTACCCCACGAAAGTGCTACGTACGGTATTGTATGACATGGCAGGTTCATTGACTTCTTTAGGTACAAGCCACGATATCTGAACGATTTTTTTATTATGAACGACAACTGGCATCGCGCACACTTATAATTGTATAGTCTCTGTTAAAAAATGTAAGTGAATATAATAATATATTGTAGGCTGCAAGTCTCACCTACCCATCTTACCCCCTACATTGTGTCCGTCTTACCCCCGCCGGGTAAGATGGACATGACCAGAGGAGGTCATACTTGGATGCAAATTGCAGGAATATGCTCAATCAGTGAAGACTTTTTACCACTGGTTAACAATACTTTGATACTTGCCTACAATAACATGTTTTAAAACATGTTAAAAGTTTACAACTATTGTCATTATTGACCAAACATTGCTTAAAGGGTCCATCTTCCCCCTCTCTACCCTAAGCTTAACACTAATATACAGGGTACGCCAAAAAGCCTAGGTTTTTTGCCAATATCTTGGCCAAAAGTAAGAATTTCGAAATGAAATTTTACAGTCCTAAAGACAATTCATATTTACACATGATGGCCAGATTTCATCAAAATATTTCAAACAGAACAAACGTTATACCACTTTTAGCGAGGCCACCCACCGTTTTTCGACGATTCAAAAACGAAACGCGACAAAAAGCCGATTTTATTAGGCTAAGTCTCATCTCAAATAACTGTTGTCAAATGAACTTGGTAATGCCTCACAACTAGTGTTCAATGTGCCCACCACCAGTGCCAAAACTTTTTTCGAGTCTCTTTTCTAAGTTCTTGATGGACCTGTTGATTAATCCGACAGATTCCTTATTTACCAATTTGATTGTCATCTTGCTAAGTGACTTCTCAGTGACGCGCAGCTACGCTGTTTCTTTTTTAAATAGTAATAATAATGATCATCTGGCATTATCAAGGCTATGATACCCAATTATTTGAGATGAGAAAAAATCGTGTTTTTATTACTTTTTTGTTCCGTTTTGTTTTCAAATCGTCAAAAAACGGTGGGTGACCTCCCTAAAAGTCGTACAACTTTTGCTCTGTTTGAAATATTTTGATGGAATCATGTGCAGATATGAATTGTGTTTAAGCCTATAAAATTTCATTTCGATATTCTTAATTTTGGCCAAGATATTCTCCAGAATAATTAGATTGGTTTTTTGCTTTTTGTTGCGTTGCGTTTTTAAATCGTCAAAAAACGATGGGTGACCTCACTAACAGTGGTGTAACTTTTGTTGTGTTTGAAATATTTTGATGAAATCTGACCATCATGTGTAAATATGAATTGTCTTTAAGACTGTAAAATTTCATTTCGAAATTCTTACTTTTGGCCAAGATATTGGCAAAGAAACTAGGGGGTCTTTTTTTGCACACCCTGTATATAACTACAATAATAATTTCTTTCAGAGGCTCAGTTCTGCTGTCGCTGGGTTGTTATTATAATGAATGACTACAGACCTGAGTATAATAATAATATTACACTATTCATTTTAAGCTGACTTTTCAGCACTGAAGCAGCTCATCCCTGTTTCCCAAGATGGTTCTGAATTGCTGACCAGAACACAATGCAGAATTCATAACAAATGGTACACAAACCAACCAAGAACTAATAAACTACAGGTACCAAAATCTGGAAGCCATGCAGTAGGCCCTAATGATATTGTTTTACTAGGTGTTCAAAGACAGAAACATTTGAAATCTGGCAGTTTGGAATTTGAAAGAAAGCACTGGAGAGCAGCCATTTAGTTGTAAAAAAATAGTATGTACAAATATCTTCAGTAAGTTATACTCATTGTAACAAGATTGTATGATTTGTATCATATATTATAATAGAGTAAATAATAACATTATGACCATATAAATAGTAAATAATATCGCAGCATATTATATCAGTTCATGTAATACAATCATGCAAACAACTAAAAATTATAAAAATTTTGTAAAATGCTTCCGGAGGAGATGTCATCTAAGTTTTTAGCTGGACAAAAATAGCATTTGTACAAATATATACAGTAAATTATACTCATTGCAATATGATAGCATCATATACTATATTAATAAATAATAGCATTATATATAATCATATAACAGTAAATAATATCATGGATTCATGGTATATTATAACACTTCTTGTAAAATAATGATGTAAACAGCAACTAAAAGCTATTATCATTCTGTCAAATATTTCTGGGGGCAATGTCAATCCTGGGAGAGGGAGTCCCAGAGACGTCTAGATTAAACACTGGACAATGGCAATCACGTTACTAGGCCATACATATATATATGTGTGTGCATATATATATATATATAAAGGCTGGTCATGACGGTCGCTAGAGTTCCTCGAACTGACGGCACAAGGTGACAAGGTGATATACAGGGTGCGCAAAAAAAAGACCCCCCTAGGTTTTTTGCCAATATTTTGACCAAAAGTAGGAATTTCCAAATGAAATTTTACAGGCTTATAGACAATTCATATTTACACATTATGGCCAGATTTCATCAAAATATTTCAAACGGAACAAAAGTTATATCACTTTTAGTGAGGTCACCCACCGTTTTTTGACGATTCAAAATCGAAGCGCAAAAAAAATTAGGTTTTTTGCCAATATCTTGGCCAAAAGTAAGAATATCGAAATGAAATTTTTCAGACCTATAGCCAATTCATATCTGCACATGGTGTTCAGATTTCATCAAAATATTTCAAACAGGACAAAAGTTATACCACTTTTAGCGATGCCACCCACCGTTTTTTGACGATTCAAAAACGAAACGCGACAAAAAGTAACAAAAACACGATTTTATTAAGTCTGATCTCAAATAACTGTTGTCAAATGAACTTGGTAGTGCTTCACAACTTGTGTTCAATGAGCCCACCACTCGTGCCAAAACTTCTTTTGAGTCCCTTTGCAAAGTTCTTGATGGACCTGTTGATTAATCTGATAGATTCCTTATTTACCAATTTGATTGTCATCTTGCTAAGTGACTTCTCAGTGACGCGCAGCTACGCTGGTGCCCTGTTTCTTTTTAAATGGTAATAATAATGATCAACCACTAATACCAAGGCTATTTGATAACAATTATTTAAGATGAGACTTAATAAAATCGTGTTTTTTGCTACTTTTTGCTGCGTTACGTCTTTGCATCGTCAAGAAACGGGAGGTGGCCTCACTAAAAGTGGTATAACTTATGTTCTGTTCGAAATATTTTGATGGAATCTGACCACCATGTGCAGATATGAATTGTCTTTAAGCCTGTAAAATTTCATTTCGATATTCTTACTTTTGACAAAGATATTGGCCAGAATTATTGGATTGGTTTGTTGTTACTTTTGTTGCGTCGCGTTTTTTGAATCGTCAAAAAACGGTGGGTGACCTTACTAAAAGTGATGTAACTTTTGTCCTGTTTGAAATATTTTGATGAAATCTGGCCATAATGTGTAAATATGAATTGTCTATAAGCATGTAAAATTTCATTTCAAAATTCTTACTTTTGGCCAAAATATTGGCAAAAAACTTAGGGGGTCTTTTTTTTGGCGCACCCTGTATATATATATGTTGGTGTGTATTGTAAAGGTAGTATCGGTGCCGGGACTGTTTGAAAGTTGCAACGTGTGAGCCAAACCACGGATGCCTTGATAAACTGGCTTTTTGAATCTAGATGTCCATAAACCTATAGGCTGGATAAAATTATGCATAGGTTATCTAATGACTAATTTGATATTTTGGCGCCGGGACGAATGACTGAATTTGAATATTAAACAATATTAAAAACACATTTATGGAATTTATCACTCCGTTCCATTCTGTAGATAACCCAGTTGACCTAGACCTGCAAGGCAAAATGTGAACGCATCATTAGGGGGTGAGTCTTTGTACTCGAGAGACAAATATTATCCATACTCAGTGTGGGATTTATGAAACAGGCTACAATGACCAGGGAGAGCTAGAGAGGCAGATTGCACAGACAAACAGAGACAGAGCGATAGAGGGGCAGTTAAACGCAGACAGATAAGCGTCCATGTTTAAGGGATAGGAGGGAGATGGACAGAAAGAGAGGGAGAGCTCGATTGTGCTGAGAGAGACAGACGAGCAAACAGACAAACGAAGACATAAATACGGAGATTCGGTTCAACCACATATTATATTACAGACTACAATTTGAACTCTGTATCAAGCCTCCAACTTTATGCACAAGCTATAGGCTATGATCCGTGCATCATATGCAATGCATGTCTCTGTTGCAACATTATTTTATTAAACGACGTCGTCAATTCAACGATTATTGGTGTGTATTTCGCTTTGTTTCACAAGGCAATCCATTATACGTTGGAAAGTTGTTAGCAGATATCTTTTCATGGCCCCAAGAAACTAAACTCCAACACTTGTTGCTAACAATAATAATTTACCGGACACCGTCATGTCCGGTAATTTCTGAAATGACAGTTTGTGTAAATACCGGACTGTCGGGTTCATTACTGGACATCTGGCAACCCTAAATGCAGATAGGGAGAATAAGGATACATATGCGGATGTCCGCATCTATTCGTCATCTGCCTTTGCTACATAGGCTGAGTTAAATCTGCATTAGCACTCGCTTCTTTTTGCCCACAGCAGATTAAATATTAACTGCACAGAAGAAGCCAAACATGTGAAAACAGTCACCAAACCAAAAAAAGTATTTTCTCAACAAATTAGCAAAAATGATTTACTTAGATTAGGCAACTAAATAAACTAACAGTAACAAAGCACACACACACACACACACACACGCAAACACCTTCTAGACAGAAAAACATCCACTTGGCCCTTGAACTTCACAAAGTAAACAACCAAGGATGTAATAAATTTAAGCAATTCATCCATAATTAATGTGTATTTCAATAAAAATCACTTAAAAGAGAGTTCATTACTTTAGGCATTAAACACACATGTGATAGTATTGGATGGGTGTACAAACACGTTCACACACGTGTGTGCGCGTGTGACCTTGGCTGACAAAAAGGGACAGAAATTAATACCTTGCTAATTAAAATACATCATCTGGCAGGAAATCACAAATAAAAATTCAACCAGTCTCTACTTGATGCATCAAGGACATATTTTGGCCTTAATGCATCAAGTGGTGCAAAATAGTTTGTTGCAGAGATGCAGTTGCATCATTTAAAGACAAAAACCAATGCATTGGTTGTGGTTTGTTTGTGGTTTATGTGAAAAACAATTATTTTCCAGCTGATCTAACAAGTGACAAGTGGTTTCTCTGTGACCAAGATTCTATTATACATAAATATATATATATATATAAATGTATCGAGGGCTTAGAGCACAGACGTCGTATCTACCATTTTTTCAGAAAATCACTTTTTGACGCTATTCGATGCGTGAAATTATTCTTCACAGTCTCACAAAGGTTGTATGTACATACGGGGAATAGGCACTAAGATATCGTTCATAAACTGAATGTCGTATCTGCAAGTCAAGGTAACAAACGTCGTATCTGCCACATACGACATTTGTATAGTAATGTTTGCCACATACGACATTTGTGCAGTTGTTTCTGCGTCGGGCATAAACAAACGATTTATGCAATGCATCGTATCTACGACTTGTCGCGTGGTCAGTGTTATAAGGAGAAGAAACAATTTAGTAAAATTTATGATAAATAACACCTAAATGGATAGAAAACGACGAGTAAAACATCGCTTCAGCGCTAAAGAAGTTACAGGTACATTTTTCCAATTATATTCTGCTTTAAATTGCTTTAAATTGCAACAAAACGCTGACATTCGGTTTGATGGGCGATAATATAATATCATTGGCCTATTGATAGCTGATCACAATCTTTTAAGCGCAAAATTAAAACTTGGGTTCAAATTTTAAAATAATTATGTCTCTTTATACCAGTATTTCCACAGTTTAAGTAGGCCTATAGACTGTTGAAAATGAAAGTTATTTTGTACGAATACCAAATTTCTGTCCAGAGTTTTCTAAGCAGTTATTGTATAATAATAATTATACCGGCCCATGTGTACTTTTAGAAATGCTTATGGCGGAAACGGATGATAGCAGTGAGTCAGAAGAATACCTTCCTGAACCCCTAAAGAGAATAAGAGAAAAGGCCCAACAGCAAGAAGGAAAAAGAAAAAGTCGGGAAATGCTTAGAAACAGAACATTACATAATAGATCTAAAAAGTTGGGTGTAGCAAGAAGTCCTTTGGGCAAAGCTTCGACTGAGACGGTTTCTGGAAGTCATACCACCCCTGGGTCAGTAATTCAGTCGGCAACCGAGGCAACTGGACAAAGCTCAGTATTGTCAGAGGAAAGCAATGCTATCACTCATGTAGCAAGAAGTCCTTTGGGCAAAGCTTCGACTGAGACGGTTTCTGGAAGTCATACCACCCCTGGGTCAGTAATTCAGTCGGCAACCGAGGCAACTGGACAAAGTTCAGTATTGTCAGAGGAAAGCAATGCTATCACTCATGTAGCAATAAGTCCTTTGGGCGAAGCTTCGACTGAGACGGTTTCTGGAAGTCATACCACCCCTGGGTCAGTAATTCAGTCGGCAACCGAGGCAACTGGACAAAGCTCAGTATTGTCAGAGGAAAGCAATGCTATCACTCATGTAGCAAGAAGTCCTTTGGGCAAAGCTTCGACTGAGACGGTTTCTGGAAGTCATACCACCCCTGGGTCAGTAATTCAGTCGGCAACCGAGGCAACTGGACAAAGTTCAGTATTGTCAGAGGAAAGCAATGCTATCACTCATGTAGCAATAAGTCCTTTGGGCGAAGCTTCGATTGAGACGGTTTCTGGAAGTCATACCACCCCTGGGTCAGTAATTCAGTCGGCAACCGAGGCAACTGGACTAAGTTCAGTGTTGTCGGAAAACAATGCAGAAAGCCGGAAAAAAAGAAGCAAAAGAGGTCACCCGGAGCCTGCACGATGGAAAAGAAATATTAAAAAATCTCAAAGAACTCATGGCATAAGGAAACAAATGCAAACGGCAACTTGTAAATGTTGTGTGATGAAGTTCACACCTGATGAGCGTTCAAACATTTTCAAAGAAATATGGAGTATCTCATGGGACAGGAAAAGAGATTTTGTGGTTGGACATGTAAAGCAAATTCCAACAAGAAGAACAACTGTTACACATCCCAGCAGAAGACAACAGTCATACACATATAACTTCCCAAAGCCTGGTTGTGCGAATAATGTTAACGTTTGCAAGACTTTCTTCTTACAAACAACAGCTCTGGGCGAAAGGTTCATAAGTGGTACAGTTCAGCGTGCAAAGTTATTGAGTAATACTGCCGCTGCACCGCCTGATGGGCGGACAGGAAGGCCAGCACCAAATAAGACACCGGAAGCTGAGGAGACTTTTGTCAAAGAGTTCTTGAAGAGAATTCCTGTTGTCCCGTCACATTACTGCCGAAGAGACAGCACTAAGTTGTACTTTGAGCCTGGCTTGTCAATTGCCAAACTGTTTGATCTGTATAAATCTGAGTGCTCTCTCTGCACACCACCCAAGACAGCTCTGTCAAAGGGAGTTTTTTCTAAAATTTTTCATTCCATGAATTACTCATTTTTCGCACCACGAAAGGATCAGTGTGATCGATGCGTAGCCCACAAAAACGGTTTAATGGAAGACACAATTTGGAACAATCATATACAGGAAAAGGATTTAGCAAGAAACTGCAAAGAAGCTGACAAAAAGTTTGCTCAGGAAAACCAACAGACTGTTGTAGTAGCTACAGTGGATCTACAACAGGTTCTTCTTTGTCCAAAGAGCCTCTCATCAGCAACATACTACAAAAGGAAATTGGCCTTGCATAATTTCACCGTGTACAATTTGGCTACATCAAATGTTGACTGTTACGTGTGGCATGAGGGAGAAGGAGGTTTAGAAGCTTCAGAATTTGCTACACTTCTGACCGAATACCTAAGTTCATTGTCCGAAACTATAGAGACTGTTATCCTATGGTCTGATGGATGCACCTATCAGAACAGAAATGCAATAGTTTCTTCGGCACTGCTTTACTTCTTGCGCAGCAACACGAAACCTAATCTAAGAGAGATACATCAGAAATATCTTGTACGAGGTCATACACAAATGGAGGTAGACAGTGTTCATGCCGCAATAGAACAGAAAGCTCGTCGTGTTGAAGTCTACACGCCAATGGAATGGGAAACTATTATGAAGACGGCTAGACATACCAAGCCATATAATGTACATTCTATTGACCATACAATCTGGAAGACCTTTCCTGTACTTCTGAAGTCTATCCGTCCAGGAGGAACTGCCGGAGGTGCCATGGTGACTGATGTGAGACATTTCAAGTACTCTAAACATGGTATGGAGTACACACTAACTCATGGAACTGAACTGCAACCACTTCCTGCTCGAATTTCAACTGACGGAAGTACTCCGAAACCGAAATATCAGCATTCCCTTCCGATCAATCGTGCGAAGCTTGCAGATCTGCTTGCACTGTGTCATTCAATCGTTCCTAAAGAACATAAGGGATTTTATGAAAGCCTGAAACAGTAGACCAGACTGTTTCCTGTGACGCTTAAGCGTTGAGTAAACACAAATTGCAGTTAGCTATTTTTCTTTAATTTGATGGACAAAACATGCCTGAATAATTATTATGTAGAACATTTCTGCAAATTAATGGATCAAAGAGCATCAGGTTGAGGTGGTTCTCTAAGTACACGACGTCGTACTATGCTTGTTATCACCAGGCTGTGCATTTCATCTTCTCATGATTGTGTTTTTATTGTTGATTTTGAGACATTAATCTACAGATTTCACTTACATTTTGGTCTGAAGTATACAGTCACACTTTTAGTTAAAATCTTAATTTCTTGCAAAACACTGCAGTGAAAGTATACATTATTCAATCAAAATACATTTCGGCTAATTCACTTTGTATGAAACGGGAAATGCATGTAACAGACAATTGTTTGGTCATATTAAATGCTCTTGTTTTTGCACATACAATGATCGTGCGCTTGTTCGTTAGAAATAATCTACTGCACAGATGTCGTATGTGACCTTTAATTACATTTTGAAGTCTTTCCGTTACGATGCTGCATAAAAGACACTGACAATATCACTTGCTCGATCAAAATAAACATTTCGGCTATCTCACTTTTTATGAGAAACGAACATGTATCTTGAAAAAACGTTTTTTCTTCTTCCTGAAAAATTTTGTTTTTTGCACATACGACGTCTGTGCTTTAAGCCCTCGGTATATAGATTATATAATATATTCTACAATAATTCACTGCTTATCAGATAATCTAAACCATGTGAATTTTAAGAATTCAATTTCTTGAACCTATTATTATAGCATTATATCAAACACATTAAACTAAGGAAATGTATATATATAAAAACTATATATTACAACATGGGCCAGGTGCATTTTTGTTCAGCTTTAAAATTTATTGTTGACTGCTTATTTCTCTTTCTAAATTGTTGCTTGCATTCATCTTCCTTCTGTGGTGCCTATAAATACAAATATAAATACAGGATTAATTATAATATGACAACATAAACAAATGTTAGTAAGCACTGTAATTTAGCTAGAAAGAAACTTCAGGCTGACAAATAAAGGGAACACTTACTATCACATCAATACCTTACAGAAATTACGCAAAAAATTTATTGGTAAAAATTTCTACCTTGTTAATTAAAATACATCATTTTGCAGGAAATCACAAATAAAAATAGTTATTAAGCAACTGTGCATGAGATAACCCAGTCCCATCTATACCAGTGGCGGCGCCAGACACTTTTTGTAGAAAGGGCAGTCATACAAGTAACCAGGGCAAAGGTCAGTCATACAAGTAACCAGGGCAAAGGTCAAGTCGCGTGCTCGATA
Organism: Lumbricus terrestris; assembly: GCA_949752735.1. Classification (NCBI taxonomy): domain Eukaryota; kingdom Metazoa; phylum Annelida; class Clitellata; order Crassiclitellata; family Lumbricidae; genus Lumbricus; species Lumbricus terrestris. Next base: position 6,231,098 of record OX457051.1, on the reverse strand, counting down.
GCACGGGCTTACGCAGGCCTATAATTTGGCACTACCGTGCTTGCCATAAACGCCAGAGAATTTTTTGAGCTTTTTCTCTAGATCTGGGTATTTTGGCCATCTGAGCATCTGGTTTTGGGGGGTTTTGGGTTTATTTAAGTTACCTTTGTATTTATAGTGCATAAATATTCTGTGTACTGAGCAATATACATTGTATTCATAAAGAAATTCAATGTAAACTGGTTGCACTGCATAATTTTTGGTCCACTCATTTTAATTTTGTTATGTTTTGTTCATCATTTTTAGGCAATGATATCATAGACTGGGGGGCCCAATGTCCTACCCCAGAGGGGCTAATGTCTGGGGGGTTAATGTCCGGAGGGGGCTAATGTCTAGGGACGGGTTAATGTCCTACACCTGATTTTCTTACAATCATCATAAAGCAATTATAACTATCTATAAAATAGCGGTACTTGAAACTATATTAAGGTAGAACAAAGACAAATGTGACCCAAGGGATCAAAATGGTTCACATGTTGAAAATTTCGGATTATGAGTATTATACATATATTTAAAGAGCACATTCTTAGCTTTAAAATGACACCAAAATTTTGGCTCTACCTTACTTTTTAACAAAGTTATGAACAATTATGTGTCCACTCTTTCAAAAGTAATAATTCGAGAAAAACGCGTTTAAAGTTCGTCGACTGGCAGGTCGGAGAAATGTTTATGCATGCAGCCTGTTTTCAAATGATTCTATTGGTTAATGTTTGAACGGCCAGTTCTCGGCAGCAAACCAACGAGCTAGATAAAGAATAAGCTTAGATCTTTCTAACGATACCAAGCGCGAAAGGCTAGCGCTAGGATTAGCGTGGAAATCTTATGCAAAAAATAGGCTGATTTTGATACGAAACCGCGAGAATCGAAACAGTAACCTTTTAAAAATCACCAAAATACGCATTCAAAGAACGAATTTAATAAAATGTTAGATGTCCGAAATGTAAATAACATATTTTTCTGTCAATTTACATTAAAATCTGAAAATGAGTAAAAAACGACTTCTGATCATATTTTGCTGTTTTCCTAGCAATGTAATTTTCCGACATCCGACTCATTTCGATTCCTTGGGTCACAAATGGAGAGAGTATTAATTATTACAATCATCATGCATTCAACAAAATGAAAAGCTCTGGTAGAATCATTGCAATTCTTAAAAATGCCCAATAACAATAATTCGAAACAATCCAAACTATAACTAGTCAATCTCGTTCATCATCGCTCATTATTTAATCTTAATTTTTAATAATTCCAGACAAAAACACAAAGTTTTTTACCAGCTATTACAGTCTAAACTAAAAACCAGCATTCGAAAGCTCCTACGGAGTATTCTTACTTATGGACGATTTGTGTAAATAGTGTTATTGATGTGGTTTAAAAGAAAATTCAAATTTAAGTCTCTAGAAAATTACATAGCTCATTATATTTTGTACATTTAAGTGAAATTTTAAAATAAAGTTACACATTTTATGCTTGATGCGATGTCACATTTTTTAAACCCCTCCCTTTCGTCACAAATCATCGCAAATGTGTGACCCTCCACCATAGATGCGTGACGTCATTTATGGATATAGATAGGACTAACTGCAGTTCACAAGCACGTGTTTTAAACAACAAAGCAAATGAAAATGGCAGTGTTTCCATACCATCAAATATCACACATTAACATTCCTACCTTCAACTTGCGATTTTATATAGAATACTGTTGACCCTAAAAACAAAATATCAATTAATTAGTTAAAATTCAACAATTATTGAAAAATATTTAATCTATATCTCTAAAGAAGAATGTATGTTTGTTAGTCCAGAATGCACACCCTGTTTTGTATCTAATGAAAACTCTCTCATGGAGCAATCACCATAATTTCCAAAGTAGTAACCCAATTTTGGTGCCATTTGTTTTATTTGATAGTGTTATTCTGCCAATTGAATCTGCCGTCCCGCAAAATTGCAGAATAATGAAGTAATGGTTTCTGAGGACTTTGATGACACAAATAGTCTGAAACGTTTTACTTGATTTTTCATTCCAAACCTAATTAAAGAATCAAACGAGTAAGGCATAACTTTAGAAAAAGACGTTTCATTCTGAAAAAGTATTTGAAAGCAGAGCTGCAGAATATGACTGAATAGAAAGGTCAGAAACAGACATGTGATGGGTTTTAAGCCCCTGGGTCAAATCTGTATACAGGGCTTGAATATAAAAGTTTAAAAGTTTGAATGGAATACAGTTTGAGGCAAATTTACCCAAATATTTCTGTCTAACTCTGGACCTAAAGCTACTCCAAAGTGTAGCCCTCTCCAATATTTTACTTTTCAATCCCATTACTGACACTGTTCTTAATGTAGTAAGCTCCTCAGAAGTACATGCCTTTGCATGCCTTCAGACAACTCAATATGATCATTTGACTGAAACTGAAATACGTCCATAGCAATCAATTAGAGACGTCTTCTTAACCACCTTACTTACCTAAATAACAACTCATCTACTAACAGTACGGAGAGCACAGACCTCAGCACTAACACACCTCCTTACCTTCAGTCACTACTAGGCTATTTACTTCCATTCTGCCTCGTTGCTTGCGATCATCAGGCACAAGTTTTTTTTAGCTGAACCTTGAGGCAAAACAGTTATAGACTCGCGTACATTCCATGCTTCTGCACCCAGGGAATGGAATCGACTTCCGCTCTCTCTTCGAAGCTCAATACTTCACTTCCTTCCTTCAAAAAGCGGCTCAAAACTTCTTCTTGGCTTTCACATGGATCTCTAATTGCAGCTTTCTCTGGCGGCTGACTATCCGCACCTCAGATTCAGATTTTGGTATGACCTGGCACACATCACATATTTATTAAATAATAATAATAATAACAATAATCATTATAATAATAATAATAATAATAATAATAATAATAATAGGGCCGTTCCAGACTGTGATTTTATATTAGGTGGTAGTGAAGTCCCTGAGGGATCCTGCATACCTCGGGGCAAAAAAAAACCAAAACAATAATAATAATAATAATCTATCAGCCAGCCATTGGCTTGGAGTTATCGACAAGTCTGTTTCTGTAGAGGACTGCGAGAAGACTCCACTGCAAATCACTGCAAACTCTTTCCAAAACCAGAAACTATGGAGACATTCCCATCAACCAGCATGGCTGAAAAATTGATAAAATTACATACATAATACTACATGCAGTATGTGTATTTATCTGACACTTTTGAATCCTAAAAATGTGCTATATCAAGTGTTGTGATACATACAAGTGCACATACATCTATCTAGACCAGTGATTCCCAACCTGTGTGCCGCGGCACACTAGTGTGCCACGAGAACTTTGCAAGTGTGCCGCGGGAAAATTCTAAAAGTTATTAATTAATAATGATTTCAAACAAAACATCTGAAAAAATCATCACTGCAACATCAAAACTTAAGTCAGTTGGCCTTATTCTCTCACACTGTAGCAGGTTAAGATCTCAAAACCAAGTCTTGATTGTTTTTCCATGGTCAATGAATCTCAGTTAAAAAAGAAAATTGCACCTGAAAATACAAAACACATTGATAGACCTACAACCAGCACTATAGCATTAGGCCTACTTCCCTTCGCTTGCAATCGACAATTTTGACTGGGTAAATCAATCCATTCGTGATCGGCGAAACAACATCTTACAACTGAGGATGAAGAACAGCGCATTGATATACGAAATGACAAATTCAGCATTTTCCGAAAAGAGTTTGGATGATTTTTGGCTTTCCATTCAAAGATTATATAGGCTACTTCGATCAGTTCACGAGCAGTCAAAATTCTTCTGCCATTTGCATCTTTGAAGTTTTTTTAAATTTAAATTTACAGCCTGAACTTAAATCAAATGTAACAAGAGTGAAAGACTTCTTAGAATCGACGATGAAAATAATGCGAGTAGGCCTATCATTGTCGTCTCTGGAGCCTCGTTTCAATTTGATCTGCTCATTGACTAGATTCACTAGACTATAGTAGGCTACTATTATTATACAATGAGAACATTAAAATTAGAATATCATTAAATAATAGTGACAAATAACAAGAATGGATAATTAATAATTAATTTCATGTGCCGCGAAAATTTTTATTCTTTCTTAGTGTGCCGCAAGCCAAAAAAGGTTGGGAATCACTGATCTAGACAAAAAAACTTACTAAGGTTTTTCATCATCTCCATCTTCTCCATCATCTTCATCTTCATTCTATCACATAAAAAATAACAAAAAGTGAAACAGAAGGTTAGGCTCATTGCCTACCCTTGCCCTAATCAACATCATAATCAAGGGCTAAAAGATCCATATCTTAGCACCTTTCAGTTTCTTTAAGGCCGTTCAATTCCTGCTCTAAGGTACCTGAAAACATTCTGCAAATGCCAATAACTGTATGTATTTGCCAATTTTAATCCAAACTGAAAAATGCATTATGGTTACATTAAACAGCAAGAACACATAATAACCAGCTAAATAAGAGTCGATTTTATAACCGTATGGCAGCCTGCTAGGTGCTGCCGATCAATCCTACTGATCTGCTCATTTTACTATCTAGGGAGGGCAGAATCAACCCTATGCCAGGCCAAACGTATCAAACCTGCATCCTTTTATTCATCATGTCTGTGCACTTCAATTCAACCATCACCTCCAGTGGCGGAGACCTAGGGGGGGACGGTCCCCCTCAATGGAAGCGTTGGGGGGGACGGCCCATGCATTTGTCCCCCCCAATGTTTAAGCGTTAGGACATGTCCACACACACATGTCAGTAGAGAAAAGGAGAACTAGAGAAAGAAAAGTTTAGCAGATGAGGTAAATATTTCTGATGATATGAATTCCTTGGCAATCCAGGCTCTAACCAAAAGTTATTTAGTCCCACGTTGGATAGTTTGCGAACATTATACCGTGTGGGATAAGATACCTCTTTTAACGTATTACCAGTTATTATAAAAGGCTTGCCAACACACATCAGCATTGTGCATTTTTACAAGGAAGGAATGCGTTGAAAAAGCATGGAAGCTCCATACTAAAACGGTGTTTAGTAACAGTACAATAGCCCCCGTAATGTTTCTCTGAGTCTGTTAAAATATTCGAAAGATAATAGGCTACCCGTCAAATCATATGATATTTGAATTTTTTAAAATTTAGGCTATACAGAAAAGGCTTGCACTGGCACAACCGCGCCCCACATAAATACCCATTTGAGTTAATAATTATATATAAAATAAGGTATAAAGGTATATAGGAGAGTTGGCATTGGCAGAGTAGCGCTCTATGTAAACGTTCAAGTCCTGTCAATCAGAGCGTCAATAATGAACTGAATTCCAAATATAATCATAAAGAGGTATTAAGGTATATAGGAGAGTTGGCGTTGGCAGAATAGCGCTCTATATAAATGTTCAACTCCTGTCCATCAGGTCTTAAATAATGAGCTGAGTTCTAAATATAATAACAAAAGGTGTCTAATGCAGAATTAATAATCAAAAATTCAACCAAAAAATGGTGTGTAATTCAGACCAGGAGAGTCTCAAACGCGTCCGCGTCCAGTGTTACTGTAGGCCGTGCTTACCATGTCCCAAACCACGAAATTTAGTTATCTGCGTCACACTTCAGAGACGAAATGCGCAGAGATACCGGTAATACAGTATATATCGTATGTGTGAAAACAGCCACCCAGGTAGATATGTGGTATACTGAATAAGATAACGTGAAGTCCATTTAGTCCCAAATTTACTCAAATTCAAACACTTAAAAGACCACCTAGAGCTGAATCCCAAATCTAATAATAAAAGGCCCATGATGGCCGCTTTAAAATCTAATAATAAAAGGTGTCTAAAACAGGATTATTAACAAAAAGAAATTACACAAAATAATGGTGTGTAATTCAGAAAGATCGTATAGAAAGACAATTGGCACACGAATAAAAAATTATTTAACAATTATAGTTCAGATATATATAATATATTTATATACCCATTGGTACATAATCAGTCGTGGCTATTAGACATTATTTCAAACGATATGAAGCCAGTTTGTACAATTGTGAAAACAGTTTATGCAGTACTCAGATAACATTTTAAGATATGCGAAACAAGTTTGCACGTCTATAAAACCAGTCTGCACAGCTACGAAGCCAGTTTAGACAGCAATCGGTTATTATTTTTTAAAACAGAGGATTCCAATTGGAGATGTCTCTTACACACCTCTTTTAACTTTAGCAGGCCGCTATAAATTCAAGACTAGGCAAAAACAACGCAAATGCAGATACGTGCTTTTTGCTTTGTTAATAATTATGACTACCTGAAACGCTACCATTGCAGTGTGAAAAATCGACATTTTTCGAAATATATGGGGCATTTCTCCCTGCCCAAACCCTCCCCTGCTCGGCGCTTCGTGCCTCGGCGATCGTCATTCGGCTGCCCGTCCGTCCCCCCCAAAGTTCGGACCAGGTCTCCGCCTATGATCACCTCGCACCATGTTCGTCATAAAGTCTGCGGCCAAGATGCTTTGTTTGCATATGACTCGACTGCACTTTCTATTTGGATAATGTTGTCACTGACCACATGCAAAGTCATCTATTAGCTCAGTTGCACTCCAGGTGCAACATTTTGAATTTCATGATTTCAAAATAACCACAACCTATTCAAAGACCATTTATGTTATTTACAATTATCTTAAAGGCAAACTGTCTCACAAGCAGTGCTCACATTGGTTCAGACTTTCTTGCTCAAAGATATGACAAGACTAATTGAGCAGAAAGTGAATGCTACACATTTCTGGTCCATATCTGTAAGTAACTGTCCACATCTAACAAGAAGACTATTTACACTTTACTAGCGTTCAAACCATCGTCACTTCACACTATCAACAACAATGCATATCATATCTTCTTATCTTATCTGACCATTTATAAAGCGCTTCTCGCAGCAAGAGCCTTTTAGAAGCGCTCCCAGTGCGTTGAACCCCAAGAAAAAAGGCAAGTTTTTAGACGAGAGAAAGACGAGGATACACTACCAGAAAGGATGGCAGAGCGAACTGATGGAGGAAGCCGATTCCATAGGGAGGGACCAATGCATGCAAATGATCTGGATTGAGCCATGGCGGTCCTGACTCGAGGGACAAAGAGGTCAAGACGATCAGAGGACCTAAGAGGACGCAGCGAGGTGGCAGAAAGGGGGCGAAGTATCTGATCACACAGATACTTCGGAGCAAGACCCATTTGAGACTTAAGGACCAGAATCAGGACTTTAAATTGTATGCGGACCAAGAGAGGAAGCCAGTGAAGTTGTTCAGTCATGAATGTAGAAATGTGGGAGAATCGAGGAAGACGGGCAATGAGCCAAGCAGCAGCATTGAGTACAGATTGCAGAGGAGCTAGGCGAACCTTAGGCAGGCCAATAAGGACAGAATTACAATAGTCAATCCGAGAACATAATGCATAAACACCTTGCAGAAGTTAAGTAACATTAAATTAGAAACATGAAATACTGTAACTCATGTCATAAGATAGACCATAGTTAAATGTCTTCCTAAATTCCTCTACTCTAAGTCTTCAGCCAGTTGAATTAATCAGCACATCAGGAAAGAAATAATGACAAGCCATACCATAGTAGTACAGAGCAGATAACACACAAATATTACCTCATCTCCTTCGTCTTCATCATCATACTAAAATTAGAAACCAACACCAACAGTATTTACCATTTATTATTATTATTAGGTTCTGTAATATTATAATCATTTTTAGGTTCTGTAATGGAAAAAGAGGGTGGGTGCGATACGGAAATAAAACGCAGGGTGGCTATTGGAAAAACTGCAACAAATGGATTGGAAAAAATATGGAAGGATAAGCATGTGAGTACAGATACGAAAAAAGACTGGTGAGGGCTTTGATAATACCGACAGTATTATATGGTTGTGAACTTGTGAGACTTGAACAATGGCCAAAAAAATGAGAAAAAAGATTAACGCTTGTGAGATGTGGATTTGGAGGAAAATGCTGAGAATATCTTGGATGGAAAAAAGGACAAATGAATGGATACGCTTAGAGATTGGCATTGAAAACGATGAGTCGCTACAGCAAACAATGCTAAGAAGAAAGTTGGGTTTCATTGGTCATGATGTTATGCGTTCAAATGGTTTAGAAAAAGATATGATATTGGCATAGGGAGAGGGAAGAAGAAACAAGGGCGGCCAAGGAAAAGGTGGATGGATGAGGTTCACGAAACAACAGGAATGAATTTGGAAGAACTAAGGGAGGCGACATCAGAAAGAAAGAAATGGAGAAAATGGATCATGTCGGTCACTAGAGCTCAGAGAGCTGAAAGCACAAGGTGATAAGGTGATTATTATTATTATTATTATTATTATTTATCACCTTCTACAGTGCCATTGTCAAATGTGCAAGGCATGAACCATATCAAGTTCTAGAAGATCTGCCCACATAGACACACAGCCCGTGGAGGACAAACAATTCGAAGACAGACAGATGAGGGCAACCATATACCACCAGGTTGCCAGTTACTGTACCAGACAAGACTCATCATAATAACGCCACTGTATCGCTATCACTCGGTATTAGTGATACTAAGCAATAAGCTGCACAGAGGAGATAGATGTCAGTCATCTCAATCTCAAGCCCACAAAAAAACTTGATCAGTTTAAGTGCCAGGCTAGAATTGGAGAGGGATCAGGTGTTAGGCCTGAAAAGACAACGTGGAGATCGAAGATGATTACGGAGACAACAAGAGCGTGGATAAGATATTTACAAAGCTTCAGCGTGTTTTACGTCTTGCATGAACCAATCTGTGACCACAGGCAATGGATGAAATTTGCACAGACAGATTAAAATGCAGAGGACCATAGTCACAAATAAAGGAAGACTTAAGAATTTCAGAAATAAAGCAAGAAAAGCGGACTTATGCTACTTGTATCACATATGCTAAATGACTTAAAAAGAAAATGAAGGGATAATAATGTACAGTTGATAATGTTATTAATTCATTCTGGAAATCTCCATTGCAACTCTTCAAGAAATGAACCCATGAGGTGCTTCCATCCCAGCCACAGCTAAAGAGAAAGGAAATGAACAATTGATTGAGCAGGGCAGTATAAGTGATGTGTTGTGACCCAGGAAGCCAGTGCAAGACATCTTGTGTATTGCAGAGGCACATTTTGGAATAGGATCAATAAGCTGAGCAGCACAAAAAAGGACCCAGCCCAGATGTCTTGCTAAGCCAGATATGTGACAAGCAAGAATCGAGTTCAACTGCACTGGTGACAAATGTGCAGACACTGACCACAGTAGCATCATGGGAGATGTAGGACAACACTTGTGCTGTGTACAGTTGAAACAGTGCTTCAATAATGAATATTAAAAATCACTTATGAAATTGTCCAGTTCAGCAAAAAATGCCATAAATTAAAGCCTAAGCTCCATTAATGTCAGTGGGTTTGCAAGAATTAAAGAACACACCAAAAAGCTTTCCTTTGAAGCAAATTTCATGTTACAGGAGAGTTGCTAAAGTAGATTGCTTTATCTTTGCTAAGAAACTTATTGATTAATGTTCAACACATTAAACACTCAATATGTCATTGCATGCATATTCAGTAAGACCACTATTGATTAAATTACAAAATATACCCATTGTTGCATCAATACTTCCTAAAGTTGTAGCTCAGATAAATGGAGAAGCGAACAGACCTCTCCATCGTCATCTTCTAGAGCTTCACCCGTGAAATAAAGAACTGCTCTTGGAATTGCCCGCTCCCGAATAAAATGACCAATTTCAAAATCTGCAGCAAGCAAGGCTTCTGTATCTTCATCCTGTTAACAAACATTCATCGATTAGCGAGTAAACAAGACACATAATTATATATGACAATGAACAGTTCATGCAAGGTTCAGCATCCTATATATGTCCACATATATGCACACACCCTGCGTAAACTGGCATCTATTTTCTGAAATAAATAAATAAATAAGTGCAAAACACTTAAGACACAAATGGATATGGCAAGATACTGTTTAGCACGAAATGATGTGTGAATGCTCCATTACCATGCTAATGCAAATATCAAAGTCGCTTAGGACGAAACTGATAAAATGAAAAGAGGAACAACCAGAACAAACAGATTTTACTGAAAGTAATTCCTTTTGTTTACGTTGTTCTGCTCTAAGTTTTGGATAAATAACTCACTTTTATTTCTTCTGCTAATACACCTGATCCCTTTTCAAAATCTATAGACATAGTCAAAAGAGCTATTAAATCAATGCTGTCCAACCTGCGGCCCAAGCACACATCAATACATGGTGATTTCAAGTGGCCCGCCTGAACTCACTGATTCAATGACAGTAACATACATGTATAACATCAACTGTCAACTTTGTAAAATGTGAGTGTTTTTTACTTGCTAATTAAAATTTAACCTGGCTGTTTTCTAACCTTGCTGCAGTTGTTTCCATTTCACACTATTCATCATTAGACTCATTGCTGTGCATCAAGTGAAGTTATCTTGTAATGTCTTTAGCATTCAAGTCTTGGCTTGCAATTATACTGCCAATGAACTAGACTTCAAATCGTTTGGATTTCCCTTTCCCATAAATGCCAATTCAGCAACAAACTCCATGCATATGGAGTTGACTGAACAATCAATGCAACAGTGAGGTGCAAAGAAATCTCATGAGTTAATCTACGATTCAGTTCTACAAACTTCGCACATTTCTCAGAATTCTTACCCTTCACTTAAATTTCATGCCCTGAATTGTTTCTAAGCACCTATGTTTGTAAACAGTTCTGCTCCAAGATGAAACTTGACAAATTGCAAAAACAGATGCAGATTAACAATCTCTCTAATGAAATTCGGATTGCCACGTCGAACACTGTGGCAAACATTCCGGAATTGTGTCATGAAAAGAAGTGACAGATCTCACATTAAATATGGCACATCACACATATGCATCAAGCATATGGGAGAACACTGTGAGAGGTGCTTTATAAATTAATAAATACAATACAGTACAATATGGATGTACTACGTTATTCAGATTAAGAGCTTTATGTATCTTCAAATTCAAAACTGAATAAGCTCATATTTTTCTAAGTAGTGTAGGACTGCACAATATTAGGATAAATTGGTTTCATTATTAAAACTAGCTTCATTTACCTTAACAGTTACACTGCAATATTTGGTATGTGGACTACTGATCAAAGGCCAATTGATCTAGGGACTACTGATCAAAGGACTATTGATCAAGGGACTACTCATCAGAGGCAACTCGTCAAGGTACTATTCATCACAAATTGCACAACGCACATCGTACATTGAACGAATCATCGAACGAATCATAAATAAATACTCTATTGCTTGTTAAAAACAGCTGTATGCCATTAAACTGGGTAAGTCACTTTCTGTATTGAGTGTAAAATCAAGTTTTTTGAGTTATACACTGGACTTTAATGTAGGTTACTATGTGTTATAACAGTCGTAAGTTTGGGTCTTGTAGTAAAATCATATGCTATTAAGTAATTTAAGTTAGTATTAACACTGAGTAAACTAATTCCGGTATTGAGTTTCGATCTATTAAATTTTCTCTGAGTTAATTGCTTAGGTTCGTTCTTAGATAAAACAGACTGTGATGAGTTGCACCTTGATGAGTTGCCCTTGATGAGTAGTCCCTTGATGAGTAGTCCTTTGATGAGTAGTCCCTAGATCAATTGACCTATGATCAGTAGTCCTAGAACCCAATATTTAGCTTGAAAAACTTAAAAATAAACTGAATCTGTAAAAGGTAACACATGATTGGCATATGGCCCTGAGCTGCCCTTAAAATCTATGGGTGACCCTCTGTTAAAAGAAGTCGTCATTTCCTTTTTAAACCCATACAACTTAGCCCTTTGGTGATTTCTGCAAATGTGTGTTATAAGAAAAACTTTTAAGCTTAACAGTTTATATATAAATATTAACTTAACTTTAATATTTTTACTGAAAATTATCCAGTTCTAAGGAAAAACGTCATGTTTACAAAATATATTGCTCTATGTTAGAACAATAAGAGGATTTTTTAAAATACAATCCACAAATAGTCATTAGTCAAGCTGATCCAAATGCCTTGCAGCACATCAAGCATCAAGAGTCCTTTTTTTAACCCAGTTCTACTTACATGTTTAATTGTATAATTTAGCCCCTAAGAGAGGCAACTCATGCAATGGAAAAGCATGCACATGAATACTGAATAGCCTAATACTGTTTGTCATCAAATAGCCCCAAGCTGTGGATGCATACATTGAAAGGAAACCCCACATCCAAGAAAACATATACATAAGTGTAGGTCTCTGTTTTGAAACAACAGACATATAAATAAGAAAGAAAAGAGTTCACGATAAACTTACTGGCTCTTCTCCTTCAACAGCTGAAAAGTAATCATAAACAATAGATTTTGTAAAGTATATACCAACAACAAGCATGCAAAAGACTGCAACATGCTCATTAATGATGATAAATTATCTAATCCTTTTTAACCCATTAGCCTAGTAGCCTATATAAACATAGAATCATTCTCTTTGTAATTTCTGTCATTTTATGCTCATCCCAAGACAAATCCAACAGACAAGGCTAAAGACATTCTATAGGTATCATATTGTATCGTATCAACTGCTTTTTAGCAGTGTGTCTATCAGTTTTTGTTACCATTAATAAACGAATATAATACAATTAAAAACAGTAGCTCCAAGAAGTAGACATATATAGACAAAACAACCACAAAAGAGTCTATCAGTTTTTGTTACCATTAAATGAATATAATACAAGTAAAAACAGTAGCTCCAAGAAGTAGACATATATCAGACGAAACAACCAGAACAAAGGCAAAAATTGCAAATCCACTAAATTCAACCGAGTACTACAGCGATCATAATAGAAATAGTGCTGCGAAGAATTAATGAAACTGAAAAATGATTCAATTTAAACTAGCAATGAAGAATAAAAGAAGTTGAAAAATGAGTAATTTTTTTCTCATGCTGTGGAGTTGTTTTGTACTCATACTGTAGAGAATTAAAGAAGTTGAAAAATGAGTCATTTCTGTATTCATGTTGTGGAGTTATTATACACTTAGTACTCATACTGTGAAGGATCAAAGTTGAAAACGAGTCATTTCTGTATTCACGCTGTGGAGGATAAAAGAAGTAGAAAAATGAGACGTTTTGTACTCACAATGTTGAGGATTAAAGATTAAGAACTAAAAAAGTTGAAAATGAGACGTCTGTACTCACAATGTTGAGGATTAAAGATTAAGGACTAAAGAAGTTGAAAATGAGACGCTTGTACTCACAATGTTGAGGATTAAAGATTAAGGATTAAAGAAGAAGAAAAATGAGTCGTTTTGTACTCACGGTGTGGAGGATTAAAAAAGTTGAAAAATGAGACGTTTTGTACTCACACTGTGGAGGATTAAAGAAGTTGAAAAATGAGTCGTTTTGAACAGTCTTGGTTATTGTTCGTTTTGTTCCTCTTCCTTTGTGTTTCTGAACTTTCTTTATCAGCTTTACTGTCACATTCTTTCCCTTCTGCCAATCAATCGTCGTTCTAGATATTTGAAAATACATTACATTTAGATTCCCTGATATCTTTTATATTTACCGAAGTTGCATTACCCAAAGCCCCATATAAGAAAATTCCAGACAATTTAACTGATCGAAAACATGCATGAACACAAATCCACCAGCAGAATTTAGAGACAACAAAATGTAAGTTTAACTTCGCAGCTGTTTAGCACAGCCACTAAAAGTTGGTAAACACAAGCCAGAACTGTTGGGGTACCCGGCGTTGCCCGGGAAGTTTTTTGTTCCCAAACCCAGTCCACCAGTTGCAGGTTCGCAACCATCTGGGGTTATCGGCGTTGCTCACTAAACACCCCTTCCCCTCGCTTCTATTACCTTCCTTCCCACCCATCCTTTTCGTACCGCCTCTTCCCATCTCGCACAATAATAATGCTAATTTATGCCCTTCTGCTTGGAATGGGCTTCCCCAATTCTACGAGTTAAGCCACGACTATCTGAATTAATTTAGTGGTGAATTTAGATGGTCGTGGTTAAACTCACGTCTGGGGATCCTCTTCGTATATACTCCTTGGTCAAAGACATTTTTCTTTTCCCAGGGTTATTGCACTGAGAGCATATGATTTTCATGCTAAGCTTGGCGAAAAATGACATAAAAATGACATTGAAAGCAACGGGAACGTTATTGAAACACAATTAAAATTTGGCGTCATAATTGCAGCGATAGCGTAATTAACATAGCGAAATTTAAAATGTCTATATCTTGAGATTTAAAGTGAATAAAGAGCTGGAAATAGCTCCACTGGATGGCCCTGGTCAGCGCATGTCTACATACAATGTTTCAAGTCAGTAGCTGCAAAACTGTGGGCATGCATTCTGGACAACTATATATACGGTGACAGGACAATTACCCCCTGGACAATTACCCCCCGGACAATTACCCCCGGACAATTACCCCCGGGGACAATTACCCCCCGGACAATTACCCCCCAGACAACTACCTCCTGTGCCAATTACCCCCCGGACAACTACCCCCCGTGCCAATTGCCCCCCGGACAATTACCCCCCCGTACCAATTACCCCCCGGACAATTACCCCCGCGCCAATAAAGAAGTCTATGTCATGTTCATCTATTTTCGCACAGTCGCACTGAACGAAACGACACCATTTGCTAAATTCTTCTGTTTCACGTAAATAAAACCCTCGAAACTAAGTTTATCTTTCCCTCTCTCGGATTTATATACATATCCATTATCCACATCCTTTCTTATAGATATATAGATAAGTCTGAAACAGTCTGGCCTTCTCCACCAAGAAAATCACGCTTCAGGGCTCACCACTACACTGAAAAAACTGTCATTCTCTCTCTACTTTCCAACATCTACTCTGCCGTTGACAGATTGCAACTTACCCTGCTTTTTGATATCTCTGCCGCTTTTGACAAGGCTGACCATGACATCTTACTGTATGCTTTGAGACCTGCTGTGGTATCTGAGGTTCCCCTCTTCACTGGTTTCCACCTTAACATTCTGACCCAAATGGTTATCTGTGGATACTAGAACCCAGTTAAGATAAAATTTGGTGTTCCTCAGGTCCTCTATCTTCTGCAAATGGCTTACATTCCAGCCATATTCTCCAAACACTTGTCAACTAGTCACCTTTATGATGATGACGTGCAGATCCATAGTCTTCCCTCTGTTCAACTTTCCCTTTATGATGATGACGTGCAGGGTTCATCCATAGTCTTCCTTCCCTCTGTTCAACTTGCCCTTTATGATGATGACGTGCAGGGTTCATCCATAGTCTTCCCTCTGTTCAACTTGCCCTTTATGATGATGACGTGCAGGGTTCATCCATAGTCTTCCCTCTGCTCAACTTTCCCTTTATGATGATGACGTGCAGGCGTTCATCCATAGTCTTCCCTCTGCTCAACTTTCCCTTTCTGCTCGCATTGATGTACTCTCTCGAGACATGCACCTCTGGATGTATTCCAACCGTCTCTCACCGAGTTCTAGTCAGACGCAGGTCATATAGTTTGGGACTCGCCAACAGCTTTTCAAGCTTGACCTTCTTCTTGCCCATTTATAACCGTCTTTCCCAGTTCAGTTCGTTCTAAATGCAGCTGGCAGACTAATAGCCCGAATTCCTCACTTATCCCCATCTCTTCTTCTTCCATGTTTGATAACTTTTACTGGTTCCCTCACACTGCTCGAATACAGATCAAGTTTTTTACTTGAATTAATCGGTCTTACTCTGGCCTAGCGCCCAAGTATCTTCGTGATCTCATCTGTCTGCGACTTCAACATCCTCTCTGTCCACTATAGTCCTTTACATGCCATGAGGTCCCATATGCATAATGGACCAATGGTGTTGAGGGAGTTTCTCACTTCCAATCAGGCAGTGGGTTCCTGGACATGAAAAATAAACCGACGTGCTTGTCCGCCATGAATGACGCAATTGCAAAATCCAATATGGTCGCCGCCGGTATTAGAAAATCAATATTTTTATTTCTTACATTATATGCACGGGTATAACCATAATGTAACTGATTTCAGTATGATTTCAGTAGAGTTCATTTTGCTCGGAAGTTCAAAATTGTGCATATTGATGCATTGAGGATACAAAATGTCAACAGTGGAGCAAACTGTTCAGAGCATACAGCTGCATTCACTGCCATAATTATATGCATTACAGTTCAATTGCAAAGAGTTAATAGAAGATTGACACATCTCTTTACCCAGTGCATCGAATGATTTCAGGGCCTTCATAGTCAAGAGGGTTTGACTCATCCACCTTAAATCTGTAGTAGTACTCCTTTGAAAGAATTGAATTTGCGAAATACTCATTCGCCTCAAACAAAAAGTCCAGTTTGAAACCCTAGAGCAAAAACAAAAAAACAACACCATACATATCAGTAAGTTTGCCTGTAAAAATATAATTATACTGACATACAAAGATTCTCCTTTCACATTTTCTTTATTGATTCACCACATTTATCACAGTCCTATAAACCCTTATATAGCAGGAGTAGCCTTTTGGCCTATATCAGTTACATTTATTATTATTATTATTAAATAAATAAATTTGTAACACGTGCAAGGTCACACCTAAATGTGAATCTGAGTCAGCCGCCACAGGAAGATGCCGTTAGAGATCCATGTACTTGAGAGCCAAGAAGTAGTGAGTTTTGAGTTGGTTTTTGAATTTATAATACTATTTACATATCATTTAGGTGGAAAAACCATAACAGATGCTGAAAATTCCTTGCATGGGTCTTCCCAATGGTTTTGACAAAGTCAAACACAACTATGCCAATGCTTTTGGTAAACATTTACAATGAGTCATTTAAATTTAAATAGTCATGTCCTCTGTTCCTTGCCTGTAGTCACAAGTGTCTTGATTCATTAACAAAGTAAAAAATAATCATATAATCAAAGATTATCTAAACAAACATACAGAAGTGGTTGCATGCAAGTCCCAAATTTGAATTTAACAATAACCTGACAGGGCTTCATGGAGCAATGAACTCACTGCTGTAAAGCCGACCTGCGTGGCGTGCTATAGTGGGCCGTATTTCGTATAACCTGTTCCTGTAATCGTTCTGCGGTGTGTCAGATTGAAGCATTAAATGAAGATATTATTATTATTATGAAGACCATGTCACTAAGTATAGAGAAACATGTATACGCTCATTTTGACTGAATCACTGTAAACAACTGTCGTTATTCATCAGCTCTTGTCATTACAATCTTATTACATGTATTTATGCTGTCCATGAAATTTATATGGATTCTAAGATTTATAATTTTGAATTCTATTTTTAAATGTTTCATTAATGAACTGGTTAACTTTCATCACAGATCATTAACTTTCATCACAGAGACTGCTATTATCAGCTGCGCCAGCTTAGCACTGTCATCCGTTCTCTTACGTCTGCTGCTACTCTTACTTTAGTGCATTCTTTCGTTACATCTCGCATTGATTATTGCTCTACATTGGCCTCCCATCCAGCAGATTGACTTGTCTTGACCGGGTGTTGCGCTCTGCTGCGCGCCTAATTGGGCAAATCCCTAAATATGGTCATGTCTCAAACTACATGCTTGAGGTACTTCACTGGCTCCCTATTCGCCAGCGTATTGAGTTCAGGGTAGCTGCATTGGTATGGCAATGTTGTCAGGGCCTTGCCCCAACTTACCTCCGTGAGCTATGCAGCTTTACATTGGGTATCCAAGGACGTCGTCAGTTACGCTTTGCTGATAGGGGAGTCCTCTTAGTTCCTTTTGCTCGTACTACTACCATGAAGAATCGAGCCTTTTCTGTGGTTGGACCAGTGGTCTGGAATGACCTTCCTTTTGAGCTACGCCTACACCCTGGGACTCTGCCAGGATCCTTTCTTACTAAACTTAAAACTATTCTTTTTGTGCGTGCTGGAGTCGGGAGCGCCTCTGAGTAGTTTTTTCTTGAAGGAGCGCTATATAAATGTCCGAATGAATGAATTGCTGTCTTAAGTTGCAGCTGTCAGTCTGGATTTCTTTCTAACAATTAAACGAATAGTTGACGATGATTACTATCACCATCAGCTGTGTAAAGGATGTAAAAAATATGTCACAGGCCAGTTAGACAAACAATAGAACGGGTAACCAACCACACCAGTCCCTACCCACCATCACCATAGAAGAGCAGTCCCTTCAGCTAGCCTTGGGACTAAATTTTCTTAGTCCGGGCATATCAAAGCAAGTGGCCAATCCTCACCCTTCCTCATCTTCCCACCGACATTGTACAGCCACTGTACTCATTATAGCTGAGTTGTTCAGAGGTGCTGCTGGAGCAGAAATCTCTATCAAAATGTTATGCCCTGGCGGGGGATCTGAACCCCCAACCTCTCGATTGACAATCCAGTGCGCTAACCACTACACTATTGAGCATCCCCAAAAAAATTATCAGAGCAACATTAAAATCAAAGACAATCATGACCAATGGACAATGTGGCTATTATAATAATATTCTCTTTATTCAACAATCCGGTTGACAGACCGTACCGGTCTGAAACAGTGTACAATTTAAACAATCCACAAGAACGTACATCACTGACTACACAAATCTTAAGTATATAAACTGAGCAGATAAATGGCGCCAATAGCAGCCTACAAAGCAAATCCGCCCAACGGGGGCTCGGACTCGCTACCTCTCGCACTCTATGCCAGCGTGTTACCCACTACTCTATCAGGTTATTGCTTCTGATTTCTATCTATTTATGTATTCAAGTAGCATTCATACCATCGATGATGAATAGGATGTCAAGATCTAGATATCAGTACAAAAAGTCACTTACTGTCTCCACGTTCATTGTCAGTTTAATGTCCTGCAAATGCAGAAGTATTGGTTCATCATGTTCCTAAAGAATAAAATAAGCAATTTACAGCACAAGAACAGCTAAGACTTTGTTTATGGAACCCTGTTTAGTAGCTATTTTGAGCACGTCTGATGCTTGTGCCACACATGCTCTTATAGTTCAGTAAAAAATTGCAGGTTTCTTTGCAATCAAAAGATGTTCACATACCCGAGGGTCTCTTTTCATATCAATGAAACAATGTTTTCAGAATATGTAACTTGCAATGCCATAGAAATTGTAAGGATTCTGATAGCAAGAATCGCATCAGCAATGATACTCAAAATACAACTTCAGAATTAATATGACAGACAATCAAGGCACTTTCATGAAAAAGCGAAGTCCTTCATCACTTTTTGAAAATGTACAGGGAGCGCCAAAAAAATACTCCCCCCTAGGTTTTTTGCCAATATCTTAGCCAGAAGTAAGAATTTTGAATGAAATTTTACAGTCCTAAAAGACAATTCATATGTACACATGATGGTCAGATTTCATCAAAATATTTCAAACACAACAAAAGTTATAACACTTTTAGCGAGGCCACCCACCGTTTTTTGATGATTCAAAAACGAAAAGCGAAAAAATTAGGTTTTTCGCCAATATCATGGCCAGAAGTAAGAATTTCGAAATGAAATTTTACAGGCTCAAAGACAATTCATATTTACACATGGTGGTCAGATTTCATAAAAATATTTCAAACAGAACAAAAGTTATACCACTTTTAGTGAGACCACACACCGTTTTTTACGATTCAAAAACGAAACGCAACAGAAAGTAACAAAAACACGATTTTATTAAGTCTCATCTCAAATAACTGTTGTCAAATGAACTTGGCAGTGCTTCACAACTTGTGTTCAATGTGCCCACCACCAATGCCAAAACTTCTTTTGAGCCTCTTTGCAAAGTTCTTGATGGACCTGTTGATTAATCTGACAGATTCCTTATTTACCAATTTGATTGTCATCTTGCTAAGTGACTTCTCCGTGACGCGCAGCTACGCTGGTGCCCTGTTTCTCTTCTAAGTAGTAAAAATAATGATCATCTGGCAATATCAAGGTTATTTGATACCAATTATTTGAGATGAGAAAAAAATTTGTGTTTTTGTTACTTTTTTGGTTGCGTTTCGTTTTTGAATCGTCAAAAACCGGTGGGTGACCTTCCTAAAAGTGGTATAACTTTTGCTCTGTTTAAAATATTTTGATGGAATCATGTGCAGATATGAATTGTGTTTAAGCCTATAAAATTTCATTTCGATATTCTTAATTTTGGCCAAGATATTCTCCAGAATAATAAGATTGGTTTTTGCTACTTTTTGTTGCGTTGCGTTTTTAAATCGTCAAAAAACGATGGGTGACCTCACTAAAAGTGGTGAATCTTTTGTTGTGTTTGAAATATTTTTATGAAATCTGACCATCATGTGTAAATATGAATTGTCTTTAAGGCTGTAAAATTTCATTTCGAAATTCTGACTTTTGGCCAAGATATTGGCAAAAAACATAGTGGGTGGTTTTTTTTGGCACACCCAAAATTGCATTTTGACATAAAAGTTAGTTAAATCATGTAACATAAGGGAAACACGTAAAATGCATCTTCAAGACAAAAAGCTTCCGGCAGCACTCCCGACCAAAGCAGGAAGAACCTATAAGATCAAACAGAACAGACCTCACGCACTCGTGGACAAGAAAAGTGACAGACTGATTAGCTCACTTGTCATTTTAAAAGGCAGACTATTCCAGGACACCGGGCCAACGATGACAAAAAACTTCTGAGATGGGTAGCTGATGATCTAGCCTGAGAGACAACAAAGATACAGTCAATTGAAAAGGACTTGCAACTAGGAACAGATGAGGCAGAGATAAGCAGACTTATAGTAAGACAGGATGAGCTGTTCCCACTAGTCAGGTTGCTTTGCCTGACAGTTAGTTATAATGTATAGTCGATGTTATCCAGCACAGAACAGACTGCAATGTTGAGACAGGAGACCAATCCAAAGAAAATAGCATTGCCAAAGAAGCTGATCCAATCTAAATGATACAATAACATGTTTCAACACATTTTCCAACTTCCTAAGGTCAGTATTTATGTACTGACTGGGTACACAGAAGTTTTACAAAATCAAAAGTGCAGTGTAAAATTGCAAAAGCAAAAAATTGAAGTAGATACATTTTGACTTTAAGAACTAATTAAGTTCGCTGAACCGAGACGACTCGACAGATGCTTCCGCTTGACCAAAGCCTCCAAGTCTACTCTCCACAGACACAACCAGGCATAAAAGTCCAGCGAATATGTATAATTTTATGGTCATAGGTCATTCTGACCCCAATAGCACAATACACATCACTGAGAGACTTCTATTTCAGACCAGAAACAATTTGTTTAAAGTAAAATAAATGTGAATGACCAAATGTGGTTGACAACATTTACCTTATAGCCACTACATCACTGACTGATCAGTTAGACAGAGCTGTAAATATTCATCACCATCTTTCTCTTGGACAATTATAACAACTAACCTTAACCCTTTACCGACCCATAGTACCGGACATCCTCCATTTACTACACTTTGGTTCGTAAAGGGTTAAGCAGCTGCATGCAACTACCTACGTATTCCAAATCTTATGCTTGAAATGTTCAAATGTTGTCCTATTAAGATAGCTAAAATGCTGGCACGACGAGCAGAAGGAAGTGGATTCAAACCCTACAGACCCCACAAAAAAAGTCGACTTCGTCTTCTACTCCAGAGAGGGCAGAAGTAAAATGAGTAGCAGTTTAACTGCACACAATGCACAGGTAACCTTAGACTTGGCGATAAGGCCTGGCCACCTACCACCAATGTATGGCAATACCACCTAAGGGCTGATAGCCTGACAACGCAGATCAGCACCAGGTCTGACGCTTATGAAGCGAGTATGGGAAATGCCTTTACGGAGTAATTTTTTTATTTTACTGGAAAAAACCTCAAACTACAGTAAGTAACTTAATAGCTTTAACGGGGTGCTATATATATACATATATATATATATATATATATATATATATATATATATATATACACATACATATGTGCATATATAATATAAACGTATATTATATATATAAATACATACATAATTTATATACATACATATATAATTATGTATATATGTATGTATGATTGTAAGTACATTAAAAGAAGTTTATTTCAACAGACTAAACCATGAAACATTGTATTACGAATAGGCGATTTCCTACATACAGTTGTAGGTGTTCTGACCCAATAGAACACAGGACCCACAACTTACATACAGAATTTGGTCATTCTAAATCACTGTTCTACATTGAAAAGTGAAAAAGTGAAAGATGCAGTTGATAGAATTGCACTTGATATTTTGGACAGAACTTTACATTATGGCAAATTGGTGTCATGATATGTTGAAAGTATGCACACTGCGCAGCAAAATACAATTTTAAAAATTGTGAAGTTCTTAATATAGCAACTTGTTCTTCTCACAACATAATGCAGCACTTCAAATTCCTATGGAATATTAGACTATATTTGAAACTGTAGAATGTAGGCAGGTTGATTCAGGTATGGTCGCAAATACTAAAATTCCTAATACAACACTCTAATAAAAAAATTTCTATAGCCAACTTCGTACCTGAATCATTTCCGATAAAATGGTGACATTCTTGAATATTGTCAACCAGAAACCCGGAATGCCTTTGACATTTTCTTCTACAACTGATTTAACAGTTTTGTTCCAAATGATAATGAAACATGATATTTCACACATTTGGATAACATCAACAAATCAGTTTTATAAACAGGTTAAACCTAAAGTCCTCGAATAAAAACAGTTCCAAATTGGCCATGCTGGTCGTGTGGTGTCTAAGTCACTCCCTTTCTTTATTTTCTACATCAAGGACGACACCTAAATGCTGGGGCCTCCTCACACCTCAGCCAACAACACAGAGGAGCACCAGCATATTATGACCTTGGCACATGTCAGCAACCTTCATCTGAATCGGACTAAAATGTGAGAGCCTCTGGTCTCAAAGACCAACAATTCCCCTGGCCCTTGAGGGCGCAGAATACATCAAATCCATCCATATACTAGGTGCAACATTACGGCATGACCTCAGTATGATAAAGTATGACAAAGAAAATCTAGCTTCATGCTCTTAGATTCTCAGGGCTAACAATAAAAATAATAACAACAATTTATAAGGTGCCGTAATGCGGCCATACCGCTACAAGGGTGCCATACAAATGGTTAACTGCGGGATAAGCCCTAGCAAACAGATAAGATTTAAGCTTTGATTTGAAAGAGTCCACGAGCTGATGTCCGGTGGAAGACTGTTCCAACACTCTCATGGCCTCCCATTGCCCTCCCTCCACGAATTAGCTGAAATGACCCACCATTGTGCACAAAAAAATGTATGAAAGATCTCCTGTGTGGCAAAGCAGTGACAGAGGAAAGATGATGAAGAGAGTTAGGTGCAGCTGTGGTTTCTTCCCATCAACTGCCCTGAACTTTGGTGCATTGAACACATTTAACACTTGCTCAAAGCTATATCTTCTATTCGATACCACATTCTCCAACATCAATTTCCACTTATTCGGCACATTACACACGACTTTCACTCATGACCATTGACCATGTCCCTTCATTCATTCATTCATTCCGAAAATTTATATAGCGCCCCTTCAAGAAGCCTACTCAGAGGCGCTCCCAGTCCACCCACCGCTAAAAGGATAGGTCTTGAGCAACTTGTAGAAAGCAGGCAAATTATTCTGAGGTAGTAAGCGCAATGCAAGTTGTTGGCCCATTCCATGTGGACGGGCCAACAACCGAGAAGGCTCGACGCTGTCTGGTAGCAGAGCGGGTTTGTGGGACCAGCAGCTTCCCATTGGCCGAAGAGCCCAAAGTTCTACGGGAGGCTACAACAGAGACAGGGTGACAGAGATCAGATAAGTAGGAAGGAGCACTACCAATTAAGGACTGCCAAACAAGTGCTGCTATCCTGTACGAGATGCGCTGCGAGACTGGAAGCCAGTGCAGAACATCACGCATGTAGGCAGAAATTAGGGAAAATTTTGGGATATGGCCAATAAGCCGAGCAGCAGAGCTCATGACCCGGTCAAGACGCCCTATTAAGCTAGATGGGTGGCCAGCAAGAATTGAGGCTTCGAGCAGTTATTTAGACCGGCGGACAGAAGGCTCATCGCAGCTGCCCCGCTTGATCAAGGACACGTATTGATCCTACTCCTTCCATCTTTGAGGCCACTATCTCATTTCATGAGGTCAAGACTGCACAATCAAATTATCCCTAGTGCGAACAACAATAATAGTTTCTGTTGCTACCTTCACTGTTGCAATGACTGATTCACGACTATATCAATAGAAATCTCATGTTTATGCGAACAAACGTCATTGTTACTCGTATATTTTCAGCAAATCCCTTATGGTATTCTGTCAGGTCTCTTCACTTGGTCGTACAAACATATCTATTTCATTGAACCAGGTGTTGAGGTCAATGGGCAATATTACAGAGATGTTCTACTAATTAATACAAGGTATTATCTCGGCCAGGAGCGCCTCTGAGTAGGTACCTTGAAGGGGCGCTATATAAATTACGATTGATTGATTGGTTGAAGTTCTTTTGCAAGGCATTCGTTACAACTTCCAGCATGCAGAATAGCGCTAACGCGCACAGAGCTCGAGAGACCGTTGATTTCATCCCGCCTACTTTGTGGCCACTCAACAGCCCTGATTTAAATCCAGTAGACTATAAGATATGTAGTGTCAAGCATGTTATGTCAACGAGTTGTGTCGTCGAATTGTGGAGGCATGGGACGAAATGGATCAGCGCATCATTGATGAATGATGTTGGCATACGCATCTTCACGCATGCGTACAGTGGCGTCTAACCCCCCCACTTGGAGTGGGAGAACAAACCCCCCATTTTCGCCGTCTTAAAACAATTGTATGGGAATTTGTTCATATGCTACGCACGCACACTAGTCTCCTCTGGGTGGGGGGAATTGAGGTTTCTAGGGGGGAAGACAATTGAGCGTCCGAAGGACGCTCGTGATGCGCGTTGCACTGTGAGGGGTAGGGGTATGGGGAGGGGATGCGCCCCTCCCCATCAGAAACTTTTTGAATTTGCACATTGCAATGGCGGCATTTTAAGGAGTCGTCTTAACAAAATAGCTGTGCTTTTTCAGTGGCCCATTAGAAACTTTTTGAATTTGCACAATGCAATGGCAGCATTTTAAGGTGTCGTCTTAACAATATAGCTGCACTTTTTCAGTGACCCATTAGAAACTTTTTGAATTTGCACATTGCAATGGCAGCATTTTAAGGTGCTGTCTTAACAAAATGGCTGTACTTTTTCAGTGGCCCATTAGAAACTTTTTGAATTTCCACAATGCAATGGCAGCATTTTAAGGTGTCGTCTTAACAAAATTGCCGGTACTCATTTTTTCATAGGCCTACTGATACTAGCCTAGCCATGGTTTGAGACCTTAGAGTGTCGCCTCCCAATTGCATACTATTTTTGGATTTGCACATTGCTGCCGTACGTAGCATTTTAAGCTGTCATGATCTCAGTGCTCAGAGATGTGGTTCAAGACTTCAATAAATGTCGCTCCCAATGCTTACTTTTTTTAATTTGCAGACTGTGATGGCAGCTTTTAAGTTGCCATCTTAGACGAATTTTCATTATAGATAAATAAGCTCAATGAATAACACTGTAGTAAATTATAATGATATTTATGAAATATTTCTGAAACATTGGGGCGATATAGGCATCTCCGCCACCCTTTTAACTCTCCGTTCATGCGCTTAGAAGCTGAAAGCTAATAATTCGAATTCTCCACAGAAACTCTCTGTGTAGGCAGACCTTTAGCTGTTGACAACTCCTGCTGATGTCGATGCAACTCTTCGCGAAATAAGAAAAACTTATAACACAGAAACAGTCAAATTCGGTTGTCTATGGTAGACCTACATGTATAATGACTACCATCTAGCTTCCTGCACTTATGGCTGCATCTCTATAGCATGGAAAGACTCTGCTTTACATCAGAGCTGCTCTTATCCATTTCAGCGATATGCATGCTGGCTGGGAATCTAATGCGAAACACCTGTTATTAGCTTCATTAGGCTTAGGCTACTTTTAGAGAAGGGGGCCACTGTCCGAAGACTGGGGTAGGCTACACGTGCACAGCAAGTGTCTAACGGGTCGTTTGATTCTTGCTGCGCGACCGTCGCAATCATTAATTTTGTTGCCTTCATCACTTGCCAAGGGTGGGGCTTCGGCTTGGCTCCGTCAGTAGGCCTAAACGTGATTAGCGATAAGAGGTCAATCCCGAATGGGTGTGTTCCACCCTTGTATGCCAGGGACCTGACTGACACTAATGTCTATGAGTTGTCCTGCTCCCTACCAAATATAAGTGACATCATGCGAACCGTGGATTCGTTAGTCCAAGGTAATAATGTTTTTCGATACATAAATGATGCACAAATAATAATTTTCGTATTCCAGGCCTTTATTTAATAAAAATTCACCAACCCCCCCAATTTAACCCGAAAAACGTCAAACCCCCCACTTTCAGAAACCGTGGGAGAACGTTCTCCCAACCCCCCCATTGGTAGACGCCACTGCATGCGTAACTCCCCAAGGATGTCAATTCAAACATAAATTTTAACTTCCTTAATGTTCAAAAAATTTCCTCTATCTTCACTTAAAATTTTGTTGACAAAACCTGATAATCACCGTGTAGATGCCAACCACCTAGTATGCTAGAAAGGCATGGGTACTTGGAACTGAATGCTCAGAGCAACTGCCACAGAGTGGGCCACTATTTTACCCAGATGCCATTTCCGGTACTCTACTTGATTAAGCAAAGCAATCATTGACACAAAGAACAGGATTTGATGGACATTTGACTTTCCAGCTCATCTGCCTTTCCTGTATCAAACACAACATCGCTTTGTTTGTCTGACTTTATAATCTGTCGCAGCTATTTCCTCTGGAAAATGTCTTCCTGTCAGCTTAGCAGCACTCTCAGATTTGCCTTCATCAATGTGACTTTGTTTGTGCTGAACAATAAGTCGCCCATGACACTATACATATATTTCATCAAATTATTGTGCATTGATTATTATGTCACGGTACTTGAACTTGATGACTGGCAGCGGAAAGGTACAAATGCATTGATTATAGCATGTTGCAGTAAATAAATTGATAACTTCTTTGCAGCCAAGTAATATGATCAAAAGTGATTGACGAAAATGCCAAAATTTATCGAAAAACAATGTTGAAAGTAACTTTGAAACATCTGTCATAAAATGCATAAAACGCTCAAAATTAGCATATTTAGTACTTCTGGAACAAACAACAGCTTTACAACGAGCATAAAAGCACAAAAGTAGTTAAACATTGGAAAAAATACTGTACTGTGCCTAGGATTTGGATAATAATCAGTGCCTCCAGTGCCGCACTAAGCACAACAGGCAACTGTATTTATGATGAGCGGCGCTCATCATAATGGTAAACAGCACGTAGGTAATCCATGATGAGCGCCGCTTATCAATACAGCAGTGAAGGGTTTATATTGAAACACACATTGCCGACATATATGTGACCTATTTTCACGAAACCAGTCGCTTGTCGAAAATGACATCAGGTAGAAAATGACCAAAAACGATGAGAAACCTCAAACCGGTCGTAATTGACTTGAATGCAAAAACAAGTTTTAAAATATATATTTAAAACAAATGACGTATAAAATGCTTGTTTATACGTATCTAAATGCGTGAAAATTATTTTTTACTAAGAGCCCTAAATCTGCGTATCGAGGTCGAAAGTCAGATTTTCAGTCAAAATTAGCTACTTTTGTTCAATATCAATATCCCTAGGCACAGTGCCCGTAGGAGTCCGATGCCACTCTCTGTCTGAGTCTGTCTCGCGTCATGTTACCCAGCTTCAACAGGTCCAGTCAGCAGGTCTGCCCCATACCATTGCCATCTTGAAGCAGCTAGACCACCTTATCTGATTGAAGAGAATATGGGAGAGAGGCATGAAGGACAACTGGGTCAATGCCCGTATGTGTCCCATGCTCTCCTCTCCGACTCTCTCCACCAGTCTGTCCTGACCGACCTGTGCATGTCTGCTCCACATCATGACACCTTGAAGCATCTGGGTCGCTATGTCACTTGTGTAGTGGTTTTTGCGGATTTCAATCGTGTGGGTCTTTTACTGCCAGTGTATCGCCACCCATCTGGCAAACCTTCCTCACTTTGTCCGGGCTTAGGACCGGCGCAGGGACGTTGTTGGTTCTCTGTGGCGGAGGATGGATGCAGTTTAACGTCATGCCCAGGACAAGGACTTTTGTTGCGATATTAAATTAGCCCCTTCGCTGCAACGGCTTTTTATTCCCGTGTGCGGCATACATATTTATAGACCTACATATTATTATATACGTTTATTGTTAGGCCTATATCCACACCTACAAATGTTTTTCTGCAAGCACATGGAAGTATTTAGACATCGATCGACCTTGAACCGGAACTAATATGACCTTGAGCTTGGCCTGATATGACCTCTAATTATTTCTTATCTTGCTGTGCGATAATGATTATATCTACCGTGCGCAATACACGCCCACATCAATACACTTGCTTTGGAACCTTTCGTTGCATGGTAAATTTTGGCTTCGCTTCTCTATTTTTACCCCTCCCCCACTTTGCCCCTCAATTCGCCCTACCCCCACCTCTGTTCTGTTCTCAGCCATCCTCGTTTCGAGGTTCGGCTGCATCATGAACAATATTCCTCCAGCGTCTCCTGTCTTCCGCAAGTTGTATTATTTCATCCATTTCCAATCCCGTCCAGTCCTTTATGCTCTCCAACCAGCTTGTTCTCGGTCCTCCTCTTTTCCGATTTCCCGGCATTGTGCCCTGCATGATGTCTTTCTCCAAGCATATTCCCTCTCTTCTCATGAAGTGTTCGAAATAAATAAGTTTTCTTTCCTTAAACGTCCTCAGAAGACTCCTCTCGACTCCTGCCTCCTCCAGCACCCATTCATTCCTCTGCATTTTCGTCCAAGATATGTTCATGATTAATCTCAGACACTTCACCTCGAATGCCTCTATTCTTCTTTCCTCCTCCTTCCTCAGTGTCCAGCTTTCACAGCCATATATAGCCACCGGCCATACCAGTGCTCTCCATAACTTTATCTTTGTTATGTTTGTTACGTCATGGCTCTTCCATATCTTTTTAAGGTCTGTAGCCACTGCATAACCCTTTGCCAATCGAACTCTGATTTCTGCACCGCAATCACTGTCCTCTTTTATCGTTGATCTATTGTTGATACAACAATGCAGAGGCGTTCGTTTTCTGTGGTTGTTCCAACAACCTGGAATGGACTTCCCTTGACTATGCGACACCTCCCAAGCTGTTCTCAATTTCATAAACTGTTGAAGACTTTTTTCCGCTTGATCTCGGCCGGGAGCGCCTCTGAGTAGGTACCTTGAAGGGGCGCTATATAAATTATGATTGATTGATTGATTAATTGATCCCAAATACGTAAATCTGTCCACCTGCTCCAGTTCCTCTTGATTGATCCTGACTGTACATTTGGTTTCTGTTGTTGTCATGACCTTCGTCTTTCCTGTATTGATCTGCATTCCATATTTCTTTCCTGCCCTGTCCAGTCTCTCCATCAACCTCTGTAGTTCTTCCTCCGAGCTTGTTAGTAGTACGATGTCATCGGCGTATTGTAGGTTTGTCAGCCTCCTTCCCAATATCCGCACCCCTCCGTCATACCCATCCAACGCTTCTCTCATCACTTTTTCCGCTAGGATGTTAAACAAACTTGGTGACAAGACACATCCCTGCCTCACTCCACGCCTGACTCTGAATTCCTTCGATAAAGTTCCTGCCACCTTGACTCTTGCTTTTTGTTTCCTATACAGCATTGTTAACAAATTTATTACATGCCCTGGGAACCCATTTCAATCATTGTTGTCCAAAGCGTTTCATGAGCTATCGAGTCAAAAGCTTTTTTAAAATCCACGAAGCACATGAAAAGGGGTTGTTGGTGTTCATTTGCTTTCTGCATAATAATTCGAAGGTTCGTTATCTTATCCCTGGTACCGCTGGCCTTCCTGAAACCGGCCTGTTCTTCCGCCACCTCTGACTCCGTCTGAATTCTTATTCGCTCCAGAATAATCCTTACGATAATTTTACTTGCATGCGCAACCAATGCCACTGTTCTGTGGTTCGTGCATTGTCTAGCATCTCCTTTCTTTGGTATAGGAACAAAAATAGAGTGTCCAATCGTCTGGCCACTCCCCATCCTCCCACAATGCTGGGAAGATGTAATGCATTTTTTTCTAATGTCTGCTCTCCCCCATGTTTAAACAGCTCTGCCGGCACTCCGTCCGGACCCGCCGTTGTGCCGCTAGCGACCTGTCTTATTGCTCTTGCCACTTCTGATCTTAAGGGCGGTGGCTCTCTTTCGCATCCAGTTATGTGTACCATATCTTCTTTGTCAAATGTTGTATAACTCTTCACAGTATTGCATCCATCTTTCAGCTATCCCTTACTTATCGGATATGTTTTCTTCATTTTCAGCTTGTACCGATTGTAGTTTAGGCTGAAACTTGTTTGTTATGGACTTGACTGCCCTATATAAGTATCTGCTGTTGCCCCTTTTATTCTCTACTTCAACCTTTTCACACATATCCTCCATTTGTTTTTGTTTATCCATCCTTAAAAGTCTTTGTACTTCCGCTTTCCTTTCTTTATATTCCACTTTATATCTCTGCTTCGCTTCACGCTTCTTGATAATGAGACTGTGCGTCTCTTCAGTAATCCAGGGTTTCTCCTTGTCCCTCTTCTTGTATCCTACAATTTCTTTCGCTGCTGTGAGTAGAACCTCCTTTGTTTCTTTCCATACTTCGTTTGGTGATCTTTCCTCTGCTACCATGTTGAAAGCTTTGAATTTATTTGTTACTTCTATTTCATAGGCGATTCCTTTGTACCCTTGAAGTTCCTCCACGGTTAGCTTTTTTTATTACCTCCTCTTTCTTTTGCCTTCCTAGTCTTATCTTCAACGATGCCACCAACAGATTGTGGTCCGTATCGCAGTCGGCCCAAGGATAAGTCCTGCAGTTATTAATACATGTTCTCCACTTCCGCTGTATTCCGATGTAGTCAATCTGGTTCTTTGTTACTCTGTCTGGAGCTGTCCAGGTACTTAGTCTCCTCGGATGTTGTTTAAACCATGTGTTAGCCAATGTCAACTCCTGTTCCATACATAAGTCAATCAAGCTTTCCCCTCTACCTCACCCACCACCAATTCGCCCAAACCAGCTCCATCCATCCTCATCAACGTTAGGGTAACTTTCAGTTATTCGCCGGTGGTACCCTGCGTTGTATGGTAAATATCGATTATTTTTCTCAATTTCGCCCCATCTTGCCCGATTCCCAAAACCTGCCTCACTCCACTAGACCAGGCTTGGAATCTCAAAATGGCACTCCTAGAAGCAAATCATGTAACAATTTGCTAACCAGTGTTTCTAGACTAATTTGACCCTGCTGAAAACGAAAATCGCTGTTAGCAAGCTGGATTTTTGGCCGTTCAATGGGAAAACAAGATGGCGGACAAAATGGCGGTCAGTTGCTTCAAATGGCTATAAGTAAAGTATTGTATGTGACAGGAACACGATTTTAGACTCTAAATTAAGATTATAGGGTGCAAGGAATACAATGGAACCAAATACACATATGAAGCACTGCAAGAAAATCAAAATGGCGGACAAAATGGCGGCCAGAATCTTAAAATGGCTGTAAGTGAAGTTAAGTATGCAGTGGAATCATGATTTCAGGGTCTAAATCAACATTTTCGGGGTCAAGGAATGCAATGGAAGCAAGGTAACATATGTGGCATTGCACGGAAACCAAGATGGCGGACAAAATGGTGGACAAAATCTTAAAATGGGAATAAGTGAAGACATATATGCAACCAAATTATGACTTCAGGATCTAAATCAACATTTTCGAGGTCAAGGCATGTGATGAAACCAATGTCGCATATATAGCACTGCCTGGACACCAAAATGGCGGCCAAAATGGCGGCCAGACTCTTGAATTGACTGTTAGTGAACTTCTGTATCTAATGAATACATCAATTCAGAATGTAAATGATAATTTTCGGAATTAAGGAAAGTGAAAATAAAGGCACTGAATATATTATGTGACACTGCCAGAAAACCAAAAACCAAAATGGTGGACAAAAACTTCAACTGGCTATGAGTGATGTCTTGAACATATACGATGGAGACTTGATTTCAGTCTGGACTAGTAATTTCCAGGTCATATGCTTCCAACAAAATCACATGCAGTGTTATGCAGTGAAATTGTCATTGTATTGTATTGTATTGTATTGTATAAAAACATTTATAAAGCGCCTCTACTAGGGTGAACCGTTCAGAGGCGCTCCCAGTGCGCAAGGCCACGAGAGAAGAAATAGGTTTTAAGAAAAGAAAATGAGGAGGAGGGATTACCTGTCAGAAGTTGAGATCGAGTAGAAGGAGAGAGCGTATTCCAAAGAGAGGGGCCTATTGATGTAAAGGAACGGGACTGAGCCATAGCCGTTCTAGTAGGAGGTACTAGAAGTTCAAATCTGTCTAAAGAGCGGAGTGGACGATGTGAGGAGGCTGAAACTGGCCTGCAAATTCCATTGGTTAGATATTTTGGGGCAAGACCCCGTTGTGCTTTAGAGACCAAAATGAGAAAATGTCATACCTATAGTGGAAATTTTTAGTAGCCTATGACTGGACTGCAGTTTAACTATTGCTGGCTTTATGTGTATACAGTATGCATGCTTGAATGTTTCATAACTTGACGTATCAATAGTTTCAACTTTTCGTGACTTGACGGATATAGGGTACCGTAGAGTCAAATCAGGCCTTGTTGCAGTCAATGCAATTGCACCTGAGTGCACATGACAAGATCGCACTTCGATAGCAGCAGGTCCTGATGCTACGTTTGTCAACTTCACATGATTTGCTGTAAACAAACTCTATAATGTGGCTTTGGTGCACACTGGTAAAGATTACTTTCTTTTGTATTGTATTGTATTTAAACATTTATAAAGCGCCTCTAGTAGGGTAAACCGTTCAGAGGCGCTCCCAGTGCGCAAGGCCCCGTGAGAAGAAGCAGGTTTTGAGAAGAGACAGAGCAGAGGAGAGACTGACAGACAGAAGAGTTGAGCGAACAGAAGGAGACAGAGAATTCCAGAGAGAAGGACCAATTGAGACAAAAGATCGAGACTGAGCCATAGCAGTTCTAGACCGGGGAACCAATAGGTCAAGTCTGTTGGATGAGCGAAGTGGACGGTGGGAGGAAGCTGAGTGAGGACGAAGTAAGGTTTTAGTCAGATATTTTGGGGCAAGACCCCGTTGAGACTTTAGGATCAGAGTGAGGATCTTGAACTGTGTGCGAGCACGTAGAGGAAGCCAATGAAGTTCATCAAACATAAAGGTAGAGATGTGAGAGTACTTGGGAAGGCGGGCAATTAATCTAGCAGCTGAGTTGAGAACTGACTGAATCGGTGAAAGACGAACTTTAGGAAGACCAATGAGAAGAGAATTGCAATAGTCAATACGAGAACATATGAAAGCGTGAACTAAGGTAGTGAAGATGGAGGAGGAGACAGAGCGACGAATAACTCTGAGGCGTCTTAAGTGAAAATATGATGAGCGTGTCAGATTGGAAATATGCTCAGTAAAGGTAAGTGAGCTATCAAGTACTACACCCAGATCCCGCACACTGGTAAAGATTACTTTCTTCCACCACACTCCATCTGATGAAGATGAGGATGATACCTGAACATCAATATCTAGTAAAAATAGGCCTTTCCAAACTGACAGTTTGGTAATGAGCTCATAAGGGAATGTTCCAAATGTAGAAAGTAAGTGGGAACTTTCAAGTAGTTTATTCAAGCATTCTTTCAGCTGATTCCTGCTAAATATGTCAAATCACATCCAGTTGTAGCATGAAGGCCACTCGATCAATTCTTCATAGTTACGTGAATTGGATGAGCTTGTGTTCCACTGATGTTCCTGCCATCACCAAAACACCGTTAAATATAAAGCAAACACATATGACCCGGCAGTGGACAACACCTTATCTTTTTTCACGTAACCACCAGCAACCGCTCTATAGTCCATATCTCCAAATGTGGCTGCTGAGAGCTGAATGGACAGGAATGAAGCTAGATCAGTCTTTCTTTCAAGCATACAAAGAACATTCACCCAATTTTCCGACAGCGTAGTATTTCAAGACTCCACACAGTGGCAGAGTTGTGGTTGTAATTTTCTGTACGATTTCACTTATTAAAAGCAATGTCCACTATCTATCGAAGGCAATAATTGTTAACCCTCTTGTAGCCAATCGAAAGTAGGCTACCTGTACACAGGTATCCACTGTATCTGTCAGGTCACCAACTGTCTTCGCGTTTGGAGGTTCCCTATTGCTTGAGCCATTGCTTGTCCTACAATAATTTGTCGGCAGCAGGTCGGATGAACTGTGTCGCGACTTAGCCTATGGGCATATCACAATATTTGGTCATGTCTCATACAATATGCGGGATGTCTTGCATTGGCTCCCTTTCCCGCAGCGGATTGCCTGCAGGCTCTCTGTGTTGCTTAGGTAGTGCCTTGATGGACTAGGCTATAGCCCCACTATGTCTGAAAGAACTCTGTTTTTCAACCTCGGATGTCCAGCGTCGATCTACTCTTCAGTTGGCGGACCAAGCTGAGCTGGTTCACTCGCAGTCTGCTATTTGACATCACCTTTCATTCTGTGTAGCTGGTTCTAAAATCTAGAATGGGAATGGCCAACCCCTTTTCACAGCGTCTATTGCATGCCCATGGGTCACTCCACTCTGTTCCTTAAGAATAAAAAACTGTCCTATTTAGTGGTGGTTAAGTGGGGGGCTATTCCGGGCAGCCCACCTTGAAGAGGCACTACGTAAAATATTCTAAATAAACAAATGATATGCCTCTGCTATAGAAATACGGACGACAAGTTACTTTTGCAGAGAGAATCCAATCCCATTGGTTTTGAGAAAAGTCCATGGCACAATCGTGTTTTCAGATCCATGGGACAGTCAGCTTGATACAATGTAATAAGTCACTGCATGATATACAAATCTTTCTTTATAATTTTGTCAGTGTTCTTTTGAAGAACACTCCTTGGTTTAAGACTTCCTGACGGCATTGCGATAATCTGAATGATCATATCTGGTCAAATAAGGGAACATTGTAGATAAATTCAACTGCAGAGGTCTCAGATACCATCTTGCAAAGACCTCGCAAATTTTTTTAATCAAGTTCCCATTGCATGCATGACTTCATTAACATCCATTTTGAAATTCTTGACGCCATTTTGCTCGCCATTTTGGTTTCCAGGCAGTGCTATATATGTTACCTTGCTTCCATTGCATTTCTTGACCTCGAAAATGTTGATTTAGACCCTGAAATCATGATTTAGTTGCATATATGGCTTCACTTATGGCCATTTTAAGATTTTGTCCGCCATTTTGTCCGCCATCTTGGTTTCCGTGCAATGCCACATATGTTACCTTGCTTCCATTGCATTCCTTGACCTCGAAAATGTTGATTTAGACCCTGAAATCATGATTTAGTTGCATATATATCTTCACTTATTCCCATTTTAAGATTTTGTCCGCCATTTTGTCCGCCATCTTGGTTTCCGTGCAATGCCACATATGTTACCTTGCTTCCGTTGCATTCCTTGACCCCGAAAATGTTGATTTAGACCCTGAAATCATGATTCCACTGCATACTTAACTTCACTTACAGCCATTTTAAGATTCTGGCCGCCATTTTGTCCGCCATTTTGAATTTCTTGCAGTGCTACATATGTGTATTTGTTCCATTGTATTCCTTGCACCCTATAATCTTAATTTAGAGTCTAAAATCGTGTTCCTGTCACATACAATACTTTACTTATAGCCATTTGAAGCAACTGACCGCCATTTTGTCCGCCATCTTGTTTTCCCATTGAACGGCCAAAAATCCAGCTTGCTAACAGCGATTTTCGTTTTCAGCAGGGTCAAATTAGTCTAGAAACACCGGTTAGCAAATTGTTACATGATTTGCTTCTAGGAGTGATTTCTAGAGCCCTTTTAGAATTCCAAGCCTTGTCTACACCACCGATCTCCCTGAATCAACCTCAACCATCGCCACCGCTCTAGTACAAAATTTGGTTATTCGCCTGTGGTACCATGTGTTGCACGGTAAATTTCGTTTCTTGCCCCACCTCGCCCCTCCCCACCCCGCTCCATCACCTGACCCCCACCCCATCACCAATCCGACCCACTCCGTGCAAACCACTCTTGGGTAAATTTCGGTAATTCTCAAGCGGTTCCATGCGTTGCACGGTAAATTTCGGTTTTTACTAGTCCAAGATGGGGGTTTCGTCATCCACGCAGCCCCCCCTCCAATGGTGAGGGGATTGGCCAATATCTCCATTGGGTGGCTTTGGTTAGCCCTCTGTGGTGACATATCCAAGGTACCATACACATTCCCCTTTACAGATACTGTATACTATGTATAGATTGCATGACGTGACATACACGTCATCCGCGTATGGCGTAGGCATTTCAATGACGTGACATACACGTCGTTCGCAGCGAAGAGGTTAAGTAACAGGCCGAATCGAAAAGCATGATTGGTCTCGTTTTGAACAAGGAAATCCCCTTTTTCTGTTCTATTAATAAAACATGACTGCCTTGTATTTAGTACGCACAGAGATTGGCCCGAAATAGATCGACTAACAGAAACAAATTCAGAATTGCGCTATAAAACCGACACGTGACCAAATCTTGAGCCGTGGTTGGCTGAACGATTGACGGTCGCATGGCCTCGCCTGCTATGAGGTCAGAAAACGGGATGAATCGTTTATTTTCTTCGCTTATCACCTAAATAACTTAATCTTCGAAATGGAGAATATTTTGTAAATTTGTAGAGTATATTTGCAATTGTCGAAGCTATGCGGCAGCCAAATTGTATTTAAGTTGGTCCAATAGAAATAGTTGATTCATAGGAGAATGTCAATATTATATCGCTAAACTTCGCACGTGATTTTCTCATCTAACAGCTTTTGTATGCCATCGGATTTAAAATTCTATAACTCTGGTTATATGTGAGATATATGGAAAAACCGCAAACAGTTTCGGAAAGGAAAATGAAGCATCTACAGGAAATTGCTAAAAAGTGAAATTTTTTATTGGGACTTGCAACTGGTTTTGTGATGATAGGTCACATATATACTAGCTGATATATGTAAAAATCAAATCTTATCAATGGCAGCCTTAGCCAAGGATAAAATCTGATAGTCTAATAACTCAGAGGTGTCTAAACATAGCAGTTCATGCATGCTATAATTTTAATTGCACAGTATAAACAGTATTTCATAGAGAGCTCTATTACAAGTACAAAAGCATATGATATACACACAGATACCACACTTTTTCGACTACTGCACCTCCATCTTCAATGGTCTCTCGCGAGTTCGGATTCAGAGGTTGGAGAAGGTCCACCGGGCTGCCGAGCGACCTATTGGGGGTTCACCAAATCCGACAGTGTATCCCATCATATGCGCGAGGTCTTGCACTTCTTTCTTTTCCTGCAGCGCATCTCATTTAGGATTGCATCTTTGGTGTGACGATGCTTATCAGGTTGGGCACTCTCTTGTCTGTGTGAGCTTTGTCTTTCTCTTTCCACTTGCATAGGCCGATACGCACTGCGCTCTGCTGTCCATGGCGACTTAATCTCGGTCGGGAGCACCTCTGAGTAGGTACCTTGAAGGGGTGCTATATAAATTTTGATTGATTGATTTTTCAGTTACAATTCCATCAATAATCTGCACAAAATTCCTAACCTGCAGTAGTAACATTTTCCACTTGTGTTTCTTCAAGTTTTGTCTTTGACTTCAGTTCATCCTGCATGTATATTATTTGCATAAACTTACATTTCATCATTATGCCATGCAAATGCAATTTGAAAGTCAACCTCAAACTGAGTGCACAATACACTGTACACTGCGTGTGTCACTGCAACATAGAAATATATGCAAAACATCATCGTACCTAAATTGGCCTCTTAAGCACTATGTGTGTATGCTGCCACAAATGATGTGCATAAGTGCAGGTTTTGCAGTTGTAATTGTAGCAGAACATTTGTGCAAGTACAGGATATCTCAGACACAATCTGAATGCAGCATTTTGAGACCCGTATGAGTGACTACAACTAGTCATGAAAGTCCCACAAGAATCAGGAACCTATAGTAACTGCAATCAAAAACATAAAAATCATCACATGCATTCCAATACTTGTGCTAAGCTTGGCATCATAGAGGATGGGCTGCAAACACCTAATGTGGAAATGCAGAAGCAGAATACTAATGTTGCTGAATTGATCCACAAAAGCAGCAGTTCTCAACCTGTGGGTTGCGACCCCCGTGGGGTCGCCTGACGTTTTGCCAGGGGTCACCTGGATCCTTCAGAAATTTGTAAACGATGTAATAGCAATTTCAACATTATCTACTACACCATAGGAGTTAAATAAATTTTTCTTATACTTTTGCTATGATTTATTCGTTAGTTTGCGGCAATTAAACAATATTCGGTTTGCTGTCGACTGGAAAGGATATTTATTGAAGTCTTAAACCGCGTCTCTGAGCACTGAAATCATAAGCAATTTTGTTAAGATGACAGCTTAAAATGCTACAGTGACAGTGTGCAAATCCAAAAAACTGAAAACAATTGGGAGGCGACACCCTGAAGTTTTAAACCATGACTTATCATAGTTATCAACATTCAAAAAGTTAGCAAATTTTGTTAACATGACAGCTGAAAATGCAGACATCATAGTGTGGAAATCTTAAAAAATTAAATAATGGAGAGGGACATTCATTGAAATCCTAAATAGGGCCCCCAGAAATTTGCGCAAAAAATTAATAAAATTGCGCACCAAAAACGATAAATTTGCGCAAATTTTGCGCAAGTTAAAAAATCAAAATGTTCGTAATTTTTTCCATTGAATCAGTGTACCAAAGTGTCTAACAGTGTTTTTGTCATTTTGTGTAAAGCTTTGGCGTTCTAGAAATTAGACAATCAAGCCAAAATGCAGTTATAAAGTTCCTATAACCATAAGATTAATGTATTCAGACGATAGCAAATAATTTTAACTTTGCAAAATTTACACCCACCGAAATCTATGCTCATTACAAATGTAACTTCAAAATAGTATTACATATGACTATATTATAATGAATCACCAAGTTACACAACGTGCCGAGTACTAGCCTTCCGTCATTGCACAGCTGACGCCTATAGATTAAATGTAATGTAATGTAATGTAATTAGTAATTTATATAGCGCTGCTCACAACCAAGGCCATTCAGTAGCGCTCCCAGTGCGATAACCCCTAGAGAAAAAATAGGTCTTAAGAAGAGAGAGAGATGTAGATAACGATCCTGAAAGTAGAGTCCCACGCAGAGTGGAGGGAAGAGAATTCCACAAGGAGGGCCCAATGATGGTGAAGGATCGAGTTTAAATGCGTTCGTTCTGTCATAAGCTGAGACAGCAAGCGACGCTGCTGTGTGACCGTTTTGAGAAACTTCGTCTAACACATTTTATTGTGTGGCCGAGAAGTTCTGGAATTTTTTATACTATAAATTTGTGCGTTACTACCAAAAAATCGATCTTTAACTAAAATTCATCTATAATTTCATCCCATTAGGCGGCCGCCATTTTGATTATCGCACATCGGTTGTCGTTGCTATGTTGAACTGTCATGGGCCACGGTAATTTTAAGTCAATCAAGGCCCAATTTAGATAAATTAGCAAGATTTTGTCAAAATTTGCGCTAAAATAGCGCGGATTGCCAATTTTTGCGCTGTTGCGCTAAACCTGGAAATTTGCGCAAAAATTGCGCTGCACAAGATCGCGAATTTCTGGGGGCCCTACCTAAACCACGACTATCAGTACTGAAATAATGAGCAACTTAGTTAAAATGGCAGCTTAAAATGCAGTTTTAGAAACTAAAAAATAATTTGACAATGGGGATTTGACACATTCCATTCCCAAACCCTTCCTCATGCTTATGACACTTCAACTTCAGACTACCGAATAGGTAGCTCTCAGAACTGTCAAAAGCAGTTTCAAATTAAGAAGTGAAAATGCATAATGAACAATGGCAAGAAAATACACTCACAGGGTAACTCAATCAATTTTCTTGTTGGGACCGTCACAACTTTTGAAATGTTTCAAAAGGGTTGCCGCACTAAACAAGGTCAAGAACCGCTGCACTAAAGAGAAGCCAAGCCTATGCAGACTATCAGCATAATCAGAGAAAAGTTCCCCAAACGACTGATTTTTAAAAAAATCTTCCGATTGACTGCCCAGTGCTGAGAGATGGAATTGACAGAGCGAGTAGCCAAGCAATGTACAAACATTAACAACCCAATGCTTCCTATCTTGAAATGCTCTTTCACTGAGTTTCTTCTCCTATAAACCAATCATTTCCAATCGATTACAATTTCTTATTGTTATGTCACTTTTTCAGTCAATCACATGGTTGACTGAAAAAGTCACTAGATTAGAATTTCTGGAGACACGATAGACTGTTACATCGTTTTTCTTTCTAAGTATACTAAAAATAAAATAACTAAACCTACTGCTAGGTCAATTTCTTCGTCACTAGGCCAGTCACATTCAGCATCTGCTGGTTCAACCTGAGCTGAAACAATTTCCTGCCTCTGAAATGAACAACATTAGCAACAGTGATTCATCATCTTCTCTAACCTAAAATTTATATTGCATACTAGCCGCACAATCAGGTAATTAAATTATTTTTAAATTATCGAGCAAGCAATATCCACAATTCATTCATTCCAGAAACAATATTGCACCCTTTCAAGAAGCCTACTCAAATGCTCCCAGTCCTGCCACTACTAAACAGACAGGATTGGATGAGTTGGGGGGAAAAACAGACGGAATGCTCCGAGTCAGTAAGCATAGTGTGAGTGGAAGACCATTCCAACTGGACGCCCAACAATTGAGAAGGCTTGACACTGTTTGACGAAAGAGCACGATAGAAGGATCAAGAGTCAAGGAGTACAGAGCTTGATGAGAGGCTACACAACGTACACGTGCATGTGTGCGTGTCAGGTACCAGGAAACAGAGTTCGCACAGGTAGTATGTTCTGCAGTGCTCCACCACTGTCAAGACATCGCCAGACAAGCACTTGCTATCCTACAGCCGATACACTGCATGGCCATCGCACAGCATCGCTCATGTAGGCTGGGGCACATTTTGTAACAATTGGACGAACTCTGGACAAACTTAAAAGCAAGCGACTTTAGACCATTCAACCAAAGAGGATATCAGTGGCATTCAGACACATCAGGCCAACAAAAGTCACAGCACAACCGCGCAGCAGTACTAGTGAGTGGTCAGAATAAAAGCTGGTGTAAGAGCCCACATAATGATGCATGTGCAATACTTACATTGACAAGAATCAGAGCAATCACTGATCAACAATAACAGTTGAATCATGCCAGATCTGTTCAATGAATGTCTCAGTTCTGAGAGTGAAGTGATATGCATACAGATTTAACCCTTCTTCTTCTTCTTCTTCCTTTTTTTTCTCTCTTCCGTCAACCATTACGTTGACGATGAGCCTTTACAAGACATCTCCACATTCCTCTGTCTCTTGCAGTGTCCACCACCTTCCTCAAATCCATGTTCTTTTCTTTCAGGTCTTCTATTATGTTATCCATCCAGGTCTTTTGCTGTCTTCCTCTGCTTCTTACTCCCTCCACATGGCCATCCAAAGCCGCACTTGGTGGTCTTTCTTCACCCATTCTTTTCACGTGGCCAAACCACGTGAGTCTTCTTTGAAGTCATCGTGTAAAGATTTAACCCTAGAATCCGCTAAAACCATTGTTGTGCCTACACTCCGTGCATATTCAGAAAAT
Source organism: Lumbricus terrestris (assembly GCA_949752735.1). Taxonomy (NCBI): domain Eukaryota; kingdom Metazoa; phylum Annelida; class Clitellata; order Crassiclitellata; family Lumbricidae; genus Lumbricus; species Lumbricus terrestris. Next base: position 6,189,053 of record OX457051.1, on the reverse strand, counting down.
GAACTAATTCACATGAAGTGTTTGTTAACACTTGTTATCCTATTTACTTGCATTAAACACATCAAAAGTACTACTAATGATAATACTTACTCTTCGAAAGAAAGGGTCATATGTTGCTGCATATTTGCACTCTAGGTGATGGACCTCTTCAAAAAACTGGCTCTCAATTTTATTATGCTCTGCCTGCAATTTCTTCAGTGCTTTAATTCGTCTCCTAACACATTTAGGTAAGCTGGAAAGACAAAGGCAAGCATCAATCACTTAGGCATCAGAAGATGATGAAAGTGTTACTACCTAACATAACATGATTAAACCTGCAAGTTAGCACTGTCGTTCACCACACAAAGTACAAGCATCTACATGTATATAAATACTATAAGGCAGAAGTTCTCAACTGGTGTCATGACACACTAGTGTCACATAGCATACACCCATCGTTCTTGCATTACACTTAGGCCTACTTCCTTACTTTAGCAGTTCAGCGGGCGTAGGCTGTTAAAATTCACGGCACTCTATATATACCAATTTCATCAAACTCTGGAGGGCCATAGTGTCTGCCGTGTAGGCAACAATAGCTACATATATGGCCTATGATTTATTTTGTGGATAATCCGGAAATATGCTTTATCAGCGTATACAATAGGCTACAACAAGCTAGCACACGTTTCGAATGAGCTGTTACCCAATACTATAACTTCTCAAATAATAGAGGAAATTATATTTAAGAAACGGAAATTTTGTAGATAACGCGGAAATGTGCCCTCTCAGCCTGCTTGCATATTCAGAGCCAAACAACCACAATACACGCAGGTGGACAATGGCCCTGAACGTTTTAAATTAAAAATAACCTGCACTTTCCGGCTTTCCGTGACAATAATTTATTGAAGGGCAGCATTTAGTTTCACAGTGTTTAGCTGTCTTTATCCCATGTTTTCATACTTTGCCTTGAACTAGGCATTTAGGATGGCTTGCACTATGTGGGTAATTGATGATAATTTTTATGCTTTTTTTAAATAAAAAGTTTTATATACATATCCTACTAGCTGGGGTACCCGGCGTTGCACGGGAAATTACGATTTTTCGTCCCCAAACCCAGCTCCACCCGCCCCTCTAAGGCGGCTTCACCGCCCATTTGGAGTTTATAAATGGTTATATATGCCCCTCTGCTTGGAAGGTCTTCCCCAATTCTGCTGGTTAAACTCATGTTGCATGGGGCTCCTCTTAGTGTATTTACACCTTGGCCTAAGGCATTTATCTTTCCCAGGGCGGATGCGCTGCGAGGGCTCGAGTTTCATGCTAAGCTCTGGCGAAAAATGACGTCAAAATGACGTCAAAAGCAACGTGCATTTGTTGCTGCACAACGATTCAAATGATGGCGTTGCAGCGATAGCGTATAAATAACACGGCGAAAATTAAAATGTCTAATATCTCAAGTTCTAAAGTGAATAAGGAGGTGAAAATAGCGCGCCTGGGTAAGTTGAGTGAAAGTCTATTTATGTACAATGTTTAAGGTCAGTAGTTGCAAAAGTGTGAGCGTGCATAACTGACAAAGATATGTACTTCCTTTCTAATAGATATAGATCAGGGGTTCTCAACCTTTTTCGTCCCGCGACACACTTAAACTTGTTATTAAATTTGGCGACACACCATTCAAACGTCATATGTAAATGTCGCAAAAATATAAAAAGTGTCAAAGTTAAACATGTCTATTTATTTCAAATTTGCTCTCAAACATATTTGTCCTTCTAAAATGCTAAACTGCTGACATTTTTAATAAATGAAAATAATTATATTGAATTTCTTTCCAATTTTTATGATTCTAAAATTCTAAATTATTCTTCTGATCCCAATCTATGGTCGTTTCTGCAACTCGAAGTCAATTTAATCACCTAATTACTAAGACCTTGTAGTCCTAACAGTTAATGGGATCTTTGCTCTTGAATTTTTCTTTGGATCATATTAAAACGCGGTTCCACAGTTTTTGTAAGTGCAATTCGTAATCAGGCTGAGAGGGCACCTCGACAAGTTTGCTCCGATTCTTGTTCTTTATGTTGATCATCTGAGAAAAGCCCTGTTCAGATAAGTAGGAGCTATGAAAGGAAACCAGCTCCTTGATAGCTTTGCTTACAAGTGATTTGTAATGTTCTTCCTTGTAGCTATATACGTCTTTGCCCAGAACTGATTGCTTGATAATTGCTTATGCATGTCCTTCATTCTGGAATTACATTGCAGCTCAACAAGTGTTTCCTGTTCATTGTTGTTCAATTCTGCTCCATTGATGTTTTCTCTGAGGAATGGGTTCAACATCCACATTGTCTTCTTAGTATTAGCATCTGAAGATGATGGCTAAATTTACGTTTTCTTACAAAAAATTTTTCCATTTCGATTGCTGACTTAGCCTATAGGTTAAGGGGTAAAAGTTTTCTAACAGGTGCGATCGCAAACGTGTTTACATAGGCCCTATGTCATATCCGTTGAACATAAACGTCATAGCCTACCTACCCCAGACCGCGGTAAAATAAATAGATAAATAGAGCGCAACAAATTCTCATTGCAGTCATCCGCTAAACTTCGAAATTACCTGTAGGTAAACTAAGTCAGTGTATAATGCAAGAACAACGGACGTGTGCTGTGAGAATTTGGTAGACTGCTGTTATTTAAGATTATTTCATGTAATCATTGGCCTACTGCGTTGTGTCAGTTTGGAAAAAGATACGAAGATAATTTATTATCATTATTATTATTTTCGCGACACACCAATTCTTCGCGACACACCAGCGACACACCACTTTTACGCGACACACCGCCGGTCAAGTCGCGACACACCAGTGTGTCGCGACACACCGGTTGAGAACCCCTGATATAGATCATGTTCATTCTTCAGTCTCACTAATGGGTAAATCCCCAAGCTTAAAGTGTCCAGGTACCTCTGACTAAGTTGCTACGCAACTCTATGCACCGGTATTGCACTCACAAAACCTGTCGAAAATCGGGCGTCTTACTATCCAAAGCAAATCCAGGAGCAAAAATCCAATCAACTGTGAGGTCAAACAATTACAGTTGAGTCATAAAACAACGTAAAATCGTAGATTTAGGCTTGAATCAGTGGAATTTAGAATTTTTGAATCATTAGGTCTACAAACTTGAAACAAAATATTCAGTGTCAACATTTTCATTCATTAACAATATTAACAATTTAAAATAGACTATTTTAACTTTAACATAGGTGGCCTATTTTAATTTTAACAATATTGATATAATGACGATTGCATGGCATGTCTCCAAATTTCTTTGCGAGCTTAGGTGTGTCGCGTGCAGAAAAAGGTTGAGAACCTCTGCTATAAGGGAGAGGCATACTACACAAGGTGTGTCACAGTGAATGCCATAAGTGTGTCTTGATACAATAATGGGCTGAACAGATGCAGAAAGTAGGCTGGGAAAGCACAGAAGCCCATCGTCAGCAGTGGTATGGAACCAGTCCAGATCAAAATCTTCTATATCACCGAGTAGAAAGAAATCAGGCTTGCCAAAAGTCAGAGAGGATGGCTGCTGAATTCAGCATTGGTGAAGGTTTAATGAGAGTTAAGCTCTTCTGCTGTATTCAGACAAGAGTTGCCATCTTTTTTAAAGCTGATTTACTCTATAGCTGCCAGATTTGCTTTGTACTCAAAGTCTCACACATGGGTTAAGGTTTCAGATCGACTCAATTAAACTACAAGATATCTTTACAGATCCTCAATGCAAGTGCAGAGCTCTAAGCTTATTCTTCCTCTGGAGCAGGATCTTAATCTCAGGCAGTATTCATATTGGAAACAGCTCATATGTTTACAACCCCAGTGAAGGCATCCCACACACCTGCTGGTCAAGGATGGATCTAATGCAAGAGTCATCATAGTAGTTTAGAGCTCACAAGTGAGATGCATCTTGTTTAAAATAGGAGTCGCACTTCTGAAGTGCTTCTTAGGCATTTATATCTCTCCCTCACTCCACCTGTAGATCTAGCCAAAAATTCAATGATGCTTCTGTTTCACTGAATGCAAGTCTGAGACTCAATGCCACAAACATGTCAAGTGCGTTGGTGCCTCACGACCCATGGTACAAATAGAAACCTTGCTAACATTGAACTGATTGAGGTCTTTGGCAGCGACCACCAACTCCGCAGGATTTGTGTGCAGTACCTCTTCAAGAGAACATTCAACATGATCCGTTAGGTCTGATCAGTCCACGGTGACAGTCTTTAACTTGTTAGCTTCTCACCTGGGTGACCAGAAGCAGAAATTGGGCATCAGTACCGCTCAGTCAGAATCCAATGTTTACACTTTGCCATTCCGCACACATGTCCAAAAAGATCAGTTTTCTTTCAATTATTATTTGTTTGATGTTTTTCTTATTTCCTACTCTTGCGCGCACCTCCACATTTGTTATTTTCTGAAATGATGTGTAGTATCCTCCTGTAGCACCTCATTTCAAATGCCAATAGATTGTTTGTTTCCCATTTACGTAGAGCCCATGTCTCGCATGCATATAGTAGTATTCTAAATATGCACGTTTTTACAATTTCTATTTTGATTTCATGCTAATTTCGCGACTTCTCCATGGGTTCCCGATGGCCGCCAATCCAATACTCCCACTGCCTTTGCTATCCTTCTACCTATCTCTGTTCCGCAGTCATTGTCCCATGTCAGCAGGCTTCCTAGATATACAAATTCTTCCACGTTCTCCAGACTTTCCTTGTTAACCTCAATAGATGTCATATTCGTTTTTTCTCCAAAGGTCATTGTTTTGGTTTTACTGTGGATAATTTTTACTGTGGTTAATTTTTAAGCCTACCGCCTCTCCTTCTCTACATAGGATATTTAGATTTTCTTGTATGTTTTTGATGTCTTCTTCTAGTAGGTCGTCAGTGAATATGAGGTTATTGATCAGCATTAAATGCATGGAAATCCCGATTTTTCTTTCCCTAATCTTCTCCATAACTCTTTCTAGGCATGTGATGAATGCGGTGGGGGAGATTGGATCTCCCTGCTTGGTACCCACTGAGATTTGGAAACATTCACCAATTTCCTTACCCACTCTAACTGCTCATTTCACCTCTGTGCAAGCACAGTGGAGCAGTTGTGTTAGCCTTCTTCCGACTCCAAATGACCTGAATTAATTTGCAATGTATAACAAATTTTCAATTTACATCGTATAACAAGGTCTGACTCTTTGTAGTCGGGTCAATCTACGAAATAACTTCGGTGAACCCCCAAAAAATTGCAAGAAAGCGTTTTATGACGATTTTCCGTTGTCATAGGTCTGGTGATGAACATGCTAAAAGTTACAAGAAATCGGACCACGGCAAGTGGTCTAATTTTGGCGGGAAAAAAGATGGCCACCAATTGCACAAGGCATGTAATCTGGAAATGATACTGTTAGAAGCAGATCATATAACAATTTGCTAATATGCTTTTCTAGACTAATTTGACACTCCTGAGAACGAAAATCGTGGTTAGCAAGCTTGATTTTTAGCGGTTGCATGGGAAAACCAGATGGCAGCCAAAATGGTGGCCTATAATAGATTCAAAAGGTTGTATAGTCGGGTCAATCTACGAAATGATCCCCAAAATTGTAGGAAGGCGTTTTAAGATGATTTTCTGGTATCTTGGGTCTGGTGTTTAACATACTACAAGTTACAAGAAATTGGACCACGGCAAGTGGTCTGATTTTGGCGGGAAAAAAGATGGCCGCCAATTGGACCAGTCTTGGTATCTGGAAATGATACTGTTAGAAGCAGATCATGTAACAATTTGCTAAAATGCTTTCCTAAACTAATTTGACCCTTCTGGGTCCTAGATTGACCCGACTATTGTCTTAAATCATAAAGATGCATCAAGTACCTTTTTACATATTCTGATGGTGATGGCCCAAAGCTGTCTTGTAATGCAGCTAGAACTTCAGGGCTCTTTAGAAGCTGTTTATCCACATCAGCTACAAAGAAAATCAACAAGCAAAGCAATTGATAATGGCTGCAAAGAACTAGAAATACTCTGTAACACCCAGAATACTACCCCCTAGGACTTGACTTCACTTATGGCCATCAGGCGATGCCGTCATCACGCGTCAGTCGCTTTCCCATGGTAGCTCTCCACTTTTGTCTATCCTGCGCCATATGCATCGCCTCCTGTATCGTCATTCCAATTGCTTCGCAGTCCTCTTTTATCATGTCAATCAATCTTTTCCCCCTAGGAAGCATCCAAAATTATCAGACTAAAGCCAATGCTATCTTCCATGCTTGGCACTCACCTTTAGGAAAGATTACATTTCTAAGTGTGATAAATGAGTATAGAATGGAGTTGTAATAGAATTGCTTAAGATGTAATGTAATGTAAATCAGACAATTTGAATTTATATAGCATCGTCAGCAGCAAGCCAATTCTGGGATGCTTTACACGCATATTGTCAACTGACAGAGTAAATGTAATGAGCTCGAGAGCAAGTGCAGCTTCAATTGCTTTTTTAAAGTTGATTCAGTCTTGATTTCCTGGAAAGGCACTGGAAAACTGTTTCAGGCGCATGGGCTAGCGACCCTAAAGGCGCGATCACCCATTTTGTTTCTGTAGATGTAGTATTCTGTGAAGAGTCAGGCAAAGTTTTAAATAGATTCCTTGCACAATAGACATTAGACAACCAGTTCAATACGCATTGCAATTACACAAATCTGGACTCAGAAACTTTTCCAAATCCATTGTCTTCCCTACCCACCACAAATGGAAAGTACAGTGTTGGACTGACACTCTCCAAACAGCCAGAACAAGGCTAACAGTTTTATAGGTCACCTGATACAAATTATAGCTGGGCTTCAACAAAGTACATTTCCAATCCACCAACCAAAACCACACCAAATTTAAAATAGAGAAAAATAAGTTTGAAGTATGACTCAAAACATTTGTCTGCCAGCTACTGCTGAAATTATTTAACTGTGTACATTTACAATGATTTACTACAGCAGTAACTCTTTTTCGGACTGTGCATCTGAGTACAAAATTATGTTATTCAATTTATCAGCAACAAAGTTTCACAAATTACCTGGCTTTGGTCCGGTAGACAAGTCTTTTGCCACTGTAACTTCAGTGATTTTTCTGAAACAGAAATTATACAGTGAAGCCATTAAACTTTCTTTAATGATGTCACCGCAAAAGAACCTAAAGCCCAAAGACAGTCTGTAGCCAAAATGGTCACTGCTACACTCGCTTTCATTCATTCTGAGAACTTATATAGCACCACTTCAAGGTATCTACTCAGAAGTGCACAAAGCCAGAAAGGGTTGTTTCCAGGTAACTTGTTCACTATCTCAATATCAACCAGTTATTCCCAGACAGGCAGTCAGCCTACCGTGCTTTCCACTCCACCGAGACGGCTCTCACAGACATTCTGTCTGACATTCTTCTTGTGATTGACTCTGGCAATTTCTCTCTTCTTTCACTCCTGGATCTGTCTGCAGCATTCGACACTGTCGACCACAACATTCTGCTCCAGCGACTGCATCTTTCTTTTGGTTTGTCTTCCACTGCTTTACAGTGGATGACCTCCTACCTTACTGACAGACAGCAATGTGTCCGCCATGCCGGCTCCTCTTCAAAATCCACCTTCATTACCTGTGGCATTCCTCAAGGCTCAGTCCTGGGACCCATTCTCTTCCTCCTCTATACCGCCAACATCTTAACTATAATATCCAACCAGTCTGCAAGGTCATCTCTACGCTGACGATTCACAGCTTCTGTCGTCCTGATTCAACTGACATCAAGAATCTAGCAGACGATCCAAGTAGGTCCTGGCCGCGATCGTCCAAGACCGCCGACGTGTGCCTGCAACGAAAACTAAAATGGGTGATCGCGCCTTTCGGGTCGCAGGCCCACGCGCCTGGAACAGTCTTTCAGCAACTATCCAGGAAATTAAGACTGAATCAACTTTTAAAAAACAATTGAAGCTGCACTTGCTCTCGAGCTCATAACATTTACTCTGACAGTTGACAATATGAGTGTAAAGCATCCCATAAGTGGCTTGTTACTGACGATGCTATATAAATTGTCTGAATTACAATTAGAATTAAAAGTCATTACAACAAATATAACTACTTGACTTGACTTTGGCGATACTATTGCACATGAGAGCCACTCATTTATGGAATTTATCCACTTCTCTCTCAGTTACAAGATCAGTTAGCAAATATTATTATTGATTTACAGCGCCACCGGCCACACCAGTGACCCCATAAGCCTTAGCTTCAACCCTGTTTCAACGGCTCTGTCCTTCCACAGCGCAGTCAAAGACCCCATGGCCGTTCGCGCCATCCCCAGTCTGGCTCTTATCTCCCTGCCTTCCATATATGAGGTGTGGAATTGAGACACTATAATATAGCCTCCACTAAGGCAGACAACAGTTGGAAAACATACGGGTCTGTTAATTAGATCAATCATTAGTTTATAACGGCCTGACAAGGCAGGCGGTTGTGGGGGAGGAGAGAGTAATAGATCCTTGTAGGTATTTCCTATAGATGGCCAATTGGCCATCTAGCCTGTAGCAAATGATGGCTATACAAAGCTGCTTCAAGTTTATTGTTTAACTAGCTGTTTGTGCCTCATGAGACAGTCCTGCTCACTGTGCCATCCTAAGCTGACACTCTCTTGTGCTCACTGTGCCCTCTTTTGCTCTCTGCTTCTTTCTTCTCTCTTTTGCTCACTGTGCTCTTTTGTTTACTGTGTGAGGTTCCACGACTCTCTACGACTGGTTCTTGGGATGGGCGTTGGTCACGGACGGTTGACTTTGGTAGCCTGGAGGGTGACAGACTTGTTCTATATAAGGTCTGACTTCAGGGGCGTCTCTCTCTCTTGAGCTTGAGCAGATGATAGTTAAGGTGGAAGATGAGTCTCTGATGTTTTCGGCTGCAAGGTGACTGCATGGCAGTCTTCTTGTCAGAGGTCTCGTTAGATTAAGTTTAGTTAAGCTTTCTTTCGTTACACCTCGACTTGGTGTCTTTAGTTAAGTCAGTTCGTCGTCAGCCTGTTGCTGCTTGAAGATGTTTGTTCGAACGGTCGTCGCTGAAAGAACAATGCCGTCGTCGACTTTCCACTGGGCTACAGTGTGGTAACTGTATCATTTCGCCTTTTATGTTGAATTATACCTTTAAACTAGACACGAGTTATTTAATCGAGCTGAACTTAGTAGGGACCTTAACATAGGGGGCGCTGCTCGTAACAAATGAGGGCCGTCCGGAATTTTTTTTTGCATTTCGGTGGTATGGGGGCTCGGCAGGTCGCTAAATGCATTTTTTTGCGGAATTTTTTTTGCGTCGTAAGTGGGCGTTTTCGTGAAATTTAGAGAATGTTTGAGGGGCGTGTCTGCTCTAAAATACGGTAGACATTCCGTTTGAAATGGTTCAATTGTGGGTTGGCCGTGAAGATAGGTCAATGGCTCTTTATTTCGGAGAAAGTTTTGAGAGTTTTGCGAATTTCGATGGGCGTGTTTGCTCTCGGTTATACGGTATTAATTCCGTTTTGCAATTTTGACTTTCGAGTTTTGAGGGGCGTGTTTGCTCTCGTATACGGTATTAATTCCGGTTCTATGCTCTATACGGTATTAATTCCGGTTGACATTTTTGATGTTGAAGTTTTGACGTCGCAACCCGAGGAGTATTTTCGGAAGTTTTTTCTGGAATGTTGAGAGTTTAGAGTTTTTCGAGAGTTTTTCGAGGAGTTTTCTTGAAAGTTGAGAATTTCGAGAGTTTAGAATTTTGGCGGCGTGGCAACCAAATTTTTTTCCCTCTCTTTTGGACTTGGTGAAATTGAGAATGTGTCCGTGGAAGACTTTTGGGGAGAAACGGGCTAGGGCTTTCTTTTGTAAGGAGAAGAAGAAAGAGGAGGCTCGCTTACTGGAAGACGGGATAAGATTTTCTGAGTTTCTGGCTGATTCGGTTAAGGATGTAAGATATGCCGGGTACAAGGTGTATCAAATGCGAGAAATTTTTGATGAAATTGAGCGTGATAAGGAGAAATTGGCCTATGAGACTAAGCAAGTTTCTTTTGGGTTCAGAGAAATTTCGTCGGAAAATGTTAAGGAAGGCGTGTCAGTTTATCGGAGTAATTCTGCTTGCATGGTCGATGATAATTTAAGTATTCAGTCCGAAGGTGTGTTTCGAGCTGACCTACATCATGTCAGTGGCGATACGCAGACAAAGGAACAGATGCACGTGTACGACGATGCTGTTGACGATGTGTCCGAGTGTAATTTATTTGAAGACAACGACGTGCAGAATGATTCTGTATTGGGTTCGTTGAATGACACTGTGGATGCTGTTGAGTGTGTGCATGATTTCGTTGGTGATTCTGATCTGTCGGATGAGTCTGTTGACTTAGGCATTTCGTTGGAAGGTGTGTCTGTACTGGACTTAGATATGAGTACACGGTTGGATGAGCATGGTAGTTTAAGTGCTTTGCATGATTCTTTTGTTGAAGTTGGCTGCCAGACAGAGGCTAACGTGTTGTTGAATGTATGTGATGAGTGTACGCTTGAAGTAAACTTATTGTTTGAGGATGTATTGGATTTTGTGCGTACGTCTATGAGTGATGAAGTTGAAAGTACATGTAGGCCTATTTGTTCTGTCTTTGAATTTGTGTCTCATGGTTTAACGTTCATGTGGACTAGGTGCTTGGTTTTTCGATACTTGCATAAGACTTGTTTGAATGTTTTGTATGAGCGGGAAGACTACCGAAGTTGGCTTACAAGGGCTATGTGTGACAGATTGTTGGAGGAAATAGGCCTATTGAGGATGAATGACTTCGTTCGCAACGTGATTGAATGTTGGCATAATGACTTGGATTGTGAAGTTGGTGCGAAATTGTTTGTGCGCAGTAAATTTGAGTCGATGAACTGTTCTCGAGCGAAAGAGAATTCGGTTTCAATGGATGATTTTGATGAGATTGTTGAGTTTGATTCAGGAATGAATTTTGTTGTGCATTCGCCAGTTTATGTTGTTGATTCGTCACATGGTAGCGTGAATGAATCTTTGGTGATGCAATTGAGTGGGACAACTGTTGTGTGTGACACGTCATTGTTGTCTGTTGTCTCGTTGCATGATTGGGCAAGTGAGAATATGGTTGTGCAGTCTATGATAACGACTGTTGTCTATGAGAAAAGATGGATGATGAGTTGGTGTTGTACGGTGTCTACGGTTGCACTGTTGTCAATGAATGTTGAGTTGTGTGGACGCATGACTAAGGTGAACAAGTGTGTCTTGGCTACGCATTGTTTCGTTTGTGAACTTGGGTCGAATGAACTTGTGTTGACTGATGTTATTGTTCATGTTGATAAGGATGTGAATTCTGCAGGAATGGGGCAGTTGTTTTTGGATGGCATTGTCCGTTTTCACATGTTTCTCGTTAGTGCAGTGAGAACTACTGTGTCTAATTCTTTGGATGATTATCTGATTGCTCATGAAGTTTCGTCAGATTTAGCTGAGTTTCAGTTGTGTTGCGTTTACTCGACTGCTTTGAGAGTTATTTTTCTGCCTATCGATGTGATGGACTCTTCAGTCGATGAGGTCATGTGTTGTGTTTCGGGAGAGATTTTCCAGACTGTTGACTCTGTGAGTTTGTCTGTGGGTGTGAGTGTATCTTCTTTGCATGAAGATTTTGCAGATGTGTTCTGGTCTGTTGTGCCTGAGAGCAATGAGTTGTTTGCTGGTATTTCGTTGCCAGAAGTTGAGTTGAATTGCCATGACGCTAATTCTTTTGTTTTGTCTTGTGAGAGCGGTTCTTTGCAGATGGATGGCATGGAATCGTTGGTCTTCAGTGGCGGGAGTCTGCGCTACGACTGTGCGAGGCTTCGAAGAAGGAACGTGAGCGCCTTCGTGGGTCAATGGATGGTGACTACCATCTTGGCTTTGACGGTTTCTGGGACGACTTCGCGTGTTTCCTTCGCGAGTGACGAGTACGATGGCTTGTCGCTTGCGTCCATGCTGTCGAGCGAGACAGTGTCTTCGCTCTTGTCTCTTTGCGAGTCGGCGACTTCGATGTTCGCCGTGGTGTGTCGTCTCACACTATGGTTTGGCTGTGTGCCTTGGTTCTTCAGTGTCTGTCAGTCACTGAAAAGAAAGTTTGCGAAAGATGGCTTGGAACGTTCGCATTGGATGGTTTCGAGAATGTGTTCTTGGAACATGCGGCTTCAATCGTTTCGTTCGATTTCGTTAATTGATGTGGTGTGCAGATTTTCTTTTGGCGATTGATGTGAAAAATTGTAATGACTTTTCGAGTTTCATAATCCATGTAAAATATTTATGGAAACTTCATTTTTGTTTCGGACTCTTTTTCTCGAAATCTTGAGTAGAATGTTTTAGGGGGAACGTACATGTACTTGAACGTTTCGCTTGTATAGTTAACTACATTGTTCTCTTGTCATGTATTGTTACTTGTCATAATTTCTGCTTAGTTGTGCGATTCTTTTCTTTGAGTCGTGTAACCTTCTTTCGTGTGCATGCTAGTTAAGTCAGAAACCCTTCTGGTTTCTGCCTTTCGTGGTCGTTCGGGGGTATGTGAGGTTCCACGACTCTCTACGACTGGTTCTTGGGATGGGCGTTGGTCACGGACGGTTGACTTTGGTAGCCTGGAGGGTGACACCTGGTGACAGACTTGTTCTATATAAGGTCTGACTTCAGGGGCGTCTCTCTCTCTTGAGCTTGAGCAGATGATAGTTAAGGTGGAAGATGAGTCTCTGATGTTTTCGGCTGCAAGGTGACTGCATGGCAGTCTTCTTGTCAGAGGTCTCGTTAGATTAAGTTTAGTTAAGCTTTCTTTCGTTACACCTCGACTTGGTGTCTTTAGTTAAGTCAGTTCGTCGTCAGCCTGTTGCTGCTTGAAGATGTTTGTTCGAACGGTCGTCGCTGAAAGAACAATGCCGTCGTCGACTTTCCACTGGGCTACAGTGTGGTAACTGTATCATTTCGCCTTTTATGTTGAATTATACCTTTAAACTAGACACGAGTTATTTAATCGAGCTGAACTTAGTAGGGACCTTAACATAGGGGGCGCTGCTCGTAACAACTGTGCTTTCTTGTGCGTCCAGTGCTCTCTTCTGCTCTCTTCTCTTAGCAGTTCTCTTTTAAACTGAGCACCCTTTAGGGCCCCCAGAAATTCGCGATCTTGCGCAGCACAAATTTTGCGCAAAATTCCAGGTTTCGCGCAACAGCGCAAAAATTGGCAATCCGCGCGATTTTCGCAAATTTCAACAAAATCTTGCTAATTTATCTACATTGGGCCTTGATTGACTTAAAAATCACTGCGACGCGTGGCAGTTCAACATAACAACAACCCCGATGGGCGATAATCAAAATGGCGGCCCCCAAACAGGATAATATTAAAGAGGAATTTTTAGTTAAAGATCATTATTTTTAGTAGCAATGCACAAACTTAAAGTAAAAAAAATCCAGAACTTTACGGCCGACCAATAAAATGTATTAGACGAAGTTTCTCAAAGCGGTCACACAGGAGCGTCGCATGCTGTCTCGGCTTATGACAGAACGAACGCATTTAATCTATAGGCGTCAGGCGTGCACACGAAGACGGAAGGCTACTATTCAACATGTTGTGTAACTTGGTGATTCATTATAATGTAGGCATATATAATACTATTTTGAAGCTACATTTGTAATGAGCGTAGATTTCAGTGGGTGTAAATTTTGCAAAATTAAAATTATTTGCAATCGTCTGAATACATTAATCTTATGGTTATAGGAACTTTATAACAGCATTTTTTGCTTGGTTGTCTAATTTCTAGAATGCCAAAGCTTCACACTAAATGACAAAAGCACTGTTAGACACTTTGGTACACTGATTCAATGAAAAAATAACGAACGTTATCATTTTGTAACTTGCGCAAAATTTGCGCAAATTTATCATTTCTGGTGCGCAATTTTTTGGCGCAAATTTCTGGGGGGCCTAACCCTTTGGTGGTGAAAGATTTAACATACTGAGTAATAGAGAAATCTTGTGATTTCTATGGGTGACTGACTACTTCCAGGCTGCCAGTCTCGAGAGATCTCTAGCAGTGTCATTCTTACTCGAGCCACCTCCAAAGTGACTGGGAAACAAACGATATCTAGCAACCTCTAGCACAGCGGTTCTCAACTTGTGGGTCGCGACCCCTAAGGGGGTCGCCTGACGATTTGCCAGGGGTCGTCTGGTCCCATCGAAATTTGAAAAAGATGTAATAGCAAATTCAACGCTATATACTACACCACAGTAACTTCAAGTAAATTTTTAATCTTACTTTCGCTATGATTCATTCGATAAATTGCAGCAACTATTTTAAGTTTTGCCATTTTATTTCTCATATATGTAAATTCCACTCTGCCATTATTCTAAAAAGTTATATGCATACAATACTTTATTTGCTAGAAGAATGTGTGGTGGAGGGACCGGTCTAGTCTACTATGTGTCCTCCAATAATTAGTACATAAATATTTTTTTAATACCATGAATTTCTGCAGCTGTTCATCCATAATAAGCAATTTTGTTAAGATGCCAGCTTAAAATTCATTCATTACTGCGTGCAAATAAAAAAATGTAAACTGGAGAGGATTTTATTGAATTCTTCTTAGGCCACGTCTCTGAGCACTGATATCAGTAGCGGTGCTAGGAGGCTAAGCCCACCACCCAAAGGCAATCCGTTTTTTTACATGTAAAAATGAAAATTTCCTTGCTCAGCCCCACCCCCCAAAACTGAAAACCATATGCAGGAGATTTCGGAGGTTGTCAGAAAATTTTTACGGCTGAAAACGGAATATTTTCCTGAGATTTCGACCAAATGACTAAAAAAAAAGTCGCCAGAAATTTTGGCGGGTGGAAATGGAAAATTTTTCGCGGTAGTTCAGCCCCCAAAACTGAAATCCTGGCTCTGCCACTGACTGATATCCCTAATAATTTTATTAGAATGACAGTGTAAAGTGCCACCATTACAGAGTGAAAATTTAAAAAAAATTATCAATGGGGAGGAGACATATATTGAAGTCATAAGCCACGTCTCTGACCACTGAAATCACGAGCAATTTTGCAAATTTGACAGGTAAAAATGTTTCAGTTAGTGTGTAAATCCAAATATTGTAAACAATATTTATTAGAAGGCTCTTAAGTCTAAAACCATGACTAATGGCAAATAAAGAAATTAACAATTTTATTAAGATGGCAGCCAAAAATGCGACTATAAAAACATGTAAACAATGGGGAGGGGACATTTACTGATGTCTTAAACTATGTCTCTCTCAGCACTGAAATGAAGAGCAATTTCGTTAAAATGGCAGTTCAAAATGCTATAACTGCAGTGTGAAAATTTAAAAAATTCTACAATGGGGAGCAAGTTCCCTTCCTAAGACTCCTCCATTGCTTAATAGACTTATGAAACTTAACATCAAACTGCCGAATTGGCAGATCTCAGAATCGCAAGAGCCAGGAAGCGTCACACAATTGCTAAAAGTGTGGTAGTTTTCAAATTATGAAGTGAAAACGGACAATGTTAAAAAATCGCAGTGAAAGGACTCAAAGGAGGGAACTCAATCGATTTTGTTGTTGGGGTCGTCACAACTTTCGAAATGTCACCAAGGGATCGCCGTGCCAAAAAGGTTGAGAACCGCTGCTCTAGCAGTAACTACTGACTGGCTCTACCATGCAGTCTCAAACGACAGTTAGGTTAGCCGTAATGTTCTGTTCGCACTCATCTTCCCCATCCCACTCCACCTTGCCAGAAAAGACGTCAACAAAATGAAATTAATGAGATGGTTTTCTAGAATAGTTTGTAGGTAGGCCTACAAACATTCTGCAAATTAGAGGCATTTTATACTCGCTTAGAACATGTACTTCATTGCAGTGTGTACCTTTGTGCAGAAAAGGGCAGTAGCTTATTTTTCGGGTAGTCACCGTATAAAAGTATTTGACCAAAATAAAAATATTTTTCTACCGACCGACCCATTTTTAGAGCTATGTTATTGGAAACACACAATCAATTTTTTGCCTAAGGCCAAAAACAAATAATGTTGTGTTTCCGGTAACCCGACCGACCCTCTTTTATTGCCGCGACTCAAATAATTTTGTAAAATATTTTTTTTTTTTTTTAAATTTTATTAAAAAAAAATATTTTTGTAAAAAAATTTTTTTTAAAAAATTTGTGTTGACATAATACGGTGACATTGCCTTCCGTATAGAGTTGGATCTTAGGCCAAAAAACTAATGTTGTGTTTCCAGTAACCCGACCGACTCACTTTTATTGCCGCAACTCGGAAAATTTTGTGGAAATTTTTTATTTACACTGACATTGCCTCCCGTATATGAGATGTACAATTGGAACATCATAATTATAGCCTTCACTAAGCCAGGCGACGATCGTAAGCAGTCGTCTTTCAATGTATATAATGATCTGTTAATTAGAGCAATCAATAGTTTCCCACGGTCAGTTTGACAAAGCAGGCGGTTGTGGGGTGGATGGAAGGGGGAGAGTAATAGATCTGAAAGGAGGGTTTTCTCACGGTAGCTCTTTGCAGGCATTGAGTACAGGGCCATCTAGCCTGTAGCACATGATAGCTATACACAGCCTGCTGCAAGTTTATAGTTTAACTTGCTTTTTTTCCGTCCTAAGACAGTCCATTTTTGCTCACTTTATTCTAGCTGACCAGGCTCTCTTGTGATCACTATGCCCTCCTTTGCTCTCTGCCTCTTTCTGATCTCTTTTGCTCACTGTGCTCTTGTGTTTACTGTGCCTTTTTGTGCTCAGGGTGCTCTGTTCTTCTAACTCTGCTCTCTTCCGCTCACTGAGCAGTTCCCTTTTATTTCGAGCACCCTTTGGTGAAGAATTTAACATTCATTCATTCAAGAATTTATATAGCACCTTTTCAAGTTAACTTCTCAGAGGGGCTCCCGACTCTAGCATGGCCAAAAAGAACATTTTTCAAATGAATAGAATGTTTCATTTTATTTTATTGATCTCTCAATTTCTGTAGCGCCTCTTCAAGCTATCTACTCAGAAGCGCTCCCGACTACAGCGTGGACACTGCATTAGAGTTTCACTCCTGACTAACTACTTCCTGGCTGCCAGTCTTGAGAAACCTCTAGCCTTATCATTCTCACTTGAGCCACCTCTAACGGTGATTAGGGAAAATAAATCTAGCAACCTCTAGGTGTAACTATAGTCACTGGCTCGGCCAATCTGGAACGACCCCTAGCAGTGATGTTCTGTTTGCACTCATCTTCCCCTTCCCTTCCCACTTTATCTTACCAGAAAAGATGTCAAAATAAAATTAATAGAATTGTTTTCTAGGGCAGTTTTAGGTGCAGACAGTCAGGAAATAGGCAGTTTATACTTGCTTAGAACACGTACTTTGTTGCAGCGTGTACCTTTATGCAAAAAAGAGTAGTGGGTATAATTTTTCGGACAGTCACTGTATAAAAATATTTTACCAACATAAAAATATTTTCCGACCTACCTACCCAATTTTTTTTAGCTCTGTTACCGGAAACACAGCATTATTTTTTTTGGGCCTAATATCAGGCTTTTTGACAAACCAAATACCAGTTGTAGAAATCAGATTTCAAACCCATTGGATTTTTTGATGGTCCTATAGAAAAACTGCCATTCCCACCTTCGCAGCGATAAACAAAGATGGCGGCCACTGGGATTCATTGCATTCGGCAATGTTTTAAACATCAAAGTGCTTAAAAGGTTCTGTAATTAACTCATCTCAATCGCTGGCAGTGAATTTTCAATTGGTTTGCATTTTTGTCATCACAAAATGTTAAAATATGATGAAATGTGCAGTGATGCTGCATTAATGCATTTGAAGTACTGAATAACAGTACAGTACATCAATATCTATGACATGGGTCAAAAACCACTATAACAGGATGTGGGGTAACACAGCATCACAGTTCTCATTCATTTGTTACAATTGGTTAGTTCTCACAACAACCATTATAATAACATGAATCATCTCCTTATAATCATCTAAAATGATTTTTTACATGAATTCAATCGTCGTTTTGTAAATAGTAAACCAATAATCGCTTTTGAAACTGATAATCAGATTTCTGATTGCTGTTTAAATCCATATTTTGAACACTTGGACCCTTGCATGCTCTTCTTTGCCGGTTTGCTTCTAACTTGCATCCTTGCAATCCGTCTGTTTATATTAACGAATGTTTTCTGTCCAATCATGGCTTCTACACTATCAAATCAACTGCTGAAAATGGTACACGTGTTTACAAAATACTCTGCTATAACGCAAACCACCGACACATTATTATTGATATTGAAAGCTTACCCTTCATTGTCTGCCATCTTTTTTACCTTACTGCTAAACACAAAGAAAATGAACTTTTAATACAATGAAAGTTTCAAGTACACAAAACATCAGACATAATTATACCCATGTATCACCATCCTTAATAATATTATTAAAACCATTGAAACACATCCATGGGCAAAGTCACAAACAAATGTGAATCCTAGTCAATCATTCGATGAATAAATATTCAGATGCTTGAAAGACAATGAAAATAGTGAGTTCTCAAGTTTTCTCAAAGAAAGAAAGAGATAGAGTTTGATCATCAAACAGATATTGGTAGATGATTTCATTCCTTGGGAAAGTACATGTAATATGGAATGCCTAAGAGCCACAAACAAGGTTGCCACAAGGTTAATACACCAAAAATCCATGATTTTCCATGACTTTTAAGACATAATTTAGATGAAAAAGACCTACTTTCCGACTGTTTTATTGATATAATAGTCATAGAAATTTTGAAATATGACAAGAAATATCAGGGCCGGCCGTAGCCCAAATGGCGCCCCATGCAGAGCATACATTTGGCGCCTAAGGCAGTGCAGGTGTACATTTGGCGCCTTCACATTCTACTCAATTGTTCAGCCCACGCCAGAATCTAAAGTTTAATTATTAGCCAGAGCGTTGTATATGCTCAACTCAATTTATTAATTTTTTTATTAGTACACTGAAGGCTGGATAATATTCAATTTTGCGGAAAATGGTTGAAAGTGAAAAAAACTATTAAAATACACTTTTGTGCAAAATTAATGGTGCCCTTTTGTGGAAATGGTGCACCCTTTTGTGGAAATGGCGCTCCCTAGAATTCGGCACCGTAGGCAACTGCCTGCTCTGCCTATGCCTAAGGCCGGCCTTGAGAAATATATTCATTAATGATTTCAAATTTTTCCATTCCATTCCTTCCATGAGCAAGTTATTTTCCAATTCATGACTCTTTTAAGAAATCTGCTTCCCCAGGCAAGGCTTATTTGTAATAGGATTGATGACTACAAGCACATCACACCACTCTTCTGCATTGTCCTGCATTGGCTGTCTGTACAGTTCCGCTTTGAGTTCAAGTAATCAATGCGAGATATAAGTGAAACGGTCAGGTTAATGAAGTTATAAATTATGAGGGAAATATGCAGTATAAATGAGTAAACAGAAAATTCAAAACTGAATAAACCTGCACATTGCACAAACTGATTTATAGGCACTTTTGATGTTAGATGTTTGTTCATAATTTGCGTTTCGTCCCTTTGGTGCCATTAATTTCGAACGGATTTGAACGAAAGCTCATGACATAAAAGGCTGTTTTCGTTGACAGAATTTCGAACATTTAACTCTTTTAAGCTTTTTCGGAAATTTTCTATTGCTGTAATTCAACAAAATGTCCTATTTACCTATTTAGAACATGCTAATTTCTTGCTAATTACTTACTTACTGAATGCACTGCCTCATGGGATGTGGCTAATTAGGTGGTGGGTGGCAGCCCTCTATTTTAGCGATTTCTTGGGCGGCTATACTGTTTACATGGACAGGCACGCAACATTCGGAATTACCTCCCTTTCTGTTTACTCGCTGCAACCGAGCCATCGTAAACCTCTACCGAATTTTGAGACTACTCATTTATACAATTTATGGATGAGTGGTCTGGAGTGTTCCGAATACTAATAATTCAAGATAAAACAAGACAGTGCTAATCCGACCTACGCTTGATTGCAAAACTGCTTCCACCATAGCTACGAACATCATCCACTCAAAGTTTAACTATTGCAATTCCCTGTTCTTAAACCTTGATTCCACACAATTTACGCGCTTCCAACGCATACAAAATTCTCTAGCTAGAGTCGTCACAGAACACCCAGACATCATCACACCAACAACTCCTTACAATGCTCACAGCCCAGATATCTTCGCGAACTGTTCACAATCCAGCCAATCCGTTCTACCAGATCATCTACCTGTCTTACTCTTTCTCGACTGCTGGTCACAAGTCATTTCAAGTTCTCCCGAGCCATATCCAATTCAGCACCATGCCTTTGGAATTATCTGCCTGCTAGATTCCAATCTTTTTCGGTTCCTCCACCATCGTTACTAATCACACACCATCACCTTCGTCAGGCTCCTCTATCCATCACACCACGCGCTTTTCATTCAAAACTTAAGATATTCCTTTCCAAGAACTCTTACCCTGTCTCGAATATGATTGGCGAATCCGAATTCAATATGCCTGCCAACTTGACACACATAGATGTATGTGTGTCAAGTTGGCAGGCATATTGGATTCGGATTCGCCAACCATATTCGATTCGGGGGTGACCTCCCCAATGAGGCACACAATTCAAGTACCAGTGACCTGGTGATTTCACTTGGTAAATTCACATACTCAGACCCTTAGCGCTTAACAGGGCATATTAATCACCATCACCACTACCAAGTCCAATAGTCGCTATTGCGTTTAAATCATTATTGTCCCTATTGTAGCCCTTCAAACTTCACATATAATCGACCATGTATTTCAATGCATCAAATATGTAAAGTTTTAAATATCATACTCAGAACCTATCCATCCCTTAACGTTTAACAGGTCATATTAACCACAATCACCACTGTTCTGTTCTGTTCTCAGCCATCCTCGATCCGAGGGTCGGCCGCATCATGTACAATGTTCCTCCAACGTTTCCTGTCCTCCGTCAGTCTTATCATTTCTCCCAGTGTCAATCCAGTCCATTCCTTTATGTTACCCAGGCAGTTTGTTCTTGGTCTTCCTCTTTTCTGGTCTCCTGGCATTGTGCCCTGCATGATGTCTTTCTCAATGCATGTTCCCTCTCTTCTCATAATGTGTCCAAAAGAAATCATTTTTCTTTCTTTGACTGTCTTCAGCAGATTTCTCTCCACTCCTGCCGCCTCCAGCACCCATTCATTTGTCCGTTTTTCCGTCCATGATATTTTCATTATCAATCTCAGACACTTCATCTCAAACGCTTCTATTCTTCTCTCTTCCTCCTTCCTCAGTGTCCAACTCTCACAGCCGTATATGGCCACTGGCCATACCAGTGACCATGGGCGCCCGCAGAAATTTTTGCAGGAGGGGCAAAACACGATGGTGAAGTTAAAAAACATTTGTAGCAAGAGGTGAAAAAATGCAAAGCAGGGAGTTAAGAACATACATGTATGGGTATTTTTCATAGAGGTTTCTTGATGTAAATTTCTCAGTTTCATTTTTTTAAATTTCTAATATGAATTGTTTCTTTTTGCAAAGAAATTTGTTTAAAAAGTCAAAAAGTATTAGTTAAAAGTAGGTTTTTTAATTCTCTAATGCGAAGAAATTTGTTATAAACCCAAAAGTAGTAGTGAGAAAAACAGGTTTCAGTTTTCTAGGGGGGGCAAGTGCTCCCTCTTGCCCCTATGTGCGGGCGCCCATGCCAGTGACCTCCATAGCTTTATCTTCGTTGCAATTGTTATGCCATGACTCTTCCAAATCCTTTCGAGGTCTGTAGCTATTGCATATCCCTTTGCCAATCGTGTTCTTATCTCTGTGCCGCAGTCGCTGTCTTCATCAATTGTCGAACCCAAGTACGTGTATTTGTCCACCTCTTCCAGTTCTTCCTGGTTGATCTTAATTTTACATTGAGTTGCCGTTGTTGTCATGACCTTCGTCTTGCCCGTGTTAATCTGCATCCCGCATTTCTTGCTCACCCTGTCCAATCTCTCAATTAATAGTTGTAACTCTTCCTCAGAGTTTGTCAGAAGAACAATATCATCAGCATATTGCAAGTGTGTCAACCGCTACCTAGTCCAATAGTCAATATGGCATTTATATCATTATTGTCCCTATTGACACACATGTCTCATCTGATCCTCCACCATCCAATTCCCGGCTCATACGACTTTATTAGTTGTCCCGCCCCTCTGATCCTACGGTAAGTTCGGTAACTCGACCCGGACCACCATGGACTACTCTTACGGACAACCCTTTTGACTCAACGAGCGCTCGCGACTAAGCCGGTGTCCCGCGCTTGGCTTTCGAGTGGCGCTTTGCAAATTACGATTACGATTCCAATTTTTAGCGGAAAGCCATGCGCTCGGTCTAAGATCCGCTGTTACTTCTCATATTTTGACAATACAAAATATCATGCCTTAAAACCAGCCTTCCTGATTGAATTTTAGAATTTTGAAACGAATTGAACCACTTACTCGATAGATTAGTGCTTCTTCTAACCTGTCTAGCAAATTTCACAACAGAAATCCCAAAACAATGCCACAACACCTACAGGAAGTAATGCAGGCCAATCGGTTAGTAAGATGAACGACGCTAAGAACTAAATGCTGCTGGATAGGAAAGTAGGCCTATTCACTATTATCTGCCCTCACGTTCCCACCCGTTAATAAATGCGTGCAAAATTGAATATAGTCACACAGATTTTCAAATGGTATATTTTAGAAATTATACTATTTTCGCTACTTTAAAAACTGACGCGTCTACTGAAGTTGCTAAAGGCACCATGCATTGGTAATTGGCTCATTGGCTGATCTTTAGACGGTTGGCCTATAGGCCTATGCAGAAAGTTACGAAGTTATAATAGAGCTAGGCCTTTAATTGTTAGTAATCTCGACAATGCGTCTAGGGCCCCCGAGTTCCGAGTTACGCCACTGCTAGAGTGCTTTTTAAGACTGTTCGCAGTGTTAACTCTAGGAACCAGTAGCCTAACAGAAGGCTCTGCTAGGAACCAGCAGTAAACAATCTTTTGCATGCTTCCAACCTGAATTTCTGTAGACACTGTTATTTTAGACCTTTTTTCAAATTTTATTTTCTCTTCATGTAATAAGTTGCGGTCTGTCTACTTAATTTTCTTGAATAAACGAAGTAGCCTAGGCTATATAAAATTATGATAAATCTCGATCTGCTTTAGGCCCAAAGTGTGCTTTAGGCCTACCATTTGCACCTTGACCGTCTGCCTGTTGAATCTGACTAGCCTACGGTGCCTACCCGCGCCTCAGATTCACATTTCGGTGTGACCTTGCGCGCGTTACAAATTTATTTAATAAATAATAATGATGATAATAATAATTTTTAACAAATAATCGGTTCTGTGTTGATCAAGCGCCCGCCGCCTGGGAATATACCTAGCAGCTGTTTCCGAGCGTCACTTTGTAGAAATTTCGAGATCGCTATAAATTATGACCACATTATTAAAAACCCGCCTGTTGGGCTTATTTTGGACTGTTCGCTTAAATAAAGTTGCGCTAAAAGATGCGGAGTAATCAAACAGCGCATGCTAACAACAGTTAGTAGGCCTATGGTATAGTGGCTTTCTTCTGTTATGTGTTTCGATTGTTTAATATAGTATAGTATAGGGCGTTTATCGCAGCCGATATACCATGAGCAAACGGAAAGGGCTGTCAGATGACAATCCAAACTCTGGTATTGTAGAGTTTCTCATGGGTATGCTTTAAACCTGTAATGTCTCAATTTCGGCATAATTGCAGTATCGGGTACCGGCATATACAGTATCCGTGGACAGTATCTAATGACCACACTAACCCTAAACCTAACCGACCCTGACGACGCCTGACCTGACTCTCACTGACAGTCACGACACCTAACTTGACCCTAAAAGACACTTGGATCCCTGATACAGTAGTCATGCCCTAATTCTCTCCGTTCTAAGAACGGCGTTCTTAAGACTCTTATTCAGCTGCATGCATACACCTATGTATGTATATAAATTTTTTTGTACATGTGTACATACATACCAACATACACACATACATACAAACACACATGAGCTTACATACATATTGTATACATACATGCACCGTCGATACAGGGAGAAGGAGACACTATATTGGGAGAATAAGATCAGCCATCATTCCAAAGAGCCCAGAAAACTCTGGGCTACATTCAATGACCTTCTCGGTCGGTCTCATCACGGAAGCCGACCTGCTACACTGCTGTTCACAGCTGGTGAATACTTAGACGTCTTCACCTCGAAAGTCGTCGGTTCGCGATGGCACGGCTGGCTCTCCTCCGCCTGAGTTCCCTCCTACGGGATGCTCTCTCTCAGCTCTTAGTCCAATATCCAGCGAGGAGCTAAAGCGAATCATCTTAGCTTCAGCTCCTAAAACCTGCGACCTCGATCCTCTTCCGTCATTCCTTCTGCAAGAGTTCATCGACGTCTTCCTTCCTTTCCTTACAGTCCTCTGTAACCGCTCTCTTCAAGAGGGAGTTCTTCCTTCGTCACAGAAGAAGTTCATCCTTGTTCCTGTTCCGAAGCGTGAAGGACTGGACTTGTCAGATCCTGCCAACTTTAGGCCAATTGCGAATGTTTCGTTTCTGTCTAAAGTAATTGAGAAGATTGTTGCTTCTCAATTAACAGCTTATCTTGATGTGAACAATTTACTGCCGATTTTTCAATCTGGTTTTCGTAAGGGTCACTCCACGGAAACCCTGTTAGTTCGCCTCCTTTCTGATATCTATGGGGCAATTGATAAATCAGAGGTCACCCTTTTAGCACTATTTGATGTGAGTGCGGCTTTCGATACTGTTGATCATGATATCCTTCATAGGCACCTATCAACCTCGTTCGGTCTTTCTGGGAAATTTCTCGACTGGCTTGGTTCCTTCCTTCACGACCGTTCCTTCTCTGTGGTCTACGGGTCCACCAGGACTCCGTGGGTTCCTGCTCCGTATGGCCTGCCCCAGGGTTCTGTCCTGGGCCCACTCTTATATATTATTTATACTGCTGATCTTGGTCCTCTCCTTGCCGCTTCTTCCGTCCTGAGCCAATCCTATGCGGATGACCTGCAAGCGTATTTGCATTGTCTTGCGCCAGCAGCCCTATCCACTGTCAGGGTCATGAGCCGGACAATGGAGGCTTTGGAGGCCTGGATGTCCTCCAATCGCCTTCGGCTAAACTCTACCAAAACCCAATTTATTTGGTTTGGCACACGCCAACAGCTCGCTAAAATTGACCTGGAGGTTCTTGCTCGAGAGTTCCCTCACTTTACCTTCTCTTCCTCTGTCCGGGATCTTGGAGTCACATTGGACCAAGAACTTACTTTTACGCGGCATATCAACCTGCTATGCCGCAGTTGCTACTACCAATTGCGTCAGCTTAGAGTGGTGCTCCGCTCCTTAACCTTCAATGCTGCCTTAACGCTAGTCCATTCTTTTGTCGTCTCTCGTCTGGACTACTGCAGCGCCCTCTATGTGGGTCTTCCGGTGACTCGGGTTGGGTGCTTGGATCGGGTCTTGCGCTCTGCGGCACGCCTTGTTGGTCGCATCCCAAGATTCGGTCATGTTACTGACTATATGCGGGATGTCTTGCATTGGCTCCCTTTTTCACAAAGGATCACTTACCGGATATCTTCCTTGGTTTGGCGCTGTCTCGCGGGTGTGGCCCCTGTCTATTTGCAGGAGCTCTGTTGCTCCACCCTGAACGTTCAGCGCCGTGGCTGTCTCCGCTCTTCTAAACAGGCTCAGCTTCTTGTCCCCTGGTCACGCACTTCCATTACACAGCACCGTGCCTTTTCTGTCGTTGGCTCTATAACCTGGAATGGGCTTCCTGTGGAACTACGTCTTGTGCGTAGAGCCTTTGAGACTACGTTCTACTCTGCTCTTAAAACTATTCTTTTTAACCGTGGTTGGGTCGGGAGCGCTTCTGAGTAGATACTCTTGAAGAAGCGCTATATAAGTGTTTGAAATGAATGAATGAATGAATCTTACCTACATAGATTACATACATTCATGCATGAATGCATACATATATACATACACTGGATCTAAAATCATTCATTCATCTGGACATTTATATAACACTCCTTCAGGAAAAAACTACTCAGAGGCGCTCCCGACTCCAGCGCGCCCAAAAGGAACAGTTTTAAGTTTGTAAGGAAGGATCCTGGTAGAGTCCCAGGATGTAGGCGTAGCTCAAAGGGAAGGCCATTCCTGACCACTGGGCCAACCACAGAAAAAGCTAGATTCTTCATGGTAGTAGTACAAGCAAAAAGGAACTAAGAGGACTCCCTTATCAGCGAAGCGTAGCTGATGATGTCCTTGGATACCCAATGTAAAGCTGCATAGCTCTCGGAGGTAAATTGGAGCGAGGCCCTGACACATTGCCATACCATGAGAACCTAGAAGAACCAGGGACCACACAGAGAGAGAACGTTCATGAAGAAAAGAATCTATCCATTTGTAAAATGCACCAGACAAACCAAAAGAAACACTCAGCCGCTCTAACAAAATCTCGTGGTCTACAGTGTCAAAGCAGCGCTGACGTCAAAAAGGGCCAGCAGGGTCAGCTGACCTCTGTTAATCGCTCCATTATCCATAGATGTCCGAGCGTAGTCGTAGCAGAAGCATTTCAGTTGAGTGGAATCTTCTGAAACCAGACTGATTCTGAGGCAGCAGATTATTCCCTTCTAGGTAAGCAACGAGCTGCATGGCGACGACCTTTTCGATGAGCTTCGAGAGGAACGTAACATTCGCTATCGGCCTATAGTTCCCGGGATTAGTTGGATCTAATCCACCGCTCTTCAGAGCAGGATCAGGATTGACCTCTTCTGCATTGATGGTAGAATGCCTTCCTGTAGAGATCGATTGCAGAGTGTTGTGAGGAGAGGAAGTAAAATGTAAACAGATGGGTAGGGTAATGCAGAGTAATGTCCTAGGGCAGCGGTTCTCAACCTTTCCAGTGCGGCAACCCCTGGTAACGTTTTGAAAGTTGTGGCGACCCCCCAACAAAAAAATTGTTCGAGTTCCTCCCCCTTCACTGCATTTCGAAAACTGCTTTTGCCATTGTGTGAAGTTTCCTATAGATCTTACGATTCTGAGGATATAAACTTACCTATTCGCTACTTTGAAGCACAAGTTTCATAGGTCTATTCAGCAGGGGGAGAGGTTTAGGAATGTGATTTGCCTCTCCCTATTGTCGAAATTTGTTTGAATTTTCACACCGTAATGACAGCATTTAAGGCTGTCATTTTAACGAAATTCCTCATCATTTCAGTGCTGTTCGAAAGGCAAATATTTCCTCCCCATTGTTTTAATTTTTTCCACATTGTAATGGCTGCATTTTATTTTAGGCTGTCATCTTAATTAAATTGTTCAATTTTCAATGTTGATAGCCGTATTTTAAGTCTTCAGACTGCCACCTCTCAATTGTTCGCAATTTATTGTTTGGATTTTCACACTGTAGCTGTAGCATTTTATGCTATCATCTTAACAAAGTTACTCGTGATTTCAGTGCTCGCAGACTTGGTTTAAAACTTCACAAAGTATTCCATCCATATTGTTTAAATTCTTGTCTTTGCAATGCACACGGTAATGATAGAATTTTAAGCTGGCTTCCTAACAAAATTGCTCAAAATTGCCGTGGATAACACCGTAGAAATTTATGATGATATTTATGAAATATTTATGATATTTAGTAATTTGTATTGGGGGATATAAGCAGCTCGATCCCGCACCACAAATTTC
Source organism: Lumbricus terrestris (assembly GCA_949752735.1). NCBI lineage: Eukaryota > Metazoa > Annelida > Clitellata > Crassiclitellata > Lumbricidae > Lumbricus > Lumbricus terrestris. The sequence goes on along the minus strand of OX457051.1, from coordinate 6,161,229 downwards.
GAAGACCGTACACTGTACGTCCCCTCTCACCCCAAGTCTCCACCCATGTATAGGTCTCATTATAGCCGACATTGCTCATGTATAGATTCTTTGAGCAAACCGAATTTTTTTAGAATAGTGTGATTTGCATTTGGAACCTAAACTGGCAATAATTAAATTGGCTGCTGCAATCTATCCAATGAATCATATAAAAGAATATGTAGAAGATTATTTCACGTTGCATTTGTATAATGGCTTGTGTTGATTGTTGAAAGTGTTATTACATTTTTTGCAAACTTCTGAAGGATCAAGGCGACCCCTGACAAATCGTCAGGCGACCCCCGCGGGGTTCACGACCCACAGGTTGAGAACCGCTGTCCTAGGGAGTAATGTCCTGTTCCCGTCACACACAGTGTTTATTGAAATATTCTTATCTTATCTTAAACTCGATTTTCAAGAGGTAAAAATTGTTGTACCCATGATTTTTTATATATACACTTGAATTTGTTGAAAATGAGCGTCAAAATTCACAGTGGTAGCAGTAATAAATGGTGGTGATGATACTAACAGTAATTATAATAGCAATAGGATTCTTATTAGATTTAAACATTGCTTAATGGCAAATATAAATTCAAATTACCACCCAGCCAAAGATAACCTTTACACTTTACGGGGAAGAATTTAAATATAAAATGGCTACTATTATCAACAGTAGGTTAAGGTGCATACATTTTTTATTAGTTATCAATAACGAATAATAGTCTGCAGCAATTACCATCAATAATATAATGCAAATTACCCATAGACACAATTATAAGAAATTGCAAGATACATCAAAAAGTCTCCAATGCATTAAGAATTGCAATGGAAAAAACACTAGAAAGGCAAACAACTCAGGAATAAGGGGACATCAGGTCTTGCCCGATATTGTGATGCCCTTCCAAGTATCCCATTGACCCCCATGCTACAGTTTCATAATGAGATCTGTTATATATAGTACACCACTTTCATGAGGTACTTAAAAGTATCCAATTGATGACATATGGGTTTAAGTAAGTAAGTGTTTTCTTTACTACTCCACTTGCAAATGCACAATGGGATATAGGACATCATTATAATACATCGAAGTAATTATTGGTAATAAAACGTAAAAATTAAATCGCAAGTTGAATAAAATTACTAAAATATTAGCATCAGACAAGCCATTGACACAGCATTTTAGTGATAAATCCTTTTTCAATCAACGAATCACAGCGATTCATTGTGTCTAGATTATGTGAACGAGGTCTAAGGGAGCACCCAGTTTCTCGTTCTGGCAGGAGAAGATCTTGGATCACATGCCCTGTAGATAGAAGATGTGACTACGCTATTTTTAGTGCAGTCAGATTTCCACCATGCTGCAATGGCCTTGTCCTCTGACAGGCATCTATGCTGGTGAATTCAGTAAATTCTGATTGTTTGGCCTACAAATGCTGGTGATCAGCCTAAGTACATGTAGGTGCTGAGAACAAGAAAATATGCAGATCCAGCTGGAAATCCAATTCCCTAACCTGAGCTTAAGTTGTGGCAGTCAGGTCAGGCAGCTTGTGTATCAAGAAGCAGTGTGGGGTCTGTGGGATGCTTGTTTACCAGAATGCTGAAGTTTTGGTTATGGTTGCACAGAATGTCAACAGCTACATGATTGACTCCTCAAGGTGGAATTTTTGCGGCCAGAAGAGCTTCAAAGTTTTCAGGATGAGCATTGTACTCCAGTCTGTTAGGCAGCCAAAACTTGCAGTGTTCTGAACTGAAGCTTCTTTGTGTTGTAGCAGTAGTATTCATTGCATGAATGATGCTAGTGGTCATAGCGGTCCTGTATTTCCTGTGATGTCCTGTGTCCTGTATTTTTATGACTGCCTGCTATGACCCGTGATGTGATACTTATCAATCTGTTTAGTTTATTCTTTAAGGCAGAGGTTCTCAACCGGTGTGTTGCGACACACTGGTTTATCGTGAGTCGACCGGCGGTGTGTCGCGTAAAGCAGTTGTGTCATTGACTCGTTGGTGTGTTGCGAAGAATTGATATGTTGCAAATTCTCACAGCACGATCTACTCCCCTTTCTTATTCTCTTCTGCAACCAGTCTCTCCAAGAAGGTGTTCCTTCTGACTCACAGAAGAGATCCATTGTCTTCCCTGGGCACTAGGCAACTAGGCTAAGCTCGACCTGTGCATTCTCGCTTCTCAATTCCCATCTATGACTTTTTCTTCGGTGGTGCGTGACCTTGGAGTGCTCCTAGACTCTGAACTCACCCTTGCATCTCATATCTATAGATCAGGTGTGCCGCAGCTGCTACTACCAACTGCTGCAGCTCAGGGTCATTGCTCGCTCTCTGATTTCTAAAGCTGCAGCTTCTCTTGTCCATGCATTTGTGCTGAGCCGCCTAGACTACTGCGCTTCCATCTTTGCTGATCTCCCGTGGGTTCGGATTGAGAGGTTGGAGAGGGCCCACCGGGCTGCCGCATGACTTATTGGGGGTTCACCAAGTCTGACCATGTATCCCAATATATGTGTGAGGTCTTGCACTGGCTTCCTTTCCCACAGCGCATCTCATTTAGGATTGCATTTTTGGTGCGGCGATGCTTATCAGGCTTATCTGTGTGAGCTTTGCCTCCCCCTTTCCTCTTGCATAGGCCACCACGCACTGTGCTCTTCTGTCCATGGTGACTTAATGGTTCCTTTCACTCACTCTGCAACAATGAAGCTCGCATTCATCTCTGTGGTTGGCCAACAACCTGGAATGGACTTCCCTTGACTATGCGACACCTCCCAAACTCTTCTCAATTTCACAAACTGTTGAAGACTGTTTTTTTGGCTTGATCTCGGCCGGGAGCGCCTCTGAGTAGGTACTTTCAACTCTATCTATTTCATTTCATCACAATCTGACCACAATGTTTGCCTTGTAGACCCACAATTCCTACATAGGTCTCGTCGTCTTGTGTCGCTCATGTGTTGACGTTACTAACGTTAGACGCCTCTTGATGCACACGGTCGAGCTCAACCATCAAAACCGTGCGGCTTCACCGCTGTTGTCTGGTGTTTACATCTCGCCGAAGGACGATTCACGCAGGTCAGTGGAGTTAACTCGATCGGATGTTGTCTCTGGTGGCGTTCAAAACTACCGACCGACAAGTGACAAATGCCTTCGACTGTGCAATCCTTGTGCCCCGACGATTGGCCAGATGCGCGCGTCATCTTCTACCAGTTAGGGGCTTCTGTTTCGTCAGCGTTTTCATGTTTGCGAGTCCTAGTTGTCACCTGTCGCCACTCTACTCTATCGACGCAACCTGTCCAGAGACTCTGAACATTAGCATCATCTGAAGGCTGTCGACGGGATTCGGTTGAATGATTCTACGTGTCTGCGAGGGATCGCCACTGATGACTGTTTCCGGTTCACTGTGACTTATTTTGCTAATTGATGAAATTTTCTTGCTGTTATGACACTTAACATAACTTCGGCTAGTTAGTGTAGAGAGCGCCTCTGAGTAGTTTCTTTAAGAGGCGCTATATAAATACTCGGAAAAAATAAATATATAAATAGCCCTGCATTAAATGTTTTGCGTATGATGCGTAAATTTACTCTCTCAGGCTCTCAGCCTGCAATATAACACGTTAGCGAACCCGCCGAATAAACTTTTGCCCAATGCTGTGGCCTAACATTAAAAACTAGTGGCTGGGAAATTACAGTTAAGACAGTTACGAAACGGAAATTTGTGGATGACACGGAAATGCCTCTAAGCTTTTTTATGTGTATTCAGAGCCAAAGAACCATAATTAGGCCTAATGTAGGTGGAAAAAGTCCAGGGCCCCCGAGGCCCCAATGACCCCAAACTTTTTAATTAAAAATTTTTCTGTAGGCATACTTTTCCAGTTCTCCATGACAATAATTGGACATTTTGAGGGTCAGCGTTTTGTCCCATATTTTCATACTTTGACTTGAACTGTTAGGGTGGCTTGTACCATGTGGATAATCGATGATAACTTTGATGCCCTTTTTTAACCTACAAAAAGTTTTATGCAGCTATCCTATCATGTTCAGTCTTTGTCTAGTTAATGGGTAAAACCCCAATCTTAAAGAGTCCAGGTACCTCTGGCTAATTTGCTTCTCAGCTGTATGTAGGTAGGCCCTATTGCGCTTACAAAACCTGTTGATCTTTGAACGTCTTACTTTCCAAAGTAAATCCAAGAGCAAAAATCACATTAACTGTTAGGCCAAATAATTAACGTCGAGTCATAAAACGACATAGAATTGTTGATTTAGATCCTCGGAATTTCAAAATTTTGTAATCATTATAAACTAAAAAGCATTCATGCAGTGTCAACATTGTCATTCATTAAATTTTTTAACAATTTAAGATAGAAAAGCTATTTTAACTTTAACATAGGCCTATTTTAATTTTAAAGATATTGACATAATTATGACGATTGCATGGTGTGTCGCCAAATTTGGTTGTAAGTTTAGGTGTGTCGTGAGCAGAAAAAGGTTGAGAACCTCTGCTATAAAGTGGAAGAAATAATTTTTTTTAGAACTTGCCAACTATGAAAAGAACGTTACACGCCAGATGCACAAATACAATGCATACCGGAAAGCAGCGGGAATGATTTCAAAGCATCCTTTGAAGATTGTCACTGGTGCTGAGGCCAAGAAGTTGGTATGTATTTCATTTTATCCCAAAGTATTTGTTCGTTACCATTATTATTTTTATTAAATAAATATGTAACACTCACTTAGTCGTGCCGAAATGCATCTGAGACGTGGATAGTCAGCGGCCAGAGTAAGATGGAGTTAGAGATCCATGTGCTTGAAGGCCAATAGAAATAGTGCGTTTTGAAGGAAGCGAATTTCAGTTATGAAGAGAGTGGAAGTCGATTCTACTCTCATTCAAATTGATTATCATACAGATTGATTATCAAATGTACACTGTTAATATGGGTATTTTCGATTGACCACTGGGACAAGCATTTCAAGTATAATAGATAACTTGAGACAAAAACGGGTAGGATGCTTACTCTTGCCTAGTATGAAGTGAAAGTTTGGTCCATTCCCATACATTTAGACAGGACAAAGCTTGCTAACATAATAAAGTGAAGAAAACCCGAAATTTAATGGGCAACGTCGGTACCCCTGAGGTGTAGGAGTGAAAACGAAAATTTCCCAGGCAGAACTAAACAGATTGGACGAAAATTTCATTTATTACGAAACTGAATTTTTTTCATGGATATGATTGAATTCCAAGTCCTACAGATAAACAGATAAACGAAAATTTCCCAGGCAGAACTAACCAGATTGGACGAAAATTTTATTTATTACGAAACTGAATTTTTTTCTCATCGATATGACTGAATTCCAAGTCCTACAGACAAAGGACAAAGCTTGCTAGCATAATAAAGTGAAGAAAACCCGAAATTTAATGGGCAACGTCGGTACCCCTGAGGTGTAGGAGTGAAAACGAAAATTTCCCAGGCAGAACTAAACAGATTGGACGAAAATTTCATTTATTACGAAACTGAATTTTTTTCTCATGGATATGACTGAATTCCAAGTCCTACAGATAAGACCAACACAAAACAATAAGGCTGCAGTATGGATTGTAATGTGTTGTATATGACCACTAGCTGTGGTACCTGGCATTTCCCGGGAAATTTACATTTTCGCTCCTACCTCTCTGGTGTACCGGCATTGCCCAATAAATTTCGGGTTTTATTCACTTTACAATGTTAGCAATCATAATCGTGATCTCTAAATTTCTAAAGCGCTACTCGAAAGCCAAGCGCAGCGCACCAGCTTATTCATGAGCGCTGCATTGAGTCAAAAGGGTTGTCTGTAAGAGTAGTCCGAAGGTAGTTCGGGTCGAGTTGCCATAGGATCAGAGGGGCGGAACAGCTACTAAGGCGGGTGTCTTCTGGGTCGAGAATTGGAGGTTGGACGATCAGATGAGACCGGACCGGTTCTTGAAAAGGTAAGACTTCAGTTTCGAATGAAAAGCTCAAGGTGTGATGTATAGAGGAGCCTGGAAGGTGATGGTATGTAATTAGTAATGATGGAGAAGGATCTGGAAGACAAATAGGACTGGTACAAGAGTAGAGCAGTGCTAGAGATGCCAGACAAGAAGGCAATAGATTAAGAGGAAGACTGTGATCGATGGTGTAAATTTTGTTTTTTATTCACTTTATTATGTTAGCCAGCTTTGTCAGCAAAATCTAGAGAAGTCCTAGCAGTAGAGGCAGCCGCCTTCCTTCGTTCCATCCAGTGCCCTAGCTATGAACAGTTCCAGAAATATATTGAACTAGATATGGGACTCGGCGTTGCCCTGGAAATTTAGGGTTTGAACACTACTCCTCTGGGATACCCAGCATTGACCGCTAAATTTTGGGGTTAAAACCAAACATGACCCAGGTGTGTGTGTGCTGACTGTGGCCTAATACAATTATTGCAGGCTGTCTGTTTGGTTCTGTTAGTATAATTAATATTTCAGTGGTCGTAGCGGTCCTGTATTTCCTGTAATGTCCTTTTTTTTGCTTGTCCTGTAAAATCCTGTATTTTCGCAAAAGTGTCCTGTATTTCCTGTATTTTTGCAAAAGTCAGATTTCACGCTATTTTTGTTGCGAATTATTATTCCCGTTATTATGTATAATTTTTATTATATTTTTTTCTGTTGTAATCCAGAGTGGTATAAAATTATGTTATAAACAGGCTGATTCAATACTAGTAATATTTGTTCAGCATTGTATCATATTTTGTGACTTTAGATGACTTGTTTGTTATCAAACACAAAAAGTTGCGTGACAATCCACGAATTATCATTCAGTGGCTCTTCATTGCAGATGTTGGTCATATTTTTGGTGATTTCCTTCAGTTGTTTCAAGTTCCTACCGGTTCATGTCCTGTCTTGTGCATTGGGTCATCTTTTTTGTTTGAAAGCTTCTCTTGAGAGATGAAGACGAAGGTTGTTGGGTGCAAAAAATGGTCGTCAGAAATTCTTGGTCCAAAAAAGTCACTTTTTTCAGCGTCAGTGTGTACTCACAGCAAAAATTCAGAATACACACCTGCTGAGTCCGGCTCCATAGCTCTTGAAGAGGTGAGACTTTAGTTTGGAATGGAAAGCCCAGAAGGTGATGGATGGAGGAGCCTGATCTACAGAAATATGGTTGTCAACGAATAAGAAAATAGTTACACAGGAACAAACCAGTCTTAAACTAGAAAACTTGATGCAGTTAGATTATTCAGAGATGCTTTGCATACCATGGATGGAGTTCCACAGGTGTCAATATTGTTCCTGCCTTGCTATGTAGTGTTGAAAATTGTTTTCCAGTTTCATTGTTTGCTATACTTACAGTAAATGGTTTAAAAAAAATATTATTGACCTAATTTGAAGAATTTTCTAGATATCTTGTGATAAATATACAGGGTGGGCCATAAAGAAGTAACCCCCTAAGGTTTTTTGCCCATATCTTGGCCAGAAGTAATAATTTCGAAATGAAATTTTACAGGCTTGAAGACAATTCATATTTACACATGATGGCCAGATTTCATCAAAATATTTCAAACACAACAAAAGTTATACCACTTTTAGTGAGGCCACCCACCGTTTTTTGACGATTCAAAAACGAAACGCAACAAAAAGTAACAAAAACACGAATTTATTAAGTCTGATCTCAAATAACTGTTGTCAAGTGAACTTGGTAGTGCTGCACAACTTGTGTTCAATGTGCCCACCACCAGTGCCAAAACTTCTTTTGAGTATCTTTGCAAAGGTCTTGATGGACCTGTTGATTAATCTGACAGATTCCTTATTTACAAATTTGATTGTCATCTTGCTAAGTGACTTCTCAGTGACGTGCAGCTACGCTGGTACCCTGTTTCTCTTTTAAATAGTAATAATAATGATCATCTGGCAATATCAAGGCAATTTGATACCAATTATTTGAGATGAGAAAAAATCGTGTTTTTGTTACTTTTTTGTTGCGTTTCGTTTTTGAATCGTCAAAAAAGGTGGGTGACCTCCTTAAAAGTGTCATAACTTTTATTCTGTTTGAAATATTTTGCTGAAATCTGGCCATCATGTGTAGATATGAATTGTCTTTAAGCCTGTAAAATTTCATTTCGATATTCTTACTTCTGACCAAGATATTGGCCAGAATAATTAAATTGGTTTTCTGCAACTTTTTGTTGCGTCGTGTTTTTGAATCGTCAAAAAACGGTGGTGGCCTCACTAAAAGTGATATACCTTTCGAAATTCTTACTTCTGGCCAAGATATGTGCAAAAAACCGTAGGGGTTACTTTTTTATGGCCCTCCCTGTAGTCTTATGTTTGGTATTCGTGAATAATGCATTTGATATTGTTCTTATTATTGCAAATAAATTAACGAGCTTCAGATGAATAGTTACAACTAACAACAGTTGTGACAACTTGATAAATGTTATGACATTCTAGTTGTAATTTCCAAATGTTGTCTATGCTGACTGCAGAGTAATAGTTAATTTAGCACATGTATAGCCTGATTACATGCAAGACAACTGCCTGTTACTTAGTTTATTACCGATTCATCCCTATTATCTTAGCTCATAAAAAATAGGTAAAGCAGAACTAAAGTTTGGCACTAGTATGTCGATGAGGAAGCGCTACTGACTAGCTGCCACTATATAGTAGAAGGAATGCAAATCTGTACTGGATATTTCTTATTATGAATGTCCTGTAAAATGTCCTGTATTTTTATTTTTTTGTCCTGTAAAATGTCCTGTATTTTTATGACAACCTGCTACGACCACTGGCAGTGGTCGTAGCGGTCCTGTATTTCCTGTAATGTCCTGTATTTTTTGGCTTGTCCTGTCAAATCCTGTATTTTTGCAAAAGTGTCCTGTATTTCCTGTATTTTTGCAAAAGTCAGATTTTACGCTCTTTTTTGTCGCGAATTATTATTGCCGTGATTATTTATGATTTTTATTATATTTTTTCTGTTGTAATTCAGAGTGTTGTATGTTACTATACAGACTAGTGAATAGTAGTGATAGAAGTTGGCGATAATAAACAGGCTGAATCAATACTAGTAATAATTCTTCAGCATTGTATCATATAAAACTTTGGATTATTGGTTCAAAGGAGTTGCAAGACAACCCAAGAATTCCAGGGCACCAGCTTATTCATGAGCTCTGGATTGAGTCATAATGGTTGCCTAAAGGGCAGTCCAAAGGGGTCTGAGTCCGGTTCCGTAGTTCTTGAAGAGATGAAACTTTAGTTTGGAATGAAAAGCCCATAAGGTGATGGATGGGGGAACTTGAGGAAGGTGATTGATAATGATCTTGGATTGACCAAAAAAGTGAGAAATTCAGGGGCATATTTTGGAGACATAGTGCAGTGTTGGAAATGGCTCGTTTGGAAAACTTGAGATGAGTAAGGGATTAGACTTTGAAGTGGAAGTCAGCGATATTGCGTCCACTGGAAGAGCTTGAGATCAGTGAAGCTGAAGACTGAAAAGCACAAAGAAATCTTACTGAGATGTGCATTGCGCAATTTACTTGTACTATTATGTATATATTCTACTGAGGTATTTGCATTATCAAATGCATTTTTTCAAAATTTTGATACATTCATCCTGCGATTGATAGCTGAATCTGAGATCAGTATTCACAATCTTCCAAGAAATCTGTCTCAATTTCTTTCTGACAATAACATGTCATCTGTAGACGATGAATGAAAGTTGTATGCACTATTGCACTTTTTGATGCTCCTTCCAACTGGTGCTGTGCACATCACGATTGAGAATTACCTATAAATAGATTGAGGAAAATAAGAAAGCTGATGAGATGCTTCATTCTTATACTGTTGACCATTTGAAGTACGCCACGATGGCAATGGTAGTCATGACATGTCTGTCGTTGTGGCATTGTAATGCTGATGCAGAAAGAAGTTTGTCAGTGAATAGGAATATAGTTACACAAGAATGAACCAGTCTTGAACCAGAGACTACATATATGAAGTTTGATTATTCAAAGATGCTTTGCATTAACATGGTGGGGAGTTACACAGATGTCAATATTGTGCCTGCCTTGCTATGGAAGAGGGAAAGCAAAAAATCTGTGTTGGAAAAGGAAAATCATTGAAGAACTGCACTCCAAAGCTCCTAAAATAGCTGATCGTAGCTTTACCTTTCGATTTTCTAACTTTGATGAACATTGCACACTTGGGATTGAATTAGGTGAGGGAGTTACGATTTGCTGAAATATTTCTAAGTTTTTGTTCTAACATGGCTCATTAGATAGATATAAGTTGACAGTTTGACCAAATAAAGTCAGAGTATGACTTAAGTGAGCTTAGACAACAGACTTGAACAGAGCAATTGTACACAGTTGCAGGTCCAGCTGTGGACATGGTCGTCGGATCAAAGGCCAACGATCTAGAAAGGGCAATCACAAGATTCTCCATGCTTTACACACATGACGATCTTGTGTTGCTCAAAAACAGCTTGAGCGTTCCGAAACTGCTCTACGGCATGCGAACAGCTGTTTGTGTTGACTGTCCGAGCCTGGCTCGGTTCAATCATCTATTGAGAGAAGGTCTGTCAACCATCTTGAACGTGGACCTCGACGACGACCGCTGGCTCCAGGCTTCTCTTCCGATGAGAAATGGTGGCCTGGGAGTTGGTTGTGCATCAACGCTGGCACTTTCTGCCTTTCTGGCTTCTGCCGCTAGCACAACCGAACTTCAGGCTTGCATCCTACCAACTGAGTCAGCTGATGCTCCATATGTTCTTGCAGACACAGCTCTCAATGCATGGATTACCCTGACAGGTGCAGATCCACCAACTGGAACAGCATCTCACAGCCAAAAGGAGTGGGATTCTAGATTCACTGAAAAGGCATGGACGGGTCTGCTCGAGTCCACCAGTGTCCCATGCGGCCGTGCTCGCCTGCTAGCTTCGAGAGCCCCTCATTCTGGAGACTCGATGCTAGCTCCCCTGTGACTGCGCTAGGTCTGCGCCTCTCAGACGAGGAGATACGTTTTGCAGTTGGTGTCAGACTAGGAATGTCGCTTTGTGAACCTCATGTGTGCCACCACTGCCGAGGAAATGTCGACGCAAGAGGATTGCATGGACTGATGTGCAGAGGAGGAAGCGGTAAGCACCAAAGACATAGCATGATCAATGACATCATATGGATGGGTGAAAATCCCGTCCCACAAAGTACTTCTCGGTCTGCTAAGAGAAGATGGAAAGCGACCAGACGGCATGACAATCATCCCTTGGTCACGAGGTCGATGCCTGACAGTGCCCGACACTTTCGCCCTGTCTCACCTTCCACACACATCAATCAGAGCTGGCGAAGCCACCGAACGTGCAGCTGCGTCGAAAACTATCAACTATTCCACCATAACCAGTACCCACACTTTTGTGGTGGTCGCCTTGGAGACCGGCGGCGCTTGGTGCAAAGAAGGACTGGATTTCATTTCTGAGTTGGGGAGGAGAATTGCTGCTGAAACACATGACCCTATGGAAACATCATACTTATTCTAGCGGATTTCGGTGGCTCTTCAACGGGGGAACGCCATCTGCCTCTCCGGAACATTGCCATCGCTCCCTGATCGACACGAGAAGAAGATTTACAATCCGGCAAAACGAGCCGTGGAATGACAGAAAGAAGCGACCTGCAGCAGATGAGACTGTGTCAGCCGAAAAGATCACGAGTGGCAGTCACTCGTCATGTGTTGCATTCCCTAATAGTGGACAAACTGTCATCGTACACTACATAATAATACTACTACTACTACTAATAATAATAATAATAACCCGATGCCCGCTTTGGAAAAGGGGTAGCCTTTTAATAACAATAACATGTCAATAATAATAATAATAATCATATTAATAATAATGACAACAATTCCTGTATTGCCGTAACAGCAGATGTCGTTACAAGGGCGCCTCTACAAACCAGAATGCAATCAGTCAGAGGTATACCTTTACTTAGTTAGTTAGTTAGTCAGTCCTTCCTGTGCATGCCTGCACATCGGTCAACGCATCGCCTCCACTCCTCTTTATCCATCGCCAGTTCCTCCGCCTCCTCCCATGTCAGCTCCAGGCGTCTTAGGTCGTTTCCTCGGTCTCCCTCGTTTTCTTCTTCTGTCATTGGCCATGTCTCCGCCCCATACAGTAGTGTGCTCAGGACTATGGCGTTGTGAAGTCGCAGCTTGGTTTTCAAACTGCAACCATTACTCTTCCAAATCTTGTCAAGTTTCCCGAACACAGCGTTTGCCTTTCCTATTCGTGTTTTTATTTCCCTTTCACAACTGCTGTCCACCGTCATTAGGTTCCGAGGTAGCAGAAAGTATCCACCTCTTCCACATCTCCCCCATCAATAACAATCCTATCGTCCACGCTCCATCTTCCGACCTTCATGATCTTTGTTTTACTAGGGTTGATAGCAAGGCCTATCTTTGCCACCTCTTCTTGTGTTCTGTATGTTAACTCTTTCATGCCCTCCCAGGTATTATCTAGTAAGGCAATGTCATCTGCGAAGTCAAGGTCTCCTAGCCTACCACCATTCACCCACCTCAGTCCAAAGTCAGCTTCCTTCGTCACTCGCATCATTATCCAGTTCACAACCAGGGCAAAAATCAAAGGTGATAGCACACAGCCCTGTCGCACTCCCATCACAATCTGAAACCATTCTCCCGCTTCGCCTTCGTATCTTACTGCGCATAGACTACCATCATAGAAACTGTAAACGATGTCCATTATCTTGGCTGGTATTCCATATCTTTTCATTATCCTCCATAGTGATTCCCTGTGTACACTATCAAAAGCCTTCCTGAAGTCGATGAAGTTGATAAGTACTGGTTCTTCGTACATTAGCGACTTTTCTATTATTTGCCTGAGTGTAAAATTCTGTTGCGTCGTTTCTGTTGCAAGCGTGTGGTTTTACCTGGGTTGGTTGCAAGCCCACTGCAGAACCCTCCTCTTTTATCCTGGCTTGGGACAGGCTCAGGCCATCCGAATAATAACCTGAGGCGGAGTTGGTATGCCTTAGAAGATAGATATGTCTTGAGTCGAGATTTGAAAGCTTCAACTGAGTTGGCCGAACGAACAGTGGTAGGCAGACTGTTTCAGCAGTGGGCCTAGCAGTTAAAAGTGTGCTCCCCGAAGCGTGTCATCATCGTCCGCACACACAGATCGCCTTTCGCACTGGATCTTGATGCAAGTCCAGCATCGGATGCTGCCGCCTGCATGCAGTAGGGGTTTGATGTAGTTTGGTGCTAAGCCATGTAGTGACTTGTATAAGTTTTAGACTTGAGTGTTTTACATTCGTCGTGATCAACGTGGTCAGCTCCGTTCATTTTACATCTTATTCGAGTCTATTTCAGTATATGACAAACCGTTTTCGGACATTACTCTTAAATCTGTTCTTCTGATCTGCGAAAATATATTTTCATCGTTTTCTCTGTTCACCATTATTAGTTTTAGTGAAGTTTTGGACATATCTTTCAACACGTGATTAGGTTACGCAGCGTTGTACACGCAGGTCGCCTTGGTTAGCGTGGTTAACTGAATATTCTTTGTCTACGCTTGTAGTGCATTGTGTGCACGCGTCAGATGATATCTAAATATGGATTCATAAGCACCAAAGTTTAACTGGATACCGTTAATGATGAAAGATGATATGTCTCTCGTACACAGCAGAACAACTTCGCTCATTTCAGTTGATGAATCAGCGGCCTCAACGATCACTGTGAAAGACTCTCTTCTATCATCAGATCTGGTATCTGGTCGCCTCCCGTCTTCACTTCAATCATAATCAACTGCCGACACTCCTTTACCTAAATTTCTAGGACAGAATTCAAGTTTGACTGCTTTCGCCCCATCACTGAGGATGAACTCCGTCGGGTTATCAACTCTTTGAACCAGAAATCATGTGAACTTGATCCGCTTCCTCCGTTTGTTATTGTTAACATTTTAGATGACATTGCTCCATTTTTAGTTTACATGTTTAATAAGTCCCTTACCAAAGGTCACCTCCCAGCATGTTTAATAAGTCCCTTACCAAAGGTCACCTCCCAGCATTTCAATAACGGGCTATAGTTTTCCCTACTCTTCAGAAAGCTAACCTTGATGTCTGTCAAAATTATCGTCCTATCTCTAACCTTTCGTTTATCTCTAAAACTCTTGAGAGGCTTGTCTCAATCCAGCTCCTCCCTTACCTTGAGCATTCTGGGCTCCTGCAACCCAGCCAATCTGGGTTCAGAGGGCAACACTCCACAGAAACTGCCCTGTTATCTCTCCTCTCTAATATCTACTCGGCCATCGATATCATATTTAACACTCCTGGCTCTCTTTGATGTTTCCTCTGCATTTGATATGGTTGACCACGAGATCCTGCTATAGCGTCTTCAACTTTCTTGTGGCCTCTCTGGACCCCCTCTTAACTATTTCAAATCTTACCTTTCAGATCGTTCTCAGATGGTTTTATTGGTGATTCCAGAATGACATGGGCTAAAGTTAACTTTGGAGTCCCACAGATCTCAGTCCTTGGCCCAATCTTGTATCTACTTTAAACTGCTGACATTCCTTCTTTATTTGCTAATCACTTGGCCACTGGCCATCTGTATACTGACGATGTCCAGATCTTTGTGCATGGTCCTCCTGCTGATCAGGTTGCTCTTGTGGGACTGATCGATCGACTCATTGTCACATGATCTCCACTCGTGGACGTCTGCTAACTTTGTTGTAATCCCACTAAGATGCAACTGATCTGGTTTGGTACTAAACAACAGCTCCTTAAACTTAACCTCCCACTCTTGTCCTCAATGTACCATGACTTTAAATTTTCATCTAGTGTCCGTGATTTGGGCGTCACTCTTGATAGCACCCTTCGTTCTTTCATCACCTCTCACATTTGATACACTCATGTTATTATCAACTGAGATGTCTGAGAGCCATCAGAAGATCTGTTTCCTCTTCTGTATTTAAAACCACTGTTCACACTTTTATCTGCTGTCGAATTGACTACTGCAACTCACTATTTGCTGGGCTTCTCAAAGTTCGCTTATCCTCCCTTCAGTCAGTTATGAACAGTGCAACCAGGCTCATTACTCGTCTACCTCGCTACTCTCACGTTTCTACCCACATGACTGATGTTCTTCACTGGCTTCCTGTTGCCTCTCGTATCCAATTCAAGGTACTGCTCTTAGTTTCAAAAACTCAAACTGGACTAGCTCCTAAATACCTTTGTGACTTTATGCATAAACTCCTCTCTGCAGTCTCTTCCCGCCCTCTCCGGTCTCCTGATCGACTAGATCTCTTGGTTCCAAGGGCAAGAGATGCCATGGCCCAACACTGTGCCTTTGCCATTGTAGGCCTTTCTATGTGGAATGACCAGGAGGTCATCCGTAGTTAGATCTTATTGGGGGTATCATCTTCAGCTCTTCGCTGATTGAAGTCTTTTCTATTTCTTCAGAGCTGTCACACGTTGAGAGTGCCTCTGATTAGCTAGTCTGCAAGAGGCGCTTTATAAATGCTTATATACAATACAATACAATAGCAGCAAAGAAAGCTTGTACTCAATGCGGTACATACCGGAAGCCAATGCAGCACGTAATGGTGTGACGGCGTCACATGATCGTATTTCCCCCGATTACAAATGAGCCTCACCGCTGCATTCAGCACGGACCGTAGTCGATCGTCCAGGTACTTCGGCGCACCACCAGCCATTGGACTATTGCACCGAAAGAAAAACGAAGCAGAAAACAGCTGATTTTTTGCAGCCTCAAAGGACAGTGATCTCACACGGGTTTTAATTAATCGCAGCTGATGAGAGCATCTGCCCACCGTCAGTCCCACATGGTGCATCATGGACATGTTCGCCTGGAATAAAACTCTGTCACGCAATGCAGTCGAAGGCCACTTTGCAGATATTAAGCGATTCACTCTTATGAGTGGAGCACCTCTGAATTGCCAATGAGCACCACTTTTTATAAGTGTACGATTACAAATCCTGGATTTGAATCAACCACTGGAGGACATCTCTTCGATAAGCTGGTGACTTTCGCTTAGCTTTCAAAATGGTGCTTTAGAAATTTTGAGTTAGAAGAGTTAGTTTGTTGATCTGTAAAGCAAACTTACAACCATTGATTAAAAAATTTTTTGCTGTCAACTGTTTATTGTAGGATGGTGTTGGAGACAAGATTGCCAAAAAAATTGATGAATACCTTACTACTGGAAAGCTGGTGAAACTAGAAAAGGTGAAGTTCATCTTGTAACTATTTCTAGTAATTATTTGCTTTTCCTGGACCAGTGCTGTCCAACGTGCGGCCCGCAGAGTCATTTCAAGTGGCCCGCCAGAACATGCTACATTCTTGCACTCTTTGCAAACTGAAGTCTAGTCGAATTTAACGGGTTATTTTATTGATATTCTGTGGTTTGGAAAGCCAACAGCAAAAATCTTATTTATATATGGATCTAGGTTGCCGTAGTCTGTGAAAAGACTGAGAAACTAGTTTTGAACAAATTTTAACCCTGTCTGCCTATACTCATCTAAGCTGCCCTCGCATACCGTCCAAACCGTTCATTTCTATACTATTTCTATACTAGTCAGTTTCTGAGATGTGCACAACGTTTCAGCACGTCTGTAGACCTAATTAGCTGCGACAGTTCCTTTCGAAAGACTGTCCATTTGGAGTCCTGAGGATTGAAGGGAAACTATATCGACGAATGGCGATATCTTTGGTTCATTATGAACCGACGTCTATGACTGCTCCTTAGACCGAATTGACTCTGGTTTCACCTCAGTCACAGAGTGGAGATGAACAAAAAACTGTAAAAAATGGACGACAAAATGAGGAGCTGAGTTTGCCAAACCGTGGCTGAGCGACAATCGTAAAAACAAGCTGGGCGCACGATGCGCACCTAATAATTTCGGTGCTGATCTTTATTCAAGCATGTCAAACATGTCAAACGTGCCACGTGTATATAGGCTATTCATGGTATTATACACTATTCAATCTATACTATAAGCCTGAGATCTGTATATATGGATGTCCGTCCTAAGAAAGGCTCAGACACCGATTCATTTCGCAACACTTAACAATTTTTTTTAGCTTCTCATGCGAATTTGTAGGTCTGGATGACTTTCAGCTTTCAATTCACTTTAAAACTCGAGTTATTGACAGTTTAATTTTCGATATGGAAACTTACGCGAAATTCGGACGCCATTCACCATACCTATTCTTAGCCATTAACGGTCCTAGACTGCAACCATGCTGCAATGATAGTAGACTACATTATACTTGCCGATATTTAATCTCTTTTGACAACGTCATTTCAAACAGTAGACATATCACGTGGTCAATGGCGATAATAACATAGCAAACCGATCTGCAATTATATTATTACTAAAATTAATGACGATGTCCAATTCATGTGAACTAAAGAAATTAAACGGATGCAAAGCATGCACGTTCGAAATATATCAAGGAAGCGTCTTCTCTTTTCGAGTTTTTCATTTTAATTTTCTTTCAAAGACGTCATCTGAGAACCTTTATTTGAATTATGATAAATGGCCATTCAAAACCATTAATATCGAGGTCAAGCATTACGATAAAGGCCATTTTATGTTTCGGTACGATGTCAAGATTCAAACCCGTCGTTGATTCTGACCCATTAAAATCAAGGTCAGGCATAATCGAAATAATAATTATAAGCAATCAGAAGAGTTTATAGGTCAGGTTTTGATCAGCAGCTTTTGACCTAATTATACTAAGAAGAACGACCTGGCATATTTTGCAACCAATCATAATAGTCATTTCAGTTTCATTGAAAGATTGGTAAACAAAAACAGCGGCCAATTCGTAAAAATAACCAAATCGAATATTTAAAGTTGTAGGCTACGCAATATTTATCACAAAATGCCCAAGAAACGGCTTTAAATTCTACAATAATCGATTACAAAAGACGGAAAACTTCACGTCTAAGCGAATCGGAAGTTGCACTTGAATAGGATAAACTTGCAAAATATGGACATTTTAAATTTCCATGCGGGATGGGAATTTTCCCGGGTAACGCTGGTAGGCTACCTCAGAGGAATAGAGGATTGATGAAACTGGCTTATGTTGAAGTCTTCCTATCTAATTATTTGCTCTGCCAATGCTATAATCTTTAAATGGCGAATACCTTACCTTGTCAAGACCTTACCAGTGCCAGCAAAGAATCGGAAACAAGGTAATTCGCGCTTACAGTAAATCGTTTTATTTATATAGTAAACTTTATAGAAACGTTCATTTTAGCAGGAACCTTCCATTTTCTTTTTAAAAAATTTCATCAAACGGATTATTTTAATTTGCATTTAGTTGAACCAGTTATGACTATACACACGAGTCACATTAACCTTAGCGTGCACGTTCGAGTACTCACGTGTAGTTTGACGCACGGCAATGGGTACGTCTTATAGTCGGGTGCATGTTATATAATTCAATTTTTACTGAAATCGCAAAAGTAGCGGGTTATGTTCGGGTGCGTGTTATTCCCGTGTGCGTGTTATATTCGCGAAAATATGGTTCTCGTCTTAGTTTATGCACTCAGTCAGGAGTGGGATCGTCCGTTGACCAAGATGGTCGTCTTTCTTGCCTCGTTGTCATTACGACGGATTATTATGTCTTAAGCGGCACAAGCTCGATAGTTGTTGCACATTCGGATGTACGCTATGGCCGGGATTTTGTGCGGAACTTTTCTCGTCTGTCTGTTTTGGAAATTAGTGTATTGACGGTGTTTTTGACTTCATATCTTTCGGAACTTTACCTTTTCTTTCGATGGGCGCCATTGGACGAATCCATTTTTACCATCTGCAAGGGACGCTAAGTTATTCACTACATCAACAATTCAACTTGATCTGCCACCTACCGAATGCCGTTAAACGTATTCCAGGACTCTTTCGAGAAGCTGGTCAGGTCAGTCACATCTTCATCTCTGCCACCTGGTGAATGCCGTTCAACCCAAACCATGTTATGTGACGAGAAAAGGTCTGACAATACTGCATCAATACTCCAACAGCTGAATACGACGGCGAAGTGGTGGCGGTGCTATATGTCGGAGACCTTCCCTCTTGATGCAGCCTTACGGCGGAACTTTGAATTAAGACAACTATCACCTACAGACTAGAATCCGTTGACTAGACTGCGTGTTTTGCGATGGAGTTTTGTTTTCAGTGACTTTTCTGTTTGGGACGTTCATTATTGTAGATGTAATCGTAGATCTGTCGTGATGATAACTATAACATCAGAGGCTTTAGTTATGGCGGATGTTTCCCACTGGGGGGGGGGAGTGTTACTCAGTTGAGAGAGCGCTGGTCGATAAACTGAGCACTCATTATCACGACCTGGGTTCAAGCCTCGGTCAGGGCAAAAATTCATTTGAATTTTCTGTTAGCTGCCAGTGGCGCTTTCTGCTGTGTTGCTTGCCTCGGGTCTGTTGAAATTAAGATCGCCCCTCCCTCTCCTCGCTTGGTCAAACCAGGAGCGTTCCAGCACTCAGGCCATTTAGTGTTAAGCTACCCGCTGTGTAGCCGACCTGCGTGTCGTGTGAAGCGGGCCGTATTTTGTATAACATGTATCTGTAATCATTCTGCGGTTTGTCAGATTGAATTTTATTAAACGAATATAGATAGATAGTATGTTTAAAATTGGGTCGCTCTGCCTCGCAGGGTGTCCAGACAATTCCCGGACTTTTCCCCGGGCGTTTGAAACTTTTCTCCCCAGATATTTCCCGCAAATGCAAATGTACTCAAATGGTAAATAATTTATATACGTACTGACTTCAATGGTTTTTTTCAGACTGGAAATTTATGAGACATTTACTTTATTTTATTTTTGGAATTTAATTGTTCAGCAACCAAGCTTTTAATGCTGTGAATCACAATTAATTAATTTCTGTTTACTTTGGTGTTGAATGTAAATGTTTAATCAGTTTTTATTGCTGTAAAATAAGTTTTTGTGTAAATGGTTCACCAGACAAAAGAAGTAAAGGGAACAAAATATGCAGACAATTCTTTATTGGCTGTGGTTCCTGCGCCACTTGCCAATTCAATCTTACTGTATGTTCTGCTATATGATACGGTCATGAATTGTCTGCGTATTTTGTTTCTCTTCTTTTGTCTGGTGACATTTACTTTTATCCTGGACCAGTTGAATTTCAGTATCTGTATAGTGGTCAATTAAACAGTTGTTTCTTTTGAAATAGAGCTAACTTCAGTTAATTAATCTTCGTTTAATTAGACAAATCAGGGTGACACACCACACCCAGTTACATGTCAATACACTTTAAAAGTAAACAGCAAAATAATGTGAAGATAACAATGTCATTAATGGGTGTCAAAGAGAACCCTTGGAATAAAGTTTCTAACATCTTTAACTGGTAGAACAAAAGGGTGTGGTCTAGGTCACAGTGTTTGTGAGTATGCCTTCAAATATTTGATGTCCCTCCCACCTCCTTTCTTTTTTCACTCCTCTACTCATTCCTTTCACTGCTCTCTGGTATATATGCTGTAAGCAAAGTACAGCCACCTCATTAAAGTCTCCCCTCCATCTGCTTTCCTCTTTCCTCATCTTGCCATTCTTAACCCCTCTCTTCCCCTTACTCCTTTCTCTGCCTTTCCAGTTTCTACCCCCTTCTTTCCCATCCACTTTCGGACTGGCTCTTCGCCCTTCCACTGGCATCCCAAAGCTTAACAGGATATGAGGGTGGCAGTAGGTTTGAGACTTGAAGCGGTCATCTGCGCCCCACATGCTTGCACTTGTGGTACAATGGTTTCGGCCAGAGGCTCACATGGTCTTTCTTGCTCACATGGCTTTGTTAGACAAGTTAGACATTCCTCGGTGAACGAAATTGTACTTCGCAGCCTCATCAGGGCAGGCATGCCATCGATCAGAGAGCCAGCTGGCCTCGCCCGTCTGGATGTAAAAAGACCAGGTGGTCAAACCCTCATTTCGTGGAAAAGCGGGCGTTCTCTTATTTGGGATGTGACCATTGTCGATACCCTAGCACCATCTTACCTGGCTGAGACTTCTGCAATGGCGGGTGGAGCTGTTGAAATAGCCGCTGCCAGGACAAAAATCTTAAATACTTTGAGCTCCAGACGAGATACAGCTTCACTCCGGTTGCGCTAGAAACGTTGGGGCCTAAGGACCGGGAGACCAGGCCTTCATCACGGAACTCAGCCAACGGTTGTCACGTGTAACAGAAGACCCACAAGAAACCTTCCTTTTTCGGAAGATATCTGTCACAGTATAGCGATTCAATGCTATCGCGTGCCTAGGCACGACAAGGTCGTAGAACTTTGTTTGTAGAGGAACATAATTATAATAATAATAATAATAATAATAATAATCATGGTATTCTGAGACACTTGATGGGCGCTCCCAAATTAATCTACACCCTGAGATGCGCACCTTGCTCGAATCATCCAGTACTAGAATCTTACGATCAAACTCTGAGGAAAGGCTTACAGATCATCTTGAACCTAGACTTTACTGACACGCAGTGGCAACAGGCTACCTTACCCATCGGTTTAGGCGGACTGGGCATTCGAAGGGCGTCATCGCTGGCACTTCCTGCTTTTTTAGCATCGGCCGCGGGCACCTCCGAGCTTCAGTCCAACATCCTATGCGTGTTAAAAAGTCAACCGGATTTACATTACACGAGCCTTTTGTCGCTCTGGCTGTCAAAAACTGGATTGTCGCTGGAGGAATACTGTCCTTCACACATACAAGCAAAGTGGGACTTCCCGATTCTTGAAAAAGAGCTTTCAGATCTGCACCTCTCCACCACAAAGCAGAGCGAGCAGGCGCGCCTGAAAGCCGTTACCTTCAAGCACGCCAGCGACTGGCTACATTGTCTGCCGATCACTTCCTGCGGCCTCAGACTCGGTGATGAGGCCATCAGAGTGGCAGTTGGACTTCGTCTAGGAGCCAATATCTGTCAACCTCACGTCTGCGCTTGTGGCACGCTGGTCACCGCTAGAGGGACACACGGCCTCTCCTGTGCTCTGGGTTTTGGTCGCATCGCCAGGCACGCTGCCATCAACAACCTTATTCACCGTAGCCTCATCAGAGCCGGCTTTCCAGCGGTCAAAGAACCATGGGGCATGCTACGTTCGGACGGGAGGAGACCGGACGGCACCACCCTTATTTCGTGGAAATCGGGCCGTTGTCTCGTATGTGGTCGACACCCTTGCGCCCTCCTATCTGCAGGCAACGTCTGTCACTGCAGGAGCAGCAGCAGAACTAGCAGGTAGTAGAAAGGAACAAAAATATATGTCGATCACAGCTACACATGACTTCATTCCGCTGGCCCTGGAGACGCTAGGTCCCATCAATTCTAGAGGAATTGATTTGCTAACTGATTTAGGTCGTCACCTGTCGCAGGCGTCGGACGATCTGAGGGAGACGTCCTTCCTCTTCGAAAGACTTTCAATTACGATTCAGCGCTTTAACGCTGTGGCCTTCACGGGTTCTTTCGTTAACCCATAATAATAATAATAATAATAATAATAATAATAATAATATGATCAAACTCTGAGGAAGGGCCTACACATCATCCTACATAGACTTTACTGACACTCAGTGGCAGCAAGCTACCTTACCCACCGGTTTAGGCGGACTGGGCATTCGAAGGGCGTCATTGCTGGCACCTCCTGCTTTTCTAGCATCGGCAGCGGGCACTTCCGAACTCCAGTCCAACATCCTTGCGTGCTAAAGAGTCAACCGGATATTCATTACACGAATTTATCGTCGCTTTGGCAGTCAACAGCTGGATTGTCGCTGATGGAATATTTTCCTTCCGGTGTACAAGCCAAATGGGACAACCCGATTCTTGAAAAAAAGCTCTTGGAACTGCTTCTCTCCACCACAGAGCAGAGCGAACAGGCTCGACTGAAAGCCGTGTCTTTCCAGCACGCCAGCGACTGACTACATTGTCTACCTGTGGCCTTAGACTCAGCGATGAGGCCATCAGAGTGGCGGTTGGGCTTCGTCTTGGAGGCAAATTCTGCCAACCTCACGCCTGCGCTTGTGGCTCGCTGGTCACTGCTAGAGGAACGCACGGTCTATCATGTACTTTGGGGTTCGGTCGCGTGGCCCGACACGCAGCGATCAACGATTTGATCTATCGCAGTCTGATTAAAGCCGGCTTCCCAGCGATTAAGGAGCCATGGGGCATGCTGTGCTCAGATGGCAGAAGACCTGACGGCATGGCTCTAATACCGTGGAATGCGGGCCGGAGCCTCGTATTGGACTTACTGTGGTTGACAATCTAGCACGCGGACAACAGGAAAAATCCAAAATATCAGTCCCTTTCAGTCACACATGACTTCGTTCCATTGGCCACTGAAACTCTAGACCCTGTGAACTTAAGAGTCATCGAATTCATCACAGATTTGGGTCGTCACTTGACGAAGGCAACAGACAAAATGAGAGAAACGTCATTCCTCTACCAAAGACTTTCTGTGACCATTCAGCGCTTTAACGCTGTGGCTTCGTGGGATCTTTTGCTGCATAATAATAATAATATAAAAAAAATCGAGAAGTACGTGGGGCTACTATCTTCACACCTCTTTGTTCCCATGGCCCTGGAAACACTGGGCCCCATCAACTCTGCCGGTCTCAGTTTCATTCGTGAGGTTGGCCAACGTCTCTCGGTTGTTTCTGGAGAGCCACAGGAGGTGACCTTTCTGTTTCAGCGCCTTTCTATCTGTTTCCAGCGCTACAACGCCATTGCATTTCGTGGCACTTTCACTACTGTTGCGGAGGACGAGGCCTGATTTTCTGAACACTCACAAACAGCTCCAAGCATAATTTTTTGAAATCCCGAGGGATCCTAGGTACCTCGGGTAAAAAAAATATATAATAATAATAATATGCCTCTCTGCTTGGAATGGCCTTCCCCTCCATGTTAAGCTTATGTTTAGGGTCTCCTTTTCGTCTACTCGTTGCTTCTCTTTCCCTAGGTCTTTACACTGAGCATGCCTCTGAATAGTTGATACTGCGAGAGCCACTTTATAAATATCCAGATATGATATGATACAATAGTAATTATTTATTATTATTGTCTTTATTTATTTCTTAACTTGCGATGATTCGTTCATACTCTAATTATTTCTGTCATTGTTGTGAATCCGCTTGATTACTTATTTAGCCCAGCCTGCGTTTGAAGAGTTGAAATCAAGAAATGATATGTAGCGAAATTTTGTCCAGAGAAGTGGCAACACGATACTCATTATGCAACAGTGAAATGACATCTTAAATTTGCAGGCGTTATCTATCTTATTGCAATTTATAAAGATCATATCTTGGGATTTAAAGTGAATTATGAGCTGAAAATAATTGCATTGACCTATATGAGAACCTGGTCTCCGACCCTCAGAAATGAGGATGGACAGCATCATCATCATCATCATATGAGAACGTTTTGCACAAATTTTCATTATGCCTAAGCATTCCTTTTGAAGGCCTTAGTAGGACATCATACATACATACATACATACATATCAGACTTAGAGTGTAGAACTGTAGATTGTAATGCTCTAGTTGATGTTGCTAATCTCGGTCTTCATCATTTCTTGATAGGTTTAAAGGGTGCAGTGTAGAACATTGCATTGCCTTCCTACAAGTGTATTAAATTTATATAGGTCACAACCGTCACACCTAACCTTGGGTCATTTGTAAAATTCAAAATTGCTTCATTCTGTTGCTACTGTTCTACTTTTCTTTTACTGCTCTGTCAACTGGCAATTGTTCTATGGAGATTTTATTGATGATAACCTTAGAGGGGTATGCTGTACAATGTCCTACACTCAAAAGCATAAATATTTACATGGGAGCAACTTATGCTGAGAAATTTAATGTATAATTTTTCTAAAGTAGCCAACTAGCCATAAAGAGACAAACATTTGTTAAAATTATTTTGACTTTTTGCTATTTGTAACAGAAGCACGTGGTTCTCTCCTAATATTCAGCAATATCAAAATTATGCAGTTTTAATTTTTTCTGACTTTGTGAAGATTTCTCAAGCCCTTTTTTGTCTATTTGTTTTTAACATGAAATTGCACAGTAACAATTTTGGATAAATTCTAGATTCGAGCAGATGATACAAATGTGGCCATTACAGAACTAACAAAAGTCACTGGCATTGGGTAAGTAACTGTCATTCATAATTTCTTAAGTAACTTGGTGTACACCTTTCATAACTGACTTGTATACATGTCTTGATTTTGAATTCCGTAAAGAAATCTATCTGCGATTATGTTGCTAAAATCGCACAAAATTTTTGTTATGTCGGGGTATATTTTTTTAGTGTTACGAACATTATTAGAATGCTCAAAGATCATTTAGAAATGGGTATGTTGATATAAATCTTTTTCTTAAAACAAGTTACCTATATAAATAAAAATGTAAAATGTTACCATTCGTTACCTAGGATCTCGGAAAGTTCTTGACTGATTGTTTTGAAAATTTTCGCAAAACGTTCCATTCGAACATGAGCGGGTTTGTATAATGCCTTTTGGGAAAAAATGCAATCTTTACGACCAAAAAAACACAACTTTTAATTCCATTCGAGCGATTCCGATTTCAATTTCCATCCGACGTTGTTTTTGAATGCGGCCTTTTTTATAGCGCATATCCAATTATCCATGCTTCCTTTTATAGCGCATTTATAGCTTTCTACAAAATCAACGATCTCGGAAACTTCTTCACCTAGTGCTTTCAAATTTTCACACAACAATACGACCAGGTTTTTATATGCTTCTTTGGAAAAAGCGCCAAATTCGACAAATTTTACCACAACTTTGCATTCGAATCCTGCTATTTCGATTTCAAATTTCCACATTGACGTTGCATTCGAATGCGCGTGTGTATTTATAGCGCATCGATTGCGCACGTTTTTATAGTGCATCTATCGGTTTGTACAAAATCAAGGATCTCGGGGGAGATGGAGGGGGATGGTGGGGAGGGAGGGAGGGAAGGAGAATAGAGGTGAGAAGGGAGAGAAGAAGGGGAAGGGCAGGAGGGAGGGAGAGAGGCAGAGGATGGGAGGTAAAGGGTAGGGAAGGAGGGAGGGGAGGGAGGGAGGGAGGGGAGGAGGTAGGGAGGGGTGGGGGAGGGAGTGAATGGAGGGAGGGAGAGAGGGAGGCAGGGGAGGGGAGGTAGAGGGGCAGGGGAGGGTGAGGGAGAGAGGGAGGGGAATGGAGGAAATTAGGGAGGGAGAGAGGGAGGGACGCAGGGAAGGGAAGTAGAGGGGAGGGAGGGAGAGGGGGATGGAAGGGAGAAAGGGAGGTAGGGGAATGGAGGTAGGGAGAGAGAGAGGGTGGGAGGCAGGGGAAGGGAGGTAGGGGAAGGGATGTAGGGAGGATCTTTTCAGCCACAGCAATGCGTGGCCGGGTACAGCTAGTTGGTTTATAAAATCCTGTTTCAAACCGGTTATCGGTTTTTAATTGCCTCTCGAAAATGTTAGATATAATATAATTCAAATTAATCCATGTATGCTATTAAGTAGCGCAACATATGTACATTGTACACGCAATCCAGCATTAACGACAAATTCTTTAGTTTGTAATTAGAGATTAAAAATGGACATAATTTACACTGTATGTTTCTATTATATCTTCATCATGCAACATAAATAAAAGATATTCATAATAAACACGTGTCTTCAGTCTTTAGTCTTTGCAAAACAGAAAGAAATTCTTATCTCTACAAAACGAAACTTAGAGATTTCCGGAATAAACAAACCATCATCATCATCAAAATCCTTGGGCTAAATTCCCGTAGGGGTCCGACGCCACTCTCTGTCTGAGTCTGTCTCACGTCATGTTGCCCAGCTTTGACCGGTCCGGTCAGCAGGTCTGCTCCATACCATTGACATCTTGGAGAAGCTAGACCACCTTGTCTGATTGAAGAGAATATTGGGAGAGACGCATGAAGGACAACCTGGATCAATGCCCGTATGTGTCCCACGCTCTCCCCCGGCTCTCTCCACTGGTCTGTCCTGACCGGCCTGTGCATGTCAAATCATAGATTAGCGAAATTTCCATAGAGTAAAAAGGTATGTAAGTAATGCCAATGCCTTCTATGTCAATCATTTTTAGTCTAGAAAAATAAGAGAAACTAACCTAGAATATATTTTATTGGTAAACTCTTCAAACATAGTTTATCATAGTAGGTTATATTTAACTTCATAAGTTACTTCTCTTTTCAATTCCAACAAAATATCATCAAACTCCAATATTATCCTGTCTGATATGATTCGATCTTCAGACAGCAAAGGCCTGTTGCAACTCAGCGCGTTGATATCGGATTGCAAAACAGACCACGAATTTCAGACAGGCGTATATTTAGACACTTGTACGACCATAGACAGCTTACAGTTACTGATATTACGTCTATGCATACGTCAGCCATATTGAATGAAACATCGCAGCAATCTAAGCACTACAAATGCATCATACAGGCATAATTTTTCTGGCATTTTTGGTAATTTTCACTGCGATAATTATCAGAAAAATAAATACGATTATCATTTGGTAAATTATGAAAACCGGTTATTGGATTCAGAACCGATAACCAGATTTCCGGTTATCGTTTAACATCCCTACTTAGAAATATGAATCTGAAGCATAGTCACCAAGTGTTCAATCGTCACCTGTTTGTGAACCAATGAAAGAAAGTTTTGAGGTGTTTCTTTGAGCATCAGATAAACACTGATGGCCTGCATTTCTATTTGTTGGAGGCATGATGAAATGTAAAAAGAGAACATGGCATTAGGTCTATATCAAGGCTCATCCTGAAGACTTGTACCAAAAGACTGCAGACTGTGAAGAGAGGTGTATATCGTTAATTCTGAGAAGTATGCGGGACTGCTCATTGTAAAGGTTTTATTGGTCAGACAGTCCAGTTAAAATCTTAGTCTGAATTCAGTATGAAGGCAGATGAGGGAGCAGGTTGAAGGGTTTGTGATGTAATGCAATTTGTAATTTGAAATTTATATTGCACCGCTCACAGCAGTGACCATTGAGTTGTGCTTCCAGTGCAAATGTCCTGAGAAAAACAAGAGGCTTTGAGGAAAGGCAGAGATGTAGGAACAGATCTATAAAGGAATGGAAATACAAAAAGAGGAGACAACAGCCTTCCAGAGGACAGGCCCAATGTTGTAAAATAATATAATTTGAGCCAAAGTTGATTGCGGGACAAAAAGATCATTCTGTTTCAGGGAGTGCAGAGGTCGGCGAGAAGCTGTAGAATGAGGCGAGCGAATGAGGTCTGCAAGGTATTAAGAGCAAACCCAGTTTGGACATGAGGACCAAAGCAAGGACTGAACAGAATATGGGCTGTGAGAAGAAGCCAGCGAAGTTCAGTAGCCATATACAAGCAGATGTGGGAGAACTTAGGAAGTTGGGCAATGAATATAGCAGCAGCAGCTCTGAAGGCAGGCTAGATAACTACTGTCATAACTCTTGGGGGTGTCATCGTAAGGTTGTCTCTGACAGTCTGACTAAGAATATGTTGCAGGCTTTAGCCATGTCTCCTCTCATCTTGAATATGTTAATTTGATTTTTTTTTGTGGGTACCTTAGACCTTGAACTCAATAGGCTGCAATGCATCCAGAATTCTGTGTAGTGTTTTGTGTCCCACCCCAAACAAGTTCTTCAGTCTGATTGTATTAGCTGCATTGGCTTCCTGTTGAGTTCAGCATAACATTTAAATTGACCAACAAATTCTTCAGCACCAGCACACCTCCCTATCTTCAAGCACTTGTGTATCTAATTGCATCTTCTCCTGGTGCTGACTATTCGTGCCTCAGATTCACATTTTGGTGTGACCTTACTTGCATTGCAAATTTATTTATTTTAATAATACTGATAATGTATAATAATAATAATAATAATAATAATAATAATAATAATAATAATAATAATAATAATAATAATAATAATAATAATAATAATGTATTGAAATTCTGGGAATTTCATAGTGGAGATTTTTTTACCTGGGTGTTGGTCAAAGCAATCCTGCCCCGAAATTGGTGTAATGATTCATAGTGACCGTGGACATGTTAGGATCATGATTGTAAGGGTCTACATACACCTTGCTCTATTCAGAATTATGGTAGTGATGATGATGTTGTTCATAAATAAAACTGAAGAGAATGAAGAGGATGCAAATTTGCTCAGATTTAGAAGTTTTTGTAGCAAGCACCAACGTATAAAAGAAATTGGTATAGCTGAATTTGATGTTATACTGTTGTCAGGCCTGCAGCAGCACAGAAGCTAGTCAGTGAAGGAATAATGAACATTAAAGGTAAGGTCATCAGCTTTTATTGTAATTGCTACAGCCATAGGGCACAAAGCAAATAGTCACTGCTGTGTAGATGATTATCAAAGAACAGTTTATAATTTACATTATTAACACAAATTTATGTAGCACCACTCGAGACAAAATGGAATGGATTTCAAATTGTATTGTATTGTATGTAATCATTTGTAAAACGCCTCTTACACACTAGCTATTGAGAGGCGCTCTTAGCGTGTGACAGCCCTGAAGAAATAAAAAAGACTTCAATCAGCGAAGAGCTGAAGATGACACCCCCAATCTTCTTTCTTTAGCGAATGCAGTTCGCACCAAGCCATGTCGTAGCGGCGGGCCCCTCGACAAGGTGTAGTGCCGGGAGGCCGCCCGGGAAATGAAGAAGGCAGCACTCGTTCACAATTTGCGCCATCGTCTGTCTTTCCCCACAGCAGCACAGCGGGTCATCAGCTTGCACCCATCTCACCAGGTTCACCGCACAGCGACTCTGGTCCGCGCGGAAGCGATTTAGAGTCTTCCACAGGTGACGAGGCAGGTCACCTCCCAGAGGCCAGACAGACGAGCGAATGGTTCACCACTTCTATCGTGGGCCATTCTTCACACCAGGCCGAAATTGCTGTCAGACCCTCCTCTGGAGGATTCCTCCAGATAGGATGTCTGGACGGGAGACGAACCCTTGGGTGAAGCATGACATCCGCATGGAGCGGGAGTCTTTCATTGTTAAGGATCCTAGACCACATCTTGGAACAAGCCTCAGCCCAACGAAGGCAAGGAGGAGGAATGTTGCTGAGCACCGGCAACCAAGGGAGGGGAGTCGCTCGGAGCGCACCCGATATTAGGCGCATAGTCTCCTCGTTCAGCTTGACATCGACACACCCGGTGTGCGCCGATCGGGACCAGACGGGGGCGCAGTACTCCGCCAAAGAGTAGCACAAGGCCAGTGCTGAGGTTCTGGTCCATTGCCAAGAAGAGCAATTGAATTGGAAATTTGAAAAGGTCAAACACATAGGAAAGCATGATGTGCTCAAGCGGATATGTGGGGGACCAGCATCTGCACATATCCATGTGCAGCAGAGCGCATCGAGCATCAGCCTGGCTGAGTAAGTTGGAGCACAGTTTTCTGTTGAATCCTGAATGTCAATGGACATTGCTAGCCGCATAAAAAGAATCCTGAACAAAACAGTGGATAATACTTCTTAACTTTTCAGATGTGTTGCTTTTCATATTTACATTAGAAACTTTATTTTACTTTCAGAATTAAGACAGCACACAGAGAAATTGAATCACCATCAGCAAATAGGACTCAGGTACTCAGCTGCTATTTACTATACAACGTACATTTGTACATTATGGAGTGTATTGTGCATTATTTTCTCAATTTGTTCGCTGGCTAGAAGGCCCTCAATGCATGAATTTCGAAATTGTATCTCTTGCGGTCTACAATAACCTTTCAAGCTCTCAACCCTCATTCTCCAGTTATTCACTATTGGTATTCATCTGCCCTGTTCTACTTGTTCACAAATGTTCACACATTTCTCAGCCTCCAGTCTCCTCTATTCTGCAGAACTCTGCATATTAACCTATGCTGCATCAGCTCTTTGGAGCAAACTCCCTAATTTAAGGTCTTCACCAGTTTACTTCTTATGTCAGTCTTACTACTCTGCTACTTGCCCTCTCTCCTCGAGTCTGCATTTGTTTAAATACTAGGAACTCTTCTCTCCCTCAAAAGTTATAGCAATAAGACCTTTTTGTGTTCTGTGTGTTCTGTCTTTGTAAGTTTTGACCTGACCATCAGCTTTCTTTGCCAAGAACCGCTTATTGTTGCTTCTGCACTTGTCAGCTGTGATCTTACACATAAATTTGTTTATCATTTTCAATTCACAAAATAGTTAATTTCACACAGTCACACACAATTGTCTTCAATTCATGTATGCTAGAACTTTTACAGTTACCTAGTATGCGTTTCTGAGATATTTTTTCCGTTTGCGCAAGGATTTCTCTTGTTTTTTTGTCTGTCTACGTGTAAGGTAAGCTTGCATTCTTACCTGGGCTATATTGAATTTTAACTTATGTTTACCATCCTCAGTTGGAAATTATCTCAGATTTGGTGAAGGAAGGGCGAGGATAGCACGGAAATTGAATCTTAGAAATAGTTGGTAAATTCAAAAGTTTCCATCATTTGTCGTTACTTACTCAGATGCTGCCAACATCGTCATTCATATAATACATCACTTGTTTTGGTGTAAACAATTGTGAAACATGACTTTTGCAGAAGCAGATTAAATTTATTATGTTTTTATTTTACAGGTATTTTGAAGAATTTGAAAGAAGAATACCACGTGAAGAAATGCTGAAATTAGAGGTTAAGTGTAACCAGTGTTGTTGAAAGTATCGAGGAAATGTACTTAAGTAAAAGTAGAAGTAAAATGGATTTTAATTACTTAAGTAAAAGTAAAAGTAGTCGTCACAAATATTACTCGAGTAAAAGTAAAAAGTACCCCCTTCAAATAAAACTTTTTAAGTAAAAAGTAAAAGTACCGAGTCTTTCTATAACTCAATCGATTATTAACCTTCAAAAATACTAAATTCTCGAAATGGTTATCGTTGAGTCTACTGTGCATGCTTCTTATTCATTTTAGCACAATGCACAACTAAAGAGTAGTTCTGCTGCAGAAATGGCAGTGCATCCAACGTGCACGACCCATCGAAAATCTATTTTTAGCCATGCAAATTTAAATCAGCTGCTCTAGCTTAGCATAACGAAATGTTAATTAGCGTATTGAGGTAATGAACATTGTAACGAGTGTCACTTAAATTGTAACGAAGTACAAGTATTGAAACATGGGTAAAATTTTACTTCGTTGAAAGTAAAAGTATTTAGTTTTTTCTGAGACTTCGTTATATGTGAAAGTATTCAAACTTTTACTTAAGTACGGTAACGCGTTACTTTTATTTCGTTACTGTACAACACTGAGTGTAACTTGCCTAGATTTATAACTCCAGTATTTAAAACTGTCAGTTTTAATATTTATTGCTTGTGAGTCTAGTCTATTGATTATTAATTCTATCGCAGCTAAGTTGTTTTTCATAAATATGACCATAATTTGTTTATAAAAAAAACACTTAACCTTTATCACTCATGAGGCCGCTCACAGCGGACATTTGAAAAACCGCTTTAACTCATATGTCCGGTGTGGGCGGACATTAGTTTAATTCTGATCTGGAGGGGTTGGCGCGGAAAAAAAATTGAGTGGTAAAGGTTAAAGTCTGTGGAATATTGGCATGTCCTATATCATTTTGTTCGTATTTGATTCCTCAACAATATTCTGTCTTGAAAAAGACGATAAATTGACGTGTTTGCCTAAAAATTAAAAAGTATATGAAGTATTATTAAAAATAAAATTAAAATTTATGACGAAATAAAATGTAATGCAAACACTGCTAAATGTAGCTACTTGTATGACAAGCTTGTTGCAAGCAATGATGGGCTAAAAAAATTGTAAATTTAATTGAAAAATGATTTTATATTATACCCACTTTGAAGATATGACGTCGACGCTCACATCGACAAAATAATAAGCCTGCAGCGATGTTGCCGTATTTCTATCCCAAAATGTCCAAACAGAAAAAATTTCTTTATAGATCCTTTACAAAATTTGTCTTACTGATAAATTTTATGTTTATAACTAGACTGATAGGCCTAAATACAAAAACTACAAGTAAATGAGCTAATGTTTTTCCTAAATTATGATGAGATCAGCGTGGTCTGATGGATGGGTGGTACATGTGCAGTCTTCAAATACTGAAACCTCTGCATCGTCTAGCATATTTGCTTGAGACCTTATTATAGCATTTGTCGAACGATATAATTCATTTTGTCTGAACTTGGTTGATGAAAAGACATAATTACAGCAAAATGGTCAACAGCCAAGAAGCCGCAGCGCGCACGAATGTATGCAAATGGCTGGATGTAGACGTTCACAAAATTACGGCCATAATTTTTTTTTATAACTTCGTAAAATCATTGGAGAAACCCATGTTCAGGCCCGCATTAAGGTAGGTGCTAAGGGTGCTGCAGCACCTGGGCCCGCAGTTTTGAGGGGCCCACATTTTTTGGAAATTATTAAATTTCTTAGCAAGAATACTGCAACAATAATAAATACGAAGTTATCGTCGACGAAATTTTGCCAAAGTTCTCCCACACATCAGATTTATTAGCTCTAACTACCAGTTTATGAATTGGTTGAAATCGCAGGAACTTATTATTATTGTAAACTAGCTGGGGTACCCGGCGTTGCCCGGGAAATTTAGGATTCAACCCGCTCCCGGCCACGACCCCACCACCTACAACCACCCGACTGCACCCCACAACACTCCGACCTCCACTTGTACGCCACCCGTGAAATTTGAGTTTTCGGCAAAATTTCCTCCCCACCCACCACCCCCCACGCACTCTACACACCTCGGCCCTGCGGGCCGAGGTGTGTGGAGGCAAGGTGGCCCGTGTAAACATCTGTCTAGTTGTGGCGTTTCAGATATAAGTGTGAAAATATGCATGGCAACGTGCAGTTACGCTGGTACTCTGTTTCTTTATAAATAATCATCCCAAGCATTATATAAAAATATACCAAGCATTTATAAAAATAGAATCGAGGCTATATACTCCTTGGCTGAAGGCATGTATCTTTTCCCAGGGTTGTACGACAGCGTATGCTTTTCATGGTAAGCGAAAAATGACGTCAAAATATGACGTCAACGGCAACATGCAGGCCGTTAATGAAAAACGATTGAAATACGGCGACGCGACAGGCTTGCCGCTAGCGCATACATTAACACAGAGAAGTTTAAAATGTCTATTTTTTCGAAATCTAAAGTGAATAAAAAGCTGAAAATAGCGTACTTTTTAGTACGTAGGATTTTTGTGGTGAACGTTTATCTAAATAAAATGTTTGAAATAAGTAGCTGCTAAAATGCGAGCGTGCATAACTGACAAATAAGCGTACATCCTTTCTTATAGATATAGATTTGTCTTTTGGAAGTATGACCTCTCAACAGTGGTATCTTAAACTAGACCACGCAGGCCAGTCATTTGGAATGTCTTCTTGAAATGACAGAAATAATGTTAGAAGATATGTTATTGGCTAACGTAATTTCTCAAACCTTTTATAGTTTATCATCTTCTTTAGTTTTCTGCCTCCTGTGCAGGTTGAAATGTCGGACGTCGCCATTCATCTCGATGTTGGACCTCTTCCTTAAACTTTCCATAGGCCTATCCATTTGTTATTATCCAATCCAGTATAAGCTGTCGTGGTCCTCCTCTTGTTCGCTTCCCTTCATTTTTCCGTCATGACTGTTCTTTGCAGTGAGTCTGCCCTCAGCCTGTGTCCTATACCCACTTTCTTTGTCTCGATCTCTTTTACTGTGTGTAGGCCTACTCTCATCCAGTCATTCCGAGACCTTGGTACAAGGAGATCATGACGCTCTATAGAGCGGTTTACCAGGATATTATTGGAGTCTGCGAAAGAAATCTGATACTATAATTTATTAGACCTAAAAATAGGAGGAGGGAACTTATAAATTTAAATATAAGAATTATGATAAACTATGATAGAGAAGAAAAGAGAACAGGAATCCAGAGAAACGGATGATAAAACATTGATATGGAATGTGGTGTTGCTTGGATTTGAGGCACGAACCATGAGAAAAAGCAATATAATCATAAGAAGACTGGGGCCTTCAAAATGTGGACATGGAGAGCACCGGCGCCAGGGGGACTGGGGGCTAAGCCCTCCTAAAAAGGTCATTCAGGGGCTAAACCCCTAAAAAGGCATATAAAAGTGAAATATTTCCACGATAAGCCTTCATCTAAAAAGCAGAATAGATCTATCATCACCTCTCCATCATGAGATTTCGATGGAATGACTAAAAAAAAGGTCGTCAGAAATTTAGGCGGATGATAATGGAAAATTTTCATGAGATTTCATCCGGATGACTAAAAAAAGGAAAATTTCCACGAGGATTCGGTCCCCCAAAACCTGAAATCCTGGTGCCGCCACTCATGGAGAGCAATGAGAAAATCAACTAAATGGAACATAAACAATTAAACATGCAGGGCCTATTATGTTTAACAAATGAAGACGTCATTTGTTCCTTCTGTAACTGTAGTCCTACTAATTGTAATTGTAGCCTACTAGTGTATGAAACTTTTTCTTATAAATGAGTAGCCTACACCAAAGAAAAAGCATCCCTTGGCTTTACTCATTAGTAAACACGTTATAATAATTATGTGCCTCCGTGGTGGTCCGGTGGCTGACAGAAGACCGAGAAGAGGGCCCGCAAGGTCATCGCAGCACCCGGGCCCGCACTAGCTTTAATGCGGCCCTGCCCATGTTAGGGTATTTTCTGAATCTTCAACATGTCCCCTAAATAGAACTCTAAACATATCTACAGGGTGGCTCAATAAAAAATGTACCACCGGATAAAATGTGATATCTTCGCAACCGATTGACCTTTTTCTGCGAAAATTTCCCAATTTGCAGGGGAATGAATTTACAACAATCCCTGAAAGTTTCATTTGAAACTTTTCATGTTTGCAAAAGTT
The DNA here is from genome assembly GCA_949752735.1 of Lumbricus terrestris. NCBI lineage: Eukaryota > Metazoa > Annelida > Clitellata > Crassiclitellata > Lumbricidae > Lumbricus > Lumbricus terrestris. Next base: position 6,125,278 of record OX457051.1, on the reverse strand, counting down.
ACAGCTGTTAAAACTTAAAATTTCGTTTTTTCAAATTTCCGCAGGAAATGAACGTCACTTGTGGATTTCCATGTCAAATGATATCACTTTTCACTACGACCTCAGAATTCCGTTTTGCAGTTTATTGTAAGGTATAATGAGAGTGTCCACTCCCTGCCTTAACACAGGCTCAAATTCTTTCTGTGAAGCTCAGTATGGCCTTGTTGGTCGGGTCCTGCGGCAACTGACCCCACATTAGCAGCAAGACTTGCTTCAGCTGGCCAATGTTCTCCAACTTGGGATGAAATGTCTTGCAGCGTTCCAGCATAGCTCACCAGGCGTGATAAGCAAGAAGGCTAAGGTCTGGCGAGTTTGTTAGTCATCTTTGCCAATGCATTTACTTCAGTTGATGGCAATAAGGTAGCGTCATCATAATCAACCTTGCCGTGCGAGCAAGCAGGCGCACCGTCCTGCTGGAAAATAAAACCAGATGTTAGAGCATACCTGGTCTTCAATGAGTCTGGGTAAGAGAGTTCATAGATAAGTTTGACATCTAACCTACTGAATGGGATTAAATGCAGTCTTTTCTTGCAGCCATAACACACGCCAGCATATCTGATGCCAAAACCCTGATGTGCTTTGCAAACTTGACCCCTTCGATTACCAAGCGATTTTCGTGAAAATCGCGCTTTTTCCGTCAGACCAAATGACCACTTCCTGCCTATCTTCCGACATCTGATCTTCGTTACAAAAATACGTTAACAAATAGCCTTCAATGTGCTCAGGATCCACTTTTCACTGTGTATTTTGCTATGATTACGCGATGTCCAGTCTCTGTTCACGCAACGTCCGAGTTTCCATTCTATCATCTGCAGAAACTTTGCCCGTGACGTTCAGTAATGGGTTCATGAATTGAGACCTTAATCTATAAAATATCACCAAATACCAACAGTTTGCTTCATAAACAGCTTCTTTGCAGCTCTTAGTGAGGTCGTATGACATCATCATCATTTTTGGTATTGTAATTTGCAAAAAAATCTTACTGAAATCATATGTATTGGAGCATGATTCTCCGGATATTTGAAAAAACCCAATTTAAAGTTTAAACAGCTGTAACTTTGGCAAACATGAAAATTTTCAAGTGAAACTTTTAGGGATTGTTGGAAATTCATTCCCCTGCAAATTGGAAAATTTTCACAGAAAGATGTCAGTCGGTTGCGAAGTTATCGCATTTTATCCGGTGGTACATTTTTGTTTTGAGCCACCCTGTACATTATATGACACACGGGTGTGTTTTTGTTATGCGGTCACATTTGATCGCATTCGCCGCGAAAGAGTTAGACATACAAATATCATGTTTCACTTTTTTATGAAGGCCTCTCTTGGTCCATGTCCTTTTGGATAGCACATACATAAGGGTTGAGTGCATTATTTTAAGAGGAAAATTGATATGTGCTGTATGTTTTGAAGTCGATGATATTCAGTTTGTGTTCAAGCACAGATTGTTATGTGACAATGCTTTTCTTGCAATGTGCTCCTCAATTTCTTTTAAGATATGGCTTATATAATGCCTGGCCCAATCAGGGTTAGGCTGGGTGCACTCCTGAGTAGTCATCCTTGGAGGGATGCTATAATAATTCTGTAATAATAATAGTGAAGCGTCGCTGGTTGTTCGGCGAGTACGAATTATTCAGCCAGGTTGACTAGGGAATGCATCTCAAGATGTTTCAATGCTTTTATTCATATGATGACACAGACAGCAATCGCGAAGACTGATGACAACGAGTCCAGACAGAAATAACTAACCATCTGACTGCCTCTCTGTCTGCCTTCTGGCTGACCTCCTTACTGCCCCTCTGTAGCCCGTTTTATATCGTTCCTCTTGGCTCACTCAGCCTCTGGTACCTTCAGCCCAGCTGACCACAGTGGCACTCTCAAAGCGGTTGCTTAGCAACTTAGCAGTGCTCACATAGTCCTTCCTCCTCTCGACCTCTACTTGGTCTGTAGTCAGTCTATGCTCTGTCTTTCTCTCTTTTTCTCTCTTCCTCTATCTGTCTCTCTCTCTCTCTCTCTCTCTCTCTCTCTCTCTCTCTCTCTCTCTCTCTCTCTCTCTCTCTCTCTCTCTCTTCCTTGTGCTTAACTGGTTTGTCTTGTCTTGTCTATCTGCCGTGTATCATTCACTCTCTCTTTATCTCTCTCTCACTGTCTCTCTGTGTCGGCCTCCACCACTACAATAGTATTATTATTCTTAATTAACACTATATACTCCATCCCAGCTGAATAAACTGAAAACTTGCTGGAACAATGCTTAGTGTAGAATGTTTGAATTTCATCCAAGAAAATCGATAGGATTTTATTATACGATTTGGCAGTTTGGTATCTATCCATGATAGTTATTGCCACATGTAAACAACTGCAGGTAATAGTACACTTAATAAGCTGTTGTTGCGAAAGTTTCAAGAGCACTTGGCAGATAACGATGATAAATATCATTATTATTGACTTTCACTTTAAGTAACTTTGATGAATTGTTTGCAGGAAATTCTTCTGACAGAAATTAAGAAAACTGATGAAGAGTTTGATGCTAGGATTTGTGGAAGTTTCCGACGAGGTAAGAGTTTTTCTTTGCATTAATCAACGCTAGTTAAGTTTATTGTTCACCTGTTTGTTCATTTTTCATTTATTGAGCGTTGCAAAAACTCCAAAACAACAAATTGAGTCACAGCTCAGAATTATACAGGATGGGCACAAAAAAAACTAGGTTTTTTGCCAATATCTTGGCCAAAACTAAGAATTTCGAAATGAAATTTTACAGGCTTATAGACAATTCATATTTACACATCACGGCCAGATTTTTTTAAAATATTTCAAACAGAACAAAAGTTATACCACTTTTAGGGAGGCCACCCACCGTTTTTTGACAATTCAAAAACACGACGCAACAAAAAGTACCAAAAAATCAATTTAATTATTCTGGCCAGAAGTAAGAATATCGAAATGAAATCTTAGAGGCTTAAAGACAATTCATATCTGCATATGATGGCCAGATTTCCTCAAAATGTTTTAAACAGAACAAAAGTTAAATCACTTTTAGTGAAGCCACCTACCGGTTTTTGACGATTCAAAAACGCAGCGCAACAAAAAGTAGCACAAACACAAATTTTATTAAGTCATATCTCAAATAATTGTTATCAAATAACCTTCATATTGCCAGATGATCATTATTATTACTATTTTAAACAGAAACATGGTACCAGCGCGTCACCATGAAGTCACTTATCAAGATGACAATCAAGTTGGTAAATAAGGAATCTGTCAGATTATTAATTTTGTTATTAAAGCGATGCAATTAAAATTTCTAAAAAAAAATGAAAATATCCAAGGTGTCAATGGCAGACAAAATGTGTATTCAGACACCTCTTGAGCAAGATCCTAGAGATACATTGAGCAACGTTTACTCTGATAAACAGTGAGAGCGCAAATATTAAGAGTTGAGCTGAGAGTTAAGAGATTTGCCGTGAATGAAAGGAGATCGGCTCGATTGTTCTGGTTTCACTGAGAAAGTCAATGGCCCCAAATCTCCGGATTTGAACCCGATGGATTGTTAATCAATTTCGGAGAGCTATATGCTGACGAAATATTACAATCTGCAACCAAAACCGAGAGCGGTAAGAGAATTGATGGGCGCATTGGAGTTAACATGAGAAGATTTGCCTTTGGAGCGCATCAACAGGGCCATCAAGATCTTTGCAAAGAGACTCAAAAGAAGTTTTGGCACTGGTTGTGGGACCATTGAACACAGGTTGTGAATTACTATCAAGTTCATTACCAAACAGTTATTTGAGATATGACTTGATAAAATCATGTTCTTGTTACTTTTTGCTGCGTTACGTTTTTGAATCTTCAAAAAACGGTGGGTGGCCTCTCTAAAAGTGGTGTAACATTTGTTCTGTTTTAAATATTTTGATGAAATCTGGCCATCATGGGCAAATATGAATTGTCTATCAGCCTGTAAAATTTCTTTTTTGAAATTCTTAATTTTGGTCAAGATATTGGCAAAAAACCTAGGGGGGTCTTTATTTTGGCCCGCCCTGTATGCAGACAAGGAAATCTGACAATTGGCAGATTTTGTGTGAAACACATTACTGACATGGTCTTAGAAATGAGTCTTCAACAAGTTATTATTGTTTTTACAAATATTTGTGGATCAAATGATTCGCACAGAAATATAAATCAGAGGCTAGTCAGTCAATATGTTTATTGTTAACAGGGTGAGGTTTCCAGATGTTTGAAATCCAATCAGAAAAAAAAAATTTCGGCACATCTGAGTTGGTAAATGTTGGGAAAAGTTCATGTTGGCTTAACATTCTGTCAAAGAAATTGTCTGTAATGTGTGTTTGAAACAGCTGAAATTTCTAAATTTTTCTATGCCTAAATTTTTCTTTACTCCGTATTTCATAATGTAAACCTTTGTATTCACTCTTGGGTTTGATAAGGTCAGGTGATTCCAGAACCAAATGGATCCATGTTAAGCTGGGAGTTCCTCAAGGCTCTGTCTTGGGTCCCCCTGCTTTTTGTTCTATATACGGCCGACATCCCCTCTCTTTTCCCACTCTCTGGAACAGCCAGTCATCTCTTTGCTGATGATGTGCAAGCATTATGTCCATGGGTCTCCTTCATCCCAGCTACTCTTAGTTGAACGTATTCAGTCTCTCTCACGTTCCCTACACTCTTGGATGTCAGCAAATCGTCTCTCTCTTAGTGCCTCCAAAAACCAGTTCATTTGGTTTGGCACACTTCAGTAGCTTTCAAAAATTTATTTTGTTCTCCTCTCTGAATTATGTCCTCGCTACCTTTTCCTCGACTGTTCGTGATCTGGGTGTTACACTAGATCGCTCCCTTTCATTTAAAGATTATCTTACATGCTCTTCATATTTTCATTTAAGACGTCTAAGGGCAGTTCAGCATTCTGTTTCATCTTCTGTTTTTACCACTTTGGTATGCTTTCATTTGCTCCAGAATTGACTACTGTAATTCTCTTCTAATTGGTCTGCCCAAGGTTCGTCTTTCACCTTACCATCGGTCCTTAACGCTGCCACCAGATTAATTGCACGCCTTCCACGCTACTCTCATATCTCTACATTCATGTTTGAGCAGCTCCATTGGCTTCCTCAAACTATGCACGTTAAGTTCAAAAACCTCATCTTGGTCTCCAAAGCCCAAATTATCTAGCCAATGGAATTCTCAGACCAGTTTCAGTCTCCTCGCATCCTCCTGCTAGAATGGCTATTTCTCAGTCTCGTTCCTTTACATCAATTGGACTGTTGGTTGCTTTCTTCATGATAAAATCCATTACCATTATAAAAAGGAAGGCGGACAGCACACAACCTAAACGTCAGAAAGTCAGATATTTCAGCTGAAGTAAGAAGTCAAGTATGTCAGAAAGTTTAAGATTTTTCAGCAGAAGTGAAAAGTCAAGCACCTCAGAAAATTTGAAATATTTCGGCTGAAGTAAGAAGTCAAGAACCTCAGAAAGTAGATATTTCAGCGGAAGTGAAAAATCAGGAACCTAAGAACGTTTCAGATATTTCAGCTGAAGTGAGAAGTCAAGAACGTCAGAACGTTTCAGATATTTTAGCTGAAGTAAAAAGTCAAGACCCTCAGAAAGTTTAAGATATTTCAGCTGAAGTAAGATATCAAGAACCTCAGAAAGTCGGATATTTGCTAAAGGCAGTGTCTTCTGAAGAGAACTGAATAACTTATTCTCTCATCAAACTGGTTTTAATTTATGTGGGTTTTAAAAGGCCATTAACACTGTCAGAAGCATCTTCAATTCTTGATCTTAAGATCAAGTTCATTGCATGAACCATTCATGCATAATGCACTTTACCTCGTCATGGCTTTAGTTGTGCTTCTTCTCTAGCATCTCTCTCTGGCAGAGTTTAACCAAACATGCTGCCATTATTGTTCAGGTTTCCTTTAACCATTGCACTTTAGGTTTCACAGCAGTTGCTCATTGTTGTCTTGTTTATTATTGTTGCTGTTGTTGTTGTTGTTGTTGTTGTTGTTGTTGCTGCTGCTGCTGCTACTGTTATTGATATTGTTGCATGTTTAGTTTATATATTTATCATGTTTTGACTACTGACTACCTAAGGATATATTAAATCTTATTGGGTAACTGCGCATGAAGAATTTGCTCTCTGCATCATTATAGCAACTTCCGTCATAAACTTACTAAACTTAAAACTGTTCTTTTTGGGCGTGCTGGAGTCGGGAGTGCCTCTGAGTAGTTTTTTCTTGAATGGGCGCTATATAAATTACCGAATGAATGAATAGTTGATTAGTTCAAGCCTATTCTGACTTGGTTTGAAAAATAAACTAGAACTTAAAATGCAACTGCCACAGCAGCCACTATCACATGATGGTTTGTTTAATTAAAACGTTTAGGTGCTGCTGCAAGTGGAGATATTGATGTCCTTCTGACACATCCAAGTTTCACTTCAGACTCTGGCAAGAAGGTGATGTTATTTCTATGTTTCAAACTAGACTCAGAATCGTAGAACCTTGCTGTGGATGAGTCACTCATCGTATGAGTGAAAATTGGGCTTCTTTTTTTATTTGTCTTGTTTGTTGCTGTACAAAAAGCAATTTAGAATCTCATTACTGCTGCCTTTGCAGACCCAGGCCATTGTATTGTATATATCTCTAGATCAGTGGTTCTCAGATTTTATTTTCATTGTACCCCTAACTTAAGTAAAAAACGAATGATGCTGTACCCGCAGCAAAAGTCAGATCAGATACAAAATGCCATTGCGAAGACCCCTTGCAGTGGCAACTAAAAGTCTTTTTGACCAATGGTGACATTTTATTAGAGTTGTACAATTAAAGGGAGCAGAATTTAAAATATAGGCTTACATATAGTTTTAATCAAGTAATGATATTAACAAAAAAGAAAATTGGTCTATAGCCCCTGTAAGAAAGAGCCAACCTATAGCATTATAGTGCTGTGGGCTTGTTTTGTCTAGCACAGATTTTAAATATCTGGTTTAAATATTTGTCAATTTCAAACGCAAATTTATTCTTATTTGTTTTTGATAGCAAGAATAGTTTAAAAGCCAGTTTCACACATAATCTTACATGACATGCTCATAGTGATCACAATTTTAAAGATTTTTAGATTTTAAAGCTCGACCAGAAATTAATGCTTAGGCCAATTCAGCTCTCCCCTCTTGGAGCTCTATATAAGCTGAGAATTTCTGTCTTTGGTTTTTTCGACCATTTATGCACTATTTGTTTCAAAATTACAGTAAAATGCCTAAACATAAATATGTTGCATGCACTATATAGTATGTGAGTCTAATTATATATTGTGAGAGAAATAAATGATGTGCTGTTATATGTTGCGACATTAAAAATCATTGCTAATCAAAGAAAGATGGACACAAAGTCCATAAACTCAAAGAAAATTTATATTTCTGGAATTTTTTTGCGTGCCTCTTACCGGCACCTGTGGTACGTTTACCACAGTTTGAGAACCTTTGCTCTAGATTTATACAGAATCTCTTACAGTGCACACCTATCCAGTGCTCCCAGTGTGAAAGACCTGGAGAAAAAAGAGTAGTTTTAAGATGGCGAAAAGATGTGATTCGAGTGCCAGTTAATAACAAAAACCGTCTCAACTAAGAGAGCTGATTCCAAAGTGCAGGACCAATGAAGGCAAAAGCTTGAGTTTTGGCCAAAGCAGTCCTTACTTGCTGGACAAGAAGATCATATCTGTTCATGTGAGCACAGTGGGCAAAGAGAGGGTGCTGAAGTCGGCAGGTAGATGAGATCACAAAGGTACTTGGGCTCTAGGCCAGAGTAAGACCGGTAAATTTAAGTAAGAATCTTGATCTGGATTCAAGCAGTGAGAGACAGCCACACTGTAACCCATTGTAAACTTTAACTAACATAATAGATTTGCAAACGACTATCTATCATGCTTTAAATTCAAGGGAGGCCTTAGGTAGAGAGACAAGATCTATGCCACAAGTTTTTGTATCTTCTCAGGGATATCTAAATGCAAAAATGGTGCTTTTATGTCTTCTCGAGATAACAGGGTTAACCTGGCTAGCTTATGTTAAGACATTTTGCTCGTGTGGGTCACATTGTATTGTATCTAGAAATTCATGAAGCTCCTCTCATAATGCACACCAATCAGATTCACTCCCAGTGCAACAGATCTCAATAAAAGAAGGTCGTTCTGAGACAGCAGAAGGATATACTTTGGGTACTAATTAATAGCATGGGACATGTAGATGGAGAGAGTCAAATTTTCCAAAGTGCAGGACCAACGAAGGCAGAAGCTTGAGTATTGGCTATAGAGCAGTCCTTGCTCATGGGACGGTGAAATTGTGCCTGTCAAGTGTGCATAGTGGACGAAGTCAGGAGGCTGAAGTTGGCAGACGTATGAGATCGCAAGGATATTTAGGCACTAGGCCAGAGTGAGACCGGTAAATTCAAGTAACAACCTCAAGCTGAATTTAAGCAGTGAGAAGTAGCCAGTGGAGGTGATCAAACATCAAAGCGGAGATGTTTGACGAGTGAGAAAACCAGGTTGTATTAGTCTGGCAGCTGCATTTAAAAACAGACTGGAGGAGGAAAGAAGAGCATTTGGAAGACCAACCAAGTGGAAGTAATCAATACGGGAGCAGATGAAGGCTTTGGACAGAGGATGAGGAGAAAGAGAGCATCGTATAGCTCTAAGCCGCCTCAGATGAAAGTTGGAAGCAAGAGTAAGTTTGGCAATGTGTTTGGGAAGAGTGAGCAATGAGCATGCTATCAAGGATAATCCCAATGTCATAGACACTGGAGTGGAAGGTGAAGGATGGGAATCTCTCAGCCATACTAAATGAACTGCGTCTTACTGCAATATATCACATCTTTCACGTATATCACGACTATGTCTCTTTGCTAGCTATATTGGCAAAGAGACATAGTCTCTACCTATGTAACGTATTCTGGCAAACTCAACTGAGCATGGTGAGCATCTTAGCATAATAAAATCTGTGCAGTAAACAGACAAATCCATTGAGAAATGTGAGTGAAAAGGAGACTGTTACATAACTTTGTAAGTAAAGGATTTTTTAAAAATTTCTTATTCTTATTTTGAAGGGAGAATTGCTGCATTCTGTTGTGAAGCACTTGGAAAAGATACAGTTCATTACAGATACACTTTCTCTTGGAGAGAGTAAATACATGGTATGATGCATGGCACTTCCTTTGCACTTAATCATATATGACTTATATTATGTATACACTGATATCTTTGTATATTTTCTATTTATCCTATGGTTGCATGGCAACCTGTCATGCAGAGTAGCATTACAAGAGCATGCACCAGTGATTTAATTAGCACTAAATCCAGTTGTAAAAGCCAACTTTAACGCTACGTTGCAATTCTCGTATGGTGCTTTGACTTGTACGGCGTATCAACTTGACAACTGGAGACGTAGCACTACTTCATGTTAACTTATCATATTTTTGGACTTCAGGTAACGGTTTTTACTTGAGAGCTGCACGTGATGTTATATTGTTCCTTTTTAATTATCATGTGGGGTTTTAAAGATCTTAAAAGTAAATAAGTAAGCATGTACTTTATTGAATAGTCTGCAACAAACCTTTGCCTAAGAACTCACAATTTTTAATTACCGACAAAGGATGATAAGGACTTCATACCTGTAGGAGCTTGCTAAGAAAATAACCATGAACAATTAATTTACTGTGCTTTATTAACTATATTTCACTTCGTCATGTAACCGTGTTGCGGCTTGTCATCCTGATTTCTATTAGACCAGCGGTTCTCAACCTGTGGGTCGCGACCCCCATGGGGGTCGCCTGGCGATTTGCCAGAGGTCGCCTGAACTCTTCAGAAATTCGCAAAAGATGTACACATTACAGCGATTTCAACGTTTTCTACTATAGCAACTTCAACTAAATTTTTAACTTAATCATACTTTTGCTATGAACCATTATGTGACTTGCAGCAGCTAATTTAATTTTTGCCATTTTTGTTTTGAAATGTAAATTTCACTTTTACCATTCTTCGAAAAAATAGAACAATATTCGGTTTGCTCATAGATTCTATGCTATTCGCTATATAGTCATGCAGGCCAATACATAGGCGGAGACTTTTGAGATATATGCAGAGAGGGCAGTCTCCCGAAATTTTTTGTGGGGACTGAGCTGCTTAATTATAATCTCCTCAATATTTCAGAAATAAATTTCATGGTTATCATCATTAATTTCTACCTTGTTATTCGCTGTTTATCCATAAATGATCCATTTTGTTAAGATGTCGGTAGAAAATGCTATCATTACCGTGTGCAAATTACAAATTAAACAACGAGGATGAAATATTTATTGAAATCTTAAACCACGTTCTTGAGCACTGAAATCATGAGTTAAGCGCAAATAAAAATAATTTAAACAACTGGGAAGCCTGGGAAGGACATTTTTTGAAGTCTTAAACCATGTCTATCAGCATTGAAATTATGAGGGTTTTTGGGGACAACACAACTTAAAATGCGACCATTGCAGAGTGGATATAAAAACATTAACAATAATAATGGGAGTGACTCCTTTGAAGTTTTAAACCACGACTAACAGCAAATAAATGATGACCAATTTTGCTAATATGACAGCCTAAAAAATGCCACCATTGAAGTGTGAAAATTCAAAACTTTTGACAACGGGGACACATCCCTTTCTCAAGGCCCTTCACTGCTCGATGCATGCATTCGATGTTGAAGCTTCACAAACTGAACAGACGTATGAAACTTCAACTTCAAACTGCAGAATAGGTAGCTCTCATGTAGAATTGCCATTAGGAGCCAGGAAACCTCACACAATTGTCAAAAGCAGTTTCGAATTATGAAGTGAAAATGCATAACAATGGATAATGGTAAAAAATGCAGTGGCGGAGTTAGTAACTCGATCAATTTTGTTGCTAGGGGTCGTGACAATTTTCGAAATCTTGCCAAGGGGTCGCCGCACTAATAAGGTTGAGAACCACTGTATTAGACAGTAATGGAGTTATTTGAAATAGCATTCATGTGATGAGATCGTACTGGGTTAATACGTTGGCATATGGAATCTCAAGGTTGTACGAATGAGGTCGGAGCGAGTAGCTAACATTCTTTATGGGAGGCAATAAAAGAACTAGAACAGTAGAACATGGGTGAGGTTGTAAAGTGCACAAGAGAAAAGGAAGGACTCAGAATGACCACATAGGTCATCGAAGTTGTAAAGTGCACAAGAGAAAAGGAAGGACTCAGAATGACCACATAGGTCATCGAAGTTGTAAAGTGCACAAGAGAAAAGGAAGGACTCAGAATGACCACATAGGTCATCGAAGTTGTAAAGTGCACAAGAGAAAAGGAAGGACTCAGAATGACCACATAGGTCATCGAAGTTGTAAAGTGCACAAGAGAAAAGGAAGGACTCAGAATGACCACATAGGTCATCGAAGTTGTAAAGTGCACAAGAGAAAAGGAAGGACTCAGAATGACCACATAGGTCATCGAAGTTGTAAAGTGCACAAGAGAAAAGGAAGGACTCAGAATGACCACATAGGTCATCGAAGTTGCAAAGTGCATAAGAGAAAAGGGAGGACTCCGAATTCATTCATTTTCATTCATTCATTCATTTCGAGAATTTATATGGCGCCTCTTCAAGAAACCTAATCTGATGCACTCCCAGCCCAGCCACAGCTAAAAAAGTAGGATTTGAGATACTTAAAAAATTCAGGGGAATTTAGCCACAATTAGTCACAAGGTTTAGTGGGAGGCCATTCCAGATAACGGGACCCACAACAGAAATGGCCTGGCACTGTCTGATAGAAGTGTGAGCTCGCGGAACCAAAAGCTCACTCGTTGCTGCGGAGCGAAGAGCTCGATGGGCTGCAAGATCTGAGACAGGTCGACAAAGGCTAGACAAGTATGATGGAGCACAAGAAAGACAGCATCGCCAAACAAGTGCAGCGACTCGGTAGGAGATGCACGGTGAAACAGGTAGCCAGTGAAGAACGTCACGTATATAAGCAGAGAATAACCATATTTAGGAATGCGGCCAATGAGGCGAGCAGCCGAACGAAGAACTCGTTCAAGGCGCCCAATTAGTCCAAGTGGCGAAGTGACAAGTACCGAACTGCAGTAATCAATTCTACCAAGGCATGCACTAGAGTCATAGTAGCACTATGAGAGAGGGATCTTGAGACAACTCGGAGTTGACGAAGCTGGTAGTAGCAACTATGAGTGACCAAATTGATATGCTTTGAGAAATTTAGCTCTTGATCCAAAGTAATGCCAAGGTTTCGCACTGTGAAAGAGAATGAGATATCAGGGAAAGTTGCTGTTATTAAGACTAGTGCAGGTCAATGGACGCAAATTGCCTGCGAGTACCAAACCAGATGAACTGAGTTTTAGAGGGATTTAGCAGCAAACGATTAGATGCCATCCACATAGGTCATCGAACAGCTTCTGGTCGGATGACAGAAACCTTCAGCCATACCATTTTCTGTATTTTTGTGCTGTTATGGTGTTATGTAAACTGACCAATATTTGCAAAGCCAAATGAAGCATAGAGAAGGCGTGCCAATGAGATGGCCCAACTACATTTTATAGGCATCCCCTAAACCAAAATCTTTTTCCCCAATCCTAAACGTGCAAAATTAAAGATCAGAGTTTACCCAGATTGTCCATTAGGATGGAGTGAAAAAACGAAAATCAGATAATTGAAAAGTAATAGCAACCAAAAGTTGCCCAATGACATGGGGTTAAGAAATGTGTAAAAAGTTGTCAAAAATATTAATATCTTCAGCCCCCCACTAAAGGGCCAAAGTTACGAAAAATTGCATTTTTTAGAGAAAATTGCAGGTTTTCTCATAAAATATTCTTAGCGCAAATTAATTAATTGCCATTAAATATATCGTTGGAAAGAGCGCTTCAGACTGAATAAAATGATGTATTATTTTTGAGAATAGTCCCATATTTGTAGAAGATATTAACTTTTTATCATAACTCCTCTTCGTGACATGTCGCAAAGCCTAAAAACAGTAAAACACTTGTAGCTTTTTTATCCATTGAGATATTTCATCGTATAATATGTCATTCGCTTCAGTTTCGGACCGCTCATCTAACGGTGCATTGTGAGACGACATTGTGTATTGCATGTCTGATATTATTGGGATGGTATCTAATGTACGCCCTGACCAAAAGCACTTCCAAAGACTGTCATGGAAACTGGATTGCCTTCACAGTAGGACAAAGTAACAAAACATCAGACATTGACTCAATGACTCTCATGCATCGTTGATCATAGGCAAGCAGTCTGTTCTTCAGAAGCTTTTCTTAACCACTGTTTCTTTAGGTGACTGCAGTAGCTTCATACATCGGCTTCAGTTCTCGCAATTGTAGTGGAGCCCGATCATGATTAATCATCTGTTCCACAGCTACATTTGCAGCAGTTTTAGTGACTCAGTTTAACTCTGGAGCAATGACCAGTAACAAGAAGACTGAGCTATTCTACCCATAGACTATGTCGGACAATTTGAAGGAACGATGACTCTGCATTCTGCAACTATTCGAGTTTATTAAATCTCCCTAATCTGATGAGCTCAAATTGCAGTGCAGAACTTCGAAGCAATCCACACATAATTTTATTCTCTGGTTTTCAGTTTTTGACATTATCCTCAGACCAAGTTCTTTGAATGCAGTATTCGCTTATAAATGATCATGATTGTCTGGGTGTGAAGTAAGCATCTCGCTGAAACACGGATCTAACACTTCTCTCAGGGAATCACATAATGTACAGCAAACTTGAAGACCTCCATATTTGCACGACCAGTTAGTTATACAGACCATGCCCAGTTGCCCACTTCCCAGCAGTAATTTTGATGACAAATTCCAAGTGTTTTTCGATATTGTTGTTGGGTAAAAGTAAGTGGCGACTAAAGTCTAAGTAAACCTGCTCGATTTTTCCTTTGACATGCAGCCACGAAACGTGGGACATCCTCCCATGCTCTTTCTCTGCAAGATCTTGTAAGGGGTGACTGAAATTAACTACTTTGCTTATGTGGAGCATGCATTTCTGATCTGTACATAGACCACTCGGGTCAATGTCTAGCATTTCGCTTGTCAATGGATTCAAACGCAACATCATAAATGAGCTGCTCGCAATGCTCTACTGTTGTCTGTCAGTTGTTCCAAAATAAATTTAATCTCGGTGTGGATTTGTATAGAAACAAAACCTTTGTGCAAACTTTTCAATGATACAATGATAGAAGTGTTGGATCCCTATGATTCAACGAGGTGCTCTTGTCACACACCCAGACAAGCTGCTGCTGTGCATGATCGTTGATAAGCGTATACTCCTATGAAAGAACTTGGTCTGAGGAGAATCCAATAGCTGAAAGCCAGAAGAAGGTTGTCTGTGCAGTGCTTCAAAGTTCTGCCTCAGAATTTAAACTCAACAGATTATGTAGAATGAATAAACTTTCATTGCTGCAGGGTCACTGTTCCTCCAATCTTTTTCAACATAGCCTATTGGCGGAACAGTTCACATTTCTTGTTACTGGTCATGCTTCAGAGTTTGACAGTTTTCAATGTCCAGCTTAGAGTGTTTTTGAAAGGTGTCTTAAAACTATGAATGAAGCTATTGCAGTCGTAGCTGAGGAGCAGACAACAAAGATGATTCTGTTCGAACCCCGTTACGATCACGAGAACTGAAGCTGATATTTGAAATCAAAAGGAACTAGGACTGTAACAGACTGCAGTCACTCAAAGACACAGTGGTTAGGATAACATTTTAAGGAATACGGATGCTTGCCTATGATCAACGATGCATGATAGTATGTTAGACAAAATGTCTGACATTTTGTTACTTGGTCCTGCTGTGAAGGCAATACAGTTTCCATGACAGTCTTCCAAAAGTGTTTTTGGTCAGGGTGCACATTAGATACCATCCCAATAATATCAGACTTGCAATACACAATGTCATCTCACAATGCACCGTTAGATGAGCGGTCCGAAACTGAAGCGAATGACATATTATACGATGAAATATCTCAATGGATAAAAAAGCTACAAGTGTTTTACTGTTTTTAGGCTTTGCGACATGTCGCGAAGAGGAGTTATGATAAAAAGTTAATATCCTCTACAAATATGGGACTATTCTCAAAAATAATACATTATTTTATTCAGTCTGAAGCACCCTTTCGATATATTGAATGTCAATTAATTAATTTGCGCTAAGAATATTTGATAAGAAAACCTGCAATTTTCTCTAAAAAATGCAATTTTTCGTAACTCTGGCCCTCTGGTGGGGCTGAAGACATTAATATTTTTGAAAACGTTTTATACATTTCTTGACCATATGTCATTGGGCAACTTTTGGTTGCTATTACTTTTCGATTATCTGATTTTCGTTTTTTTCACTCCACCCTATTGTCCATTCTTCCACAGGTGATAAGATCAGTGAGCTCAATATTGCTTAATTTAAAAAAAAATGCCATTGTCAAATGAGCACAACAATCTAGCATCCAATTTTGCACCCTTTGAATATATCTATCTGTGAAGCTTTGTTTATAGGAAGACTTTCATGCTTATGACAACAGCACAGGATCATCCTGCAGATTTATACTTTTACCGTAATTGATTTATTATCTTCTGCTTTGTAGGGAGTTTGTCAACTTCCTATGGATGGTGACGTTTGTCATGACCACAGGCGGTTGGACATCAGGTCAGCAGCAAGAATTTTCATAATCTGAATTAGAAAGTTAGACCAAAAATTTCTTTTTATATCTGAATGATGACTGCGCGAAACTTTTGTCTGAGCTTTCATATTTGTGGTCTGGCTTATTTTTCATACATGTAATGAAATAATTATCTAGCATCACTGCCTAATGCACAGACCAATGGCTCACCAAAACCTGGCCACAGTCAATATCAGAAAGTTTGTCATGTCATGTCATTCCGCCATCGTCGTTCTGCGACGGTTGGCTGCACGAATGGATGAGCATTTTCCACAGTTGTCTATCTCCTGCCATGTTCATTAACCTCCTCCCCGAAAGTCCAGTCCATTTCAAGATGTTGTCTATCCATGCTGTTCTAGGTCTTCCTCTTTCTCCCTCCATCAGTCCCATCATCAGGCTGTTTTCTATGCTGTCCTGTTGCTGTCTCATGACGTGTCTGAAGTATCGTAACTTTCTTGTTTTTACGTGGGTCAACAGTTCTTGCTTTGTTCCTGCTATTGAGTACACCTGTTTGTTAGTTAACTTTTTTGTCCATGGGATTCTTAATATCTTTCTAAGACATTTGTTCTCGAATGCTTGTATACGTCTTTCCTCCTCTTTCTTTAACCTCTTACGCGTTTGCCCCGAGATAACTCGCCAACGGCTATCCGTCATACAGCGTTTGCCCCGAGATAACTCGCCAACCATTGTAATAACCTTTCCGCTATAGTTTGCAACGAATATTCTAAATATATTGATGGTCTATGGTATTTTTATATTAGTAAGATTATATGTGGATATAAATGGCGTGAGAAAATTTGTTATTGACTGTTTATTTCGGCGTTTTGGGTCGGATTTTTATATTTCTACGGAGACGGAAAATGCCTAGTTCCGCTACGAAACGCAGCTTTCGTACGCGTGATGTAAGCGTTGTGCTAGAACAAGTTTTAGGCAGCGATTCGTTTGACGAATCAGACTTTTCAGAGCTGGAGGATTCGGACGATTTATCCGACAGTTGTTCTGAGCCGGAGAATGATATACAAAACAATTCCAATTCGGATTCAGAACCTGATGATTCGGAGGATGCTCTCACTCTCAAGTGGTCATCTCGTCCAACAATTTTTTTTTCTGGTACAAGAAGTTCTTTCGACATCTATTGAATATTACTGCACTGAATTCCTACATTCTTTACACAAAAGATAATCTTCAAGAAAAAGAAAACCACGTAAACTTCAGACTCAAGCTGATTGAAAGAATCTTACAGGAATACTACAAACCAGAGCAACGGAAGCAACGAGGCCGTCCATGTTCTGATGATGTCACACCGCTTCGACTGACTGGAAGACACTTTCCTAAATATATCCCACCAACATCAGCCAAAGAGCAGCCAACTGGTCGTTGCAAAGTCTGCTGTTCACACACGTCACAGGATGGCAAGAAAATACGGCGGGAAACAAGATACTTCTGTCCGGAGTGTGGTGTTCCACTCTGCGCTGCTCCATGCTTTGAGATTTATCACACTAAGAAACACTATTGATGACTTATTTTCAGAAATTTTTATTCCATTATGGTCGCTGGCCAGTGCCATGTATGAATTCAGAACACATAATTTTTTAAATTTTTTCTTTTCAAGTTAAAACCATTGAGCACTGCTCAAACATGAAAAAGCATGTTTATACAAAATAAATGAACCGTGAGGGTGAGATATGAAATTTTTTAATGAACTGGTAAAGGGTTAATGTCCATGCCTCACACCCATATGTCGCCACTGGCCACACCAATGCTTGATTCCTCTCTCTTGCCTTCTCCAAGATGATCCTTATGTTCACTATTTGATCTCTTGTGCCTCGATTTGGTCTAAATCCTGCCTGTTCTGGAGCTATTTCTTCCTCTAGTCTGCTTTGCATTCTTTCTAGTATTACACGCAACAAGATCTTGCTTGCGTAGGAGACTCCTTGGAGAATTCCTTGCAGAGTGAATCAAGTGATGGTTCTATAATTTCCGCATTGAAGCGGTTCCCCTTTATTTGGAAGTGGTATGAACATTGACTGTGTCCATTCCTCTGGCCATGTTCCTGTCTTCCAAATCTCTACACATAGCTCGTGCAACTTGCTTATTGTCATTTTTCCTCCAAACTTTAATAATTCAACTGTTATATCGTCCGGGCCTGGGGCTTTCGTGACGCTGTTCTCGCTATTGCTCTTTTGATCTCTTCAATCAGTACAAGTGGTTCTCTTTCTTGATAGGAAATCTCTTCTTGCTCTTCTTTTCCGTCGTATAATTTTTCGCAGTATTCATTTCCTTCCATCTGCTGTTTACTGCCCTTGGATCTATGATTTTCTTTCCATTGATGTCTCCAATGACAGTGTGCCGTGGTGTGAACTTTCCTGTGAGCCTCTTTATTGTTTGAAAGACAGGTCTGCTGTTGCCTTTGCTTGCATTTTCTTCCAATTCCTTGCAGAGTGAATCAAGTTCTTCTTGTTTGTCTCTCCGGAGCCCTACTTGTACCCTTGCTCATAGCTTCTTGTATTCTGTATACGATTTTGACTTTTTTTGACAGTTTATATACATGTATATGAACTTGTTGCGTCTAACTTCTTGCTGCTCTTTTTTTGTTGACTTCTTCTGAATTCTTCTAGAACTACATTCCTGCTTCTAGGCGCAAACCAACAGCCTTGGAAAAATGATCAGCATATCTATGTTTTGGTGTAGTGGCATATTAGCTAACCATTTTGCTGTGTACACAGCTTGAGCATGTTGTTGAATTCCATGCCATTTTTAGTTGTGTTTTAGCTA
Source organism: Lumbricus terrestris (assembly GCA_949752735.1). Lineage (NCBI taxonomy): Eukaryota > Metazoa > Annelida > Clitellata > Crassiclitellata > Lumbricidae > Lumbricus > Lumbricus terrestris. The sequence continues at coordinate 6,106,734 of OX457051.1, read as the reverse complement.
ACTGCCAATCAGCACAATTTCACACAGGAATATTCGTACAATCAATCAATCAGTCAATCAGAATTTATATAGCGCCCCTTCAATAGGGTGCATCAAAAAAAAATCTTTAATTTTAGTTGTCTGGCATTTAATTGTGTTCCATTACCTTAGAGAAACATTGTGGTGAGAAAGAAAATTTTATTTAAAAATAGTTAGAGGTCCCACCGGCTCTTTGAAGTTTTGTTTGGTTTCCATTGCTCGTATCGTGGAAGACACAACAATTTTTTCAGTCAGTAGTCATGTCTAATTTGCGTTAATAAAATAAACACATAAAATACTTTTAAACTGAAATAGAGTTCATTTTATTTCACTTAAAACAATACTATCTGAAAGGTGAGACTGTTAAATATTTAATTAACCAATTAGAACATTTGAGATAGGGTTTGAAATCAATGGAATCTATTGCTTTATTATAGATTCGGTTTATTACTTGTACTTAATTATCAAAGCCATTTCACATGCATTAAATTGTCTGCCATTAGGACCTAATTCGAATAACTCCGTAATAAGGTGCCAATGAAAAACAAAGTTTGAGTTTTTTTAGGTCTCACCCCTTGGTTTTGTTCATTTAGCCATAAAACTGAAACATATAAAGTTTTGTACCAATCAGATAACATTTACTGGCTGCACCGACCTGTGAAGTTTTGAAAATCTGCAATATGGAATCTCGTAAGCCGCTATGTATAGCAGAATGCTCTGCATTGTGCAGAATACAAATGCAGTGTTCCACGTTGCTTCAGTATTATTGGTTGTCCAGTCTTTGACTGAGCAAACGTTTTTGGGTGCTTGAAAGTGCTGGTGATGGCTTTCAACCACCTAAAGCAGATATTGCTTTTGCTCCTCCTGGTTTGTGATGGCAGACTTGAACATCTGTTTCAATGCGACGCCCCATTCAGTTGTGTCGTTTTGTACCACCTTAAGCTCTTATGCCCTGCACTCTGCTGTGATTATATGTTTTAATGGGGTTCCAAAAGCTTGGATCTTGCAAAAGGAAATCTTGTGGGATATCCATGGAAGTAAAAAAATTGCTTTGTGTTTCGTGACACAAAACGAGACAGCTGTTTTTCAGAGATGTTGTCACTCGAACTGGAGAATCTTTTTCACCAAACTTACTCATGGCTGCAACCATATAAACTATTTCCATAACAGAAAGTTCAGAATAAAAAAAAGACAATACCAAGAAATGACTCACTCAAGTGCCGCACATGTCACATGAAAGTTTTTATGGATACACCTGCAACTGGTTTGCTTGCAGTGAGATCTTACAATATGCGTAAGACGTATCGTGGAGCAGAAGTTGCTGATGTGCATGTGTGCCATGCTTTGAGATAATTATAGTCTAACCACAAAATAATATGTTAAACTGTTAAGCCCAGGCAATTAAGAAGCTGTCAAACGAAACTGTGGGTGAAACAAGAAATTTTTTAGACTGTTTAAAAAATTTCCCATCCATTGTGCCCTGTGGTGTGATGATAAGGATGTCTGAATTGCTGGTAAAAGGTTAATTTCCTACAAACATCAGCGACAACTGCATCAACTCCTTGTAGTCATCTCTTGGATGATACTGTTGCAGCTACTGACGAAGAAATAGGATGCAATTGTCTTTCAGCGGTTTGAGTTCATAGGATGAAAGTAATATCAATGTGAATCCATGCAGCAGAAAACCTTACAAAGAGACCGTCATTTGGGCCACTAGAACATCCCATAAGCGTGTCAAATACTTTTGCGACAATTGGTTCGTGTAAATGATCCCTGCCTGCATGCCACGTTAACGAGCTGCTTGTGATGTTTTTGCTACAGTATGTGACACAAGCTCCCGCTTTGTTGTCTTGGATACTAGTACTTGTGTCAAAACACATCAGCTGGACACATTCACTGAGTTTCCATTTGTCAATCATTTAAAAGACTGTGCCTCACCAGAACCACTGCATAACTTTGGGACCCTGAGAAGCTTCATCTCACCATCTCCATGGTAGCACCTTGATTGACTAGCAGATCAATGCTGTCTCTACCTGTTAAAGCAGTCATTCTCTTACCATCCCAGTGTATCATCAGAGGACCAGGAATACCATCAGAGTAAAATGCATCCTTTTTAAAAGCAGTAGATGCACGATGCTGCCTGCATGCCAATCGTACGGATTCCTTGTTAAGAATTTATTCAAATGGACTAGAGATGAGGCCGTAGCTGCCAAGAAAGATGCTGCATTAAATTTTCTCTCCAATGCCTATGTTCTATCCTGCAGTGGTGATACTGCATCTTGATTAATTATATGTACTTTTGGTTTTGCTGTCTTCCTTTCCTTTACCGCAGGAATTTTCACATCACTGCCTTCATCTCCGGCTGTATTGCTTCCATCACAATCTGTATTGTTATCTGGATTTTCAATAAAACTGTCATCTAGCTATAGGCCTACCTTACTCCCTTGTTATCTTTTTCCTCCTGTTTATGGTAACCTGTTTTCTCTTACAATGACGGTCTTCAACCCGCACAAATTTCAAGTCGATGGGTCCCGGATTTTCACGTTTTCCTTTCCCCCTATGTGCTAGTGATGTTATGGAATAGAGATCTAATATAAAGCATACATGTAGATATAGTATAGAACTGATATAAAGCACAGATATAACCAGAACTGTTAGTAGGCTAATCCACAGAGTTAACAACTTTTCAATATTGAGACAGACCAATATGTCAGAATTAACTAGCAGTATACCGCACATATAACTATATGCAACTTCAGGAGAATGGTGCATCCTCTAAATGTTCATATATTTTATTCATTTTTTCCTTGATTAACTTCCGTATATAAAGGAACATTCTCAGAGGGTGAGACCACAGAAATTCAAAACTTTATTTTTTCCTGTATATTTCATTGGCACCCTACGAGTCCATACTCAGATGAGTATGTGGTTTCTTTTTGGACCAGGCCCCGATGCAGAGTCTGAGGTTTTTGAAGACAAGGTAGCGGGAGCTGAGAGACTGATGACAGCAGTGTCAAATCATCTATGCTGCTGTGATTGTTGCCCAATTTATATATTTTCATGCATTGCAAATGAGAAGAAAAGGACTTTTCACTGATTTATATTTTACAAGATAATTTTTCAGAGTATAACATTATTGGCTCAAGTAATTAATTTGCTATTTTGTCTCATTTGGATCGTTAAGCTTATACCACATGCATTGCCTGTCAGGGTGCAATCTGAGTTTATGATGCAACAATCAGAGGTACTCAGTTGCTCACCTGCAAGCAGGTTTTAAAATGCATTGCAATCTAGTTCCAACACCAATTTTCAACAGCCAAGGAAGTAGGTCTACCTAAACAAGTGATCACCTTAGCCAGGGAACAAGTTGAATTTCTATCTGACGATTATCATGAATTTGCTGAGCTATCACTTGTTTATTTGTCTGCTTTGAAAAGTAAAGTGACCTTTAGAAGATCTGGTGCTCTACTCAAGGCATAGTACATGGCTGTGTTGATCTATAGCCTTAGCATTGCTCTTTGCGAGTCGCATGTCGCAAAACTGCTGCGATGCACTATAACCAATAACTCTCAAAGACCCAGAATACGTACATTTACAACTTCATAATTCATGTGTATGCCACATGGTGTCTTATATGTAAGAAACCCTGTGTGCACCTTGGAATGGTCTACACCTGTACAAGCCGTTACCGGAGTATCAGGCTGTTGACAAGGTTATTTCTCAATTTGTAACTTGAGCATTACATGTAAATCAACATCTTTGGCATCTCACTTACATGTGAGAAATTGGTTCTGAAATGTTGAAATGGTTCCTCTGCAATATTCATTGAGTGTGTACCTTTTGGAATGAGACACTCTAGCAGATGCCTTAATCAAGCTCAAACCAATTACGTATCCGCAAGTCCAACTCAATCAATTTGGCTATGGTTGGGGCAGTGGGGCACGACCCACGATTTCCATCATCTATTAATTTTTCAACACAACTGTGCGTGCAATCTTGTTCAAGTGAATTCATGGTTCGCAATGTACCATCTTGAGTTTGATACCAGGCTCTCAGCCTTCCTGTCAATGAGTGTTGCACACCAGCTGCTTACGTTTCACGTGCTAAAAATGTTGAGGTAGTGAATGTTGTGAATGATGGGGCGGAACGAGGGGTAAAACCAACATAGGACTTTGTCGAAGCCACTCAATTAGAAGAACACTTCAATACAATTTAGAAAAATCTGTGATCTAAAAAACTAAATTACAAACCATGAAGAAACTATTGTATTTCTGCAACAGTTAACCACTTATAAGAGCAAACTATTCATCAACAAACACTGGCTAGAGGCTACATATTGTATAAATATTTTTATTTTAATGATTTGCTTTTCGTATATTTGACATGCAAATGTAATATGAGGTAATTCGAAATTCCAGTTGCTTGAGTATATTAGGATTTTTGCAATGTTATTTATAAATATTAATTTAAAACATTGTAACAATATTGAATTTGATGTTTAGCATTGTTCTAGTCATAGAATCATTGGAACGAAGCAATTATGTTTAATATCACAAAAAAGGATTTGCTCAAATTTGCATGTTCGAGGCTGCTCAAATCAATGTTTGAATACATGGGTGAAGGGACCTCTAAATACATGCAGATTTCAAAAATCTTTTCACCCAATTTAATCTTGATCACAATGAATAATGTATATAATAATTTATGTACATGTATGTGTTAGCAAGTGAAAAAACACATGGAAAGGAAACAAGAGGAAAAGGAATTATTCATAAACTGGATAGTCTTCATACAATGTCCATTCATTGCTCTGGCTGGCCATTGAGCAAACATTCCAATGTATACAATTCACAAAGTACTGCGTTTCATCCAACTGGCCTGTTGGATGAAACGCAGTACATGTTCCCGCTAATAGTACTATATCGTCTGCGTATCTTAGATTAGTAATGACCCTTCCTCCTATCCGTATTCCTCCCTGCTAATAGTACTATATCGTCTGCGTATCTTAGATTAGTAATGAGTGACTAATGACCCTTCCTCCTATCCGTATTCCTCCCTGACAGAAAGGAGATGTCGTTAAACAATGGAAGTGTTATCAACTTAGACGCCTCTCTCATAACCGTCTCTGCCATGATGTTGAACAAATGAGGTGACATCACGCATCCCTGTCTCACTCCCTTCTTTATTCTGAAGCCTCCTGATAGTGTACCTGCAACCTTTACTTTAGCTTGTTGTTTGCAGTATAATTTGTTCAGTAGATCGATGATATGTGGTGGAAAACCCATTTCTGCCATTGTCGCCCATAGCTGTTCATGTGATATGCAGTCAAACGCTTTTGTAAAGTCCACGAAACACATGTACAGCGGTTGTTGGTGGTCGTGCATTTTCTGCATTATAATTCTAAGATTTGTTAGTTGGTCTCTGATGCCTCTTCCTCTTCTGAAACCAACCTGTTCGCCTGCAAGTTCCGATTCCGTCTTTCCTCTTATTCTCTCCAGTATGATCCTTAGAATAACCTTACTGGCATGAGATACCAGGGCTATGGTTCTGTAATTTCCACAATTGCCTAGGTCTCCTTTTTTAGGTATCGGTATAAAAATTGAGTTCGTCCAATCCTCTGGCCATTCTCCTGATTCCCATAACTCCTTACAAATGAGATGCATACGATCCAGTGCAGTCTCTCCTGCTGCTTTAAATAATTCTATTGGAACTTCGTCCATCCCTGCACTCTTTCCGTTCGCCACTTCTTTCATAGCCCTTGCCACTTCTGTTCTTAATGGAGTTGGTTCTCTTGTGTATCTTATCTCTTCGCTTGGGTTTCCACCTTTGTCATCATATCATCATCATCATCGAAATCCTTGGGCGAAACGCCCGTAGGTGTCCGGCGCCACTCTCTGTTTGAGTCTGTCTCGCGTCATGTTGCCCATCTTCAACCTGTCCGGTCTGCAGGTCCATACCATTAACATCTTGAACCAGCTAGACCACCTTGTCTGATGAAGAGAATATTGGGAGAGAGGCACGAAGGACAACCAGGGTCAATGCCCGTATGTGTCCCACGCTCTCTCCCCCCGACACTGGTCTGTACTGACCGGCCTGTGCATGTCAGCTCCACATCATGACACCTTGAAGCATCTGGGTCGCTCTGTCACTTGTGCCGTAGTTTTTGCGGATTTCAATGGTCTTGGTCTTTTACTGCCAGCGTATCTCCACCCATCTGGCAAACCTTCCTCATTTTGTCCGGGCTTAGGACCGGCACAGGGCAGTTGCTGGTTCCCTGTGACAGAGGATGGATGCAGTTTAACGTCGTGCCCAGGACCATGTCATTATATAGCTCTTTACAATATTCTTTCCATCTCTCTGCAATTCCTTCTTTGTCTCTTATCAGTTCTCCTGTTGTTGTCTTTATTCCAAAAAGTTTTGGGCTGAATTTCCCAGTTAGTGTCTTGACTGTTTGGTATACTTTTTCATGTTCCCTTGTTTGTTATTCTCTTCCAGCTCGTTGCATTGCTTGCTTAATAGTTACTCTAAATTGCTATTTTCATTTTTTTCCCAGCCCCGAAAGTAGCACTCTAGTCAAAACAGCAATAAACTCAAGAGTGCCAAATATCTCCTAGATACTGCTGAGATATCATGTAGGGAATCTGTATTTCATTTTCAGTTTTGTTATTTTCAGTTGGTGTTTCTATTTTAGATTGCTTCCAAAAGACCAGTTCTACTGTGCATTACTCTACTTCACAGGTAGTGACATGTTTAACCGAGACATGCGTCAGCATGCTCTTGAACAAGGATTAACACTTAATGAGTACTGTATACGACCTCTTGGTAGCACTGGTAAGTACAGTTGCCCCGCAGTTGAATAATCATGTCTCTCTTACAATGCTTATGTTCAGTCAAGTTGAACTTCTGTGATTAAATGCTACATGTTGCTTATTCTTTATGCATTAAAACCTTTTGCAATTAAAATTTTTAAAGCGATTAAAATTTTAACTAAATGAATACTCAATACTCAACTGCAGGAGAGGGCTCAAGCCAATGGACCAGGGCAGATGCTAAGCCATAACTAATGCCATCGCAAAATGGATTACGATGAATGCCACCCACTCTACCAGATCATCCACTTCTCATCCGCCGGTCACAGGTCGTCTTAAGTTCTCCAACCGAGCCATATCCAAGACAGCACCATAGCTCTGCAATGATCTGTCTCCTGAATTTCGCTCATTTTCAGTTCCTCCGTTATTACTAATCACTCACCATTAGGGTGGTCGTATCTGTAATGGCAAATTTTCAACTTCAGTTTCATTCTTTCTCCAACCCACCATTTGGTGCCACTTGGTAAAAGACTGATGTAGCCCAAAAATTATCCCGATTGAAAAATATTTAGGACTAGCACAACGTGTTTGAAGTTTTGCATTTTACAAAATATCATCGTCTTTTTGAGTATAAGGATAATTTAGTCACATTTTTGGACCTATGACTAGTTTTAACAGAAAGACTACATTCGCTTACTCAGGTTCAACTGACAAGTATCCCTGACTTCTACAATGATGATAATGGTTTATTATATATTTTTATGAACAATTGACCATCCCAATAGTATTTGACGAGTGAGCCCCTGAGATCGATGACCATAAACCTATACTAGTAAGCCAACACATTGCTATGTTCTTTTGATAGGCCTGATTTCAATCTACAGCAATCCTTTGTTACACTAGAGGCTCTTTATTATATGCTTAACTTTAACACAAATTCTGATATAACACGGACAAGCACCTCAATGATTATAGTTGAACTAGAGAAAAAAAAACTGATGCTATTTTCGTTTATTGTGGCAATCAAAGCAGAATGACACATCACAGATAAAATTTATCAAGAGCTGCTGTAAAACATATTAATTAAAATAGATGTTGAAATTATTCAGATCATAATTTTTATAGACCTATGAAATTACTTATTACCACACAGGAGTCAAAGAGCAGTTTTTAAAACAACTTCTAAAGAGAGCATCATAACTGAGTGCCTTGTGAAACCTACTCACATTGTTGTCTATTTCATAATATAGAATAAATCCCATTAAAAGAATATTTTAAAGTTGAAAGAATGAACATAGAGTCAAACAATTGACACAGAATGTGCTGCCCAGAGTGGACACAAATTGCACCGCCTTTATTAGCTATCGCAAATTAACTGCCAATTATAAATTAGCATGAAAGGCGATGGTGTCAAACACGTAAGCTATGTGCAACTAAAAACCTCTACATCATGCTCAGCAATGGATCCATCTGAAATTACAGTGGCCACCAGGACATCTCAGACGTCCAACCAATTCAAGAGAATAGGTATCGGTATAGCACCCTCAGGACAACACCCATTGCTACACTCTTGGTGTCAGATAAACACCTTCCTTGGGCAACATGCCAGAGATTTCACTTTGAGGGAAGTGTATTGTGAAAACCACACCATAGTTCAAACCCAAGAAAAGACCAAATGCAATTTGAATTGTGAGATAGGGTAATAATGCCTCAGGTTGAAAACATATTAGCCTAAATCTGAGATACAAATTTGCATCTTAAATGGGTTGCTACTTTTAATATTACACCATTTCCTTGTGCCACGTAACCCCATGAACAATGACGGTAGAAAAATAAATATTTCTGAGAAATCAGACCTCATTAAAAATATTGGTGATTTTGCAAAATAAATACGTAGGACACAGATGAAACCACAAAACTTGTATATTTATCCCTATTATATACCATTACTGTTCCATTACAGTCTAAGAAAATAAGCTATTATTATCAATCAAGACAACAAGGTAAAACAGGTAGTATTTGTACAGACATAAGATATGATAGATGTTATCTGTGATGCGGTGTGTTATAGGCCGACAGGTTTTCTTGCCTTTGAGGAATTTCTTTTGAAGTGGCGCTATATAAATGGATGATTATAATTACGATACCAGTATCATCATTATGTTTAGCCTAAGTATGGACCAACTACAATTAGTTGACTTGATTCCTGGTTTGAAGATTCCTGGTTGATTACAACCATGTAGCTACTTTTGAGCATTATAATACTTGCTATTATAAGGGTAAAACTTTGATGGCGTTGTGCTAGTTCTAAATATTAATATTTTGTCTTACAACTTTTTGTGTGATGCTTCTGAGGAGAATGGAACCAAATGGCGCCTTGGAGAACATTCAATTCCAACTTTCATTTTTAACGACCACCCTACTCACCATCATTTTCCTCAGGTCCCTCTATCCATCACAACAGATTTTTTGCACATGCACATGCTAATATCTAATGCCTCGTTGCCAACAACGAGACACTCGCTACAATGTGTTTGGATGTCATCAAGTCAACTACAACTAAATCCACAGAAAATTCAATCTATTTGGTTCAGTACCCATCATCTAATCTAATCTAATAAAGCATTTGTAAAGCGCTTCTCACAGCAGAGCTATTCAGAAGCGCTCTCAGCGTGACACCCATGAAAAGAGAAATGTCTTCAAGCAACGACAAGATGCAGGTGAAATTCCTACAAGAATCCTGCCACGAATTTCAGACGGAAGATGATTCCAAATTAAAGGGCCAGCAATAGCAAAAGCCCGATGTTGGGTTAATGAGGTTCGTCATCTAAGTACAAATAGATCAAAACGGTCAGCAGAACGAAGAGGGCGTGAAGATCTTGCAGAAAGAGGCTTATACATTAAGTTGCACAGGTATGTAGGCGCTAAGCCCTGCAGGGACTTAGTTACTAGGAGCAAGACCTTGTATCTGATTCGGGCAAAGATCAGAAGCCAGTGAAGGTCATGAGTCATGTATGTACAGAGTGGGCCATAAAAAAGTAACCCCTACGGTTTTTAGCCCATATCTAATTATTCTGGTCAATATCTTGGCCAGAAGTAAGAATATCGAAATGAAATTTTGGAGGCTTAAAAGACAATTCATATCTGCATATGATGGCCGGTTTTCATCAAAATATTTGGAGCAGAACAAAAGTTATATCACTTTTAGTGAGGTCACCCACTGTTTTTTGACGATTCAAAGAGTAACGCAACAAAAAGTAACAAAAACATGATTTTATTAAGTCTCATCTCAAGTAATTGTTATCAAATAGCTTTGATATTGCCAGATGATCATTATTATTACTATTCTAAACAGAAACAGGGTACCAGCATAGCTGCTTGTCACCATGAAGTCACTTAGCAAGATGACAATTCAGTTGGTAAATAAGGAATCTGTCAGATTATTAATTTTGTTATTAAAGCAATGCAATTCAAATATGGGCACATTGAACACAAGTTGTGAAGCACCAACAAGTTCATTTCGCAACAGTTATTTGAGATGTGGCTTAATAAAATCTTTTTTTTCACTTTTGTTGCGTTACGATTTTGAATTGTCAAAAAAGGTGGGTGACCTCACTAAAAGTGGTATAACTTTTGTTGGGTCTGAAATATTTGGACGAAATCTGGTCATCATGTGTAAATATGAATTGTCTTTAAGCCTGTAAAATTTCATTTAGAAATTCTTACTTCTGGCCAGGATATGGGCAAAAAACCGTGGCGGTTTTTTTATGGCCCACTCTGTAGAGATATGCAAGTATCGAGGAAGTCGTGCGAGAAATCTAGCAGAAAAATTCAGGACAGATTGCACAGATGACAAGCGAACCTTAAGAAGCCCAATTAGTAGGAGGTTACAGTAGTCAATTCGTGAGGAGATAAAGGCATGTACCATTGTCGTAAACGCCTTGGAGGACACAGATCTTCTAATTGCCCTAAGTTGTCTCAAGTGGTAATAACAGGAACGGGTCAAGAGTGACAGGTGTTCAGTAAATGTCAGAGCACTGTCAAGTGTGACACCCAGATCACGAACATTAGAAGAAATGGTAAAGTGAGGGAATAAAGTGGCCAGTAATTGAAGATCAAGCTTATGTAATTGTTGCTTGTTTCCAAACAAATCAATTGGGTCTTGGGAGGATTAAGGCTAAGTCTGTTTGCTGACATCCAAAGGTGGAAATCTTGCAATAGAGAGCTCATCCTTTCCGCCTGAGAGATCTGTTCAGACGGTGAGCCATGCACAAGAGCTTGGACATCATCAGTGTAAAGATGACCCTTGGCCTGTTGTTTATAGATGTCTGCGGTGAAAAGAATATATAAAACAGGGCCTAAGACCGACCCTTGCAGGACACCTAAGTCAACCCTAACCCAGGGTGTTCTAGTGTTACCCAGGACAACCATCTGAGAAGGTATGATTCAAACCAATTAAAGGGTGTGCCACATAAGCCAAATGAGAGGTGTAGACGCTGCAGAAGAAGCTCATGATCTACCATGTCAAATGCCGCAGAGGCATCGAAGAGCGCAAGAAGAGATAGCTGAGATCTATCAATTGCCTTGTAAATATCCGAAAGAAGTGAAAGGAGAAGAGTTTCTGTCAAGTAGTGGCTTCTAAGGCCAGATTGGGGGTGGGGCAAAAGCCCAGATTGCTCTAAGTAAGGGACAAATTGAGCTGCAACAAGTCTCTCAAGAGTTTTAGATCGGTAAGAGAGGTTAGAGATGGGCCTGTAGTTTTTGTGCAAACATTAGGTTCAGGTTAGTCTTCTTTAGCCTTGGAAATACTATTGCAATGTCAGCTTCAAGGATTGGTCGAAAGCCGTCGAATTTGCAGTCCGTTTGAGAGAAGTCGGGTTGAGGAGCACCAGCCATTCCAGCACGAAGATCAGCTATTTTGTCAGTCATCATCTTGAGAAAGTCATCTGCCACGAAAGCTGGTGTGGTTGAAGAGCGAGAAATATGACCCAGCAGGCCCGATAGACTATAGACCAAAGAAGCTTCAGATTCTTTTCGTCGCAAGCTACAAGGTTCTCCCAGTATTCGAACTCTTTGCTTCGATAGAGGCAATGGAGGGCCCGAAGTTGCTTCCGATCCAGCATCACATCCAGGCCATCCGTTTTATGGTTCCCCTTTTGACTGGCACTGTCTGCACCTGTCTATATTCAGGAGCCTTTACTTTGGCTTCCACTTGCTCTGGTCACTGCTCTTTGCGCTCAGCCTCCAGAGGCAATTGTTTCCACATGCATGCATAGCCATCAGACAGAAGAGTACTTTCTCGATTGTGGGTACCTCTGCTTAGAATAGCCTGCATACTTCTGTTTAGAATATGTCCCCTGTGTTCGCTTCTGTGGAACCTGTCTAGCTCTTGTTATAAGCTACTCAAGACTGAAACCTGTTCTTATCAACTGCATTGACTTAAAAAAGACATTTGACAGTGTTCACAGAGACTCGCTATGGAAGATCATTAAGAGCTCTGGAAATCCAACAAAGATAATTGATATCCCGAAGTTTCTACGATGGAAGTCGATGCACAGTGAGGTATGACGGGAGAGGGGGAGAATGGTTCAAGATTGTGACAGGCGTGCGTCAGGGATGTGTGTTGTCACCGATGATTTTTACCTTGGTAGTGGACTGGGTGATGGCATGAGTGGCACAAAATGCAGATACCGGATTGAGATGGATGACAGGAGACGAATTGGGGTGTTTGGAGATATCTTGGGATGAAGCCAGAGAGCTGGCAATGGACAGGGAAGAGTGGAGGAGATGCATTGCCTGATGGGTAGGTCTGCGTGGGAAGTACTAAGTACTAGGTAAGTACTCGCCTCTGAATTAGTTAGTCTGTAAGAGGTGCTTTATAAATGCTATAATATATACAATACTCAAGACTTTCCTCTTTCTCCATGCATGGTTATAGGAAGCATCATTTGTTTTGACTCATCATTTATTAGGATAATATGCCACAGCTGGATCACGACTCCGATGTGATAAGATCAGGTTGCAGTATGTTGATCATCCCAGCGTTACCATTCTCTGGATGTCCGTCTTCAATCCTTAACTTAGGGGCAAGGTGGTCTGGGTTGGTTAATGCACCAACAACTCGCATTCGCCCCTTCTGCCCTCAGCCGCTCATTGCGAAAGTTGCCCGTGGGGTTCCACGCTGAGGAGTGCAGTTGGACTTTGGAGGCAGAGCCTGCTGCAAGGCAGATGCCACCTTGGCATTTATGTGAAATCCTCCCGAACAAAGGATGACCACACTGAGACCATACCTCATTTCACCCCACAATATAGGAAGCATGATTCTCCCATTTTTGCTCCTATGTACTAAGACATTGCATATCCTATGACACTAGGTTTTTTGTTGTGTGCTTTTGTTTCAACTTGTTTGGTCTCGGTTATTGTTTTTAGCCAGTTCCACAATATTTAGCTTTTATGTCTTTAGCGTTTGTTCTTTTGTCCCATTTCATTATTCATTTTGGTTACCTAAAATCTTCAGTTTTCATTAACAAAGGTTTTCACTTTAGTTTTTGGTAACAAAACAACATTACAAATTTGGTTGACATGAAACTATTTATGAGCTCCTTGAACTAAAATTTTATTACATTGTATACTGCATGCTAAAATGTGGTTTGCAATTGACATTTCAATAGCGAAACCAGTCTCTAGTATTGATAATAGTCATACTCTTTCTAACACAGGGTGGCTAAATTAGATTGCAGCCCTTTCGTCGTTGGTGGGGCTGGTGTCGAGCAACGCAATCTCGGTCTTTTTCCTCGACAGTGACCTGTTAATGACATCACACATCACCAGAGTTGTGTGAACCCATTCTGTGACAGCTGAGATCTATGTATCGGCCTCTCACATAGGATGTGACACGCCATCTGGTGTAAAGTTTGATGCTGAGCCAAATCGATGATTGCATTGTTGCCTTTGCTGACTTGCCACAGCTAGTGTTGTTTTAATATTGCCCCAGTTTTAGTTTTAGTTTTAGTTTTGATTGTTAGTCCTAATTTTAGTTTTAGTTTTAGTTTTAATTGTTGCTGAATATTAGTTTTAGTTTTCGTTTTCGTTTTTATGGATCAATTTTAGTTTTAGTTTTAGTTTTCGTATGCCAATTTTAGTTTTAGTTTTAGTTTTAGTATGCCAATATTAGTTTTAGTTTTAATAATCTGGGGTTACACACTCGTTAGCAGTGAATACCGTTTCGTTCCTTGAATAAACTATATTGATACAAATCAATACGAAGATGTTCTGAACATAAAACGTGATCATTATGTGAAATGTCATTTGCTGCCCAATTGATAAATACCTCAGCAATACAGTTCATAACTTTTTTGAATTAATATAACATTTTATGACAACGATATATGCAGTTGCTCACCACAGGAAGGTCAAAATTACATATCAACCCTGATCGTACATGTAAATAATTATAGTGTCCCTCAGTGATATTTTAGTTCTTATATTAATTCTACTTCTAGTTCTTATTCACTTCTGTTGACGTGATTTTATTCTTCCACTTCTAGTTCTCAAATAATTTCACTTCTGCATGGTTCTTATTTACTTCTGCCTGAAGCAATTTTACTTCTACATCTAGTTCTCAAATAATTTTGCTTCTTCCAGTTACAGTTTTTATATAGCTTTAACTACCCGTGCACTTATCAGTTTTTATCACTCTTTGATATCCCAGGTAACGGGCCGAGGGAATTATTGTTTCTGCTATGCATGTGGAGTCCCTAGAATAATGATAGCATCACTGGTGTGAAGAACAGGTACAATGTAGGATGCAGGGTAGTTGCCCGTTATCATCCCAAAGACCACTCAGTCTATCATGCGCTAGAACGTTTGATAACACTAGTCTGGATATATGAATGCAAAGAACTAAACATCCGAAAATGGAATATTGTAATGTGAAGTGAATGAATGAGAATAATATGATATTGTGCGACTATTCACGCAGTTCTAGCAGGATTTTACACAATTAAATAACGGTCACAGGGTCACAGGCAAAGCATATCAATGAGAATATTTTATGACTGTAAAATCTAAGACTTAGGCCTACTCTTACCTCGGGTCAAACAAAGTGGCCCGTTTCCTTGTTTGGCCTCAAAATTTATTGCTACAGAAATTCTCCTAGACTAATAAATTTCACCCTGGATATATCAGATCCTGGCCAGGGACTTCTCTTGGTTTCTCTCTCGAAGGGCAATCCTAGGCTGAGTAGGCTCTTATACAGGGTTTAAAGTGTGGCTGGATGGTCATGGACGGCGTCCATGCACTTATTTTAAAATCTGAACGCCGTCCAGCCACTTATTGGCCAGCAATGACTAGAAAGGTAAGGGGCGTCCAGGCACTTCTTTTGGAAAGATATGGGGCGTCCAGGCACTTATTTTTCCACACTTTAAGCACTGCTCTTATCTACCCCAGAGACACTATATTTTCATAGCCAGCCACAGCAAGACAGAGTCTTCCTTCCAGCGGACAGCCTTTGTTCACTCTCACGTGCCTCACCATTGTTTCTCCCTATTCACTGGCCAATCATATCTTACCTAACTCCACTGGTCACCCTGCCTGTCGGCCCTGCAAGGCTTCCTCAGACAATCTCTGTCCTGCATTACTCTGATTTGCATATTAATAGCCCCTAATCCCCAAACCGGTTTGGACAGGTTTAGAGCCATAATTATGACCCCGGGTATACAGGTAAAACGACCCACTTGTGAGTAATCTCCTTCCTCACAATACTAAAATACGCCATTTGCACAATACGCACAAATAAGGAAAGTAAGGTGAAATTACGAGCAAATTATTTAGTTTTCGTTTGGCCAAATATCGTTTTAGTTTTCGTTTGATCAATTTTCGTTTACTTTTAGTTTTGATTGCTGCATATTTCGTTTTAGTTTTAGTTTTCATTGTCAGCGTGTTTTAGTTTTAGTTTTCGTTTTCGTTAACGAAAACGTTTCATTTTCGTTAATTACCATTTTCGTTTTCGTTTTCGTTAACGAAAACAACACTAGCCACAGCACAGTATCATTCGGCTTCAGGCATTCGTCAATACTACTGCTCATCTGGTCCTGTGATTAAAGAAGTTCGACTTTATCCAAATTCAGATCTAGGACCAGTTTCAGTGGCTCAGAATAGGCGAGTGTATCAAATTAAAATTTTGCACCCAGGTGCATAGGTGCAATTACGTCCTAAAAGTTGGGGGGGACCAAATGAATCACGTCCTAAAAGTTGGGGGGACCATAATGATAAAGTCAATGGGACCACTCAAAAGTTGGGGGGACGCGTCCCGTGGGTCCCATAGGGTGGTTGCGCCTATGCCCAGGTGTGTAAATGCCTCAACAACTGTGCATCACGCTACCTTGCAGAGAGCATCAGACGGAGGCTGGCAGCTGTGCCTAGTAGGTCGCAGCTGCAGTCATCAAAGTCAGCTAATGTATTCGTTCCCTCATCAAAATCTAAGACAGGCAATTGCACTGATCTGGCCTTTCAGGTTGCTGGCCCATGGATCAGTCTTCCATCATCCATACAGAAGACAAAAAGCTTTTGTGCCTGTCGAAACAACTGTTAACACTGTACTTTCTGTCGAACTCGTAAAACTGAATGCTAACTGTTGATGGTGTGTGTAAAGTCATCCTAGAAGTAGCCTGCTACCAATGATGTTATAGAAATTGTCGTAAATACATACCGACTATGTACATCGTGTGTATTTTGCACGCTTTAATTATTTTAATATGTATTTGTCTCGTAAGAGCCTCACTAAGGCGCTAGCTATTACTTCAGCAATTTTTTTTACACTGCATTTGTTCAATTTATTGCAGGAGTTCCTGGTGAACCATTGCCAGTAACATCTGAGGAAGACTTATTTGACTACATTGGTCTTGAGTATAAGACCCCAGAGCAACGCAACTTATAAGAATTTACGCTCTTACTTTTTGATTGTGTTTCTGTTGTCATGAAAGACTATTAACAGCATTTGTATTAACAGCATTCGTAATAAATCCAATGTCCATTCTTTAAATTAGCAGCAGGCAGCACTGTTGTGCAATATTTGTTTGTTTGTTTGTTTGTATGTGCACTTGTTATAGCGCCCCTTCAGGCTCTCTACTCAGAGGTGCTCCCGACTGCAGAGCGGACACTGCATCGGAGTTTCACGCCGAAGCACTGAGCAATTGCGAGTGAAGGACTTGTCCAAGGTCCCTACGCGACAACTTGAGGTGGATTCGAACCTCAAACCTTCCGGTTTCAAGGTAACGACGCCACCACTACACCACCGCGCTCCACAATATTATGCCAATAAAGTGTGTATACACTACCAACTAAACTGCCAATGGGTTATGACTTGATCAATGCTTCTGCCGTATCTTGGAATTCGGCCAGAAGCCAAATTTGGCTGAGCCTTGTTACAACAGTCATAACAAAGATTACAAATTTGGAATAATAATAATAATAATGAGACAATTTTATTTTAATTGTAGCACAGTGCCACAGTGGCATCTAATACCCCACTTGGAGTGGGAGAACAGACCCTCCCCCATTTTCACTGACTTAAACAATTTTATGAGAATATGTTCATATATTAAGTACGCACCGAAGTGTATTTAAGCGACTTGCGTGCGGGGTGGGTCTTGGCAGAATGTACGATTGTACGTACGCCAAATGAATGTCTGATTATGACACCCAAACCTCGCATTTGCAGATGATATGCAAACCTCACGTTTGCAGGCAATATCGACCTGATAGACAGAGATGCGAAGAGATTGGCAGGAACAACCCGTGAGTTGAATGAGGAAAGTAAGAGATATGGCCTCAATATGAACTTTGAAAAAACGAAAACGCTAGCATTTGGAGCAAGAAACCCCACCGAGATACTAGTCATAGACGGAAACCCGCTAGAGAACGTTGAACATTTCACATACCTTGGGAGCAACACAACATATGACCTAGACGCCAGGAGGGAGGTGCAAACTAGGTTGGCGAAGGCAGCAACAGCACTGAAGGCTATGGAGAAGGTGTGGAGAAGCAAAGCCATAGGGATGGTAACGAAAAAGAAGGTGCTACAGGCATGCATTTTCAGCACTCTGCTATATGGGCGCGAGGCCTGGGTGGTAACGAAGTACATCGAACAAAGACTTATGGCCTTCGAAAGAAAGTGCTTCAGGAAAATACTAAGAATAGGGTGGATGCAGAAGGTAAACAACACAGAACTATACAAACGAGTGCAGCTGAAGGAAAACATAATGCAGAAGCTGATCAGAAGAATACTAGGATTGTTCGGGCACATCTGCAGAATGGATAACAGCAGAAAGATCAAAGCACTGATGTTCGGACGAATGGACGGGGAAAATAAGAGAGGAAGGCCGCACAGGGAATGGCTCTACGCGGGTGTAGGACATTAGCCCCCTGGACATTAGCCCCCCGGACATTAGCCCCCCCCCCAGTCTAAGATATCATTACCTAAAAACTGATGGATCCTCAAAATATAGCAATAGGCCTATGTGAAATTAATATCTATAGGCCTACATCACACTATAGTTTATCTTTGCAAAAAGGTCAATTAATTCCAGGTTTGATGTGTATATGGTAAAACATTTAATGGTCTTAAATGTAGAGCGGGATATCGGATTGACGCTAGTAAGTCTACGAAGTTCGTACGTATAGGCCCTATGACGTTGACAGACCTTCGTAGGCCTACTGACTGGCTATCTACGATTCTACTGTATTGAATCTAATCTTGAATGGAAACGACGCTAATAAGGCTACGCAGCTTAGAAGTAGCTGAATTGACGTTAACAAACCTTTCTTGTAGACACTAAACAAATAGGCCCTACCCAGTGGTGTGGTCCTAAAAAATGAAGTGGTAGGACGCCTGGAAATTGAAGTGGGGGGACGCCATGGAAATTGAAGTAGAAACTGTAGCAAAAAGTGCAATCTTGCAAGAATTTTGCAAAAAAGTGGGGGGACGGCGTCCCCCCGCGTCCCCGCCCCACTACACCACTTCTACGTACGATTCCCATTCGTTAATTTCAAATCTAATTCTAGGCCTGCTGACACAGTTGGTACGTTAATACAGCACTAGCCTAAATACGATTCCCATTCGTTCATTTCGACTCTACAAATAGACGCTGAAAACGACGCTAATAAGGCTACGAAGCTCAGTTGTAGTTAACTGACATTAACAACTTTCGAAGTCTTATCGATTTGCACACTGGGGGATCATGTCCGGGGGGGATAATGTCCTACGAAAAATCGGGGGGGGGAACATGTCCGGGGGGCTAATGTCCGGGGGGATCATGTCCGGGGGGATAATGTCCAGGGGGCTAATGTCCGTTCCCCGGCTCTACGACATCTCCGATTGGGGCAGAGCTGAGCAGAGCGGCGCTGGATAGGAGGAAATGGAAGGACCGGGTGAAGAAGGCATCGGACAAATACGGGCGCTGAGCCCACGGTTGCTGCTGCTGATGATGATGATGAGTCGTCCGATGGTATTTTACCAAATCAAAATTGTACTCTGTGCAGATCTAATAAATTTTAACTAGCAAACATGATTTAGTATTTTTTTAAATAAATAGTAAGGGGTCGTCCATAAAGGACGTCTGCAATGAGGGGTGAGGGGTAATTAAAATGCAGACAGATGCGGACATGGGGGAGGGGTGTGACAAGTGCGGACGTCCGCATATAAATTTGGTAAATAGACCTATTTCAGTGCAATTTTAAAATGCAGACAGATGCGGACATGGGGGAGGGGTGTGACAAGTGCGGACGTCCGCATATAAATTTGGTAAATAGACCTATTTCAGTGCAATTTTAAAGCCTGTTCACACACTAGTCACCAACTTCAGTCAGATAAATATTTAATGTTTCAGACTTCCCAAACTATACATTTAGCTATGATTTAGGAATAATTTGCTCGTTGAAAGACTTACCGGTAGTTATATAATTA
This sequence comes from Lumbricus terrestris, assembly GCA_949752735.1. Taxonomy (NCBI): domain Eukaryota; kingdom Metazoa; phylum Annelida; class Clitellata; order Crassiclitellata; family Lumbricidae; genus Lumbricus; species Lumbricus terrestris. The sequence continues at coordinate 6,086,943 of OX457051.1, read as the reverse complement.
TTATTACCAAGACCAAGACGATTGAAATCCGCAAAAACCACGGCACAAGTGACATAGCGACCCAGATGCTTCAAGGTGTCATGATGTGGAGCAGACATGCACAGACCGGTCAGGACAGACCGGTGGAGAGAGTCGGGGGGGAGCATGGGACACATACGGGCAGTGACCCAAGTTGTCCTTCATGCCTCTCTCCCAATATTCTCTTCATTTAGACAAGGCGGTCAAACTGCTCCAAGATGTTAATGGTATGGAGCAGACCTGCTGACCGGACCTGTTGAAGCTGGGCAGCATGATGCGAGAGACAGACTCAAACAGAGAGTGGCGTCGGACTCTTACGGGCATTGAGCCCAGTGATATTGATGGTGATGATGATGATGATGATGATATATTATTATATATATATATATATTATATATCACAGGCGCGGATTTAGAGGGGGCGGAACATCTGCATCTGATATGTGAAGGAACATTGCTGGAGTTTGTTTCGTGCGAGAAAATAGCTGGCAAGGATTTATGCGATAATCTTACAAAGTCTCTTCAAACTGTGAAACTTGACATTAAATTCTGTCGATCTATGACGATGGATGGAGCTGGCAATATGGCTGGAAAGCAAGCTGGTTGTGCAGCGCGGTTCACTCAACTGTCACCGAAGACGCTTTATCATTATTGCTCTAGTCTAGGGTGACCATTTTCTTACCATCAAAAACCGGGACACTTTTAGTAAAACTGACAGTAGTTGTAATGCCATAACTACAGGACTATAGGCGTATACGAAGGCCTAGTCCCAGTGGCGTAGAAAAGGGTTTTTAGGGGCTAAACATTGGCTTAGGAAAGTTTTTTTAAAGGTTATTTATCCACTTAAATAAGAAAATAAAAATTGTTTGTAGTAACAATTGTTTTCTTACTTTTATATTCCCTTTGTTAATTTATTTTTATTTACTTCAGGACTGTTGGGCTAGTGTCAGGAAGGTCATCCGGTCAGGCCATAACCCCTCATCATAAATTCCTGGCTACGCCACTGGCTAGTCGTATAGGATACTCTAGTCAACAGTCCATATATAGTAGGCCTAAGCTATTGTTGCTTTTAGTAAGCTTATACTGGATACTTTTACGCAGATATTTCTCGGAAGAATGATTTTTATAGTTTAGCTCTGTTCTGCGAACGCTTTTCGAACATATCGATGCAGGTGTAATCACAGTTAAATTTAATGCTCAGTGTCAAAATCTCCAATTAGGTCTAACCTGCTCTAGTCGCGAGTGCACTGAGTGCAGCACTTTTTCCACAATATTGAGAACACTCTCTCAATTGGCGCTCAGTGTGTAATCTAGTCCAGATAAAGATTTAAGGTTTCTGGGGAACAAACGAGCAGAAAAGGAGTTTTTGGGGTATGTGCCCGCACCATCAGAATTTCTTAAAATTTCAACTTTTACACTAACAGCATTTAAGTTATCAATATCAATATCCCTAGGCACAGTGCCCGTAGGAGTCCGATGCCACTCTCTGTCTGAGTCTGTCTCGCGCCATGTTACCCAGCTTCAACAGGTCCAGTCAGCAGGTCTGCCCCATACCATTACCATCTTGAAGCAGCTGGACCACCTTATCTGATTGAAGGGAATATGGGAGAGAGGCATGAAGGACAACTGGGTCAATGCCCGTATGTGTCCCATGCTCTCTTCTCCGACTCTCTCCACCAGTCTGTCCTGACCGACCTGTGCATGTCTGCTCCACATCATGACACCTTGAAGCATCTGGGTCGTTATGTCACTTGTGTAGTGGTTTTTGCGGATTTCAATCGTGTGGGTCTTTTACTGCCAGTGTATCGCCACCCATCTGGCAAACCTTCCTCACTTTGTCCGGGCTTAGGACCGGCGCAGGGACGTTGTTGGTTCCCTGTGGCGGAGGATGGATGCAGTTTAACGTCATGCCCAGGACCGTTGATCATACAAGCACACAAAGTCGTGTAATATGGGCCACTTTCTGCACTAAGAAAAAAATGTTTTCAAATTTAACATGGCGGTCCATATTACACACAGGGTGGATCTGGTGCCGCATTTAAGTTGCCATCTGAAAAAACCTATTCCAATGCTGGCATGAGTGGTCTAACTCCCATTGCGACCTTGATGCGACCTGCCGAAATCGATATAGCGTGGATCTGGTGCCGCCGCTGAAATTGTATTATGAAAACTTTCTCGCTACGCCTTGATAATTATTCTTAAAATCTGTAAACTAAACTCAATAGCCTAATTACTAAAGATGCAATATAAAACTCCAAATAAATTGACAACTTCTCTTTCGTTACGATTTCTTTTGGGGTTACAAACTGTACTTTGGCCTATCATTTACATAAAACTGACGTTTTCAATATACAAGTGTCCTTGTCAAAAACTGGGACAATTTTGCACTTTTGCCTAAGTCGTCGGGACACCGGGACGCTCCACAAAAAACCGGGACATGTCCCGGAAAACCGGGACATATGGTCACCCTACTCTAGTCATGATATGAATCTTGCTCTTTGCAAATGTTGTAGTGTAAGAGAAATCCATGCAATGCTGGACATCGTTACACAGGTGGCGATTTTCTTCAAGTATTCGCCAAAGCGCAGCCGACGTCTAGAAAAGGCAGCACTTGATGCAAACCAGACCAAATGCACTGAGAATGAAAAAATTGTTAAACGAAAGGTCGGAATTTTCTGTGAGACGAGATGGATTGAAAAGCACACAACTCTTTCAAATTTCATGGAGCTGTACGAACCGATTAATTGTTACCTGCTTAGACACAATCGGATCCATTGAAGCAGATTGGGACAGTAAGACGAGCACTAGTACTGCTGCTTACGGACTTTTGAAGAGCATTAGGCTACAGATCATGCATTTATCGTAAGCTTTCATATCGTTCGCCATTTCTTTGGCTACGTCAAAGGACTCAGCGCAAAGTTGCAAGGCTCATCTTTAGACGTGATCCAAGGATATGAAATGGTGACGAGTGTTAGAGCAGCACTAAACAATGCCCGACAGGATGACAGCGAATGGGAGCATGTTTTCCAGAAAGCTACTAAAATGGCAGAGACAGCTTGCGCTGGACCAATTACTGCACCAAGAATATGCTCAAAACAGATTCACCGAAGCAACACACCCGCTGCAATGCCAGATGAACATTTCAAACGAAACATTTATCTTCCATTTCTGGACAGTCTACTTCAGCAGTTTAGCCTACGATTTGGAGATCTTGCAAAACAAGCAATTTGTGGTCTAAGTCTCATTCCATCTAATGTTTCAAACATCGACGCACTCACTGCTGATGGTATATACTTCATTACTATCATGATGACCTGCCTTCGCCGGATTCTTTTCATCAAGAGTTAAAGCTTTGGCAGCAGATGTGGAGAAGCGCTGACAGCACACCAAGCACCCTGTCGGACACCCTCGCTGGCAGCCGCTCCTGTCGTATTATGTATCCAAATATTACCACAATAATTCACATTTTGCTGCTCACTTCTGTCACGGTTTGCAGTGTTGAACGAGCAAATTCTAGTCTGCGATTTGTGAAGTCGTATTTCCGAAGTACAATGAACGAGGACAGATTTAATGGACTTATTTTATTGTTTGTCCACAAGGACATCAAGTTAGACATTGATGACATTATCAATGCCTGCGCCGCAGTGCCAGAAAGCATCCAAGGAGAATGACACTGCTTAATCTACTGGCATGTGACACTTAATTATTTCCTTTTTGGATCAAGGGTTGCATGATCAAAACCGATAACTGATTTATAATCGTTTCACTGTTAACCTTCAGTGGAGACCAGTGGTTTTATGAGAAACTACATATTTTTTTAAAGTTCCATAACATTTTCTATAAAAAGGATCATTATAGTTTTGCGTGATCTAATTTCACACATATATATATATATACGGGATTGGATTGGTAGTATTTACGCCCCCCCTAACCAGAAATCCTGGATCCGCCTTTGTATCACCTTGTCACCTTGTGCTGTCAGCTCGTATAGCTCTAGCGATCGTCATGACACACATTGTTGTGTCTCATGACAATTCTCTTGGCATGTTAGCAGGGGTGGTTTGCCATTGCCTTTCCCCTGGTTTTGCCTGCCATGCCCGTTCATTCGCCTTTCTAAGTAATGGTACTAACAGTCCGCACCACGAGAAGGTGGGCACTTTGGTTCATCAGCCCAGGTCGGGTCCTAGTCTACGCTCGTCAGAGATGTCGGTCAGATCACCTTTAGATTACCTTTAGATTCAGATTACTCTGTCCCAGAGTGGCTGGCGAACCTTTGCGGACAATATATATATATATTATATATATATATATATATATATATATATATATATATATATATATATATATATATATTAGCGTTTTCCACAAACCATAGCCAAAAAAATTAAGTTTGTAGAATTCTTTCACCACAAGGCTTATTTTTGTCCCCTTGGGGTAGATTATTATTATTATTATTATTATTATTATTATTATTATTATTATTATATATATATATATATATATATATATATATATATTATAATACAACATTTATTTCCGTTTATTATTATTATTATTATTATTATTATTATTATTATTATTATTATTATTATTATTATTATTATTACATAAATTTATTACGCGCGCAAGGTCACACCTAAGTGTGAATCTGAGGCGCGGATAGTCAGCCGCCAGAGGAAGATGCAGTTAAAGGTCCATGTGCTTGAAAGCCAAAGAGAAATAGTGAGTTTTGAGCCGCTTTTTGAAGGTAGGGAGTAAATTTGAGCAACGAAGAGAGAGTGGAAATAGATTCCATTCTTTGGGAGCAGAGGCATGGAATGCACGCCAGCCCATAACAGTTCTGCATCGAGGCTCAGCTAAAAGACCCATCCATGTTCGATGATCGCAGGCAACGAGGAGGAATGTAAGGAGTAAGCAGTGACTGAAGGTAGGGAGGTGTCCCGGTAGAGAGGGTTTTGTAGGTTAAACAGGCCAATTTATATTTAATCCTGAACTCAACAGGAAGCCAATGCAGCTGATGAAGTAAAACAGAAGAACTTGATCGAAGTGAAATGCAATAATTAAGCATAAACATCAGCCGAAATTCTTGACAGCCAGCCAGAGATAGGCCTGCAGAAAATCCGTGGGGCGAGTTCGGACTATTAGTTTCGTGCTGGTAGGCACAATATTTGCAAGTACCATGGCCAGCAACATGAAATTTCACAGCGGTAAGTTATTACAATTTAGAACTAGGCGGCTAGGCCTACACAATGCTCTACCTATCTAAATTCGCCTGTTTATTTAGTTTCAGGTAGGCCTAGACCCGAGCACTGCGCATTGACTTAGTCTTAGGCCTAACTGAGTTCAAATTGAAATTTCTTTAATCTCTGTTCGATTCTGTTATGAAATATCTGCACTTAACGTTTATAACAGAATTGAAATTGTCAGCAATAGTGCTCTGAAAGTTAACCGTAAACCTAGTAGCAGATAATCGGCTGTAGCCTGTAGTTGATAAAATAATAATTATTATCGGTCGAGATAGCCTGCTTGTTCTAAGTTGCTCTGCATGCAGTGCCATGCACCAAATAGCGGTCGTCAACGAAAGGCGGCGAATGCACGCAATTCATGAATATATAGGCTAATGTTGCTGGCGAATTTGTCCAAGTAGCCGACGCTGCCGACGTGGACAGAGGCGGATCCAGAGGCATTAAAAATTCCAAAGTATTTTTGGCAGGCCAAGAGTAAAAATAATGGGCAGGTCATCATGATCTACCGCGACGTATATAGTAGCACCGCCACTGAAGACAATTGTGTGAATATAGCCTAAGCTAGCTGAAGATGTAAAAATTTAGGATGATTGCCCTTTTCAATCAATCAATCAGAATTTATATGGCGCCCCTTTAAGGTACCTACTCGGAGGCGCTCCCCTGCCGAGATCAAAATTAAGCGGAAAAAACAGTCTTCAACAGTTTGTGAAATTGTTGATAGGTTGTAATTTTTACTGTCCATTTGTTCCCAAATAGGCAATGTTAGGCTAATCTATGATTTATGATGTAGGCATCTATGACTTTTGAGCAGAATGATTTGTCCCTCCCTGCAAAAATTCTGTTGGCACCAATGCCGAACTTTATGATAGACTATAAGTTACAACATATATAGATATTCGTTTAATTCGTGAAAAACGTCCAGGTTGACACACCGCAGCCTGGTTACATGGTGACATCAAGAGAGACAACATCATAAAATGAAATTAAAACGTCTTACTAAATGGCAATGACAAATCTGCATTATTACACTGCATGGACGAACATAAGAATGAAACCGTTTGTAATAGTCACAAAACTTATCACTGCTGTCTGTCTGTAGGAATACAAAATTCAAATTAAGCCATCAAACCAATAAATTGTAAAAACAGTATTTGTGAATTAATGGATCTTTATTTATAATTAAGTTATTCATTTTTGCGCTTATAATCACTTTTATTATGGACTATGCTCATAATTGGCCTATATAGGCCAATTATTGTACAATGTACAGTTATGCGTGCCTCCTGAAGTGCTGAGTCTTTTAGAAATACAATTCGGCCAAAATGGGGGGGTTCGTTCTCCCACGCCAAGTGGGGGGGGGGGGTTAGACGCCACTGTTCCGGAAAGTTGCAATATGGCCTGTGATGCAGTTGTTTGTATTTGGTGCTTGCCAGAATACCAATACAGTTTAGCTTTATCAGAACTACCTAACTTTGAAGACTCACAGACCACTACAAAGAAAAAGTGACAGGATGAAGAAGACATGTGATCTTCAGAAATTGTTCGCTATTGCCTCAAAGGATGTGATGACAGAAATCCAGCAAGAAGAAGATCGTGAATTCCTTCGAATGCAAAGAGGAGATTATTTTTCCTGCAGCATGAGTGGAGTAGACAGCAGCAAAAGAAAGCAGAAAGAGTCGACGGCAGGAAAAAGAGAGATTGGTGAAATGAAGAACGCTAGACAGAAGGCAGTAATGAAGCAGTAGGTGAACTTTCTGATTTGACATACTGGTCAGAATTAAGAAGAAGAATTTGATTACATTGATGAGTATCAGATAACATGGTCAATAGTCATAGTATGTATACGTCTACACTCTACAATGGCTGCATAAACAGCTGCTATGAACTGCCTCGTTATAAAAAAAGATCTAAAACATCTTCCAGTCCTCTTTAGTTTAGTTGTTGGTGCTTTGCATCGTGGTGGCCTTCCAGACTGTGATGCTTTGTCTATAGATGGAAATGCCACACTGGCGATTGGTTATGACATTAATTTAAGAAATCGCATTTTCTAGAAGTTCAGAATGTAGATTGCCTGATAAATGCCCTCGTAATCAAACATGACCCTCAAGAATGGCGACTACTCATAGACTCATATTGGCTCTTTTGACGAGTCCGCAGCTTGGATATATAAAATACTGCTGTTTTCTATGTGAGTTGGACAGTCGAGCAAGGACTTTGCACTAGGAGAAACTGGCCTGGTCTCAGGCCGTAGGAGAGAAGTAGGCTATGTGCAACACGTAGTGCTAGTATCGCTACCCACCAAACTCAGTGTGATGAAGAACGTCATAAAATTCATGTACCGGACTCCATCAGCTTTCAAATACTTGGCTGCCAAATTACTAAATCGGAGTTTCATGAAGTGCTTGAGCAATTGCGAGTGAAGGACTGCTCAGGGTCCTTACGCGGTGGCCTGAGGTAGTCTAAAACCCATAACTTTCCGGCCCCAATGCACGCAACATAGTGAGCCAACATGGAAGTTTTCCGTGCTGCAGTCGGGAGCGCTTCGGACTGGAGTCTTGAGGGGCGGTGTGGCAAGTGCTCTTACATACATAGACCTACTTGCACGCTCACCATAGGCTACATAATCCTGAGTAGTTATACAAGAGACAGTCGGATGTAGAAGCAAACATTTACTGGTACAAATGTCATATGTACATTGTACGCATTTTTCTATTTATACAAATGCTTGATGATTTCATAGAAACTGGAGTCAATTCTTTGATTTCGTGTTTAGCTCCCTCAAATCTGTAGGAAATAATATTTTTGAAAATTTCATGTAAGAGGCAAAACTTTCAAGAAAATTTGTTGTCCATTGTTATTGATGACAGCGTTTAATACTGATATTCATAAAGCGAAACTTTACGAAAACTCTCCAATAGGTCTATAATACTATTGCGCTACCAAAATGACTTCAAATATAAATAGGCGCTCTTGTTTTAAAATATAGCTATCTCATTGTTTCCACTGTTTAGTCTCGTTAATGGATAGGGACCCCAAGCTGAGGATGTCCACGGGCCCCCCGCTCAGTTGTTACGCCACTGTCCGCGAGACAGGGTTCCCTACTTACATCAATAATTTATCAATTATTATACATTCATGGTCACCACTATATCTTCATAGTCATATTGTAAAATGTCAACATTTTTTGGGAGCTTAAGGCTCCTCGCAAGATGGATAAAAGCACACTAAACAGACAGAATCATGAACAATTCATGCATGTAACCTACAATTGCATCATGCAGACAAGATAGCTCAAACAAGTGCAGCCAAAAGGTAACCTTTGAATTTCCGTTTGAGTTGATAAACAGTGGCTTAAGATCATTAAGATTAGGCAGCGAGTTCAATAGCAGTTGACCATATATAGGCTATATAATATATATATATATTATATATATATATATATATATACAGGGTGGCGCAAAATAAACCGGACTATTAGTTTTTGCAAAGTAATTATCGCCTTAAAACTATCATTAGACAGAAATGACACAGAAAAATGGCATTGGTTTGGCATTTAATATAACATTGAATGAACTGTAAAATTTCAGAATTTTCTGAATGCGTAAGAAATTTCAGTCAAAGTGATGTTCAATATGTCCTCCGTTTACTGCGATAACCAATGATAATCGCTTGCGAAACTGTCCAATAGCCCGGTTGATAGTGTCCTCGCTGATTTCGTCCCAGCATGCGGTCAGAACTTCTTTCAAAAAATTAATGTTCAATGTCTCGAATTCTCTGCCTGTAGACAAGCTTCTGAAGCATTCCCCAGATGGAATAGTCTACGCCTCTACTGGATTCAAATCCGGACTGTTCGGTGGCCAATTTTCTGGTTCAATAAAGTCTGGAACGTGAGCAGTGAGAAAAGCAACTGTTTTCGTGAACGATGAGCAGGTGCTCCATCCTGCTTTAAAGTGAAATTGTGACCAGAGTGAGCTATAATGTCTGGCAGTAATCCTTGATGTAGGACGACGTCACAGTAATAGGAACTGTTAACTTTTGCTCCTCGTTCAACGAAAACTAATGACGATTTCCCCAGCTGCGACACGGCAACCGAAACCATGATGCTCTGTGAGAAGTGCTTCCGACCTTTCAGCAAGCGTTCTGAAAGAATGTCTCGTTTCACAGCTACGTTGTCTTACACTCGATCATTCTGTGAATTGGTTGGTGTTTGGACTGTAAAGATCTTTTCATCCGTAAACCATGTTCTGGCCAATTTAGCTACGGTAAGTCGTCGAGACAGACGTTTGCAGGCGGCAAACCGTTTCACTCTGTCAGCGTGTGCTAGCAGCTGCACCTCACGTCGCCGAAACACTTTAAGCTGTAAGTAAAATTTAGCAATACTCTGAACAGTTCTACGAGATATACCAGTCATTTCTGTCTAATGGTAGTTTTAAGGCGATAATTAGGTGGAATCGATTTCGTAATGTGGCATGCTCAGCTGCTGAGAGCACAATTCCACATGTGCGTGCAGCAAGGCGTGGTTGGATCTCTGCAGCAACATTGGACATTGTGGACAAACGCAGGGAGGCTAGACTGATGGGCGATCTCCAACGCTACAGGATGCTTAACCACGAGAGGAGGAGGTCCCTTCGACATGATCGTCAGGAATGGGCGGACAGGATGGCTTTGGAGGGGGAGGAGCTGATAGCAAAGAACCAGCTTCATGGTGCCTTTAAGAACTTTCGGCGTCTGAAATCTTCCGGGCCCAGAGTGTCTGCTCCGATCAGAGATTCTAGCGGTGAGCTGATCTCCAACATTCCTCGTAAATTGGAACGATGGAAGCAACACTTTGATGATCTTCTGAACCGCCCGCCTGCGACTCCTTCGACATGCATTGCAGAAGAGGCAGATGCGTCAACACCCTCATGTTGTGTGTCATGTGACATACCGGTCTTATCTGAGGAGTGTCTTCAGCAATCCAAAAACTGAAGATGGGAAAAGCACCTGGGGTGTGTGGTATCACACCAGAAATGTTGAAGTACGGGGAGCCGTGCACCTCAGTCGAGCTGCTCTCGCTGTTCGAGGAGATATGGACATCTGGTGAGATTCCTTCTGACTGGCGCAAAGGTATCATCCTCCCACTGTACAAGGGCAAAGGTGATAGAACGGAGTGTAAAAACTACAGAGGCATCACACTCCTCTCGGTTCCCTGGGAAGGTCTTCGCCCGAGTCCTACTTGAGCGGATGAAGCAGGTTATCCACGCCAGCAGAAGAAGAGAACAGAGTGGATTCACGCCAGGGCGTTCGACTGTCGACCGGGTCCTCACTCTCAACCTTCTTGCCCAGAAGAGGAGAGAGTTTAGGCAACCTCTTTACGCTGCTTACGTTGACCTGAAAGCAGCATTCGACTCAATCGACCGTGACGCACTCTACAAGCTTTTGAAGATCGCTGGGATCCCTGATAAGCTGGTCCTTCTCTTCCGAGCTCTCTATACGGACACCCTCAGCTGTGTTCGCTGTGAGGGAGATACCAGTGGCTGGTTTCGGATTAGGTCGGGGGTTCGACAAGGCTGTATCCTAGCTCCGGACATGTTTGACGTGGCCATGGATAGGGTTGTGGGAAGGACAGTTGCCAGGGCTATGCCTGGAGCTGATATCGGCGAAGTTGCATTCACTGACTTTGATTTCGCCGATGATGTATCTCTACTGGCCCAAATTTATGACTTGCTGGCATCAACCCTTACAATCTTCGAGGAGGAGGCATCAGAGTTGGGTCTACACGTCAACTGGCAGAAAACAAAAGTGCAGAGTCTGAGCGACTTCCTACCGCGACCTCCGGACATCATGGTAGAGGGGGAGGCGGTCGAGTGTGTTGAGGGCTTCAACTATTTGGGCGTGCTCACTCACGAGTCCTGTCGCAGCACCCCGGAGATCTCAAGACGCCTGGGAATGGCAAGCGGAGCGTTTGGAGCCCTACAAAATAACATCTGGTCCACTCGTATCAGCCTCAGTACCAAGATACGTCTGTTCAACTCATATATCATGCCAGTTCTCCTCTACGGCTCTGAAACATGGTCATTCGGTCGACGAGATCAGCTGCGCCTAGATGCCTTTGGGACTAAGTGCTTGAGGACCTTATGCGGCATCAAGTGGTCCGACTTCATCACCAACGAGGAGGTCTACAGCAGAACAGGACAAACAACAGTATGCGGTACTATTAGACGGAGACGTCTGGGGCTGCTTGGGCACGTTGCTCGAATGCCAGCAGACTCAGACTCTAGACAGGCACTGTTGGCGCAGGCTCCGCCTTCCTGGAAGCGCCCTAGAGGAAGACCCAGAACAACGTGGCTCGGAATGATAAACGAAGACTTAACTGGGCTGGGTATCGATTTGAACATGGCCATTACTGTGGCTAAGGATCGGACACGCTGGAGAAATTTGGTAAACTCATTGTGCAACGCTCCCATTGGTGGAGTAGGCGACGAATGATGATGATGATGATGAATTACTTTGATTATTCAAGCGATGCAATTGCAAAAACTAATAGTCCGGTTTATTTTGCGCCACCCTGTATATATTCTAATGCTATGTTGTACAACATAGCATTAGAATATACAGGACAGCACTCCTGTACTCCGTACAGGAGTGTTGTCCTGTACGGCTCGGAGAGGTGGACAATGCGGCAAGAAGACATAAAACGACTAGAGGCCTTCGAGATGTGGATCTGGCGCAGAATGGAGATAATTCGGTTCCCGGACAATTCGTCGCGGGACAATTCGGCGCGGACAATTCGCAGACGAACAATTCGGAGAAAATTTAGGTGAGGACAATTCGGACCCAGGCAATTTGGAGCGGACAATTTGGAGCGGACAATTCGGAACCGGACAATTCGGACCGGACAATTCGGACCGGACAATTCAGAGAGGGCAATGCATAGCAGTCAAAATTAGTGATGGGACTCGGATTTTCACACCCATCTCCATCACCCAAATAGACCTGCATAGGTTGACCGGATAGGCTACTGGACATCAAAATAAATACTAGATCAACTTAGCACCCCACTGTCTATCAGTCTGCGTGTAAGCCTATGTCTTTTTATTCGTGCGTCTCTTTGCCCGTTTGTCTGTCTGTGTCAATACGTACATGTATGTCTGCCAATCCATTTGTGATCTGCGTCAGCCCACTCACTTTGAACTTGCTTTGGATGCCATACGATGCTGCGTTTTGACCTTTTGAATCTTTCATATTTATGACAATAAGTAAGTCCAAAATGGCTTCAATGCAATACTATAGGTTATATCTGTTCTCGTGATATTTACATGAATCGACATGATCTGTTCTCATAAATAAATTAGTGTTAACCTGATCTCATAATATCATTGGGACCGGTAAAAAATCTGGTCTATAAATAGGAGCGGTGTAAATCTAGCTTAAAGCAGGAGCCCTATCACTACCAGGTACTGCTAGATCATCGAAGACAATCAGCGAATGATTAAATTTTTTATTGAAAGTAGCATAACTGATAATGTGAGACCAGGCTGACAGGCGTACAAAGTCAGAGATCACTTAGCTGAAAAATTTCTCAGAGCTAGACCTACGAACTTAAGTAGCAGTAAAATATAATAACGTTTTAACTAATAATCTGAAACCCTACAAATCATGCCTTTTAGGCGTTCATGATTTTTATATGCACTCCGAATTGTCTTGGTCAGAATTGTCCAGATCCAAATTGTCCGGGTCCAAATTGTCCGTCTCCGAATTGTCCACTCCGAATTGTCCGTTCCAAATTGTCCGGCGACGAATTGTCCGGACACCAGATAATCAGCTGGGTTAAGCGAAGAACGAATGATGAAATCTTACAGCTGGTGGAAGAAAAGAGATCACTGATGTGAACTATACGTGGGCGGCAGAAGAAATGGACAGGACACATCTTAAGGAGCGACACCATTGACGGAAGAATGGAGGAGGAAAGGATGCGAGGTAGGCCAAGAACAATGTTGCTGGACTGGATGCTGACAGAGGATGGATACAGTGTACTGAAGAGAAAAGCACAGAACAGAGAAAATGACGTTATTTGACATACGAACCTGCCTAAGGGCAGAGAACGTGAAGAAGATGTTGCCTAGCAGTGGTGCATAAGCTTACCTGATGGCTTTCGCTCATGGCTGAACGCGTATAGTGGTCATGGACATCTTACTTTTTACAAAACCAGCAGTAAAAATTAGCAGGTAATAGATGCACTTAAAGTTTATACCGGTACATAAATAAGCCTACTTGAAATTTATTTTTGCACTCGAAATGTAATATTTTTAGGTTGTAGAATATAGACTATAGAGGGAGTACGGGCAAGAGGTGCATATGTGTTTTATAGACGTTTGAGGGAAGAATGGAGGGGGAAAGGATGCGAGGTTTCCAGATAAACGTTAAGGCGTTTGATTGCATAGACCATACACTACTGTGGAGGACGCTGATCGAGATGAGAATTCCGAAGCATCTGGTTAAACTACTGAAAGGCCTTTATGTGGTTCAAGAGGCGGTAATAAGAACTGAATATGGAGACACAGGGAAATTTAAAATAAGGAAAGGAGTGAGGCAGGGGTGCATTCTGTCCCCTTTCCTGTTCAATCTGTATACCGAGAGAATTATGAGGAGGGCTGGATTGAAGGAGGCAACAGAGTGGGTACGGATTGCGGTGAAAACACTGACTAATTTGAGGTACGCCAATGATACGACATTATTGGCGGGGAAGAGGGACGACCTGGTCGAGTTAATAAGAAGAGTCAGGAAGGAAAGCGAAAAGGCGGGACTATAGTTCAATGTAAAGAAAACAAAGGTTATGACAACTGCAACATGGGAAAACTTTGCGGGGAAATAAGGAAAAACGATAGAGCTTCACATTCCTGGGATCTATGATAGAGAAGGAGGGAAGAAGTGATATGGAAATAAGGCGGAGGGTAACAATGGGAAAAACGGCAATGAACGGTCTGGGAAATATTTTTAAAGATAAATACGTGAGCAGGGAAACAAAGAAAAGACTGGTAAGAGCACTGATCTTCCCGGTGGTCCTATATGGATGCGAGACATGGACAAAGACACGGGATATGGAAAAGAAAATCAACGCGTGCGAGATGTGGATTTGGAGAAAAATGCTAAGGAGTTCATGGACGGAGAAGAGAACTAACGAATCGGTGCGCGGGAGCTCGGAATAGAGAGGGAGGAGACACTGCAGCAAACAGCAACTTGGAGGAAATTGAGCTACTTCGGCCATGTGATGAGATCTAACGGTTTGGAAAAGGAACTGATGACGGCATGCGGTGACGGAAGGACCAAGGATGAGGTACAGGAAAAGTCTGGCATGAGCCTGGAGGAGCTAAGAGAGGCGACAAGAGAGAGGAGACACTGGAGAAGATACATCACGACTGTCTCTGAAGCTCCAAGAGCTGACGACACCAGGTGACCAGGTATGTAAGCTTTATAAGGCACATTACTTATAATTCTCACAACTCGATTTTGCAAGGTCGTCAAAAGTCGAGTTCGGTACGTAGAGACCTACACAAGATTGCAGTAGGACATGTAAGGGTATATTAAAGTACAATACAAATTGACAAGTATATGGCGTGGCCAGACATCGTAATGTCGGACAGGGGCGCGGACATTTCCCCCCTGGACAAAACCCCCCCGGACAACAACTCCCCCAGACAACAACACCCCCGGACAATTCCCCCTTGGGTAGGACAATTCCCCCCTGGTAGAACATATTGCGTTTAAGTGGTTGTACTATAAAATGCCGGTGCTAAGTACGCAAGTTAAATTGATTAAAAGAATTCTCTCTAAATAGAAGCCGGAGTGGTACAAAATAAATTTTACTTGAATGGAAGCTGGATTGATGAAAATGCTCTTGCTCAAATTGGAGCTGGATTGATGAAAATTATTCTTGCTTAAATTGGAGCTGGATTGATTGAAATATTCTTTCTTAAATTGGAGCTGGATGGATAAAAAATAATTGTTATTTAAATAGAAGTTTGATGAAACGAATTTTTGCCTAAATGGAAGCTGGATTGATGACAACGATTCATGCTGTCCTAAATTACTCCAACAGCTTCATATCGGAGTGAGGAGCAATGGATCAGCGTTCTGAGGAGCAATGGATCAGCGTTCTGAGGAGCAATGGATCAGCGTTCTGAAGAGCAATGGATCAGCGTTCTGAGGAGCAATGGATCAGCGTTCTGAGGAGCAATGGATCAGCGTTCTGAGGAGCAATGGATCAGCGTTCTGAGGAGCAATGGATCAGCGTTCTCGTCGCGCTCCTCGTCAGTACCCAGATGTAAGCAATCACACCTGGGGAAGCTAATGATCCAACCAGCAGGTCTGAATTCAACTACATCATGAATCCCAATCACACGCTTGCTACAGACCCCGACAAGCCTGTGCCCAATGACTTCCAAGCCATAGGGCCTGCATTTCGAGTGCTACAACTCAATGTTGAGGGTCTGTCGGTCGCCAAGCGCACACTCATCAGCAACTTGGCTCATCTTCACGATGTAGATGTCATATGCCTACACAACAACTTGTTTCCCGGGCGGATTAACCGCACTCCATGTTGCTGATGAGGCTGCTGTATGCTGGCTCAGCCCGAACTGCATACGCTAAATAAATAAATATCGGAGTGAGTGAACGACACTAACAAGCTATAAGTTCACGCCTGAATGACAGTGACAGGTGTTTACCCGTATGACACTAACTAGTTGACACAGCACCGCGAACTGAATAATTATTAGCCTAAGTTTGAGCAAATTTAACCTACAGAAATAGGCTATTTGCGCAGCAAGGAGGAATTGTCCGGAAGGGTTAATGCCCTATGCTAAATCAGGGGGTTATTGTCCGGAGGGTTGGTCCGGGGGGGGGAAATGTCCTACACTCGCCAGACACGAGAGATAATATCTATAATTTTTTTATATTTTCTTGGAGATATAAGTTACATGCTTCTTCCATGTTAAATTTTCGTCATTGTGGATGCCCAAGAATTTATAGTAGAAGTCTAATGCTTTGGTCATCTATGTTAACGGTAAAATCACAGTCTATAACTTAAGTTCAGTTTTTTTTAGACATGAAAAAAATGAAATTGGTCTTTTGTAGGTTTAGCGATAATTTGTTGGCATTGAACATGTTTTAGTTCGACATTAATTGTTTTGATTAGTACATCTATAGACTTGTTTGACATAAAAACATTAGGTTCGTCAGCAAACATTAATAACCTTACCTTAGACCTTAGTGATTCACCGTGTCGAATGCCTTAGATAAATCAAAAAGACACCATAGAAAAATAATTGTTATCCTTGGCTTCTGAGATCTTGTCATGCATTTCCATTACAGCCATATTTATATGTAGAGTGTGCGGTTCTAAAGCCATACTGTCATTTATATAAGATACCTTTCGATGTTAAATATGTTATTCCGTTCAGTTAAATAAACACACGTTAGGCATACCAGCAATGTTTACCTCAATGGTCCCTTAATTAAGCGTTTTTTTTAACCAAACGTATGACTATAACGCGAATTCCGTAATGATAATTGTAAAGAAAAAAATAATTTTTTCAATTTAACGAAAAAAATTGACGTAAAAATGCCGAAACGTATTGTTATTTCTTATTATATAAATTTATTACGTGTGCAAGGTCACACCAAAGTCTGAGGCGGAAGAGAAAGATGCAGTTAAAGGTCCATGTGCTTGAAAGGAATGTAAGGAGTAAGCAGTGACTGAAGGTAGGGAGGTGTTCCTGAACTCGACAGGAAGCCAATGCAGCTGATGAAGTAAAACTGAAGAACTAGATTGTAGTAGGACACGCAGCACAACCCGAGCTAAGAAATTTTGGATGCGTTGCAGCCAGTCACTGCCTATGTAGTCTGAAATGCCAACAAAAATCGCATTAGCATAATCAAGTTGAGAGGAGACAATGGAGCAAGCTAAAGTCTTCAACATATCCTAAGTCAGAGCCGACCTAATGTGACGTATTACCCCGATGTGATAAAAGCAAGATCCTACAAAGGTTGGTTAAACGTGTGTTTATTTACAGACGCACTGGAAGGTTTTCGTGCATGTCGTTATGACTGGGAAGCTAAATATGCGGCAGCGGAACTTATATGTCAGCCAATTTTTACAATAAGAGTGCACTGGTGCACGCTGAAACGCCAAGGAGTGGTCGGGGATCAAAGTAGCCAAATTTTCGTCACACTTGTTCGAAAAGCGACGAATCTGTCACTGCTTTGTTTCCGTGTACAGTAAGTGACAGTAACGTAATGTGTACTGAACTGGAGTAGGCCCTACTGAACTTAATGAAGCTTAAATTGAAACCATGTGCAATAAGAAAAAAATTGTAGTTTAACGTTACTTTTATTTGTACAACACTTAACACTGGCGTAGCATCAGTCGGCTACGGGATGGTAACGGATTAAGGTTTAATTTTTGTGCCCTCTTTTTCATCCTTATGGTGACTCCAGCCGCCTAGCGGAAGACTCGCTCTTGAGGATAGCACTCGAGAGAAAGAAACCACCATGAGTACCCAGAAAGATGATGATGGACCGGAGTAGTAAAGAACTACAGAAGTAAAACCATAAAACCATTGAGTTTTAAAACCACTTGACTCGTTAATGACTACAGGATAAAAACCAGTGGTCCAGGAATGATCACGGCTGACTGCGCAATTGATGACAACATGATCATTCCTTTTGATCTAAATTACTACCTTCTTCGTCCACAATCATTTGTGTGTGCTTACTCAGAACTTTTTCACCTCTCCCACCTCATCCTGTCCATGAACAATTGAACATCATGACTAACCACAGACGGTATCTCTTTATCGAAAATTCGACTCTTCTGTTCTTTTACTCTCTTTTTAAACTACATAAAACCTTTCAATCAGCAGACAACGTCAGACTTTTATTGTAACATTGTAGAAATTCATTCACATAGAGAGAATCAAAAGCTTCACATTATATATATATATATATATATATATATATATATATATATATATATATATATATATATATATTGTTCTTTGTACTCAGATCCTTTCGAACATGCACATATTCGTCATAAAAAGGAAATAACACAACTCGTTTAAATTCAACCACTTTTTATTTATATATTTTGCACACAAATCTATGAAATAGTAAGTCGTTCAACCAGTATCGGTTGAGAACTTGTTGCAAACAGCGTTAACATTATAAATCCGGGATATATGCAAAGTGTTAAAAATGCAATAATTACCGCAGAAACGACTCGCTACACTCTGTAATGTCTGTCAGTAAAAATCCACTTTGAACAATGTTTGTGTAAAAAAGCTTCCGAACGAAATATCTGGAGGTCAACCGAACGAATCAAAGTAGGCCTATGCCCCGCACGACGGACTTTCGATATACAGCGCTACCCAGTGTAGGCTATACCCGGTTGGCCGTACGTGTCACACGAGTATAGAAGGCCTATTTGTGTTAATCATTGTAGGCAGTCTATCGCTTGCGGAAACGCCCAAAAACATGCCCGAGCATCTAGAATCTCTTTGGATAAAATTTTCTAACGTAGCCTAATTCCGTCCATCTTCTTTAGTTAGTGTAATCTAAAATGACGTTTCGCGACCTGTCTATCTCAAGAATATCTTCAAATTCGCCAAAGGCGATGACGTTTATAGGCGCAAAATTCATATCGATGCAAACGTTTCCAGTTTTGAGCAAGCTGAAATGACCACCGTCAGCCAAGTCGGCAGGGCTGTTAATATCGCGATAAAGTATCGCAATACTTGGTATCGCCGATACTTTTTTCACGTACGGCCAACCGCGATAGTTTAATTTTGTTGGTATCGCATGCGTATCGCCGATACCTTTTTAGCCTGTCAGCGATACTCGATACCAATACTTTTTTGACAATAATTTATATGGTTTCTCATCCGCTTGTATAAGTGACTCTTTGGTGCGATCTCACCGATCTGCGATCTTTGACCGGAATGGCGCATCCAGTCATTGGCCAGTCTTCTGCTGTCTGATAACCAGCCAAGTACTTCTGCAGCAACAGATGTTTCTGACTCTTCAAATACTAAACCCAATATTTTCTCAAGTCTTTCAAATCGGAGACATAGGGAGTTTGGTATAGAAAATGTGTGTGAGGAATATTTTTTTACCGGACTCTGCAGATAGCTTGATTTCTCTGGTTGCATATCCACACGCCCAGAAATTGTATATTATTTTGAACACTGGTTTTCCTGTTAGTGCAGCTGTGGAAAGACTCTTTTCTTTAGGAGACCTAGTATTTACACCTCTGCGCACATCACTAAGCAGCTTACACTTTGAAATGATTTTTTTTGCGTATGGCTAAGTGGTAGACTTATGGAAAGCATGTATATAGATTAGTAGTTACACTGCTTGTACTGCTTAACACTGTTTAACGGGCAATGGCATGTGCTTTTTTAGTCATTAAACTTTAAAACTTATCGAAAAGTATTGGTAAAAGTATTGGTATTGGTATTGGTATTGCAATACTTTTAAGAAATAGTATTGGTATTGGTATTGCCAATACTTTTATTAGTAAGTATTGGTATTGGTATTGCCAATACTTTTTCCCAGTATTGTTAACAGCCCTGCAAGTCGGGCGTTAAATCGAATGCCTGCAAGCAATATTCGTGTGCGTAATCTTCTCTAATTTGTGTCGTCGTCCTCATTTCTATGCCACTTGCCCTACTGGCAAGTCGCAAAGAAATGAGAGCAACGACACAATTAGCTCCCCATAAAAAGAGCTGCATAGACACAAACTGATTAGTGGCAAAGTTAGTTTCCAATATTGTTATACTCTGCTGCTGGCCGGCCAGATATACTTAATAATAATAATATCCGTTTTAATCACTCAATCTGACAAACTGATTACTCAAACTGACAAAATGAGGTTAATGAGGTTATACGAAATACGGCCCACTATAGTGACTATAAGGGCGACCTGGTGGCTGATCGGTAACGCGCTCGCTCACAGAGCGGGCGGTTGCGGTTCGAATCCGGGTAACGACCTTGGGCAAGTTGTTTACGCACACGTGTTTCTGTCACCAAGCAGTATAATTTGGTACCAGCGTAAGCTGGGAAGTAAACGGCAAGTCCTGGAAAATCACTGGCCTCGTGTCCAGGACCTTGGGATTCGTCCGTTGACGGCTCAAGAGCCAAGAAAAGGAGATGAGCTATAGCCACTGTAAAAATAAATAGTAAAGTCATCCCAGGGCCGAAGGCCCGTTGGTGAGGCGCTAATCTCCTTTTCTTGGCCGGTGTGGCATGAAATCCGGTCCGGCATGAAATAATGTCCGGAAAGCCTTGTCATTGGTTCACGTGACCGATGACATCAGATAGCAACTGTCAAGCTACAGTATTAATAGCACCATGAGATCTTGTCCGGGGAAGACACAAAATAGACAAGATAATTATTCAGCCTACCAAAACCAATGATACGAGGCACAGACTAGCTGGCCTAACTATAATATTATTAAAACTAAGGCCTACGTGTCGAAATCCTGTATCATCCAAAATTATGGGTTCTAAGTAAAATTCGCTGTTCCTAAAATTGGAGGAAATAGATTCTACTTTAACGGCTAATTTAAAGTGATTGTGTATGAAGTTACAAAATGAGTAGGTTATAATCACACTTCGGACAGATAGCCTAGGCTAACAGGGTCTATCTCGAGATCTGTTGTACGTGGTATCCTATCAACAGGGCGAATTTCAAAAGGGTGCAATCAAAAAGGTGCAATAAAATGGACGAAAATCAAGAGAGCGCATTGCTTTTAGATCGCACGATCAATAGGTCGAAAAGACAAATATTGTAATAGTGATCAAAAGGGCGCAATCAACGGGGCGCAAACGAATACAATGAAAAGGCAGTCAAACGGCGCGTTTTAAAAAACCAAAGGGAACCGAAAAGGGTAAATAAAGAGTGTCCTAATAAGGCGACGAGCAATCGGAAGCCCACTGGATTGAAACGAAATGATTAAAAGAAGAATTTAACAGGTCAGTAAGAAAAGAACGATTATGAAATGAAGGCTGGATGAAGGTTCTCTTACGTGTGAAATAGAAGCTGGATTGACGAAAATAATGTTTAAGAAATGGAAGAAGGATGAAGTTTCTTTTATTTATGAAATAGGAGCTGAATTGATGAAAATAATGCTTAGAAATAGAAGATGGTTTGACGAAAACAATGCTTAAGAAATGGAAGCTGGATGAAGGTTCTTTTTTTATGAGAAATATGAGTTGGATTGATGAAGGTAATGTTTTAGAAATAGAAGCTGGATTGACGAAAATAATGTTTAAGAAATGGAAGATCGATGAAGGAGGCTCTTTTATTGATGAAAATGTGAGTTGGATTGATGAAAACAAGGCTTAAGAAATAGAAGCTGGACTGACGAAAATAATGCTTAAGAAATGGAAGCTGGATGAAGGCTCTTTCAACGGTGGTTACATGCGCCCTTTTGATTGCGGTCTTTTAAACATGCGCCCTATTGTTTTTCGCCCTTTCGACCATGCGCTTTAAAAACAATGCGCTTTATTCATTTTCGCCCTTTTGATTGCGCCCTTTTGATTGCGCCCTTTTGATAGTGAACCGTTGTACGTAGTAGGCCTAGCCTATCTGAGCATTAGCCTATAAGTCAACAGCGGTAGCATCGTACAGCGTTCATAGATTTAGACTAGCCTATAAGAGCTGCTCAAAGAATGACCCTCATAGTCGTCTCAGCACGAAAACGAGGATCCCGAGGAAAAGAAAATAGGCCTAATGCTTTAAATTGACCAGAAAAACGAGACGTTAGTTTGGCGCTTAGTGCGGAAAAGTAATTTCATAAGGAAGTTCCAACCACAGCAAAGTCCGATGCTGGGCAAGAGCAGTAGCCTACCCTATAGGCCCTTGGGAACAATTAAAAGATGAAGAAATCAGCGGAACATTATAGGCATAATCATCAATATGAGGATGCGGTTAACGGCGTTTACGCATATTTTTAGAGTCTTTATAGAGGCTTTTCGATCCCACCATTGCTTTGGAAATCTGAAAGACGATCGATCTAGTAAAGATTGTAGGCAGTGGATGCGTGTAGCGATAGGTAGCCATGCAGTGTAGGATTTCAATCAAGTTGATCAATAGCGTGCAAACTATACATACACACATAGAAGTTTACAGCTATAACAACTAGGTTAGAAAAAAAAACAGAACTGAAAACTAAGGGATAAATGGAAAGTCTAATTTTTAAAGGTTTTTGGAACTCCTTTCTATGCTCTGAAAGTGATCTTACTCATTTACACAGGCCTCGACTCATCGCCAGTTCGCCACGTTCCGCGATGGGAATGTCCTTCTAAATATAGAACTAGCGTCATCGCAGTCGCAACAAGCATCGCACATTAAAACAATAATTCAACTGTTTACATCCTTGATTTCTAATCCCATATATAAAATTATATTATTGATTTTATGTTAGCAAGATACTTTTACGCGGATAATTTTTATAATAATATTAGGAAATACTGTTTCGACAAAGAAAGTAGGCGGAGTCGTGTCCATTTGATGCCGGACAAGATTTCATGCCGGACAAGATCTCATACGTATGCCGTATGAAATACTGTCTTGACAACGGAAGTGGGCGGAGTCGTACACAATTTCATGCCGGACAAGATTTCATGCCACACCGGCAATGGACGACAACACGCAGGTCGGCTTTACAGCAGTGAGTTCGATCTCAACACTAATAGCCTAAGTGCTGGATCACTCCTGGTTCGGCCAAACCAGAAGTGGGAGGGGCTATCTTATTTTCAGCAGAACCCAAGTCAAACAACACAACAGCAAAGCGCCAATGGCAACTAACAGAAACTTTAATAAATTAATGCCCTGAGCGAAGCTTGAACCCGAGGTGGCGTGGATGTAAGTAAGTAAGTAAGTAAGTAAGTAAGTAAGTATTTTCTTTATTACTCCACTTGCAAACGCACAATGGGACACAGAACATCATTATAATACATAGAAGTAGTAATAGGTAATAAAAATATGCAAATTATAATCAAAAGTTAAATATAATATAATTACTAAACTATCATCGACAAACAAGCTAACTATATAACATTCTGGTGATAAATCCCTTTGCAATCAACGAATCACAACGTGGTATTTCAAGATTGTGTGATCGGGGCCTAAGGGAGTAACCAGTTACACGTTCAGGTGGAAGAAGATAATGGAGGACATGCCCGGGGTCACAGAGGATAGAAGAAAAGAGGGATACATCTGCCTTAGAACATAACATGTCAAAAGTAGGGGTGTTAGAGGGCAAAAAACCCTGTCTTATCAACTTTCTAATTATAGCGGACAGACGACTCCTCTGACCCTCATTTGCAAAACCCCACCATGCTGGAGAAGAATAAAGCATTCGCGCAACAGTGGTGGAACGCACAACATCATGGAGTCGGCTGCCTGTCAAACCATGTGAAACAAGGACACGAAGTGCATAAAATGACTGCTTTGCTCTACAGACAATGTTATCAATGTGCTCAGAAAAACCCAATCTATATGAAAGCGTAATACCCAGAACCTTGACTGCATTAACTCGTTCAATCCCTATAATGGGGGGAGGGCAATCAGAAGTTTTGGAACGGGGACGCCTAAAGATGACTTCACATGACTTGCTATGATTGAGGCGCAAGTTACAATTACTAGCCCACTCTGCAATGTGATTAAGTTCAGCATCAGTAGTGTCAATATTAGATGCAGGAATAATTAGGTAACAGTCATCAGCATATTTAAAAAGTCTATTACCTACAAACAGTAGCTTTAATCCAGAAATTAAGGAAAGAAAGTTGACTGGCCCAAGGCCAGACCCTTGAATAATGCTTGCATTAATGCACTTGAAAGAGGAGGTTATGCCACAGAACTTAGTGCAATGCACTCGGTTATGTAACAAAGCAAGAACCCAGTTATAAACAAAGTCAGGAATCGGCTAACTGTACAGTCAGACTATCATGCCTTACAGTATCAAAAGCCTTAGAAAAATCCAAAGATACAAGACGAACATATGGTGCACATTTAACTGACTCAAGTAAATGGTGAGTTAAGGCAATGAGCGCAGCAGTAGTAGACCCAGAGGGTCTGAAAGCAAATTGGTCAGAATATATGTAGTTCTCATCAGGATTAACGACTGTCTCAACTAAGCTACGGACTTTTAATTGTTGAAGTGCTTTAAATTGAACTTACTCCTGGTGTATGTGCCGTTGTTAACACAGCCAATAACTATTCTAGTAGGAAGTTGACCGGATAAAAGACACGTCCAGATTCCCTCTAGGAACTGTGAAAGTCTTGCAAACGACCCTTCGAATGAGGAACTTAAAGTTTCCAATCTCTAGTGCCTTTGCATGCACGAGGAAGACTGACGGACTTAACTTGAATTTTATGACATGTAATTTCATTGTATTGTATTGTATTGTATTTATAAATTTATAGAGCGCCTCTCACAGTGCACACCAATCAGAGGCGCTCCCAGTACGTTAGACCAAGAGAGAAAAAAGTAGTCTTGAGACACCGAAATGAGGCATTAGGCTCACCAGTTAATATGGAGGAAGGAGTTGAAGGTGGAAGCTGGTTCCACAATGCCGGGCCAATGAGAACAAAGGCACGCTTTTTAGCTAAGGCAGTCCTAGCTCGCGGGACGAAGAAATCATGCCGATCTAAGGAGCGTAGCGGGCGAAGAGAAGTGGCCGAGGTCGGCAGATGGATGAGGTCACGGAGGTACATGGGAGCTCGGCCAGTACATGACCGGGAGATTAATGTCAGTACTTTGAGTTGTATCCTAGCAATAAGGGGAAGATAATGGAGATGGTCAAACATAACAGCAGAGATGTGAGAAAAGCGAGAAAGCCGGGCTATTAGTCTGGCCGCAGAGTTTAGGACAGACTGAAGAGGGGAGAGACGAACTTTAGGAAGGCCAACCAATAGCGAATTACAATAGTCAACTCGGGAACAGACGAAGGCATGAACAATTGAAGTAAATACAGAGGAGGAAACAGAGCGACGGATGGCCCTAAGCCGCCTGATTCATCATCAATCATCAATATCCTTAGGCTCATTGCCCGTAGGAGTTCGACGCCGTTCTGTCTGACTGTGTCTGTCTCGTGCCATGTTGCCCAGCATCAACCGGTCCGGTCAGCAGGTCTGCTCCATACCATTGACATCTTGGAGCAGCTAGACCACCTTGTCTGATTGAAGAGAGCATTGGGAGAGAGGCATGAAGGACAACCTGGGTCAATGCCCGTATTTGTCCCACGCTCTCCGACTATTTCGGTCTGTCCTGACCGACCTGTGCATGTCTGCTTCACATCATGACACCTTGAAGCATCTGTGTCACTTGTGTCGTGGTTTTTGCGAATTTCAATCGTCTTGGTCTTTTACTGCCAGCGTGTCGCCACCCATCTGGCAAACCTTTCTCCTTTATTCCGGGCTTAGGACCGGCACAGGGACGTTGTTGGCTCCCTGTGGCATGGATTGCGCGTTTGTTTCTAACCCGGTGCAAAGTGCAACCCATTATCTTATTCTGCTATTATCATACCTAATATTTCGTACAATATCATTTTTTATACCTAATTCGCACACATGCAAAGAGCAATCTATACAGGCACGCACACACACACACACACACACACACACACACACACACACACACACACACACACACACACACACACACACACACACACAACAGCATCTAGTGAATAATCTAAAAATAGAATCAAGCACATGTCAAATACATTTACACTATTAAATGGCAAATTTCTGATTTCTATATCAGTTCTTTAAGAATAATTGCTTAGCAAATATGTGTCCTTATAATTCTAAATGCGAAATGGATGTGTTTGGTAACTACAAGTGCGAATGTGCAATTTGTGGAATCGATGAGCGCACGGAGGATGAGAAATCTACGAAATATCGCCTCATGAGACTGAAAACGGAGAATGAAAAACTCAAAAAAGCAGTTACTTGCGTAGTATGTAAAAATAAGCAAGTGGAAGCACTGCTACTTCTATGCACACATGTAAATATGTGTGACCCATGTGCAGATGAAGCTAAAGAATGCCCTCAATGCAAAGAACGCATATTGGGCACAGTCAGAATATTCATGGCATAAAACTTTATTGCAATTCGACAAAGACTCACTCTTCAATATAGATCCGACATGGCAACATTAGTGTGGTTCACAGATACATGGTAAAAAATTAAGTTCAAGCCAGAAACCAATACACCCTCTCAGTTTGTTAGATCTATCAATAGTATCATTGAGACAACATTTTAGCTTCATATTCCAACTGGAAGGCGGTGTTCAACGACTGTGTTACTTTGCATGAGCCAGACTGAAGAGGGGAGAGACGAACTTTAGGAAGGCCAACCAATAGCGAATTGCAATAGTCAACTCGGGAACAGACGAAGGCATGAACAATTGAAGTAAATACAGTAAATTGCACAAAATAATGTGTCAAGCATATATTCCTATACAATCTATTTTATTCCAATATAAATCAAATATTGCAAATATTGCAGTCTTTGTCGAATTGCAATATGACAATACGTGTGATACTTAAGCAATTATATCAATCAATATCCCTAGACACAGTGCCCGTAGGAGTCCGACGCCACTCTCTGTCTGAGTCTGTCTCGCGTCATGTTACCCAGCTTCAACCGGTCCGGTCAGCAGGTCTGCTCCATACCATTAACATCTTGAAGCAGCTGGACCACCTTATCTGATTGAAGAGAATATGGGAGAGAGGCATGAAGGACAACTGGGTCAATGCCCGTATGTGTCCCATGCTCTCTTCTCCGACTCTGTCCACCAGTGTGTCCTGACCGACCTGTGCATGCCTGCTCCACATCCTGACACCTTGGAGCATCTGGGCCGCTATATCACTTGTGTAGTGGTTTTTGCGGATTTCAATCGTCTTGGTCTTTTACTGCCAGTGTATCGCCACCCATCTGGCAAACCTTCCTCCTTTTGTCCGGGCTTAGGACCGGTGCAGGGACGTTGTTGGTTCCCTGTGGCGGAGGATGGATGCAGTTTAACGTCATGCCCGCAATTGGTCAGCATTAAATGTAAAATTTCAGCTGGTTTGAAAAATTGGAAATGTTCAAAATTGTCAAAAAAATCGTTCAGTCCATGAATGTCGAGAGTTCTCGTTTTCTTACTTCAACATCCGATGAAGTCTTTATAATCCAGAAGGCTAAGCAGGCACTGTGTCAACAGCAGATTTCTTTATTGAGTGAGTGGAAACAGCTTTCCTACTTCCCTCGACCACTTGGTTTTCATCAACATAAGTCGATTGTATTCCTCGAACAACTTCTCACATCTCTATGACATGTTGTTCACCACTCTTGTTGAATTCAGTATCTGCCTTATTTATAATCCTCTTTCTCGATCTATTTTTCTGGTGGAAGTGTAAAAAAAAGAATTACCAATCTTCAGGCATTGTGGTAGTGTCCTCATTTGTTGAGATGCAAAATTACCCATGGAGTCTCCTTTTTCAGTGCCATAGCACTAAGCCTCATCATCCTTTCACTAGGCTTCAGAGTCATTCTGTGAAATATTTCACCTTGTCTGTTATAGGCAAATGGCCACATAGCCAGACCTTCAGTCTCACCTGAAAGGTACTACTGGTGGTTTTCTAGGACCTTCATGGAAGCAAAGCTGCTCTCCTGGGCAACTGACTCGTATTTTCTATATCTGACCATATTGAAAGATCTTGTTCTAAAGCCACAGCAGCAAGAGGAGTCTTTTATCCATGACATTGTGTGAAGAGGGAAACCAAATTACATAAGTTGATGAATCTGAGTTTCTTCATTCATTCATTCATTCATTATTAGCATTTATATAGCGCCCCTTCAAGAAGCTACTCAGAGGCGCTCCCAGCCCATCCACGGCAAATAGAAAAAAGATTTAAGGGACTTAAGGAATAAGGATTGACTGGTCAGGTGAAGGAGATGGAGGTTAGAGGGAGGTCATTCCAGATTGACGGCCCCACAACCGAGAAGGCTCGGTGCTGTCTGGTAGCTAAGCGAGCCCGTGGAACAAGCAGATGTCCCTTCGCAGCAGAGCGAAGGGCCCGACGCACTTCAATGTCAGAGACTGGACGACAGAGAAGTCGCAGGTAGGATGAAGCGCAACCAATGATACAGCGAGAAACCAGGGCTGCAATTCGATAATGGATGCGTTGGGCTATTGGCAACCAATGCAGCACATCACGCATGTAGGTAGAAACAGAGGAAAATTTAGGGATTCGTCCAATGAGCCGAGCAGCAGAGCGCAGAACCCTTACTTAGATTGATTACATCATGCTGATCAGTAACCAAGGTGACAGTAACCTGATAGTTTACTGTCACCCTGTGACAGCACAAGGTAAGAGTAACCTATCAAAAGCTCTTAAGTGCTGTAATATGCCGAGCAAATTTCTGTCCAGGGTAACGACCTCTGTTGTCAAATAGGATCCATCCATCATACAGTAACCTGGCCATCCAATGTGCATTGTTAATAGGACTCTCCGGTTTCTTATTGAAGACTGACTTCCAATGTCAACCATTTATATCTCAATGAGTTCTTGGCAATTTATCTAAAACTTAATTTATTTCAGCAAGGTACTTGATCGGGCGGAGGATTACGTAAGTGACAACAACTGATCAACGAAAGGCTGGTCTATGGACTGCCACTGCGAGGTGGAAAGACTTGGGAATCTACCACTTCATTTTACCAATGAGCATAATGGACGGTTCAAATCTAAACTCATACCGGCTCGGACGTCGCCCGGGTCAAAAAGGTCCGCGTCACCTGTTGAGCAACCAGGGCAGGGACGAAAAGTTGGTCACTGGAATGAAAAACAGAGGTGGAAAAGTGAAAACAAGAAAGACTTCAAGGATAGGAACATGGAATGTGAGAAGTTTGCTACAACTGGGAAAGGTGCAAGTGTTGGGGGAGGAATTGGAAAGAAATAAAGTAGACATATGTGGTTTAGCAGAAGTACGATGGGACGGACAGGGACACTTTACAACTGCAGATGGGCACTTGTTAGTATATTCGGGTGGTGAGCAGAGGGGTCAGAGAGGAGTGGCAGTATGGATAAGTAAGAGGTTAGCAGGGAATATGGAGGAGTATCATACAGTGAGTGACAGAGTACTGATGGTGAGGGTCTTTGCTAAACCAAGAAACATCACCATTATACAAGTATACGCACCGACAACCACAAATTCAGAAGAGGACATTGACCGGTTCTATGAGGAAGTGGAACAAGTAATAAGGAAAGTACCAAGAAGGGACATCATGATAGTGATGGGAGATTTTAATGCAAAAGTTGGGAAACAAACAACGGATGAATATGCAGCGGTAGTGGGAAAAGGAGGACTGGGATCAGGAAATGAAACGGGTGAAAAACTCGTGGAATTCTGCTTGGACAACGAATTGAGGCTATGTAACACATGGTTTGAACATCATCCTAGGAGGTTATACACATGGACATCTCCAGATGGGAAAACAAGAAACCAGATAGATTACATTGCTATAGCACAGAAATGGGCGGGTAGCGTCAGAAATTGTAGGGCATACCCGGGAGCGGATTGCGACTCGGATCACAACTTGCTGATAGCAAAATTGAGGATCAAAATTGCAAAAAAGAGAAATGTTAACCAGACAAAAAGGCTGAACATCGAGGAGCTATACGGGCTAAAGGCAGAGGAGTACAGAGTGGAAGTCAAAAACAGATTTGAAGAGATGGGTAATTGGGAAGAAGAAAGAAAACCGGATGAATTGTAGGAAGAAACAAAAACAGTATTACTTGACGTCGCAGGGGCAACTATTGGGTACGGGAAGAAACAGAAATGCAAGTCTTGGATAACCAACGAAACGTACAAACTGATCATGGAAAAAAGGGAAGCAAGGATGAGAGACAAGGAGAGATACAGGACTCTGAAAAGGAGGTACCGAGGAAAATAAGAGAAGATAAACAAAAGCAAGTAGAGGACATGTGCGAGGACTTGGAGGAATCAAACATAAGAGGAGATATCAGGAAGGTTTATCAAGTAGTAAAGACACTGACGGGGAAGTTCCACAGCTGATCTGTGTAAAATCAAAAACAGATGAAGAGATTACAAAAAGAGAAGAAGTAGCGTAGAGATGGAAGGAGTACTGTGAGGAATTGTATGTAGG
This sequence comes from Lumbricus terrestris, assembly GCA_949752735.1. Classification (NCBI taxonomy): domain Eukaryota; kingdom Metazoa; phylum Annelida; class Clitellata; order Crassiclitellata; family Lumbricidae; genus Lumbricus; species Lumbricus terrestris. The sequence goes on along the minus strand of OX457051.1, from coordinate 6,056,478 downwards.
CGAAGACACATGTAAAATAGGGGGAGTACAGCAAGGGAGCCTGCGCCGTTGAGATCAGAGATAGAACGTGCGATAAATGAAACAGCAAGAGGGAAAAGTGCCGGACCAGATGAGGTACTAGCGGAGTTGTTCAAGTTTGCGGGAGATACGGCAACGGACAGAATGCATAGGATATGTGTGGAGGTGTGGGAGACGAGGAAATGGCCGATGGATTGGACACAGTCAATATTTATTTCAATACCAAAAAGTGGGAATTTGAAGCAATGTAAGAACTACAGGACCATTGCACTAGTCTCGCGCGCGAGCAAAATCATGTTAAAGATCGTACTGGAAAGAATAAGAAGACGTACAGAATCGAAGTTAGCGGACGCACAGACGGGGTTTAGGCGTGGCAAAGGGACAAGAGACCAGGTGACGAATCTTAGAATTATAATGGAAAAGATGAGAGAGCACCAACAACCGCTGCACATGCGCTTTGTCGATTTTAAGAAGGCATTCGATTGTGTGTCACATGAGCAAATATGGTTATCGATGATTGAAATGGGCTTTCCACCACATATTATCAACCTGTTAGCCGAATTGTATAGCAAGCAGACAGCAAAGGTAAAAATTGGCGGTGTAATGTCGAGTGAGTTCAGGATAAGAAGGGGTGTTAGGCAGGGGTGTGTGATTTCGCCATCTTTGTTTAATATACTATCAGAAATGATCACGAGGGAAGCACTGAAAGGGTATGCAGGAGGCATTCAAATTGGAGGAAGAAGGGTAACAAACTTAAGGTACGCGGACGACATAGTGCTAATGGCAAGCACAGAAGCAGAACTGCAGGATCTGGTGTCTCGCTTGGACAGAGAAGGTCGAAAGAAAGGTCTGGAGATCAACATGGGGAAGACAAAGTGTATGGCGCTGTCAGGGGAACAATGTAACATCAAAGTGCAAGACATCATGATAGAGCAAGTGGACACATTCGTGTACCTAGGCTCACTCATAGCAAAAGATGCTGAGTGTAGCAAGGAGATAAGAGTAAGAATCGCGAGAGGACATGGAGTAGGTGCAAATCTGAAGAAACTGTGGAAAAGCCATAACATCAAACTATCTACAAAGTTAAAGTTAATGAGGACGCTTGTATGGCCAGTGATGATGTATGGTTGTGAGAGTTGGACAATTAAAAAGAGTGATGAAGATAGAATAAAGGCATTTGAAATGAAAGGTATAAGAAAAATCCTCGGAATATCATGGACTGAGAAGAAAACAAATGAATGGGTTCTGAAGATGGCTGGCGTAGAAAGGAGTCTACTGGAGTCAATTAAAGGAAGGAAGTTGTCATACTTCGGTCACATCATGAGGAAACATGGAGACTGCTTAGAGAAGGAGATTATGCAAGGAACGGTTCCGGGAGCAAGATCAAGGGGAAGACCTAGGAAGAGGTGGTGGGAGAACATGTGTGAATGAACGGGATTATCAACAGAACAATTGCTGAGAGCAACCGAGGACAGGAGAGAATGGATAAGAACTGTCCAAAATGCGACCAACCCTTGTGTCGAGGAAGGTTTAAGGCAAGGCAAGGCACTTGAGAAAGCTGACTACTTTTGCATGGAGAACTTCAGTACCGGATGTGACTTCCAGTCCTCAGATGTTGTCAAGTGTCACACCTTCCCAAGCAGCATCTCTTAAATCTCTTAAACATTGGAATATATGGTGAATTCGATAAATCACAGCAACATGCAGAAGGCTTATGGATAAAATCAATTCCATCACATGAAGACGGCAGGTTAGAAACAGGAGCTCTTAACCTATCTTGTCTTCCTGCAAATTCGTACACTCTATTGAAAATTCCGGTGCTGGCATAATGTTGTATCAAGGCTCAAGGCCTGAATATTATTAGTGAGTTTCCATAACTCTAGAAAATAATTAATGGCTTGGATTTGAATTGCATCCTGTCACTCCATCACCTGAAACCAGCAATGGCAGGCGTTTGGCATTTCCTGCTCGGAAGATCTCAGATTTTCCCATCCAGTGTACTACCACTGGATAATCGGGTGGTACAAATTCAGATCTTTTAACTTCGGCGTGTTTCATCCAGGTCTTCTTAAGCATTCTTAAGTTAATGGGACTCCGTGAAAGTGGCAGGACAGAAGGACATTACACAAGTGCTGCAGAAATTGGCACCAAAAATCTCAATTCTTCATGATCAAATCACCAGAAGTCTCATTTCCATAAAATACACCTGTCACTTAATGGCTTAACAACTGTGTAGTCTTGATTCTGTTAAGTATGATAACATAGCAGAAACTATTTCAAGCTCATCAAATGTTGAGTTTTTGACCAAATAAGAAAGGTATCAAGATTTCTAGCTAGTACTACTGCATGGTAATTTTTTATGTCATTGAGCTTCTAGTCCGAATCTTGGGCTGAAATTTGGTCTCAATAATACTAATAACAAGTCTAACAAACTGTGAGGGTGTCTTGGATTCTACCTTGAATTTTATTTTTTTGGACCACCCTATGCTATTTTTAACGGTCCTTCAGGATGTGGTAAAATGCAATTCACTTTACGCTTTATAGACCATTTGGATTATATGATCAAGCCTCCTAAAGAAAAAATTATTTGGTGCTATGGAATATATCAAGAAATATTCGACAAATATTCACATATTCAATTTCATGAAGGATTATCCGACCTGAATATATTCGACGGTAAGCAGAAAACGCTTCTGATATTGGACGATCTTATGAGCGAAACGGACCAGCGAGTAACCAAACTATTTACAAAGATAAGTCATCATATAAATGCTTCCATTCTATCACCTTGTCACCTTGTGCCGTCGATTCTTTGAATCTTAGCGACCATGGTCAACCTTTTCCACTTGCTACGATCTTCCGTCGCGTTTCTCAGTTCTTCCAAGTTCATCTTCGTTCTCTCGTGTATTTCTTCCATCCACCTCCTTCTTGGGCGTCCTCTCCTTATTCCTCCCTCTCCGCAGACCAGCATCATTTCCTTTTACAGGCCGTTTGCTCGCATCACATGTCCGAAGAATGTCAACTTCTGCCTTGCCGCTCTCTGCCCTAATGACATATTCCCTCGTGCCTGACCTATCTCTAGTAATATGGATTCATTTGTTCTTTTCTCGATCCATGGGGTTCTCAATACCTTCCTCCATATCCACATTTCGCAAGCATCGATTTTCCTTTCTAGGGCCTTTGTTTTTGTCCACGTTTCACATCCATACAGCACCACAGCCACCACTGGGAATATCATTGCCTTTAATAATAATAATAATAATATAATAATAATAATAATATCTTTTCTTTAATTCAACGGCTGCAAGACGCACTGCGCTTTACATTTACAAGTTATGCAGTAATCTTAATTAAAGTTAACTACCAACTGAACAGACAGCTTTGTAATTACACGGCGCCAATGGCAGCATACAAAGCAAATCCGCCCAACGGGGGCTCGAACTCACTACCTCTCGCACTCTTGGCCAGCGTGTTAACCATTACTCTACCGGGCCCCCCTACAATTCTTGTTTTTGTCATCAGGCTCACATGTTTATCCTTCCATATTTTCTCTAGTCCCTTTGCTGCAGACTTTCCCAATGTAATCCTCCGTCGTATCTCTCTGTCACATCCGCCATCATTTTCTATCATGGCTCCCAAGAAGCAGAAACTTGTCACCACCTTCATCTCCTCTCCATCTGCCTCGAAGTTTGTCCAATTTTCCGTGGTCATGATTTTGGTCTTCTTTAAGTTGAAATACAGTCCAGCCTTCTCGCTTTCTGTTTTTAATTTTCTGATGATATCTTTTAGATCTTCCCCTTTCCCTTCCAGTAACGTTGTATCGTCCGCATATTGATCCATGATGTGCCATGAGGTCCCGTATGCACTTTGGTGTTGGGGGAGTTTCTCACTTCCAATCAGTCAGTGGGTCCCTGGACATGAAAAATCACCGAGGTGCTTGTCCGCTATGGCGCCACGAATGACGTAATTGACAAATCCAATATGGCCGCCAGCGGCCATATTGGAAAATTTATCTTTGTCATTTCTTACAGCATATGCACGTGCAATACCTCTAATAGTACTGATTCAGGTATGTAGAATTCATTTCTGGTATTGATTTTGTCATCGGGGGTCATCTTGAGGTCATAAGGTCATGGTCAAGGTCATTTTTTCATCTTTTTCACTTCTTACAGCTTATGCACGTGTAATACTTCTAATGGTACTATTTCAGGTATGTAGAATTCATTTCTGATATTCTTTGTGTCATCAAAGGTCATCTTAAGGTTATAGAGGTCAAGGTCAAGGTCGCTGAGTTTCATCTTTTTAATTTATTACAGGATATACAGGTGTAATACCTCTAATGTTACTGAATCGGGTATGTAGAATTCATTTCTGATATTGTTTTTATCATCTGGGGTCATCTGAAGGTTATAAGGTCATGGTCAAGGTCATTTTGATGCATCAATGATGTCGATTATAACTTGAATGAATGCAGCAGTATAACAGCTGTTATAACTTTAATCGAACAAACGTAGCTAATTAGGACATGTTAGAAATCAATGCTGCTTTAATATGTCATTTTTCAGTGCATCAATGTCTTCAAAATACAATCATTAAGATTGTTTTGTATGTGTGCAAGCAAGTTTGCGTCGTACGTTTTTGCATGATGAGTTTTCTCTTTTCCCATCACAAAATATGATTAGAAACTTGCAGCAGCGTTGCAACCACAGTGTCGATTGTCACACTTTGACTGCACTGTTGCATATTGTGAGCAGAATTCGTGACAAAGGATGCAGACATTGTGATGGAAGCAGTGCACCTAAGTGCTCCTTACATCTGCGATTTAGTACGCTTCGTGTTCGTTGTGTGTTGCAAGTAGAGCCATGGCCACCCTGTCCACCAGGATGGTCCCTCTCTGTATGTGATCTCTGGTCCCCAGTGCTTGAAGGATGTAGAGCATCAGTTCCGACTGTGGGGTGATATAGTTGTCTAATCTCAGCTGTTTGAACGTCTCACAGGTCTGGTTGACCTTGCCCCTGCCCAAACACGTATACCAAGTAACGGATCGGCAGTGTAGATTATGCAAAGAGATCCACGAGGATATAGTTGACCCGTTGGCTACTATGAAGGAGCGGTCCTGCAGAAAGGAAGCAAGCCAATCAAGTCCATTTCCAGAGAGGCCACAGGAAATCGTTAAACGCTAGCATGTATAAGGTGCTGGATAGCACCGTATAGATGCAAGAGAATGTCGTGATCAGCACTGTCAAATGCAGAGCTCACGTCAAATTAAACAGTGAGAGGAGAGTTACCTGGGATCTATCGATAACAGCGTATAGATGCATCATGCATGTCGGAGAAAAGGCGGATAAGTAACGTTTCTGTGGAAAGGTGCTTGCGGAAATGTGACTGGAAAATTGGGAGAATGCAGGGCTTTCTTTAATGTGCAGTTTTACACAAAATGTGCAGTTCTAAACGGATTTGTGCAGTTGTAGAAGCACTTCTGTACAGTTAAAACTAGCAAAAAAGGTCATTGTCCTCCGATTGGAAGTAATTTACCATGGAGGATGGGAAGGAAAAGAATGGTTTGTGCAGTTCTAAAAATTCCTTAAAAACAGCCATGGGAGAAGGCTATTTTTCAAGATAATGCATATGCTGTGCAGCAATAATCTTCTCAATAACTGTGACCAAGGTTAAGGAGGATAGACTGTAGGTGGAAAGGTTGGGGTGGTGGACTACTAGCCGTGGCTTCACGGACTGTATCGTTAAATGCACTCAAGAGGTTCTTGGGCTCCTCGAGTGCTGGATAATCTTGGACTCCCAGTAGCTTCGCTCCTTTTTCTTGGACTTACAGTGCATTTATCGGACTTATCCACGGTGATTGCTCGGCAGTTTACTTGATTTGTCTGTAGCACCTCTCCAGGTGTCGGGCATGTCCACTAGATCCTCGCGTGTACCTTTGTATAATCTGCACTGCCGATCCGGGTCCCCTGCTGACAGCTAGCTATGACTGTCCATATCCAATCTTATTAGCGGGATTTTCTATCCCTTCTGGGTCTCCCCTTCTTCACCAAATTATGTTAATGTATTATTCAATGCCATAATTGTATCATGTCTGTTTGTTGTTTTGGTTGAGGAAAAAAAAATAAATAAATAAAATAAATGATGTTGACCTGCAGGCCTACGTCCAAGGTGGGATCCAGACACGCAGCTATTGCCTGCAACCCAGTTCATTACGGTATCTAACAAACTTTGGAAAGACAGACACGCTGTTAGAGCAAGATGCAGCATTAGTAGAGAAGTGCTTGGTATGTGTCTGGGCAGAATCAAGGTCAATTACAACCTGTGAGACGTTCGACCAGCTGAGATCAGACAACTATATCACATCCACGTTCGGAATTGATGTACTCCCTCTTAGAAGGAGTCGGATCAGAGGCCACATCCAGCAAGGGGCCCTCCTGGTGCACCATGCCAACCACTTGCAACACACAATGAACCTGAAGCAAAATTATAGAGCCATTAAATCGCGGGTGGAAGGAGCACCTCGATACACTGCTTATCACAATGTCTGCATCCTTTGTCACGAATTCTGCTCACAATAATTATGTCTTCGAAACTACTGAAGTGAAGAAGTCAGTGTAATGCAAAAACGACGGTTGTATGCTGTGAGAATTGGCGACACACCAATTCTTCGCGACACACCAGCGACACACCATTTTTACGCGACACACCGCCGGTCGCTTCGCGACACACTAGTGTGTCGCGACACACCGGTTGAGAACCCCTGTCTTATACTACTACATATTGAAATGCTTGGGAAAAATATAAGTTGAACATTTCAAATGTGTAGCACCCGTTCTCATTGCAAATGGAATTGAATGTAAGATGAAATATTTGTGTTGCGGTTTGCAGCACATAGCAAAATGGTCTGAGAATAGTAAAAGGTTGTGGACTGATGGAAAAATGGTATAGTACTTAGTTCTGATTGAAATGAGGGTTTAATTAATATAAATAATACTAGGTTAAAAACTTTCTTTACCTAAGTGCTTGTTTGATCGTGCACGAACGTGACTCTGCGCAAATGATGAAATAGGTATGAAAAGTGCAATTGTGCGAAGAATTAGGTATGAAATTTACTTTCATACCTAATTCTTCCACGTGTTGTTTGACGAAGTGTGTCGTTTAGACTGCATATAGCCTATATTCCTATCGAATCGAAACTCTTCTGCTGACATGCACATTATCATCACTTTTTCCATTTATATTAACTATGCGGAGTAAAAGGGGCTCTCGCATCGCAAAGCACGACGGATTCCAAAATAATTGTTATTGTAATAAAGGTAGGATTTATGGGGAACGGACATTAGCCCCCCCGGACAAAAGCACCCCGGACAAAAGCCCCCCGGACATTAGCCCCCCCGGACAAAAGCCCCCCGAGGTAGGACATTAGCCCCGCAGTCTACGATATCATTACCTAAAAATGATGCACAAAATGTAGCAATGGACCTAAGTTAATTTAGGCCTAAAATGCACATTAGTTTAACACTGTAAGAATATGCAAAGTTAATTGAAGGTTTATTATGCACATTATAAAACATTTAAAGGCATTAATTGCAGAACGACATAAATTCAAGAAATTCGAAGTCGAAAGTTTGTGAAATATAGATAAAAGTTTAATGCCTAACTGACTTTAACAAACCTTCGTTGTAGCCAAACTGACACTAACATGCCGACCTACTGTATAGGATTCCCATTCGTTCATTTCTCTAATGTATTGAATCTAATTTTGAATTGAAACGACACTAATAAGCCTACGAAGCTGAGACGTAGCCTAGGTCTAACTGATGTTAACAAGCCTTTATTGTAGCACATGCACTAAACAAATAAACTGTATAGGCCCTATCATTTCGAATCTAAGTCTATAAATTTAGGCCTACTGACACAATCAGGACCTAAATGACTCTAAGAACTTTCGTTTGCATGTGAATGCCAGTGACAAGTACGGCACTATTCCATGACTTGCACAAAGGGGGGCTTTTGTGTCCGGGGGGGGGGGGGGCTAATGTCCTAGGTAAAATCGGGGGCTTTTGTCCGGGGGGGGCTAATGTCCGGGGGGGGCTAATGTCCGGGGGGGCTTTTGTCCGGGGGGGGCTAATGTCCTACACCCAGGATTTATACCACCGATATATTCAGAGTGCCATTTTATGTCGGGTGCCTCGTAATGCTTTAATATAATCGTCATAGCGCTTCTCGTACAGATAACGTCCGTAAATGATGTTTTCAATAGGTTTCTGGCTTTCGTATATACCCAAAATATCGCACAAGTGTTTTGAGAATGTTATACGTGCATATTTATTTGACCAGTGAGTCTTTTCGTTAGTGCGTATTTAAACATTGGATATTTGACAAGCGAAAGTAATTCAGCAACAGCAGCCTCTATATTCGTATTTGTCGCATGTACAAGACAGAGCAAAGAAAAGAACATGAGTACGGTGGAAGAAATGTGGAGAGAAATAAAGAACATAATTATATACTGAGACGGCACAGCAAGTACTAGGACATGAAGACAATATCATGCCATGGCTGCTGTATAGAAAACCACGCTTCGTTCTTATCTGATCTTTTGTGAATTTGGGTATGTGTAAAGTTGCACTGACCACTTTGCAAATTGTACCACGTGTGAGGATACTGCATCAAAGCAATCGTCCGGAGAGGGAAATGGCATTTTCCAATTTCGTTGTAAAGTGGCACTGTTGGGATAATAAGACATAGGGCCTAGAACTTGGCAGGGTAAGATAGAAATGTGCCATTGTCGTTCGTATACTATGGAAGACTGTAAGAAACTCTTGCTAAGCTTTGAATATACCCTGTGTCCACGAGTTGAACTTGTCTTCGTAGCCTTTCCACTTTACAAAATATTCCGTCTTACCTCGTCGTTTACGACTTTTCAGAATTTTTTCGACGGTATAAATATCGTCTTCCTTAAAAATTCTTTGCAACTCAAATTCATACAATTTTCCCTTTAATACTTACCCGTTCTTAATATTATAGCTCACACGTTACGGAATCGGTAGGCACACGTCTTATAATCTTAAAGATTTCCATTGACCAAGTTGGCAAATAGCCCTTTGGGAAAGCTATCCTAGCCTTTGCGATTCTAACTTTGTCATTTACTTCATAAGTCCATTTGGTCTGTTGATAAGATTATATGATTAAAACTAGATTTTTCTCCCTATATATGGGCCTAGGCCTAGACTCTAATAAACGATGTCACCAAATGACTTAATGAACTTTTAATTGTCACTGCCACTTGCCAGGGGACATCGTCAGGACCGGATTTGAACAGAGTGAGGCCCTAAGCAATTTCAATTAAGAGGCCCCACTTAAGGATAAAAACAGACAAAACGCACATTGCTAGATCTAAGTGTATTCCTAATGCATATTGCGCCAGTGATCCATGTTTGATCAACTATATACTGTTTGTCTTTATAACGAGTCGAATTGTAATTGATACACTTGTTTTATTCCTGTTTTTTATGGTATACATAGCCTACTAGAAATCACAATGAAATTTTATATAAACTTTTCCTGCATTTCTGCATCGCATAATCTGCAATAATGTCATCAAAAGGAATTTTGCGTATCGGTAGTTGTTTGCATTCAATGAAAATTCCAAGCTCTATGAGCAGATCGAGCTTATTCTGGTGCATCGTGTAGCGAAGTTCGCTTTTTTATGCGCTTGAGCTGCGAGAACGATCGCTCGCCAGTGCAATTTGCTAGGCCTATACCATTATATACTCAGAAACATACGAAGCACCACTTCATGGCTAGGACAAGTGCTTTTGATGCCCTCTCTGACAATGATGCCATACAAATCTTGATGACTGTATTTCCTTATATTCACCATTTCTCCAGTTGGATTGGAAGCTTTTGTTTAGCAGGAATTATTTTTCATCAGTATCACTTCTGTTTAATTAGAAACTATTATTTTTGAATCCAACTTCGATTTCAGCGAGATTGTTTTAATAAATCCTATTTCTATTTCAGTAAAAATTATTTTTATGAATCCGACTTCTATGTTGCAAGAATTATTTTCGTCAATTCGACTTGTATCTGATAAACACTGAAACGGTGAAAACCGTGAAACTCAAGGAATGGCGAATAATTATATAAGTCTTATGCTAAAATTTACCATCGATCAAACATTCAAAAAACGTGTTCTTCCTCACTTTCCGCATTAAACAATAATGTATCGGTTGTCGCAGGTTCTTTCCAGAAGAAATATAAATATCAATAAGTCGCAAGTGTTCAACTTAATTATTAAACAACCGAGGCTAAGAGCAAGTGTGTTCGATCTTACGCCTTAGCCGTATCAATTCCTAATAAAAAGTAAGATAAAATAATTGATTATAATCAATCGTGAACTAAAGAAAAAATCAGTGGCTTGTAATTTATAAGTTATAATTTATAAGCCACTGAGTTTTATTCTTTAGTTCACTTTTGGAGGCCCCCCAGATTCCGGAGGCCATAAGCACGTGCCTAGTTGGATTACATGTAGGCCTAGGGCCTAGGCCTAAATCCGGCCTGGACATCGCAATAGTATTTTGCAGTTTCTGATCTGACTTTGCGGGGGTACGCCAACATTCGATTTTTTTACTTGGGGGTACAATAAAAATAGTTTGAGAACCCCTGGTATAGATAGAGACCATGATTACATCTGCGCCAGATGACGAAACACGATTGAAGGCACAATTAAGAAACATGCAATTGGTGCACGATGCTCTCGTGTCGGACCAAATAGAACCAGACGAGGGCAGGGAGCTGTCGGACCTAGCTCGACCCTTGGCGGCGGGCGTTCTCAGACCGAGAACCGTTGACTACATGTCCCTTACACCACTCGAGCAGCATCCTGGTAAGATACCTGCAACCCCTCCAATATCTGATCTCTGCTCAACGAATCGTTCCGTTCTACACGCTGAACTGCCTACTGATTCTCTAGATTATCAGTCTTCGGATCCTACTCACATTCATCAGGCTTTTGCTCCCTCGTTCTCCCCGGTCGGTGACATAGGTCCAACGTCAACAATTGGCTCCAGGGGCGGCTATTATGTGCCATATTTACGCTACGCGTATCTCATACTCCAGCGTAGATATGGTCTACATCCGAATAACGATCATGGGTCAGGCGCAAACCTTTGCTCTGCGAATAACGCTACTCCCATTCTTGGGTAGGTGTAAGTCTCTACTCCCTAAGATGGCGTCCGTTTGTGACTCGAAACTCGCTGCATTCGACCACGCTTTACATGTCAAAATGTGTTTAAAACGTCTGCAATGGACTATCCTTCGTCGACAGCGAACATTATATTGGCTTTTAATTTCGCTGTCACAAAATATAAAAATTTGGCTAAATACCCTAGGAAACTGCATTCGAAGCGCCGCGTCATGGTAGAAATACCAATCCATGGGTCGCTTACCTAACGTAGCGACCCTTTTATCTGTTGTAAACTTGTAATTAGTTTGCTCTTGCATATTAAACTCCACAATAAATCAAACGCATGCCACGTGATTACCGTTTTAAATCGTTATTCGGATGTAGACCATATTTACGCTGGAGTATGAGATACGCGTAGCGTAAATATGGCACATAATAGCCGCCCCAGAAGTATAGGACCGACGACGTGGGTAGAGAATTCAACAGATGCCCACTCTTTCAGTAGGGAGGTAGGTAAAGGGCAGAGGTTCTCAATCGGTGTGTCGCGACACACTCGTGTGTCGCGACTCCACCGGCGGTGTGTCGCAGAAAAGTGGCTGGTGTGTCGCGAAGAATTTGTGTGTCGCGATTTAATAATGATTACAATAGGCCTAATCTTCGTTTATTTTTCAAACTGACATAACGCTATATGATTACATGAAATAATCTTAATTAACATCAATCTTGACTACTAAATTCTCACAGCATAGTCTTCGTTCGTCGTTCTCGCATTACACACTGACTTCTTACAGGTACTTTAAAAGTGTAGCGGATGACTGCAATGAGAATTCATTGCGCTTTATTTATCTTTTCCGTTTTGCCGCGATAGACCTATGGGGCAGGTATGACATTTGCGCCTACCTTTAAACGTGTTTGCGATCGCACCTGTGAAAAAGCTTAAACGACAATAAACAACAAACAACTCTTTGAGCTGAAATGCGATCACAGAATGAAGGACACGTATAAACAATTTTTAAGAACTCAGTTCTGGGCAAAGCTAGAATCTAGAAGTTTCGAATCATACTAAGGAATTTATAAAAATTCAATATAATATTACTTTTATTTATTAAATATATCTGCAATTTAGTATTTGAAATAAAAAAAATGATTTATGATAGCAAATTTGATATAAATAAACATGTTTAACTTTAACACTTTTCAATTCGAACGACATTCACATTATGCCGATTGAATGGTGTGTCGCTAAATTTAGTCGCAAGTTTTGGTGTGTCGCGGGACGAAAAAGGTTGAGAACCTCTGGTCTAGGGCCAAGTTCGCACTGCTTGTTTGGGAGAGATTGTAATAAATTGGACACTTCAGACTCTGATGTTGGGTTAAAGGCAGATAGTGATGATTGGGGTGGGGAAGACGGAAGGTCGTGAGTGGAGTAGGGTGTATCTGCAGATGAATCAATGGTAGATTTTGAGAGGAGTGATTGCAGAGAGAGACGGATCACAGAATGCCCGAGAAGAACCAACAAAATGAGTCAGCGATTGAAGAAGATGGTAGAGAGGGGGAACGGACATTATCCCCCCGGACATGATTCCCCGGACATGATCCCTCGGACATGATCCCCCCCGGACATATTCCCCTCGATTTTTCGTAAGACATTACCCCCCCCGGACAAAGTCCCCCCCCCACCATGAGCAAGTCGTAGAATAATGCCGTAACCGATAAGACTTCTCAGTGGCATTAACATGCAAACGAAAGTCCTTAATACTCCCTCCGCTTAGCATAACATTGTTCATTTTGAGCGTACAAGCATGACATTTTCTTTACAAATAGTTCATTTTATGCTAAAAGTTCCATGATATTTCCGCGCTTCGAAGTATTACTAGAAAGGATGATATTGCAGGTTTTCTGTAAACGAACGATAATATAGGCCGTTGCCTATAACGCTAAGCCTAAGCGTCAATAATTGTAGGCCTATACATATATATGCTTATATCCTAGCATCCGAGTTGCACAGCTAATGTGGCGCTAATCAACCTCTCCTTATTCGGAAGCTCAGCGCGAAAACGGGATCGTCACAAGGTCGACTCAGCCTTTCATTCGCCAGATGGTGTTGGTCAAATGAGTAGGAGGACGAAATGGACGCCTTGCATGGCTGTCAAACAGCTCCTGTAGTAACTTGCGTTATCCTTTCCTCCTATGACTTGCAATTCATTCTGTGATAATTGAAATTCATGCTGGGGTGTGTCAGTTTCAGATTATACGAAGATTAGTAATATGGCAAAACTTGTTAAACAGTGTCGTGTCTTCAGTAGGCAAATGACTAATTATTACAATTTATATCCTAGCATCCGAATTGCACGGCTAATGTCTCTGTACCATAAATTGTGAAGCACAGAAAAGTGGAAAATAAGCAGACGATGTAAAACGTACTCTTTGATTCCCGGTGTAATGATTGGTTTCTATTTAAGAGACATGTGAACATTTCTTGTGTGGTGAGAAACATACACAGGTAGTGATGTGTGAAAGTTCTGTTCGGTGGTGCGTTCTATAAGTTTAAGAATGTGACACAAGAACATGGATATTGATGATTAGGCATTTGCAAACATGGACGCATGGACAATATCAGGTACTTATTTGCAGCTGATGGGGCCTTTCACAAGACATATATTATAACTATGGTTGTTGTTCGATTAAAAATTTTAATCGAAATTAATCGCGCGATTAATTTTTTTAATCGCAATTAACTGCAAATTAATGGCAATACATTTTCTTCAAATATACTAATCTTAACTATTTTCTAAGGACCTCTGAAGCATAAAATTTTAATGACTGAATGCATTCTTTCTATTGCAAGCATATTTAATAACCTTTGGCTTAAACCTATTGAATTTCTGAATTAGTTTATTGAAAGCTTTGTATGACAGACAGAATTGAAACACTGTTCAAATCAGTCAACTGCTCAAATTTCGTTATTTTTTCCATTTGAGGCACCTTTAATTAAAATGACATAGGCCTGACTGTGAAATTAGACAACCGTTTTCTGACGATAGTATCAAAATTAATTATTTATTCAGCCAATTGTATAGGCAAACCAGTTTATTTACATTGCTCGGTTCTTATTAATTAACAGTAGAAGGTCCATTATTGAACCTCATTATTTAGTCACGATTTTTCACAAGAGGTTGCGGTTCTTGCCAAACCTCGTCCCAATTGTCCTTCTTTAAACGTTTATCATTTGAAACCTGAAATCCATTGGTCTTGAGTTCATCCAACGTAGTCTGGCGTCTGACGGGATGAGGATAGAGGAAACAACCTTAGTGGACGATGCGATGCGGCCGATGTCGACCGCTCATCGTTAGCGTCTAACGCATGTTTTGGTTCGCATGCAGGCGATAATAATTATTGAGCAAAGAATTGCTACGATAACACTCAAATTCTTTGTTGGAATATTTGACAAAGAATGTATCGCTAGTTTCAAGTATGAGCTTTCCGTTTAAAACAAATTTTTCTGCCTTTGATTCCATTTTATCCAGATCTAATTAACGCGCACGATTAATGCGTTAAAATTTTTAATCGCAAATTTTTTAATGCGTTAATCGCACGCGTTAACGCGATTAAATCAACAGCCCTAATTATAACAGATCACATAGCACATTCCGAGTCAGCTGTTACATTGTGAGTCAAAAGCATCCAATTGCTCACCCACTTTAATCTAATAACAGCCTTCATAATAATTTTTCTTCTACAGAAATATATGCAAATATTCATAATGCCCGATTTATCCGCAATGTGAGAATTGAGAGATATTTCTAGGAAAATTATGCCCGAGAATGAGGCACCTAATGAACCACTTAAACGATTTATAAGCAAATAAGTAAGTATTATTCTTTTTTATAACTCACTACCAAACAGCACTCTGGTGAACAAGTAGCACAATATCAAATTCACATAATAAGCTAACAAGACTAATTATTATTTGAACAACATTCTAGCTATAAATGTTTTTTCATGAGATTGATAAAATTATGACTAGTGCAATAATACTGAAAGCATCTGGTACTTTTCCTCTCAGTAGGCCTAGTTCTTGCATACAATAGCAATGGTCTACAAATTATTTTATGCAAATGCATATCAAGGCCCTTGAGTCATATACATGTATGCAGCATTGTACTTGACCAGTATTTAGTTATACAATCATAGTATAACTACATATTGTCTTTTTGGCCAAATGTATAGTGTCCACTATTCACGATACGAAGTCCAAAGTTATTCATTCAAGAAAAATAATCACAATGAGATCCATAAAAACTAAACTAGCAAATATTTGACTACTCAGTACTTAGATGCACGTACAATCTGTAACACCATTCAATATAACTACAGCCCTAGTTTACATTACTTTCAATTCCATGTAGGTTTAGACATAAAATACAACTTTAATCTGTTTTTAAATATTCACATTGGTAAAATTGATTAGTCAATGTGATATCTTTATTATCAGGCAGTTTATGTTTCATTACAAATGAAGGATCCATATTAGTACTCAATCAATGAATCAATCAGAATTTATATAGCGCCCCTTTAAGACATCTACTAAGATGTGCTCATCCAAATCACTCGCGAACACACTCCCCATCACATTGACACAGAGCGGTACATATCAGGTTAGTCTTAACGCTAAGACAAACTTTCTTGCATGCACAGCGTATCAACTCGCTGCAGATCTTAGATACTTGTGGAATGGTTGTCCAAAGTTTCATCCACTCTTGACCATCTTTTGTCCACCCACATTCACCTGGATCTTGATTTGCAACTGTTTCTCTAGGCAATGGCCCCAACAATGCACAGCCTGGTAAATTGACCTCTTGGCATGCTGGAGAAAAGCATAGGTGGGAGCAATTAAAGAGATCGGGACTTCTTAGTAAAAAGATTCATTCGTGCAGTATTCAGGTCAGCACATTCACTTGTTCGATCATACATAATGATAACAAATCTTTCCAAGACCGACAGTGTTGCATCATCCAGGCAGTCACCCACACTATTCAAATTAAGGAAAGCTTCGGTTACAACTTGGTAGACATTCCAGGCTTCCCAAGCAGTCTTTTTCCCCGTCCTCGAAAGCTTGAGTAGTGTCACAAGTCAGTGAGAGAGTGAAAAACTGGCAGAGCTGAACACTTTGTTGGTCTAAGTGCTTGTGACAGCTCGTGTGCTGCTATCAATCTCATGTTCCGACCAACACCAAAGTGTATCCAGAGCGAGAAAATAAGTCACAGTCTGTTTTAAGTTCTGCTACTTTTAACTGGCTGGCACTTCTTTCCTTCGATGCTGGCTTAAATGTAAACAAAGGCAATCTATTTCTGTGCAATGGTTCCAGGATTGAAACGTTTGCTTGCAGCCGCTCCTTGAAGAAATTCTCCATTTGGGTATTGCCTATTTTAAAAGAAGTGTTGTGCAGACTGCTCTATCTGTGAGTGTCCAAAGATAACAGATCATCTGCATCTGTTTCACTGAAAACATTGCCTGTGTCATCAAAAATTTCTATTAAATTCTTGACTTCTGCCTTATAACGCTTCTGTTACGAAAGTCTTTGTTCATGGTGTTTGCGGTCTTCTGAATTATAATTGATATTACCCTCAAATTCTTACAAAATTAGTATGACTTCAGATCCAGCAATAATCTAATAGCAGAGTCATTCTCGGTCGGCCCGACTGCCCCAAGAGCATTTAATTTTTCATGAGCCTGGTCTATAGAGATGTTTGAAAACTTTCTATTACACTTTGAAATTGTAAAATGAAAAGCTTCAAATTCAGATGCAATAGCTGGATGGATTTCAAATTCAGATGCAATACCTGGATGGATTTCTCTTAAAGTAGATATATCTCTCAAGTGTACATGATCCAACTAGCATAATTGTGGCATTTTCGGCCACAGGATACCGACCGTTGAGTTAGTACCTGTGAAACAATGCTGGAAACGCGCTTAAAGTAGCCATATCGCGTCTTTAGCTCTCCTATAGGTAGAAATAGGTCCAAGAGTATAAAAAATTTAAGTTCGTCAAATAAGGTTAATTTAAGGCGTAGAATTAAGTTTAGGCATAGGGAAACCGTTAGAAAGAAAATGGTGAAGATCGGACAAAAATTGGTTTTCTATACGGAAGACCAAATACACGTTTTAAGCCAAAGTATAGTGTGCAAACAGCTATATTCAAGTGGAATAGAGCCTGCCACACGGTGTTCTGCCTATAGTGTAGAGTAGTGGCGAGTATGAATTTGATTTATCTCTTTGATCTCTGCGCAACGTTTTCACAGTGAATGTGATCAATTGACAGTGCTGAAGTGATTCCTTGGTGAATTCGAGAAAAATATTGTATACGTTCGAATCCGTACCTACGGAGGTTGTGCATAGTGGCCTGCGACGACGATCTAGCAGTGGCTGACTTGGGCTAAGATCGCGCCAGGTGGTGTCGGTGTTGTCGGTGTTTGATCCTCAGTGAAAGTCTTCTTATATTGAATTTCTTGCGCAACAACGGAGTGTGCTTGTCTACTCCGCGCCTCGAAGTGTTTTCAGTGAATCGTGTTAACTGCATCATCGCCTGCACGTAGATCCGGCGGTGGCTGACTTGGGCCTCACCCCGCCACGATCTCGTCAGGTAGTTACGTATTGAACCGAATGTTACACGTAGAGGGGAGTGCCCTCAATTGAAATACACATACATATTACTTTACGTTCGTGAGAGTGACAGTACGATTGTGACCCCGTGAGTTAATACTGGTTCCGGTGAAGTGCGTAGAAGCGGCACCGCGCATGCGGGCTACCCGCAGCACAGAAAGTCTTTGAGGAGAAGCGCGGCTCCTTACGTCCACGAGTTATATCTTTGCAAGTGTTTTCTTTTTCTGCCCAGTGATTTCTATGTTCACGGTGATCTTCAAGCGATTGGCGTGATCAAGAGTGACTGTGCCGGTGTTTCCTCGTTCAGTGGTTGCCCGCGGTGGACCCGGTCCACGCGGCTATCGCACGATCCCATCGCGTGAGTGAGAGTTACAGATACTTGTTTGGCTGGGAGACACTGGGCCGTCTCCCGCCAAGAAAGCGCTCGCTTTCGGAGCGTTGACGGGAGATAGAGTTACCTAGTTCGGTTGTGACTACGTGAGTGCCTGACGATCTGGCCATCATCACTGGGTAGTAGTTACCGCCTCGTCGTTGAGAGAGAGAGAAACAATACCTGCTCGGGATTGCCCTCAGGTCATATTGAAATACATTATACTTACGTCTTGCATACAGTGTTCACATATTTGCCTGTGCGAAGGACCCGGCGTCGGTAGGCCTCAGCACCCTACCCGCCACGGTCACGCCCGGGTGCGTGATTCCGATTCCCACTCTTAAACAAGGATCTCATCAATATTCATAAACCTCATTGTGGAAGAAGCGAAGACCATAGGGGGAGAAGGTAGTTGATGTTAGCAGTTATTGGTGAAGCTGTAGGCTATTAGCTTCACCAACAACTGCTAAAGAACCAACGGAAGAATCTTAAGAATCTAATGACGACACTAACCCTAACACTAAGCCTAACCGACCCTCACGACCGACACTAACCCTAATACTAAGCCTAACCGACCCTGACGACGCAAAAATCTGAAGAATCTAATGACGACACTAACCCTAACACTAACCCTAACCGACCCTCACGACGCGAAACCTTACCCTATACGCGAAGGACACCATGCTTAAATTTACCTATAAAGAGCCGTAAAGTGACACATAATTACCTGTCCAAATGTTCCTCCATACGTAGGGTAATTATTTCTAAGAAATTTGAAACGTTTTACATTGCAATTCGTGTAAAATCGTGAGAGCCTGCCGACGCGCACGTGTTGTTGACAGTTTAGAAAGGGATGGTCAGAAATTGTACTCCACAACCTTCTCCCCCCTATATGGTCTTCGCGTCTTCCACAATGTAATCATTGTATTCCTCTATGAGATCCTTGTATAAGAGTGGGAATCGGAATCACGCCGCCCCGGTGAAGGGAAAACCGCATTCATCGGAGACGCCTCGACTCCGTCGGTTCGAGGGTGATAATACTGAACGTGAATACCTATACCTTTTGCCTACTGACTGTGTTGGTGACTACATTGAAAGCTTCGACGCCGCTTGGTCGTTGAGTTGCGCGGGCGAAGGCGCATTTCATTCGGACGCCGTCCTTCTATCGAGAACGCTTCGGGCGTCGCGTGAATTCAATCCTAGTCTTCCGTCTTCTTACCTTTGTGGTGAACATCTGTTACATTGGGCCTCGGGTCGCGTGGAGAAACGCGGCTCCGTACGCCCGCGAGTGTAATTCTGTAATCTTTGGTCTGTCGAATATCTTCAATCTTCACCTTTTGGTCTTTGAGTCGGCCAATAGAAGGGTCGCATGTGCATGGTTTAGGGTTGAACTCAGCTGCCCTAACCGCTCCCTGTAGTGTACGCAGCGTGTCCCGGGCATAGGTCATAAGTTAATTTAGATAAGGAATCTTGTATGTTGTAGCTAATTTTTAAGCCCCGTACATTTTTAAGGATGCTGGCCTGTTAGTGGTTACCGCGAATCAAAAGTGTTACCGCGAATCAAAAGTGTTACAAAGGTCAGTGATCGTTGGCGCCTGATACTGCAAGGGACAAACGGTTGCAGTGTACGGTGGTGCGCGTTTCCTTTCGGATAGCGGGCGCTGATTTGAGAGTGAGAGAAGCACGTAAGCGCCTGGCAAGCGCCGTGGAATTGGTTTCGGCTAATTTGGTTGTTGTGTGGCGAATAGGCGCCACAAGAGATATGCGCTATAAAGCGCGACCGGTAATATAAAGCGCGACCGTTAGTGTAATGCCTGTGAGACACAGCTGGAAGCAGGCGAGAGCGAAGATGAGGCATTTATAGCCGAATCGCTTATGGAGCTCTTTTAGGTAAGTTAGGGCCCGTAGTATAATAAAATTTAGGCTGGCCTGATAGACTTAATTTAGGGCGTAGGTTACGGAGAAATCGCTTAGGAAGAGATCGACACAAAGATCGTGAAGATCGGATAATAAATAAATTTATGGCGAATTATTGAAAATTTTCTGTAGCACACTCTCCTGCTAAGAGCATCAATCGTAACGAAAAATGCCGGTGGAATAAAGCCTGCCACACGGTGCTGAGCCTTTAGTGTAGGATGGTTGATGCTCATCCTATTGTATTGTATTGTATTTAAACATTTATAAAGCGCCTCTAGTAGGGTAAACCGTTCAGAGGCGCTCCCAGTGCGCAAGGCCCCGTGAGAAGAAGCAGGTTTTGAGAAGAGACAGAGCAGAGGAGAGACTGACAGACAGAAGAGTTGAGCGAACAGAAGGAGACAGAGAATTCCAGAGAGAAGGACCAATTGAGACAAAAGATCGAGACTGAGCCATAGCAGTTCTAGACCGGGGAACCAATAGGTCAAGTCTGTTGGATGAGCGAAGTGGACGGTGGGAGGAAGCTGAGTGAGGACGAAGTAAGGTTTTAGTCAGATATTTTGGGGCAAGACCCCGTTGAGACTTTAGGATCAGAGTGAGGATCTTGAACTGTGTGCGAGCACGTAGAGGAAGCCAATGAAGTTCATCAAACATAAAGGTAGAGATGTGAGAGTACTTGGGAAGGCGGGCAATTAATCTAGCAGCTGAGTTGAGAACTGACTGAATCGGTGAAAGACGAACTTTAGGAAGACCAATGAGAAGAGAATTGCAATAGTCAATACGAGAACATATGAAAGCATGAACTAAGGTAGTGAAGATGGAGGAGGAGACAGAGCGACGAATGACTCTGAGGCGTCTTAAGTGAAAATATGATGAGCGTGTCAGATTGGAAATATGCTCAGTAAAGGTAAGTGAGCTATCAAGTACTACACCCAAACTTGAAGAGAAGGAAAACAATGGGAATTTTGCAGAGAGAAGAATAAGATCAAGCTTATGGAGCTGCCGAGGAGTACCTAACCAGATAAATTGAGTCTTTGAAGTATTAAGAGAAAGGCGATTAGAAGACATCCATGAGTGGAGATGATTAGTGAGAGATTCAATAAGCCCAACTAGAAGCAGCTGGGAAGAGGGGGGACCATGGACAAATGCCTGGACATCGTAAGCAAAGAGATGGCCAGCAGCACTACAGATCGGAAAAAGAGAAGAAATGTCAGCCGTGTAAAGAATAAATAGGGGAGGCCCAAGAACTGAACCTTGAGGAACACCCAGATTAACATGAACCCATTGGGTTCGAGAGTCACCAGATATAATCATTTGGGTTCTTTCAGAAAGGTACGACTGAAACCAAGATAATGGGAGGCCCTTAACACCATAGGAGGTCTCAAGACGCTTGAGAAGGATATCATGATCAACCATATCAAAGGCTGAAGAGACATCATAGAGAGCCAAAAGGGTGAGCTCAGACCTATCAACAGCAGAATAGATTTCAGATAATAGAGAAACGAGAGCAGTCTCAGTGGAATGGTGGGTCCTAAAACCAGACTGATTTGGAGGAAGGAGACCAGATTGCTCAAGGTAGGGTAGAAACTGCAGAGAGACAAGACGTTCAAGTGTCTTAGAAAGAAAGGAGAGATTGGAGATAGGCCGATAATTTTGGTCAATGCATATGAACACTCTTCATTACATTGATCGCTCCGCATCTGAATCGCATTGAGGGCAAGCGATTGGCATTGTGCACGTCTCCTCTGTGAACCCGGAAAGACAATTGGCTGTTTTGAATATCCGCACACGCGGAGGTTATACGTTTGACCCACGGTGACGATCGAGCGGCGGCAGACTGGGCATCGCCCCGCTACGACGCACCAGGGAGAGTTGGTTGGTGGCTCATCCCGTCTTACTTGTGAATGTCTCCCGGCACACGGTGCCTTGGTTAACGGTTTCCTATTATCGATAGTACCGTTTGGTATTTGTCGGATCAGACCCGCTGAGTGCTTGCAGCGTTAAAGAAAGCAGTTTTACCGCATCGTCTGATCGAAGCTCCGGCGTGTGTAGGACTCGGCCCCCTATCCGCCACGAGCCCGTCAGCTCACTATACATCTTGCCACCAGGCGAGATAGAGAGAAAGGACAGTTTTCTTGGCCCTTGTGGTATACGAGTCTCTTTCCGCTTGTCACAAATGCCTGACAGGGGTTGCCCACAGGTATAACGTTCATAACACGCGATTCCGATCAGCTTAAACACAGTATCTGAGGACCGCCTCTTGCTCGCGTTCGGAGCATCGGAGTCCCTCGGAAGGCATCGACCGAGTTCCCGTCGCGCCGGGAGAGCGCATCTTACGACCTCGTCACCCAATACAGTACTCCGTGCTGATCTTGCATGTCGGTAAAGAACACCAGGAGAGACTCTCCGTGGTGAATAGTTGATAACCATTAACTGGTGAAGGGATCGCCAGCCGAGAGTTCATTACGTGAAGTCACAGATTTCATTTCTGGTCGGGCTTCGGACGTGCCGCGACTCGTTCGCTGGACATTCCTGCTCGGGACCATTTGACCCTCGGTGAACGTCGGTTAATCTGCACGGCCGACCTAAACGAGCGCGCAACCGTAGATAAGCGGTAAGGCCTCGTCCGTGAATTCGAGTCACCTATTACCGGCCCGAAGAAGAATACTGGTTACATTTCTGCCTACGATTGGAAGGCGGTGCTGGTGACTACGTTGAAGGCTTCCACACCGCCGGGTGCATTTCATTCGGACGCCGTCCGCCCCGGACGCGCCGTCATACAGTGTCGCGGGCGCTGCCCGGCCAATCGAGCGCGCTTCGGGCGCCAGTGAGTCTTTCGTCTATCCCGTTTGATTGTGAACGTCAGTTACCTGTGCGCTCCGGTCTATTCATCGGTTTGGAAGTGCAAAGTTCATCGCACTTTCTTTCCCTTGATCGATCGTTAAGACCCGGTGCGGTCGAATACGCCAGTGAGAGTTAACGATAAGTTTACCCGTAAGCGCCGGGTAGAGGCGACAGTAAGTAAGGGTGCAGCCCCCTTAATTCTGTCAAGCGTAGTGTACCTGAACGTGGTCGGTCGGGGAAATCCTCGGCCGACGCGTAATTACAGTTACTGGTTGAATTGAAGGGCGAAGTGTGCCTTTTCGGCTCTTCGGCGTGAGGTCGGTTCAGCTCCCGCAGAGGCATCGACTCCAGGTCCTAGTGTCGTTGAGTGTCATACTCGGTGGAATTTCACGTTACGGTCCTGAAAAGTGCATCAGATTGTGCGGCGCATACGATTTGCCCGTGAAAGTGTCAAGAAACCGAGTCTAGCTTGCCGCGGTTGGGAGCTAGAGACATATTTGTGATTTCATCGGCGCCCGCGAAGAGACCGAGCGTCCGCGCAACGAAAACTTTGTGCTACTGCCACGCTGCCATCCGTGGTCGGATTCGTCCAATCTTGGTGTCAGATTGTTTGTCTCCACAAGAGGAGTACTTTACATGTGGAAAGTTAGTCAGTGACGGTTACGGCTTCAACGGAAGAAGCGCGCAAACTTGGTTTCCCCCGGCCCTCGCCTAGCGAATACAGGCCAGCAACGCAAGACCGAGCGACCGCGAAATGGGTCGAAGTTTACCGGACAACTTTGTCAATCCTGGTCCGATCTACGTAAACTTGGTGTCAAACTGTTCGTCTTGGTGAGAGAAACGTTTTACCTGTTGAGAGTTAACGAGTGTGAGTAAAAGTCCCGACGGTATAATCTCGCGAAGAGTTTCTTCCGGTCTTTCGCGAACCGTACGCAAAGGGATAGACGTGCGTACGGCCAGCGGCGCCGCCCCAGCGAGCGACCGCCCCGTACAGGTCTGTGTTGGAGCAACGCGGCTCCATAAGTCCGCGATTGTATGAAATTGTAATCTTGGCTCTTACGAGTATCTTTACTTTCACCTATTGGTCTTCGCGTCGACCAAGTAGCAGGGTCGTGAGTGTTCACTTAGCCATACCGGCTGTATTTGTACGTGTGGGTTGAAGTCCACGGTAGACCGGGCCATCCACCGGTCGAGAGAGTGTAACTTTGTTATTTGTGGTACGATCTTTACAAAGTTGGTGTCAGATTGAACGTCACGCCGAGTTCTATCTTGTATACGTGTGAGTGAGTTACCTGTTCCTTGGGAAGGGCTTCGGAAGGCACTTCATAAGCCGTCGCCCGTGTATTTTCCCCTGTACGTATCTTTGCCAGTTTTGATCCGATCTGGTCGATCTTGGTGTCAATCGTTTCAGCGCACCAAGACGACCGTGACTGTAACGCCAGTGAGAGAGTATCCTTGGTGGATTAAACGGTGAAGGCTCGACAAGCTTTTCTTCGCCGAAACTACGGTTTTCCCCGCCAGGTCGAGTAATTCGTAGTCGCAAAGTTAGGGTTAAACGTAGCTGCCCTAACCGCTCCCTGTAGTTTACGCAGCGTGTCCCGGTTCCATAAGTCATAAGTTAATTTAGTTAAGGAAGTGTGTATCCCGTAGCTAATTTTTAAGCCCCTTATACGGGAGCGATGCTGGTCTGTAGACAGTAATCGCGTGTCAGAAGCGTTACAAAAGTCAGTGTTCGTTGGCGCCTGTTGCGGCCAAGAGCAGACAAGTTCTGCGGACGGTGGTGCGCATTTCTTTGCGGATAGCGCAGTGTACAGAGAGGAAGAAGTACGAGAGCGCCTGGCAAGCGTCGTAGTCCTGGTTACAGTTACTTTCGCTGTTGCGCGAATTGTACAATAGTTTCGCTTCCCAGCGAACTATACGGGTGGTCTCCCTAAAGGCCTGGTACCAGAAAAACATACACAGAGAATCTTGACGGTCTTGTAGCGGACGCAAGACGATGGCTGTGGCACAGTATCGTGTAGGGTTGAATCCCCTGGAGTGGAGTTGGTTTCGCCTCCTATGGCCGGCCTCATGGCAGCGCCAGGTATTACCTGTTGGAAGTGACGGCGCGTCGGTGGCTCAGTGTAACATGGTGCGGAGGCGGCCCGATCATGTGGAGATGAAAGCAAAGGTGGCAGCCGCGAAGGGGAGTTCCAAGCGAGGGTCCTCTGCCCGAAGAGTGAACCCTGTTTCGAGGATTGGCCATCCTGGAGCTCGGGACGTTACCCCCAAGGTGACCTCGAGCGGGGTAGTGTCAGGATCCGACGCTTCGGAGCTGTATTCCCTGTTCCGGGCCTCTTTGCAGAGACATTCTTCTCCGGTGGCACAGATACGAGTAGAAGAGATGATCGATGGGCCTGGTGACGAGATGAGGCACCGTGATAACGCGGAGCGGACCGATGAGCGCTACAGTTGTACGATCGGGCGCATTTCCTTTCGGATAGCGCACTCGAGAGAGAGACGTACGCGAGCGCTTGGCGATCGCCGCGACTTCGAATAGCCCTGGTTACGACGAGTTTGGATAAACGACTTGTGTGATACCTGAACGGATTTTGAATTATCGCGTCTTAGCTAAACAAGGGTGGTCTCCCTAAAGGCCTGGTACCAGAAAAACAATAATAACGCTAGTTCTGACTGTCTTGTCGCGGTTTACGAGATTATGGTTGTGTCACAATTTCGAATAGAGCTAAATTCCCTGGAATGGGCTTGGTTTCGTGCTCTTTGGCCAGCTGAACGTCAGTGTCAGGTAATGCCCGCTGGGGGCAACAGCGCTTCATCCGTTCGATGTAACATGGTGCGAAAGAGACCCTATCAGTCAGGGAAGAGAGCAAAGTCGGTGGCCGTGAAAGGGAGCTCTAAGCGCGGGTCCTCTGCCCGAAGAGTGAACCCTGTGTTGAGGATTGGCCATCCTGGAGCTCTGGACGTTACCCCCAAAGGTGACCGCGAAACGGGGCAGAGTCGGGTTCCGACGCTAGCGAGCTCTTTTTCGGGCCTCTTTGCTCAGGCAATCTTCCCCGGTGGAAGAGGTAAGAGGAGATGAGATGGTTGGT
The DNA here is from genome assembly GCA_949752735.1 of Lumbricus terrestris. Taxonomy (NCBI): domain Eukaryota; kingdom Metazoa; phylum Annelida; class Clitellata; order Crassiclitellata; family Lumbricidae; genus Lumbricus; species Lumbricus terrestris. Next base: position 6,030,392 of record OX457051.1, on the reverse strand, counting down.
CTGTCCGGGTACGATTTGAGGCACCATGGAGAGCGGGGCGAACCGTTACATAATGTGTATGGTCAAGGCTGAAAAACCATGGTAGTAAATGTAAAATGTAAATGTAATCGCATATTTATATAGCGGCTGTGTTATGGCTTCGACCCTGAGGGTGAGATCCTTCACCACCGCTACTCCACGTTTATATTGCGACCGAGCCACCCGCAGTAAAGATCCGAGAAATTAATCTCTGACCGACCGGGAATCGAACCCGGGCCGCCGGCGCGGCGAGCGGGCTACCAACCCACTCGACCACCGAGGATCTCTGTCTAGTAGAGAGCGAATCGAATCAACATATAAATCAAAATTTCCTTCTCTTATTCACCTTATCAATCAAGGTCGAGAACCATGTTCCACTATCGAAACTGAGATGAGATCTTTTCCTTTTCCGATCTCCACTGGAGAACAGGCAACCTGTCTTCTTCTTTAATTACTCTGCAATATTTAGAGTAACAGTGCCTCTGACAAACATATAAAGCAGCAGCTGTCACCGTATGGGTGTAGCGTGTTTCTTTTAACATGTGATGCATGTATGAAGGATTCCACAACTCCACAGGTTGCCACACCAGCATTAATTAAGCATTGCATCCAACCAGAACCTGAGCTGCCATCTCAATGTGCATCATTACGACAAATTTATCTTCTCCGAATTTCTCAGGCCGCACTGGCCTGAGAAATTCGGAATTTGCTTTGCCAAAGCATACAGCGGTTGATCAAATGTTATCACAGGTATCTGATTTGAGTGTAAATGGTTCACAGCTGCCTGAACGACAGTGAAAGAGTGCCTAATCATAGCTATTGTATTGGCACTATGCCGAAACAAAGGCAGCAATGCTATAACAGGTAAGCGGCTGACATTCTTTCTGTTCTGCTTCAGCAAATGAACCCTGCCCATTAAATATTTTCTGGTTCTGAATCGGACTGAATGCAGTTCATCATTTTTTTAGCCACTCATTTTCAACAGTTGTTCAACTATAGCATGGGACATTGAATCATTGGAATAATGGGATTTGACTTTGGAGCATCTTTGGAACATCATGATCTGAGTAAACAAGGCAGCACAATGTCAGATGACAAATTGGAAGCAGAATCAAATGGTTTACTGATAACACGTTCAATCCCAGCGTTATTAACAGTGAGAAACTGCTTCAAAGAAATAGCTGTTCCATGAAAAGACGATTTGTCTGTTTCAGAGTGAGGATTATGATCAATGTTGTCAACAGCTGCAACTGTGAAGAGATTACTCCTGAGAACAGGGGGACACACGAGCTGGTCAGAATTAAACTGTTGACAAACTGAATTTCCCAGTTTGTTAGTGATCTGAAGAACTCTGTCATGTGATATTGACAGACCAAGTGTGATACATTTTGTCTATCAGTTTCTTTTTACGCGGTGTGGAATGTCATCAGGCCCATATACATCGTCAGCGGGGTTTCCTGGCTTTGTAAGTATCGGTTAACAGGCATCTGTGCTGCAGTTACATCAACTGTTTTGTGTGGTCTTTTCACAGCATTGAAAGTGATGAGCTGAGAAATAGATAGTGCTGCCTGATTATTGCTGTCATTGCCATATCCAGGACCTTCAAGGAGCATTCCTATAAAAGAAAGTAGAATTTGTGGCACTGATTTTTTTTGCTGGCTTCATCAAATGACCCTGCGAAAGATGAATCCTTCCTCTAGAACAGATCATTTCTTATCAACTTGACAGCATGCATTAAATGGACAGCAGTATGATCAGAATTTTCTCTAATTTGAATCAACGCTATTCCCAAGTTAATAGTCCACGTGGAATAGCATTCAAATCAGGACAGTTTTATAGCAATCGCTCTTTGAACCTGGTAGAATTTGTCTGCACATCAACGCCAACAAGAAACTTCAGTTGATTTAAATACAAATCTTTGAGTTTATGGAGTGTAAAAACTGTTGGTGTGCTCTCTGTTATTCGGATATCTTCAACATATCCTACGACATCAGCCAAAGCTAGTGATTCAGCGTTAACCTTTGATACATTTGGATTAGTGAAAATTTCCTCTGAAACTGACTGACTGTAAACGTGAGGCTTTCCTGTAAAATGCTAGCAAACATGAGGGGTGATACCGTGCTTCAAGTGCAACAAGATCACCTTGGGCCAATTTGGTCAAAACATTGTGATCCTTGGTCAATTCAGCACATTTCTGCACCCTATCAGTGAGCGGCTTTGTCATAACTTTGCGCTTATTGTCTTTGCCCTCCTCGGCTGCACAAAAAAACACAAAGCAGTGTCTACAAACCCTGATGTAGTAAGTGTACTCCGAACGATCTTAGAAGGATTCTCACATTCCTCGTCAGACTCCGGCTGTCTTTCTTTAACGACATCTGGATCATTCTCACTTGGTATTTGAATTCGTTTGCGCAAGCGTTCAAGGGCAGTTGGATGCAGCAGACTTCTACATTGTTTGTGTCAGCCAGCATTGTGCCTTCTGCATGTATCTTCTACTCCATCTCCTTCATCCCAGAGGTAAAAGTTAACTCCTGCTGGTAGCGAGCCAACTTCCTTGAATCCATTAAAGTCATCAGACAAGCTTTTGTAGCCAGATCCTACATCAGTCCTGTTAGACACACCCGGACAACTGATTCGTTCTCGAGAAACTCTTTGGCAAAATATACACAAATTCCAATTTAAAGTACTTTGTAGTTGGTAATGTATCCATTTAATTTAAAGGCCCAGAACTGAACTAAGATCTCAGCAAGTTATCTGTATGAAATACCTAAACAAAATAAAAGAGTTACGTACAGTGACAAAGACATCTTTGCTAATGAAAACACTAAATAAATAATTATTATCGCTACTATTTGATTAAATGAACAATTAACCTGATTATTGACGCTAAGCGGAGGAAGTTTTATGACATTTCAACTTGAAATTACCGAATGGGTAGGGTATGTATTGCAAGAGCCAGGAAGCCTCAATTGTCAAAACCAGTTTTCGAGTTTTCGGTGAAAATGCATGAAAATGGACAATAGTAAAAAAAATGCAGTGAAGGGATGAACTCAATCAATTTTCTTGTTCGGGGGTCGTCATAACTTTCGAACTGTTGCCAATGGGTCGCCGCACCGCTGATCAAGATGTTCTGTGTAGCAACGGCTAGTTTGGTCGTCTGATACGCTCTGGTCGCCACTGCAAATTCAACTGGATGATCGGATCCATTACTCAGCATAATACAGACATTTTGAGTTGCACATAGCTTACGCATTTGATCCCAATTAATTAATGTAGCCTAATAGAATTTGTGTCGACTCTGGGCAGCACTTCTGTGCCAATAACAAGTGGTTTTGTGTTCATTCTTTCTAGTCTTGTAGCATCCTTTAAATGGGACAATTTCTATTCAATGAAATGAACAACTAATGTTAGCACAAAGACCAGTTGCGGCGACAGGGAGATAGGAGGCTAAGCCACCAAAAAGTCGATAAATTTTTTCCGCATGTAAAAACATTTAAAAATGAAATTTTGGGCGAAACGCAAACATATGTCACAAAGTTTGTCGGATGAAAAAGGACCATTTTCCAAGATGTCTACCCAAATGACTAAAAAATGGTCGTCAGAAATTTTGACGGCCGAACTGGAAAATGTTGAGCCCCCAAAACTGAAATCCTGGCTCCGCCACGAACAAAGACGTTCGTGTACGATGCTCTATTCAGGAGTTGCACACAGAGTCTATTTAAGGAACTTGTGTTTTTGACTTATGGGATTATTAGTAGTTATCTAGAAATGATCTCAATAATTTCGACATTTACTTTGTCTGTATGCGCACTTGTCAGTGCTGTTTTTAAGGAGTTTTTAGAACTGCACCGTTCCTTTCCCATCCTCCATGGTAAATTTCGTCCGATCCGAGCACAATGAACTTTGTTGGCAGTTTTCACTGTACGTAAGTGCTTCTACGACAGCACAAGTCACTTAGTTAGAACTGCACATATTGTGTGCAACTGCACGTTTAAAAAAAGTCCTGGCACTCAGAGGCACTCTTGACTACGCGGCGACTTGAGGTGGATTCGAACCTGCAACCATCAAGCTGCAAGGCTATGAACTGTATTGGTGTAGTGGTGGCGTCGTTGTCTTGAAGCTGGAGGGTTCGAGGTTCAAATCCAACTGAAGTCGCCGCGTAGGGACTTTGATCAAGTCCTTCATTCGCAATTGCTCAGCGCTTCGGCGTGAAACTCCGATGCAGTGTCCGCTCTGCAGTCGGGAGCGCCTCAGAGTGGGGTGTTTGAAGGGGCGCTATAACAAGTGCACATACAAACAAACCCACTACATCACCGAGCCCCACTTATCATAATTTAAAAAAAATTAAACCTGTAACAAAGAATCCTTCTGCACACTCTATTTAAATCAGACCTATGAAAAGAATGTGTTGGCTTGTTAGTATAGATTTTGTGGTTTAAGGGATAAATACTGTATGATGCTTAAAAAAGTATGTGATAAACTACGATCAACATTGTAAAATTTTATTGTCAGTAGTGTTGTAAATAATGCAGTCTTTCTGCTAAAAACTAGTCATAGGTCCAAAAATGTGACTCAAATTCTCCTCGACATTACTATCATATCTTGGCAAAATATAAAACTTGTGCTGGTCCTAAATATTGCAGTTTTGTTCCAACTGGCAACAAATGGTGCGTTGGAGAAAGAACAAAATTGATGTTGAAAATTTTCCATGGCAGATGCGACCACCACCTCATTCCCCATTTTTCTTTACAGAGAAAAACCAGAGCAAACAATATCAACTATAAATGTTACTTTTATGTATTTTCATACGATAATTGACTTATGAAAATTCGAGAATTTAGTGTTTTTGAAGGTAAATAATTATTAACCTTCATGTCATGTCAATCGCCGACTTCGCCGCGCGACGGTTGGCCACGTGCATGGACTATAGCTCTCCACTGCCGTTTTTCGCGTGCAGCGGCGAGGATTTGAGATCTGGAAAGGTGGGACCAAGAAAGAGCGTTGTCAATCCATCTAATACGCGGTCTGCCCTTGCGTCGATATCCTTTCACGTGACCCATTATGGTGGCTCTTTCCACGCAATCCTGAAGGAGCCCGATGAAGTGACCGAAATAGGAGAGTTTGCGAGCCTTGATGAGCTCTGGTGTCGTTCCGGCACGCCGATAAACTTGCTCCGTAGTCAGCTTGAGCGTCCAAGAAATGCGCAGAAGCTTACGGGTACATTTGCTCTCGAAACTCTGGATCTGCTTTTCCTCCCCTTTTTGAGCACCCACGATTCACAACCATAGGTTGCGACTGACCAGACCAACGATTTCATCAAGCGATGCTTGGTTTGGGTACTAATGGATTTGTTCTTCCAGACCTTCGTAAGCCTCACCATGACTGCCATACCCATGGCCAGTCTGGACTTAATATCGTCTGCACAGTTTGCATCGCTAGAAATTTTGCTGCACAGATATGTGAAGTTATCCACCTGTTTGAATACACCGCTTGGGACAGAAATCTTGATGACCCTATCAGTGTTGGTCATAACTTTCGTCTTTGCAGCATTTATCTTACATTTATCCGTACTCATCGGCAGCGGATTCGACCCGATTGACGAGCTCCTGGAGTTCCTCTGACGATATAGCGATCAAGAGGATGTCATCCGAATATCTAAGATTACTGATGGTCTTACCTCCAATTCTGAAGCCCCCTCTGAACTCGTCAAACGCCTTACGCATTACCTGTTCCGCCAGGATGTTAAATAGGCAGAGCGAGATGTTACAGCCTTCCATGGACCACAGTTGACAGTGTTGCACCATGTCGAACGCTTTCGTAAAGTCGACGAGGAAGAAGTAGAGAGGCTGGTTTCTCTCGTTTGTCTTTTCCACGATGATCCGGAGGTTCGTAATCTGATCACGGGTGCCTCGGTTGGGTCTGAAACCGGCCTGTTCGGAGGCAAGTTCATTGTCAAGCTTGGTTTGAATGCGCTCCAGGATGACTCGGAGGAGAATTTTGCTGGCATGTGACACTAGCGCGATGGTCCCATAGTTCTCACAACAGAGCAGATCCCATTTTTTGGGTAGAGGGATAAAAACCGATTGTGTCCAATCGTCGGGCCAGACTCCTGTCAACCATACATCAGTACAGATCTTGTACTTGTTCATATTGTTCATGGTGAGAGTCATATCACCACCAAATCTGAGAAGCTCGGTGGCAACCCCGTCTGGTCCCGAGGCTTTGTGCAAAGAGGCTTTAAGCAGAGCGCGTTTGATTTCTTCTCGCAATGGTGGCGGTTGTCTTTCCATACTTTCGAGCGTTATCTCATCTTCATTGCCTGTGTAGAGTCTCTCGCAATAAGCCTTCCAACGTTCATTGACTTTCACCGGATCAACTAGCTTCTTTCCAGAGATGTCTTTAATAGCTACTTTACGCGCCTGAAACGGTCTGGTGAGATTTTTGACTGTCCTATAAACCGGCCTGCAGTTTCCACGCTTTGCATTTTCTTCCAGTTCGCAAAAAAGAGCATCAAGTTCGGCTTGTTTGTCTCTCCTAAGTCTTCTTTGAACTTCCCCTCTTAGAGTCTTATATTCCAGGGGTGATTTCGTCTTGGCTTCACGATAAGCGCGAAAGTGTCATTTGAGATCCAGTTTTACGCTTCTCCGAGTCCTTGGGAATAACCTTTTGCGCCGATTCTATGGTGATATTTTTTAGTTGAGACCACAAGTCAGTGGGAAGACTGGTTTCTGTAATGCAGCTTAAAGCAGCAACTGTATAATCATGCTCCAACTGCGCGTCGTGTAATTTGTCCAAATCTAGAAGTTTGGGTTTAAGAAAGACAAGAATGAGATTGGTATCACAAAAATATCAAAAATACTAAATTCTCGAAATGGTTATCGTTGAGTCTACTGTGCACGCTTCTTATTCATTTTAGCACAATGCACAGCTGAAGAGTGTTCTTCTGCAGAAATGGCAGTGCTTCCAACGTGCACGACCCATCGAAAATCTATTTTTAGCCATGCAAATTTAAATCAGCTTCTCACTAGTTCGTCGTAACGAAATTTTAATTAGTGTATTGAAATAGAGAACATTGTAACGAGTGTCACATAAATTGTAAAGAAGTAAAAGTACTGAAACATGGATAAAATTTTACTTCGTTGAAAGCAAAAGTATTTAGTTTTTCTGAGACTTCGTTACATGTGAAAGTATTCAAACTTTTACTTAATTACAGTAACGCGTTGTTACTTTTATTTCGTTACTCTACAACACCGAAATTTAAAATGGATTCATAATAAGAAGGTACCATTTTTTGAGCTGTCATCACAAAAATTATGTATTTCTTCAGTTCTATTATGAAGCCAATAAATATACTTACAGTAATACCAATTTGTTTATGAGATTCCACATTGCAGCAGAACCAGCTTAGATGCAATCTTAGCAAAATTATTCTGTAATCTATGTACTGATACCAAAAGTTATTTAATATTTCAGTATATATATTTGCAATAGCACTTTCGTTATATATTATATCACGTTCAGCTGGACAAAGAGTATAATTCTTAATGAGCTCGTTAGCACCAGAATAGGCTTATCCGTGTTGGCCAAAACGGTCCGGAATTGTTTGTTTGTTTGTATGTGCACTTGTTGCAGCGCCCCTTCAAGCTCTCGCTATTCAGAGGCGCTCCCGAATGCAGAGCGGACACTGCATCGGAGTTTCACGCCGAAGCGCTGAGCAATTGTGAGTGAAGGACTTGCCCAAGGTCCTTACGCGGCGAGGTGGATTCGAACATCGAACCTTCCGGCCTCAAGGCAACGACGCCACCACTACACCACCACGAATTGCTCTACATAAACCAAAAACAGGCCCCACAGGTTTCTATATTATCCCCTAAGCAACTGGGCTCAATCCATAAGCCCCTTCTTGGGGCGACCTTCCCTCCGGGCAAATCGGCAATATGTAAATTTGTCCCTTAACTATGGAATAAAGGTTTCTGGGGAGACGCCAGCAGACGATCACCGAAGCACGTAGCGCAGAGACGGGGAGGGGCTTTGGGAGGGTATGAGTCCTTCTTCATAGGAAATTTTTCAATTTCCGCATTGCAATTTCCGCATTTTAAACTCTCATCTTTAAAAAATTACTCTTCTATTTCAGTGGAAGAATTGCTGAAAAGAGTGGCCTAAGACCTAAGAAGGCAATTATACATGCTTTACCTACAATAATAATTTCGAAATAAGTTTCGACATTGTAATGGTTGTAAGTTTCCACATTGCAATTGCAGTAGATAAGTTTGAATAAAGATACTTATAATTACAATAATTTATTTATCAGGTTCAACAACTCAGTTGTGCTGGTGATAGGACGATGATAATTGCTAACGAGAGTGAACTTTGCTTCACTTGAACCAGCTTAGGCCTTTCTATGTTGACTTAATGGCTTCTTTGGCAACAATGCAGAGGCGTTCGTTCTCTGTGGTTCAACAACCTGGAAATGGATTTCCCTTGACTATGGGACACCTCCCAAGCTGTTCTCAATTTCACAAATTGTTGAAGACTGTTTTTTTTGCTTCATCTCGGCCGGGAGCGCCTCTGAGTAGTTATCCTGGAAGGGGCGCTATATAAATTGCGATTGATTGATCCATGTCCCAAGACGGTCCTGATCAATTGCGGACCAAGATTCAATAAATTGTAACAAATGGTACACAAACCAGCTTAACAAGCTTGATTACGTTTTACTTGCCAAGCACTTTCCTCAATTTACTTTTGTGACAAATGTCCGTGACCTGGGTGTTACTATTGACAATACTCTTTCCTTCTCTACACATATTTCTAATATTTCTCGGTCCAGTTTCTATCATCTGCGACGTTTACGTGCCATTAGGCGATCTGTCTCTTCATCGATTTTTTCTTCTATGGTCCATGCCTTCATCTGTTCCCGCATTGACTATTGTAACTCGTTACTCATTGGCCTACCTAAACTCGGCCTGGTACTCAATGCATCTGCACGTTTGATTGCCCGCCTTCCTCGTTTCTCTCACATTTCGACTTTCATGACTGAGCACCTTCACTGGCTTCCTTTGACTGCCCGGATTCAATATAAAATTCTTTTTCTTACCTATAAGATGTTTTTGGGTCAAGCGCCTCGCTACCTTTGTGATCTTATTAGGAAGCCTTTCTCTGCTACCGTTGGACGTCCTCTCCGCTCTTTAGACCGTCATGATCTACTTGTACCACGATCTCGGACTGCCACAGCCCAGCATCGCGCCTTTGCCTCTGTCTGCCCTTTACTGTGGAATGGCGTTCCTCCTATTATTCGTTCCCAGATTTTATCTGGAGGCTTTACTTTTTCTGCCCGTTGTCTTAAGACTTTTCTTTTTCCAGGAGTTCTTCGCACTGGGAGCGCCTCTGATTAGGTTGTACTGTGAGAGGCGCTTTATAAATCCAAAAATAGAATAGAATAGAACCCAAACTGATAAATTGGGTAGGCCTAGACATGTTTGTTTTGTTTGTTTGCATGCGCACTTGTCATAGCGCCTCTTCAAGCTCTCTACCCAGCGGCGATAGTGTACAATGCAATACAATAAAATACAATGTAGGCCGGTGACGTGTGACTAGACCTGGGAGTGACTTTGGTCAGCTAATCTGACCCCACTTGACCCTAAAGTGACTTGAGGTCGACTTGAAGTCGACTTCTCGGCGTCAAAAACGACTTGACCCGACTTGGCAGAAAAACAACCGACTTCCGACTTGAAGTCGACTTCTGACAAGGTACTAGCCATTAGCCTAGGTCTATGTAGGCTACGGCTACTAATGCAAGAAGTCAAGCCAATTTTCCTGCAAGCATTAATTTCGTTTAGACCCACAAAGGAGTAATGAGGCCTCGATCAACACTTAGGCCTAATTGATGCGTGAATTTGTTAAAGTGTTACCTGTATTAAGCCCATTTCAAGCTGTTTGAATAGTTTTGTGATGCTTTGGGCCATCTAGTAACCTAAACAGTGCGACGGCAAATTATTAGGCCTATGAATTTTAGCTTGTCCATTGTCTGTGATTATTCAGATTACACTCATTATTAATATTAAATAAATTTTCAAAAAGCGCAAGGTCTAAGATAAAACAGCGGACCGCGGACTGCATGGTTGCACTGAATGGCGTGTTATGACAAGCCTAATTTGTAATTCTGTTTTCATAATTATTTGGCCACTAACATCATTTCGCAACTTAGCATATAGCATTGCAAGCGCATCATCCTATACAGTAGGATACTACAGCTACTAGGCCTACTCACTGACAGTAAAGTCTTTCATTGTCCAATTGGCCCTACAATAGTTTTTCCGTCTGCAGACAACTCCAGATGCAGCGCTCCAAAGTAGCGCCAAACTATCGACTTATTATTATAGACCTTGTAGATTCAGCTTTCTTTGCGCCGAATTCACTGGCCACTAGAAATTCGCTGATTACTCGATAAGCACACGTGCTAATATTTTAGTAACATTCTGTTTCACCATTTTAATTATAAGCGCATGCCTAAGCGTGACGTTTTAGCATAGAATAACAAATTATAGGCTATGAATTGATCGGCAGACGGCAGTCTGCACGATAGCCTACCGGCAAAATACGGATCCGACAGCCTAGCATAGGTCTCTGTTTAGCAAAGGCCTCATTCATTCTTCTAAACAAAACAGGCAACAAAAGCTGCTTAAAATGTTGTCACAATCATTGGTTTGAAGTGACGAATTTAGCTATGTTTGTGTGAAATTGTGTCTCAAGTCGGTTTAAGTCGACTTGAGGTAAAAACAACTTCAAGTGACTTCTATCTACAAAATTCGACTTGGGGTCAGTTGCGGTGAGCAGAAACGACCCGACCCGACTTGGGATGACCAAGTCGACTGGGGTCGACTTATTGGGGTCGACTCCCAGGTCTACGTGTGACAGAGTCTCCCCCTAAAAGTCTTCCCTGGAGACTCTATTTCGAATCAGATTCTTCCCCGGAGGATCTGTTTCAGAATAAATTCGCCCTTCGGAGACTATATTTCAGAATAAAGTCTCCGGGGGAGAGAATATGTCATCCCCTGTTGAAACAAAGTCTCCCCCTGGGAGACTTTATTCGACGCGCGATTCGATAGAGTCGCATCATATTTACCTACACCAAAAATATGGCTGAAAGTTTGTCCGTCTATTTGAACATTCTTTTGAAACAATTTGCTAAACGTTCTCTTGCGAATTTGCAGGTCAACGCGACTGTTTTCAACTCACAACTCACTTTAATACCCGATAAACGGATATTTCAAAATTCGATGTCGTGATTTATTACCGAAAATTAAGACGATCTTTTACCGTTATATCATGGCGTCATTGCTGTTGACGTCATCTCGCTTAACGGAGGCGGAGCTAAGCATGGGTTAAAATGGAATCACAATTATAATAATGAAAACATTGATTGTATGAATGGATCACCGAAAATAAGAAAAATAAGAAAAATATAATGACAATAATCATGAATAATAAATATCGTTTCGTATCTGGTTATTTATACAGCGCTCATCTCAGTATGAACTATTCAGAGGCAATCTTGGAGTTGGGAAAGATTTTAAGGGAAACTATTTCAAGCACATCCAGTCGACATCGTCATCATACAGGTATATATGCCAACATCAAAACACGAGGAAGAGGAGGTAGACAAAGTATACGAATATATGGAAAAAAGATTTGACAACACAAAAGGAAAAGACTACACAATCATTATAAGAGACTGGAACGCATCAGTAGGGGAAGGGGAGGACGAAGGCTATATTGGAAAATATGGATTAGGCAAAAGCAACGAGAGAGGACAAAAGCTAGTAGAGTTCTGCAAGAGCCAAAATATGGTGGTCACAAACACTTGGTACAAACAAGAAAAACGACGGAGATATACGTGGAAGGCACCCGGAGACAGTGCACGCTATCAGCTGGACTACATCGTAACAAAACAACGATACAGAAATAGTGTGAAAAACGCGAAAACACTCCCCGTAGCTGATGAAGATTCAGATCATAACTTGGTAGCAATGACCGTTCACCTGCAATTAAAGTTCATCAGGAGGAATAAGAAAAAGGTAAATAAAATGGAATAAGGAGAAGTTAAAGACCAAGAGCAAGGAACTGGCAGAGAATATGGAAGAAAACATCAGGGAGATGGAAACGGCCACAACTGAAGAAAGGTGGAGAGAATTAAAGGAGACGGGAAGCAATTAATACGGTGGGACAACAACAAGGACAAGAGCCGCGAAAACCATGGATAACGGAGGACATGATAAAAGAAATGGAGGAAAGAAGGAAGTGGAAACATCAGAAAACAGAAGAAGCCAAGAAAGAATATAGAAGAATAAACAACAAATTGAGAAGAACAACAAAGAAAGCAAGAGAAAAATGGTGGGAGGAGAAATGTGAAGAACTGGAAGAATTGCAGGCAAAGGGAAGATACGATCAAGTATATGAAAAAGTGAAGAAGATGACAAAGAAGCCAGCAAGGGAGGGGGGATGGCAGTAGAGGATAAGGAATGCAAGATGCTGCAGGATGCAGAAGAGATTCGAGGTCGATGGAGGGAATATGTAGAAGAACTATACCAGAGTCATGAAAAACCGAAGAACCTGGATGACGGACCATAAATGGGGACAGTAGATGATATGGGGCCGGAGGTGTTAAAAGATGAGGTGCTGGCAGCAATCAGTGACCTGAAAAACAATAAAGTAGAGGGGCAGATAACATCCCAGGTGAAATTCTTAAGATTCTAGGAGAAAAAGCAACAGGAGAGCTGATAAGATTATGTCAGGACATATATAGGCCCTAACACTGGGAAGTGGCCCGAGGAAGAACAATGCAACAACTTGTAAGGATTACAGAACAATTAGCTTGCTACCACATGCAGCTAAGGTTATGTTAAAGATACCAACAAAAAGAATACAGGCAAAGGTAGAATCTGATAAAGGATTAGGAGAGGATCAATTCGAGTTCAGAAAAGGTCGGGGTACAAGAGACGCCATCGGAGCCCTGAGAGTCCTGACAGAAAGAAGTCTAGAGTATAGGCAAGAGGTTTATATCTGTTTTGTGGACTATGAAAAGGCATTTGACAGGGTAGATTGGAGAAAACTGATGAGTGCACTAAGACGAAGAGGAGTCGACTGGAAGGACAGAAGGCTTATAGGAAACCTTTACATGAACGAGAAAGTAAAGATAAGAATAGACGGAGAGTGTTCAGAGGAAGGAGAAATTGGAAGGTGAGTAAGACAAGGGTGCCCCTAATACCCCTCCTTTTCAACATATATATAGAGGAACTAATGCAAGAGGCAATGGAAGACACAGAAGAAGGTGTAAAAGTAGGAGGAAGACTTATAAAAGCCTAGAGATTTGCTGACGAACAAGCAATGTTGGCGACGACACAGGAAGGACTACAGAAGATGATGGACAAATTAAATCTGACCTCAAGGAAATACAACATGAAAATAAACATTGGAAAGACAAAGAGTATGAGGATTAGCCGAGAAGAGGAGGAAGTAACAGATAAAATAAAAATCAACGGTGAGGAGGTGGAAAAGGTCAAAAGCTTCTGTTACTTGGGAAGCATGATAACAACAGATGCAGGGTGCCAAAGCGATATGAAACGAAGAATAGCAATGGGAAAGGATGCATTCACGAAAAGAGGAGAATTGTTGAGAGGAGGATTAAACAAAGGCTTAAAGAAAAGACTGGTCAAAACACTGGCATGGAGTGTGGCACTGTATGGGTCGGAGACCTGGACCATCAAGAAGGAGGATATTAAGAGATTAGAGGCTTTCGAGATGTGGATTTGGAGAAGGATGGACAAGGTGAGCTGGACGGAGCATATAACGAATGAGGAGGTGCTACAAATGGTTGGTGAAAAACGATCGCTAATAACAACAATAAGAGAAAGACAAAGGAACTGGGTGGGGCACGTATTAAGAGGAGACTCCATCCTGAAAGAAATCATAGAAGAGAGAATGGAAGGAAAGAGAGGGAGAGGAAGACCGCGGTAAATGATGCTCGGATGGATGATGGTCAACGGATACAGCAGACTGAAGGAAAAGGCAGTTGGAACCTGCCGAAGGGCAGAGAACCTAAAGAAGAAGAAGAAGATTTCAAGCAGCGAGTAGACAATGAGCAAACCCAGACAATAACTTTTCCCGTAGGAGAGTGGAGGTCGTTTAAAGCAGGGTGTATGGTCAAATTATTGCTAATATTATTGGTTCGTCAAAATTCTTTTCATAAATCCAACTTCTATTTAATTAAAAATTGCTTTCGTCAGTCCAGCTTTCATTTCATCAAGAATTATTTTCATGATTTAATCACGAAATGCTTTAAAGGATCAATCCAAGTTTGATTTAGCGAAGAATTATTTTCATCCACCCACTTAAGCTGACTAAGCACTGTTTTCATCAACACTGTACATATTTACCATTGACCTTTAATGTCTTAACAACTGTCAACTAAAGTTGTCCTTCCTGGTCGAAGTCATAGTAGACCTGGGCCTACTAGTATAGTGATGCATGGGCCTACGCAGGCCTAATTAACTACGGGATTGAAAACATGGAATTATTTCAACAACGTACCGTACGTATATTGCTAGCATTGAAAGTTTCCGAAAAAATAAAGGCCTAAAAGAATAATCTATCATTTATCATTCTTTATTTCCTGTGCAGCCTATTAATATTGCTTGAGCTGAGCTTTGGCTTCTGAAAATTACTTGTAGTAAAATAAAAGTTCATTAATAAAAAGTGATTCGATAATCTATCGTTCTAGCGTTCTAAATTATTCGCCTGGCGCACCATTACTAGGTCTATTTTTCATGAATCCCACTTCTACCTTGGCATCAATCCAGCTAATAATTGCATTTTTATAGATCGATCCAACTTCTATTTAAAATGCAATTACACTGGTCAACAAATTTTAACTTTTTTTGTTTCCGAAAAAACTTTGACTGTTTTCTATAGAAGTTGACGTGCTGAACACGGTGGTGTTGTCAGAATTTTTGTATCACGTAAGGGTTTTGAGAAAATGGGCATGCAATATTTTAACTGAAATGCTTGTTTTTTGCATATATTTTCAATATAATATAATTTAATTTCATTGGAAAACAAATCTTTATAACAGTTCTTCCTCATAATATTGGGTGCTGATGATGACTGTATCACTTAAAAGTATTGAGAACAATGAAATTAAAGGTTTTTCATAGTTAATTAGTTCAGTTGCACATGTACAATGTCTACAAGATGCTGCTAAAGTTCAAAGATCTAGAAATGCTTTGATGCTGATTTTCGTTTGTATTCTTTGCCTGCACATCTCCCTGCAGTGTCAAACAATTGTCAGACAACACTGCTGGATTCCAGTTTCCCTTAAACCGTTTTTCCACTGTGGCAATTTCCTGGTGTTCATCGCTAGGTTTGTGAGGAACTTGGGAAGAAGTTCAAATGGAAATGCAAGATGTGAACCTTAAGTGACATGTTGCATTTTAAGTCAGTATGCTGCAAGATTTTGTTACCAAGTTTATTGTAATTTGGAGTTCTATGATAGTTACCAAAAAAATTATCCACAACATCCTTCAGTGCTTCCAGGTGATTGTCTCTGGTCCCTCCCAGAGATGTTCAAACTGCTTGTCATTGATGATGTGTCTGATCTGTGGACCCACAAAAATGCCTTCCTTGATCTTGGCATCACTCATTCTTGGGAATTTCTGTTGCAGATAAAGAAACTCTTCAGCATCCTTGTGCAGAAAATCTTCAGCATCCTTGTGCATGGCTTTTAAAAATGCATCAGTTCCAGCCAGCTTTAAGTGAAGAGAAGGCAGAAATATTTCTTGGACCGATTTCTGTCCAATACTTGTAGACAGCAAACTCCAGTCTTGAATCCAGTTGTTCTGCTTTTGCTTTCGACAAACCTAAGTCTCTAAAAGGTCGTTCAATTCCGACTATGTGAATGAGATGCGGCGCGCCAGGCCTACCTACTTCAAAATCCGTATCACTGTCAGCAGCTATATACTCGTTCCTGGCTAGATCAATGCAGCAGCATCTTCATCTTCGTCGTCTAAACTCCCATTTCTCTGGTGGCTTCGCTATTTGAAGACTTTCATTGTACGGCGCTGGTATCATTGTCGAAAGAAGATCTGGCCATTCAGTTTCCTTTCCTATTCTTGCCAGAGAAACGAGAAACATTAGTGAGACAAACTTAGCAGCCCGCCACAGTCATGATCTGTCTGCTCTCGCCAGACCATCGGGACGGCAAACAGCATTGCTTTCGCAGGACCCCCGGAGTCGCCGGACAATTCGGAACGGACAATTCGGACCGGACAATTCGGACCGGACAATTCGGAACCGGACAATTTGGAGCGGACAATTTGGAGCGGACAATTTGGAGACGGACAATTCGGAGAAAATTCTGACGAGGACAATTCGGACCCAGACAATTTAGAGCGGACAATTCGGAGCGGACAATTCGGAGCGGACAATTCGGAGCGGACAATTCGGAACCGGACAATTCGGATCGGACAATTCGGACCGGACAAGTCGGACCGGACAATTCGGACCGGACAATTCGGAACCGGACAATTCGGACCGGACAATTTGGACCGGACAATTTGGACCGGACAATTCGGACCGGACAATTCGTAGCAGCCAAAATTAATGAAACTCCAAATTTAGGCCAGATTTTCATGCTCATCACCATTCCCGTATACAGATTTCGACCGGAGAGACTACTGCGCATTAAAATGCAATTCAAAATTGAAAATTATTTCATTGTTCTCAAAGCAAATGTAGGCCTAAACATAATATAACACAAGTGAATAGCAGCCTAATTACATTACGTTACCTCACTTGGCAATGACATTAAAGGTATATTTGGAAAGACATAGGTAGGCCTACTCCAAAATGGACAAGTCACGCATAGTCTGAGGCTAAAGTATATTATGTTGTTTGACAAGAAAAAGGAATCCACGTAATGATAGTTTGACAACTTATGCAGAGACATTAAAGAAAACATCTACGTCTTAAAAGTTCAAGAAAACATGTACAATACATGTTAAAGGTTTCGCTTTTATAATTTTTAATATGAATAGCATTCCTTATTGCTCGTCAATAAGCTGGTGCCCTGCGATTGATTTTCGAGTATAGAGCAGAGAGGTCGAGAATTTTCCAGTAGACCTACCTGAACTGGCGAGCGGCTAGAAGAAGTCTCGTGAATGAAAGGGATTGTAGCGAGAGCTTTAGGCTTTAGGCTACATGTACAATTTATGCAGCACCGGTATCCTAATTCACATGAAACTGAACTGACAGCCTGCAATCTGAAACCTGACTGACTGATTTAAATGATCTGCCTCTAAGTTGACAATGTAGTGCATAGGCCTAGGCCTATAACTACTAATCTCAGTTTCTTAATTTCAGTTTTTTAATTTAGGGTCTTCAAGATCAGAGAACGGTAATGCCACACTATTTTTCAATCGACGTATGATGCTTTTACTTCACACGATTGTTTGCCACTGTTTGCCATAGGTTTAAACAAATAACAGTTTGATCACCGTAAGCGCCTCTTACTGGCTTACAATTTCTATATGCACTCCGAATTGTTCGGGTCCGAATTGTCCGGGTCCGAACTGCCCGTCTCCGAACTGCCCGTCTCCGAATTGTCCACTCCAAATTGACCGTCTCCGAATTGTCCGGTCCGAATTGTCCGGTCCGAATTGTCCGGTCCGAATTGTCCGCTCCAAATTGTCCGTCTCCGAATTGTGCGGTCCGAATTGTCCGGTCCGAATTGTCCGGTCCGAATTGTCCGCTCCAAATTGTCCGTCTCCGAATTGTCCGGTCCGAATTGTCCGGTCCGAATTGTCCGGGTCCGAATTGTCCGGGTCCAAATTGTCCGGGGCCGAATTGTCCGCTCCCAATTGTCCGCTCCCAATTGTCCGTCTCCGAATTGTCCGGTCCGAATTGCATCCGTCTCCGAATTGTCCGGTCCGAATTGTCCGCTCCAAATTGTCCGTCTCCGAATTGTGCGGTCCGAATTGTCCGGTCCGAATTGTCCGGTCCGAATTGTCCGCTCCAAATTGTCCGTCTCCGAATTGTCCGGTCCGAATTGTCCGGTCCGAATTGTCCGGGTCCGAATTGTCCGGGTCCAAATTGTCCGGGGCCGAATTGTCCGCTCCCAATTGTCCGCTCCCAATTGTCCGTCTCCGAATTGTCCGGTCCGAATTGCATCCGTCTCCGAATTGTCCGGTCCGAATTGTCCGTTCCGAATTGTCCGGCGACGAATTGTCCGGACACCAGTCAAACTCCTAAGATCTGCAGCACATCTTCC
Organism: Lumbricus terrestris; assembly: GCA_949752735.1. Classification (NCBI taxonomy): domain Eukaryota; kingdom Metazoa; phylum Annelida; class Clitellata; order Crassiclitellata; family Lumbricidae; genus Lumbricus; species Lumbricus terrestris. The sequence continues at coordinate 6,012,055 of OX457051.1, read as the reverse complement.
ACAGCAAATGAGAGGCACGCATTCCTTGGCTTTCTCTCCAGTCTTGCAACCAAAGTACAGCTCAAAGCTTTATTGGCAAGTCTAGTCATTGTGTGTCTCTGAGGCTTAGGCCCCTACTCATATAGCATAGCCTACTCTCCACAACTGTAGCAAAATGTACATGCATCACATTTCATGCAACACTTGCGAGATGTTTCTGCTGCCAACAACCGTCTTAAAATATATTGTAGTTTAAAGCTTATCTGAAAATAAGCTGGCTAACTTGTTAAATATCTTGAATACATGTATACGAAATTAAACTTTGGAAATACGACATCAACCTACAAACAAACTGATGTCAACTTCCTCAGTGGGATATGCATGCAGACCTATGCAGAGAAGCGGCTCTAATAGTGCTTAGAACTTTTGCAGGAAGATTCTAGCCAGCATTAATGCATATGCAGACCCAAGTTTATATTTTATTATGCAAGACAAACATACAGGGTGGGCCATAAAAAAGTAACCCCCTACGGTTTTTATCCCATATCTTGGCCAAACATAAGAATTTTTAAATGAAACTTTACAGTCTTAAAGGCAATTCATATTTACGTACAATGGTCAAATTTCAACAAAATATTTCAAACAGAACAAAAGTTATATCACTTTTAGCGAGGCCACCCCTCGTTTTTTGACGATTCAAAAACGAAACGCAACAAAAATTAGTTTTTTGCTAATATCTTGGTCAGAAGTAAGAATATCGAAATGAAATTTTACAGGATTAAAGACAATTCATATTTACAAATGATAGCCAGATTTCATCAAAATATTTCAAACCCAACAAAAGTTATACCACTTTTAGTGAGGCCACCCATCGTTTTCTGACTTTTTTGAATCATCAAAAAACGTAGGGTGGCCTCACTAAAATTGATATAACTTTTGTTCCGTTTGAAATATTTTTATGAAATCTGGCCATCATATGTAAATATGAATTGTCTAAAAACCTGTAAAATTTCATTTCGAAATTCTTACTTTTGGCCAAGATATTGGCAAAAACCTACTTTTTGTTGCGTTACGTTTTTGAATCGTCAAAAAACGGTGGGTGGCCTCCATAATAGTGGCATAACTTTTGCTCTGTTTCAAATATTTTGATGAAATTTGGCCATGACGTGTAAATATGAATTGTCAATAAGCCTGTAAAATTTCATTTGGAAATTCTCAATTTTGGTCAAGATATTGGCAAAAAACCGTAGGGGGTTACTTTTTTATGGCCCACCCTGTATATGTAAACTGTCCTAAGTGCATGCCTGGACATACCTCAGTTACACGAAGCTTATTATAACGTTATATCTGAAAAAATAGAAAAAATAGAAAAATTGAAGATTTCTCAAAAACGGTACGTGATGGGACTATTTCAAGGTCATTTTCGCGATCAGCAGCAGAAACTGCATAAGAAACACCTGAAAGTGTTCAGGAAACAAAATCACTGTTGACCAGTGTAATTTCCACTTGATGCAAGAATCTATTGACGATCTCTCTCTCTCCTATTTAAGTGAAAGTATTTTCACCAATCCGACTTCTATTTAGGGGCCGTCCATAAAGTACGTCACGCTCCGGGGGGGGGGGGGGTGTAAGAAAGTGTGACAGCTTGTGACAGGGGAGGGAGGGAGGTCAGGCCATGTGTGACGTCACACATTTATTTTTACATTTTATTTCTATTTTATTTTTTATTTTTTAGTATAATTTAATAGCTTTAAAAATAATTTTAAGAAATTTTGCGAAACATTTGAATTAGTTTTGTGTCAAAATAGCATGAAATGCGTATCTCCTGAATATGTTGTTCACGATTCCTCTCAGTGGGAGCGCTAGTATGCTGTTGCCAAGCCATCTTTTATGTATAGCCTTGCTTTCGTCATGCCGGAAGTATTATTATTTCTATGTTGTCCGCTGCATAATTATGTCACTGAGCGACAAATTCGGAGTTTAATTTTTACGTATAATAATAATTATTATAATACAAAATTTTGAGGATTCAGAGGTAATATTTATATAATTTAAACATTATTATCATGAACTTATAAACAATTATATTACTTCATTCTTTCAAATTATGATACCAAGCCTTTGTATTATCTAATAAATACCCACTTTCATTTGTCATCGTATATTAAAACAAAATTACACCTTTCTTTTTTACTTTAATATCCACTAGCGGTTCTTAGCACCTAAAATCCGACCCGGCCCAACCAGCGTGTCTAAAACCCGGGATAAAAGTTGATTTCCTGTCACTATCAAAGCGTTTAGGGACACACGTCACTATCAAAGTGATTCGGGATAATACCCTAGGGTTTAGAGGGTTAGGTCAAAAAAAATTTCGAAAGTGTGACGTAATTAAGAGGGGGGTCCGAGATTTGTGACAAATTTGTGACAAGAGGGAGGGGGGGTTAAAATGGTCAAAAATAGCGTGACGTACTTTATGGACGGTCCCTTAGCAGGAATTCTTTTTGTCAATCCACGCAATGGTGAATAATTTAGAACGCTAAAGTGATGGGCCTATATTGTCAATAATTCTTGCTTAAATAGAAAGGATTGATGGAGATATTTCTTGTTTAAATTGGGATTGGATTAACGAAAAATGCTCTTTCTTAAATGGAAGCTCCATGACGAGAAAATCTAATAGCCAGAAATTTCTTACGACCTTTTTCGTCTTTCACCTTTAGTTTGGTCCCAAAAATGCTGATGACCTTTTTAGTAGATCTACTTCGATGATTCGCAGTCAAATTCTTCTACTAACGGAAAAACTTAACTTGTATAAGACTTTAAAATTTAGTTGAGGTGGTGGCGTGTTGCTTTAGATACATTTTTTGAGAAAACATTTATACTTATATAATACATGTGTCGATTTTTTTCTGATGAAATTCTCATTCCTGGGTGCTCACCCTAGAGGCGTCTAGATTAAATGCTGTATTTAGTTGTGCAAATATAGTATTTGTACAAGTGCTAACATTAAATCAATTCAGTGTAATATGATTTTATCATTTATTTAAATAGTAAATAGTACTGCTATAATTATGTAATAGTAAATTTTATCTTAGAATATTATAACGATTCACGTGATGAAATAATGTAGATAACTAACTATTACAATGTTGCAACATGTTCTATGGGCAAGTAATTTCTGGGAACTAAGCACTGCCCTTCATGGCCGGTGTCACGAAACCGCGTATCCCCCCTGAAGCCATCCGGGGGGATGGATTAATCTATCCCCCGGATGGATTATACCGGTAGAGACAATCCGGGGGGATAAACCGTTTCTATCCCCCATCGTGTGAAATCATCCCCCAGGGGGATAAAAATGCACACGTTATAAGGTATCGTTTATAAAAAGAGGAGAGATTGCAAATAATAATTATGCTTTATTTGAAGTCCTAACCCAGCGCCAGGACAAATGCGCGCAGTCACAAAGGACGCTGGATAAACGAGACAATTGTGGAAACATTTATTTAAACCATAAATAAACTAGAATTATAAAATCACATGTAAGAGTAGACTGCGAAATCCCTCCGAACTCTGTTATGGTAAGAACACATCAAACAAGTAGACCTAAGCCTTATAAGCTTAGGCGACGACCAAAATATGTCTTGGGCCTATAATGAAACAATAGACCTATATCGAGCGACGAAATCACACAATTAGCACCCTATAGTTCTGGAACATAATCACCCCGAACATTATCTCCCCGGGCAATTAGCCCATTTCCGCATTTGTTTGTCAAGCCACAGGCCCATTTTACACGTAGGCTACGGCAATAACTAGTTGATACAACGAAAACTGGACATTTCAAATGTAGGCCTATCACTTTTAGAATTTAGACCTGTCACTGTCATTAAGGTATAACTTTGAACCTTGTTAGTGTCATTGAGTCATTCCGATATAAAGTTATAGTGCTTGTTGGTTTTATTTAGGACGCAGGGCTTAAAGTGTGCCGGACGGTCATGGACGGCGTCCCGTCACTTATTTTCGAGGCGGGACGCCGTCCTATGCGTCCCTGCAGTTACGCGTCCCTGCAGTTACGCGGACGGCCGTCCATGACAGCTGAATTGGTATTTTTTCCAGGGAAAAGGTCCCTTTTTCGTGTTTTGCGCGAAAATTTTGGCGGATGACTAAAAAAAAGGTCAGCAACTTTTTTGGCGGCGGAATCGGTATCTTTTTCCTGTTTTGTCCGAAATTTTGGCGGATGACTTAAAAAAAGGTCAATTTTTTTGGGCGGCGTAATCCGTGTCCCGCCAACAAGACCGAATTAAGTCTCCGTATACAATACAGCGTCCTGGCACTTCTTTTTTTACACTTTAAGCACTGGGACTACAATAAAGACTTGTGAATGTAAAAGAACGACAATGAAAATGAATTGGGAGTTGGGACTATAGGCTTGTAAGGATTTGCGCTATGAAGAAAGTTTGAAAACGTGCATAGACTTATAATTTTGAAGAGGAGGGGCAGAGGTCTAACTGTAATCGAAGCTTAACATTACACGATTATCACAGATAGAAGAGGGAGAACAGAGAAACAGAGACAGACAGACAGGCAGACAGGCAGAGACTGATTTCTTACCACGACTGACAGAGTTAGAAATAGAATAAAACTACACCATAATGTATTCAAGTTGCGGGGGATACTTTCTGAAGGGGATAATTTCGTACAACTCGTGGGGGATGCTTTTGCACGACGGGGGATAGTTCCTTTTGTTCAGACTCATCCGGCCGGATACTCTATTTCGCAAAGGGGATACGATTAATACGGGGGATACTCTATTTCGTGACACCGGCATCCCCCCTATCGACGTGAGTTGTTGCTCTTTCTGTTCCAACCTGTTATCCACTGCGCTCAAGTCGCGCCCATCATGCATAGAGATAGAAGATCTTGGGCTGATAAACTGAAAAATTGGGAAGTTATGTAGTAATTATGTTGTTTTACAAGAAGTTCAAGAAACAAAACTGCTTGAAATTTGCCAGTTGACTTGAAAGCCAGCATTGAATTAGGACTAAAAAAACTAGCAATACATACAAGTCGCGCCCATCATGCATAGAGATAGAAGATCTTGGGCTGATAAACTGAAAAATTGGGAAGTTATGTAGTAATTATGTTGTTTTACAAGAAGTTCAAGAAACAAAACTGCTTGAAATTTGCCAGTTGACTTGAAAGCCAGCATTGAATTAGGACTAAAAAAACTAGCAATACATTAGGACTAGCAGACTAGAAAGCTAGCAATGAATTAGGTTGTATACAATTATGGTTTTATCGACAGTAAACTATACTCATTTTAAATGATAGTATCATAACTATCATATATTATCTTTGGGACAGAATCTCACCGCCATTTCTGGAGATGCTCGAGTGACATCTTACTTATTTCAGCGTCTTTCTCACAATCAAGGGATTTAATGCGGTGGCATTCCGCGGCTCTTTTCCTGCACTGGATTTCAACGACAACTAGGTGCCGTTCCAGATGTTTTTATATTAGTAATTAGGACGTAAGTCCCTGAGGGATCATAGGTTCTTCGGGGCAAAAAAATCATTATTATTATTATTATTATTATTATTATTATTATTATTTATTTATTTATTTATTTTTTGCTCTGAGATACTTCATTATTATTATTGTTATTATTATTATTGTTATTATTATTATTATTATTATTATTATTATTATTATTATTATTATTATTATTATTATTATTATTATTATTATTATTATTATTATCAACAAACAACATGAGTATAACAGGAAGTACAAAAAACTAGGAAAGCAGTGGCTATAGTTACATCTCCTCTAGAACCCGGTCAGCTAAAGTGCCTCGAAAGGCCACCGAGTTGTAACGCTGAACGGTTATAGAGAGCCGTTGCAGCAAAAACAAGTCTCTCTCAGTTCGCCAGAAGACAAAGATAGGATGCGACCTAAATCTGACAAGAAGTTTAGGCCATCAGATCAAATTGGACCTAAGGTCTCAAGGGCTAGAGGGACAAAGAAATGTGTGTTTGTAAGATCGACATATTTGTTATTTTTCCTCTCCGCTGCTATCTCGGCTGCCGCACCCGCCGTCGTTGCGGTTGCCTGGATATATGAAGGTGCAAGAGTGTCAATTACAGTTGCATCCCACACAAGATGGCGACCCGCACGCCATGGAATCATGGTCAGACCGTCTGGTCTTCTGCCGTCCGTGCCAAGTAACCCTGGTGGCTCTTTTATGGATGGGATTCCTGCTTTTGAAAGGGAGCGGTGTATGATGTCGTTGATGGTGTTATGCCGAGCAATTCGACCGAAGCCGAGAGAGCAGGACAAGCCGGGGTTGCCTCTGGCGTCAATTTGGGCTCCGCAGGCGCAAGTGTGAGGTTCGCATATTGCGACTCCAAGTCGCAATCCGACGGCCACTCGAACGTCCTCGTTGTCCAGTCGTAGACCACATGCAGTTATCGGTAACGCATGGAGCCAATCGCTAGCGTGGGGCGATGAGACTGCTTTTAGTCGCGCGATGTTATATGCATCCACTGTGTTTTCAAGCAATGTTATTATTATTATTATTATTATTATTATTATTATTATTATTATTATTATTATTATTATTATTATTATTATTATTATTATTATTATTATTATTGTTATTATTATTATTATTATTATATAGCAGTCGGATGATATGGCATTGTTACAAAAAGGCAATGTAGAAGAGAAGCAGATGGCGTTCCCTCGTTGGACTGCTATCGAGATTCTCTGAAAAAGTAGCTTGTCTCGTGTCTGTCCTCGGTCCCCTCGGTCAGCCTCCGTCCCAAGTCTAGCACAAGATCAAGTCCTTCTGAACTCCACGCACCGCTCGATTCCAATGCCACCGCCACGAAGGCATGTGTCCTGGTGATTGAGGCGTACTTAAATATTTTGGCGACGGCTGCCCGGTTTGCGGCCTCACCTGCTCCTGTCGATGTTACAGCCAAATGCGGCCCTGCAAAAGTGTCTGACACCGTCACGTCCCAAGTGAGGCATTTTCCACATGACCATGTGTGTCACACCGTCTGGCCGTTTGCCGTCTTCCCTGGTGAGCCCTAACGGTTCTTTCTGTAATGGAATATTTGCTCTTCTTACAGAGTGCCATATGACATCGTTCAGTATGTCATGTCATTGTTGTCGGCCAGCGTTTTTCCTGCATGCCAGACCGTGGAGTCCTCTGGCGGCGACTCTTTCGCCACAGTGACACAGGTGCGGTTCGCAGAGGGTTGCTCCGAGTCGCATTCCAACCGAAATCTTTATCACTTCGTCGGACAGGCGCGGACCCAGGGCAGTTAACGGAGGTGCTAACAACCAGTCTCCTGTGTGTGTTGCCTGAGAGGCTAGGAGACGAGCCCGGTCAAGTGCTGTACTCGCAGACTCGTTCAGGGATGCCCATGACTTTTTGATCCAGAGGCTGTCCCATTCTATTTGACGGTGAGCTGCTGATCCGGATGGTGGCTCGGATCCCGTGAATGTTAGCCATAAGTTTAGCACTGTGTCCACTAGGTCGTCCGAGGTGTCAGCTGTTTCTGGTTGCAGTATGTTTGCTTGAAGTTCGCTAGTGCTCTCAGCAGATGCCAAGAAGGCAGAAAGTTCCAGCGTTGCAGCACGGCGTATTCCAAGGCCACCATCCCTCACCGGTAGGGGTGCCTGAAGCCATTTCTCGTCCGATAGCTCCACGTTCAGTATACTTGACAATCCTGTTCTCAACAAAGAATCAAAGAGACTAGGACAGTCGACGCATAAGGCAGTGCGCATTGTGGGGGAACGGACATTAGCTCCTGGACAAAAGCCCCCGGACAAAAGCCCACCGGACATTAGCCCCCCGGTCATAAGCTCCCCCATTAGGACATTAGCCACCCCAGTCTATATAATCACCTAAAATTGATGCACAAAATGAAACAATAAGTTAAGCGAATATCTAAAAATTGCGCATTAGTTTAACATTGTAAGAATATGCTAAGGTCCAATATGCATATTATAAAACATTCAAAGGCCTTATTTGTAGAACGACGCGGACAACTCATTGTGTAAAGACTCTCATTAATGTAAAAAATTAAGTCCAAAGTCTGTGAAATCTAGATAAAAATTTAATGCCTAGCTGACGTTAACAAACCTTAGTAGTATCCAAAACTGACACTAAAAAGTAGGCCTACTTACTGTATGCGATCCATTCGTTTATTTCTCTAATGTATTGAATCTAATTTTGAATTGAAACGACGTTAATAAGTCTACGAAGCTGAGACAAGCATAACTGTCGTTAACAAACCTTTATTGTAGGACACTAAAGAAATAGACTATATAGGCCCTCTACTTTCATTCGCATGTGAATGCCAGTGACAAGTCTTATCGGTTACGGAATTATTCTATGATTTGCACATAGGGGGTCTTTGTCCGGAGGGCTATTGTCCTACGAAAAATCGGGAGAAATATGTCCGAGGGGCTAATGTCCGGGGGGATTATGTCCGGGGGTATAATGTCCAAAAGGGCTAATGTCCTTTTTAAGCAAGGGTGTGACTAGAGCCGATTTGAGGCATGACGGAAAACGCCCTTCAGCAAAAAACAAGAAGAGTGCGCAATAAGGTGGGAGAGCATTAGAGCAGGAAAGTATAAGTGATGCTGGTATGAAATTCATTTGTGATGATTATGGAGCCATGCTTTTGAAAAGATTGTAAACTTCACTTCATGACCTATCATCGTCTTTCTTCACTCTGTGATTGACAGATCATGTGTCACTCTGTAATTACAACGGCCATGTTATTAGAACTTGATATACTGCTTTGCTTTTTCTATTGTCAATACTATGGGCAGGACGGGGTAGTGGGTTGACTTTCTGCCGGAGGATTGCATTTTCGAATCCACCTCAACCGTCTCGTAGAGATCTCGATGTTTTGATATTCATCAACTTTGTTTTTACCTTAACTTCGCAGATTTCTTGTTGTGTGCAAAGTCATAGTTATTATCTAGAGTTATTATTATTATTAACTAGCTGAATTACCCGGCGTTGCCCGGGAAATATAAGTTTTTGTCCACAGCCACGCCTGACCCCGTTCCGACCTCACCATTCTGACCCCGCCTTCCATCGACCCCCGCGTTAAGGAGAAGTAACGAACCTCTCCGCTAGGTTACAGGTCTGGTCGATAATCGAAGAGCAAAACCCGTTAAGTCCACTCGACACGTAACCGAGAAAAACGACTTTTTCTGAAAAGATACTACCATTCAGCGCAACGTGCTTTTTTCAGAAATTGTTCTTTGCCACTTAGATAAAGGAAGTTTTTTAAATCTACGCTTTTTTATTCCGATTATTTGCAGTTATATTCGCATTATTTACGTCCACAACATTTTTGCTACGCGGTTTGGCGAGATGTGACGTTAAGATTTGAGCTCAAAATAATGACGTCATGAGTTTAGTGAACATAATTATGCCGTGTCTAATATATCGTTTTTATAACAGCGAAATTTAAAATATGGAAAGATTTTTGGATCGCGATCTTTATGATTTTCTCGTGTGGATCAGAAGAAAAAAGCCGAGAATAATCCTCGCAAATATTTTCGATAGAAGTAAATATCACGTGACCTCAAACCGTCATACCATTGGCTGTAGTTCTCTGGTAGGCAATGGAGGCGATCAACGTGGATGGATTTTGAATCGCTTATCGCGTGCAAGTTTAAATGTTGACATCTCGGGACTTATAAAGTGAATTGGCAGCCGAAAATAGTGGCGTTTAACTCCAAATGTGGGTAAGAATCGATTGCAAATTTTTTTTTAAACGAATCGCTGTAATTTCCGAGTAGGCCTCCGGGCAAAATTCATTGTCACACACACAGAAGGACAAACTTTGAGCTTTATATTAAAAGATTTCAAAGTAAGACAATTGTTATAATAACAATTATCCGCAGGGACGCGTAACTGCAGAACGCACCAAGTTACAGGTCTGAGATATGAAATAATACACAGAAGTAATAATAAAACTAATAGTAATAATAATTAGGGCTGTTGATTTAATCGCGTTAACGCGTGCGATTAACGCGTTAAAAAAATTTGCGCTTAAAATTTGTAGCGCATTAATCGTACGCGTTAATTCGATCTGATAAAATGGAATCAAAGGCAGAAAAACTCATTTTAAACGGAAGGCTTATACGTAAAGCTAGTGATACATTATTTAGCAAATATTCCAAAAAAGAATTTGAGTACTATCGTAGCAATTCTTTGCTCAATTAATTATCGCCTGCATGCGAAAAAAAACATGCGTCAAACGCTAACTCAGAGTTGTCGACATCGGCCGCATCGCATCGTCCACTAAGGCTGTTTCCTCTTTCCTCACCCGGTCAGCATAGGCGGAGTTTATCAGGGACTAGGGGGGCTAAGCAACCCCCCCCCCCAAGAAGACCCAGATTCATTTTTGTAACCGTGTAAATGGTATCTTTTTCCAGGATTAGCCCCCCCCCCCCAAAAAAGGCTTTAGCCCCTCCAAGAACGGAAACCAAACTCCGCCCATGCCCGTCAGACTATGTTGGTTGAACTCCATGAGATGGCAAGACCAATGGATCCAGGTGTCAAATGATAAATGTTTACAGAAGGACAACTGAGACCAGGTTTGGCAACAACCGCAGCCACTTGTGAAAAATTGTGACTTAATAATGAGGTTCAATAGTAGACCTACTATTGTTACCTAATAAGAGCATCCCTTTAACCGACCGATGTAAATGAACTGGTCTGCTTATAGGCCTACAATTAGCTGAATAAATAATTAATTTTGATAGGCAGAAAACGGTTATCTAATTTCCCAATTTAGGCCTAATTAAAGGTGGCTCAAATGGAAAAATTAACGGATTTTGAGCAGTTGACTGATTTGAACAGTGATTCAATTCTGTCTGTCACACAAAACTGTTCAATAAACTAAATGCAGAATTCAATAGGCCTACTCCAAAGGTTATTGAACATGTTTGCGATAGAAAGAATGCACTTCACTTCACTTATGGCCGTCAGGCAATGCCGTCAGCACGCGTCAGCCGCTTTCCCATGGTAGCTCTGCACTTTTGTCTATCCTGCGCCACATGCGTCGCCTCCTGTATTGTCATTCTTATTGCTTCGCAGTCATCTCTTATCGTGTCGATCCATCTTTTCTTTGGTTTCCTCCTTGATCTTTTCCCATGTACATATCCGTTGAGCGCTATCTTTGGATATCTTTCGTTCCCCATTCTTGACACATGTCCAAAGTATCGCATCTTCTATTCCGCACTTTGTCAACTATATCCTGTTTGATGTTCAATCTATCATAAGTTACTGTGTTTCTTATTCTATCTTTCCGTGTGACACCTTCAATCTTCCGCAGGCAAGTCATTTCGAATACTCTCAGTCGTCGTTTCTGCTCTTCTCTCAGCGTCCATGTTTCTACTTTGTATAGCAACACGCTCTGCACCAGTGTTTCGTACATCTGCACTTTTGTTGCTCTCCCTATTTCCCTTTAACTCCACACCTTTCCCATTGCCTGCAGTATCCCTCTTGCCAGCCCTATTCTTCTCACTACATCCTCCGTTGAGTCTTTTTGTGTACTAATGCTTCCCCCCAGATACACGAAATTCTCTGTTTGTCCCAGTTGGTGACCGTTTACCTCTATCTGAAATTTCGTATTCCCTTTACCAAGGTACTGGCATTCAGTTTTTTGCTCATTTATTCTCATACCCATTTCCATGCTCTTCTCTGTGACCTTGTTTAATGCTTCTTGTAACCCCTCTGCTCGTTCTGCCATGAGGTCAATGTCATCTGCAAATCTCAGATCTTTTATCACCTCTCCTCCAATTACAGCTCCTTCTTAAGATCCATTCAGCGCTCTTGCCATAACTAGCTCCAGAAATAGGCTAAACAGCAATGGTGAAAGAATGCATTCATTAAAATTTTATGCTTCAGGGGTCATTAGAAAATGTTACTTAAGATTAATATAGTTGAATAAAATGTATTGGGATTAATTTGCAGTTAATTGCGATTAAAAAAATTAATCGCGCGATTAATTTCGATTAAAATTTTTGATCGAACAACAGCCCTAATAATAATGAAATAGTCCAGGCAATCTAGCTCAAATATACAGTTTCACCTGGGCAAAATTGCAACACAAGCTTTTAAGACGGTTTCCTGCTCAGAATTTCCTGCTGAATAACATATCCAAAATCCGACAAAATCCGACCATGGAGTCACCCCCCAAAATGGGGTTCAAAATAATGAGTTTTCGTGCTTTTTTGCATTGAGTATCGGGTTGCTAGTACAGAGACCGGGTTAAAAATTGTTCACTTTGTGATACAAGCATGAAATTGGTACATTCTAGGAACATGTCATAAGAAAGAGATTTGGCTATAACGCCTTCGCATATTTTACCCCTGGCCCCAATGGCAGCCATTTTTCAAAATGGCCCCCGGTTTACAGATTTTAAATTATCTCAGCTTCCAGTACACTTAGAATCGTCATCTTGGTGTCTAAACATACACAGTAAGGGGCGAGGATTCCAACAGCGCCATTACACTGCAGATGTTCACAACGGTTCCAAAATGGCCGACCCAAATACGGAATTTTCAATATCTTGTCTTCCAGTACACCTAGAAACGTCATCTTGGTGTCTAAACATACATAGTTAGGGTCGAAGATTCCAACAGAGCCATTGAAAATGTTTCCAACGGCTTCAATGGGGCCATTTTCCAAAATGGCAGACCAAAATACTGATTTTTCGATATCTCAGCTTCCAGTACACCTAGAAACGTCATCTTGGTGTCTAAACATACATAGTTATTAGCGAAGATTCCAACAGGGCCATTGAAATTGTTCCCAACGGCTTCAATGGTGGGCATTTTCAAAAATGGCCGACCAAAATACGGATTTTTCAATATGTCAGCTTCCAGTACACTTAGAATAGTCGTGTTGGATTCTACACAATCATAGTCAAGGCCAGGATTCCAATGATATTAAATACAAACGTTTTGTTCACAAGATTTGCCGTCAAGGACGTCAATGTTGCGGCAAGGTGGAAATTTCCTGCTTGTTTGAAAATCAGCTGTTATGAGCTCATGGTGCGTCAAGTGTAAGCTTAAATATGGTTTAATTTAAGCTATTTGTTTCATCATAGGGGCCTACTATTTCTGAAACTGATTGTGTTCATGTTTATTTGGCAATGAAACATGTGTTGTACTATATTCAATTCAAGATATTATTGATGTTCTCGTAAATGTGTATCGCGACATATTTAAGTCGATATTTGGGAACCTCTATCCAGGCAAAGTACTGACCACAGAATTATACAACTTCATCCATGCCTTTTCCGTTTCGCATAGGCCTCTACAGAGACAGAGACTAGTACACTGTAGAGAAGCTTTTACACATTTGCACTGTCCCCAACGGCCCTTCTCACAGCCACATCTGAGCGGTTCATGACAGGCAAGAGACGCTTCGGGAAATGTTGTCCACTTCACTTCCCACCCATGGCACCTTCATTCGTTTGCAGCAACTCCCAATGACCAGGATGTGGTAGTTTAGGATCAGTTATGAACATCTGTGCCCAACGTGACCTGCTTGGTAGGCAACTCTCTCTGAGTGTTCCACCAGAGCAGCCTGAGTTGGTGGAAGGCCATCTATGCATAGGTCTGTATGTCTGTGCGAACAGTTGGTTCCTTGCCTCGTTCACCACCTCACCACTGCACAGTCGTACAGCGGATGCAGAAGGCGGGGTGACTTTAAATGTCTTCCAAATGTCCCAGATAGTCCTTTTCCGCGGCCAGCAAAGGATGATACTGTGTCACATCCGCTGAATGCGTGTAGGAAGAGCAAGGAGGGTTGCTAGGTATCTGAAGCTTTTGTCTGGGGTAAAGCCAACCCGCGGCTCATTAATGCTCAGCTGCTATGACCAACACCAACGTCTGAGTAGACTGTGCACATCATCACTTTACGATAACTATGTTTGGTGGCACCGGAGGCATGCAGAAAAATCTTTGTATCAGCTGTATTCCTCCTGAGTACAAGGATCAAGTCCATTTGTGTCTCTTTACCGAGTACAGACCTTGTGGTTATGTGGCTGTGATCTGTCTCCCTGTTTCTATTAGTTTTTATATTTACAGACTTGAGAAAGAAAACAACTCTGACTTGTTTTCGTCGTTCCTCGATAATTCCTGCCAGTTTCTGGGTAGAGCACTAGAAGATTTGACGCGCCTTCGACTTCCCTTACCCCTCACACTGTGTGTGTATGTATTCAAGCTACCACCCATATATTCACTCAATATAATATCTACTCAATGCACATTAGGGTGGAGTGAATCGGTGTGAAAAACATTTTTCATCGAATTTCCAATTCTAATAGCGATCAAAAGTTGCCTATTGTATCACAGAATTGCTACCAAAAATTTGACCTTCTAATGTTGACGTCTTCTGCCCTCTACCGGACGATTTAAGGACGCCATATTGATTTTCAGTACTGTCAGACATTTTTAGACCAGGCATGGAATCTGAAAAATGCACTGTTAGAAGCAAATCATGCAACAATTTTCTAACTGGTGTTTCTAGACTAATTTGACCATCCTGAAAACGATAATCGCGGTTAGGAAGCTGGATTTTTAGCGGTTCCATGGGAAAACAAGTTGGCGGACAAAATGGCAGCCAATTGCTTCAAATGACTAAAAGTAAAGTATTGTATGTGATAGTAACACGGTTTTAGGCTCTAAATTGAGATTATAGGGTTCAAGAAATGCAATGGAATCAAAGACATATATATATAGAACTGCAAAAAATCAAAATGGGGGCCAAAATGGCGGTCAGAATCTTAAAATGGCTATAGGTGAAGTAATGTATACAATGGAATCATGATTTCAGGGTCTGAGTCAACATTTTCGAAGTCAAGGAATATGATGGAACCAATGTAGCTCATGTAACGCTGCGCGAAAATCAAAATGGCGGACAAAATGGCGGCCAGAATCTTCAAATGACTATTGATGAAGCCATGTATGCAATGAAATCATGATTTCAGGTTATAAGCCAACATTTTCAAGGTCAGGGAATATGATGGATCCACTCATCACTCACGTAGCACTGCACAAAAATCAAAATGGCGGACAAAATGGCGGCCAGATCCTGAAATTTTCTATTAGTGCAGTTCTATTTCTAATGATTGAGTCCAGAGCTCAATTCCCCCAAATACAAGTAAGCTTTGGAAACCTTTTTACTCGCTACACAACATATGATTCTTCTCAAATTAACTTTCTACACCTAAATATCGTTAAATATAAGGCATACACTCAGTAGTAGGCAACACCCTTTCTTCTTCCACGGAACCACCAGCAACAGCTACATCCAAATGCCCAAATGTGGCTGTTGAGAGCTGAATGAACAGGAATGAAATTAGATCTGCTTTTCTTTCAGGCATTCCAAGAAAATTCAGCCAATTTTCCGACAATGGAGCATCACTATTTCAAGACCCAATACAATGACGAAGTTGTAGTCATAGTCGCCATTTCTGCGTGGTTCCACTTTTTAATAAGCAATTTCCAGGTCCAGTACCTATCCAAGACAATAATTACTGATCCTCTTGTAGCCAATAGAAAGTATCTTCACACGGGCAACCATTGTATCTGCCAGGTCACCAAATTACTTTGCCTTTGGAAGGTCCCCATTGCTTGTACCATTGCTTGTCCATTCACAAATTTATCTGGACACTGTCTTGTCCTATGAATTGCGACACAATTTATTGGGCATATCGCAAAATTTGGTCATGCATTGTCTCATATTATATGCAGATGTGTTGCATTGGCTCCGTTTCCAGCAGCGTATTGCTTACAGGGTCTGTGTGCTGGTTAGGCGGTGCCTTGAGGGACGAGCCCCACTTGTCTGCAAGAACTCTGTTTTTCAACTCGGGTGTCCAGCGTCGATCCACTCTTCGGTTGGCGGACCAAGCTGAGCTTCTGCTATTCGACAGCAACGTTCATTCTCTGTGGCTGGTTCCACAACCTGAAATGTTTACCTTTTTTCATAGCGCTTATTGTCCATGGGTCACTCCACTCCGTTCCTTAAGAATCAAGAAACTGTCCTATTCAGTTGCGGTTAGGTTTGGAGTGATACTGAATAGCCTATTTTGAAAAGGCCCTACATAAAATATTCTAAATAAATAAATGTTAACCTCTGTTAAAAAGTTGCTGACTGGACAAGTTACTTTTCACAAAGCATCCAATGCCCCAGATTTTGAGGGAGGCTCATGGCCATAGGTGCAATCACGTCCTAAAAGTTGGGGGACCACATGAAAAATTTTATTAGGAGTAATAATAAAGTTAGGGGACCATCCCAAGGCCACTCAAAAGTTGGGGGGACGCGTCCCTTGGGTCCCATAGGGTGGTTGCGCCTATGCTCATGGCACAGTATTGATGCCAGATCTATAGGATAGTCAGTTTGATACGCTGTGATAAGGTGCTGCATGATAACTTCGTCAGTGTTCTTTTGCAGAACCCTCCTTGGTTTAAGACCTGCTGAGTAAATTGTGATAATTTCAATGATCATTATTATCTGCCAAAATAAGGGAACATTGTAGATAAATTTCACAGCAGATGCCATCTTGCAAAAACCTGGCAAAAAAACTGAAATCAAATTCCGATTGCATACATGACTTCGCTTGTAGCCATTTTAGAATTCTGGCCGCCATTTTTTCCGCCATTTTGGTTTTCGAGCAGCGTTACATGAGCGACATTGGTTCCATCATATTCCATGACCTCGAAAATGTTGACTCAGACCCTGAAATCGTGATTCCATTGTATACATTACTTCACCTATAGCCATTTTAAGATTCTGACCGCCATTTTGGCCCCCATTTTGATTTTTTTGCAGTTCTATATATATATGTCTTTGATTCCATTGCATTCCTTGAACCCTATAATCTTAATTTAGAGCCTAAAACCGTGTTACTATCACATACAATACTTTACTTTTAGTCAATTGAAGCAATTGGCTGCCATTTTGTCCGCCATCTTGTTTTCCAATGGAACCGCTACAAATCCAGCTTCCTAACCGCGATTTTCGTTTTCAGGAGGGTCAAATTAGTCTAGAAACACCAGTTAGAAAATTGCTACATGATTTGCTTCTAACAGTGCAATTTTCAGATTCCATGCCTGGTCTAAAAATACCTGACAGTACTGAAAATCAATAGGGCGTCCTTAAATCGTCCGGCAGATGGCAGAAGACGTCAAAATTGGAAGGTCAAATTTTTGGTAGCAATTCTGTGATACAATAGGCAACTTTAGATCACTATTAGAATTGGAAATTCGAGAAAAACGTTTTCCACTCCACCCTAATGCACATGCTCTATTGTATTGTATAAAAACATTTATAAAGCGCCTCTACTAGGGTGAACCGTTCAGAGGCGCTCCCAGTGCGCAAGGCCACAAGAGAAAAAATAGGTTTTAAGAAAAGAAAATGAGGAGGAGGGATTACCTGTCAGAAGTTGAGATCGAATAGAAGGAGAGAGCGTATTCCAAAGAGAGGGGCCAATTGATGTAAAGGAACGGGACTGAGCCATAGCCGTTCTAGTAGGAGGTACTAGAAGTTCAAATCTGTTTAAAGAGCGGAGTGGACGATGTGAGGAGGCTGAAACTGGCCTGCGAATTCCATTGGTTAGATATTTTGGAGCAAGACCCCGTTGTGCTTTAGAGACCAAAATGAGAATTTTGAACTTAATGCGCGCAGTTAGAGGAAGCCAATGGAGCTGCTCAAACATAAAAGTAGAGATATGAGAGTAGCGTGGAAGGCGTGCAATTAATCTGGCGGCCGCATTAAGGACCGACTGCAAAGGTGAGAGTCTAACCTTGGGAAGACCAATTAGAAGAGAATTACAGTAGTCAATTCTGGAGCAAATGAAAGCATGGACCAAAGTGGTAAAAACAGAAAGCGAAACAGCTCTATAGCTGTCTTGTGATGCTGGGCAAGAAAATATGGGAGGCATACTCTGAAAAGGTGCATACATTGCCAGGCTTCAGTATGTTGACTATGACGGCTCCATCCAGTATAATAGCGTCAGCAATTGAAACACCCAGTGAATGGCATGACTGGATATCTGCCGTGGCCTCATTTGCTGAAGTAGGAATCAGTTCTTCTAGGTAACTCACAATGTCTGACTTATTTCCTAGCTGTAATTATCCCATATTCGGGAGTGATGGTGGGCATGCCTGGTTCTCTTGCGCACAAAATTCGTCCAGGTCTCCTTCTAGTGTCTGACAGGAAATGTACAACCTACAGAATAGACTGAATAGTGAACAGTCCTTATTCAACGATGACAAATGTCGTTTTGCTCGTGACTTGTCCCGTGCGAGTGGACGACTGAAGAGAGGGAACTATTTCTTTTTATTGGATCATTGACAGCTCGCGATTGGTTAATAAGACGTTCATTGACAAATGTTTCGTACTGCTCTTGTCCAGTTTTCTCAAGGTTGCACATAGTGTTTATGACTGCTCGATCGACCAGAGATCTGGTATACAGGACAAGTAGGTCATTGCTGTCGATGGCAGATATATTCAAAAATCCGTATTTGGGTCGGCCATTTTGGAAAATATGGTCGCCATTAAAGCCGTTGTGAACATTTGTAATGGCTCTATTGGAATCTTCGCCCCTAACTATGTATGCTTAGACACCAAGATGACGTTTCTAGGTGTATTGGAAGCTGAGATAAAAAAAAATCAGTATCCTGGTCGGCCATTTTGGAATATATGGTCGCCATTAAAGCCGTTGTGAACATCTGTAATGGCTCTGTTGGAATCCTCGCCCCTAACTATGTATGTTTAGACACCAAGATGACGATTCTAAGTGTACTGGAAGCTGAGATAATTTAAAATCTGTAAACCGGGGGCCATTTTGAAAAATGGCTGCCATTGGGGCCAGGGGTCAAATATGCGAAGACCTTATAGCCAAATCTCTTTCTTATGACATGTTCGTAGAATGTACCAAATTTCATGCTTGTATCACAAAGTGAACAATTTTTAACCCGGTCTCTGTACTAGCAACCCGATAGGCCCCCTACTCAATGCAAAAAAGCACGAAAAACCAATAATATTGAACCTCATTTTGGGGAGTGAACCCCATGGTCGGATTTTGTCGGATTTTGGATATGTTATTCAGCAGGAAATTCTGAGCAGGAAACCGTCTTAAAAGCTTGTGTTGCAATTTTGCCCAGGTGAAACTGTATCATGCCTGGACTAAAATAAAGTTTCGGCAGCCATGGGCTGGCATCCGTCTGTTACGTTGTTGATGTTAAAATAGACAGATGATGTTGAATTACTGCCATTTAATCAGGATAAGCCAAAAACGGCCCGTCAGTTATTAGCAGCTGTAATCAGCGCTACTGACACTCGCTTCACGATGGTGTTGTGTTCGAAGAATCGTCAGTTCATTAGTAAGTCTAGCCTATGCTACAAAGTCTATCCATTCGAAGCATAGAGTGCCCGGTAAGAATGAATTCATGACTTAGCGGAATTGTTGTTAGAATCTTTATAATCCATTCTGGATGACTTGAAGGAGAAGCGCGTGAGAATTCGGATCCGGACAGTTCGATACATGGTAGAAAGGAAGAAAGAAAAGTAAGTTTAGACACTCGAGTGAAATTAAAAAAATAAGAAGAAGAAATAGGAAAACTAAACAGGAAGAAGCTGATTTGGTATAATTTATCACAATTCATTCTCATTAAGTTCATCATCGCGTTCGCCGTTTTGATGTAACAGAACATGCCATGTTCTTTGACATCCAGCCAATTTATTTTTTCGAGTACTAATCTCTCCGGAACCTTAAGCCTGGGATCTGAAGAAGTCTAGAGCATAGGTTAGAATATTTCCAGGTGTCATAATTTGTTATCATAAGCAATCAAGTTACAAATTTACTCGTTGGGCACATTGCCGCCGCCACCGATTAAGGCGATAAGGCGAGGTTATTGACCGATTTCTTGTCATGTAATTGATTGAGAATGGAGGGAAGCACAATCGCCTATTTGTTCTTTCAATTTGCAACATTTACAGTCAATAGCCTGAAAAGGGTGTATTGGTCATAGGGTCACAGGCTTATTGCTCATAAGCTGATTGGTCATAATAATTTACAAGTTAAATTATAAAAGAAAACACTGATTAAAATATAAAGAAACATTTACTAGGTCATGTAATTGCTCACATTTAAAGAAAACTATTAAAGTAAAAGATTGATCACTAATAACTCTAGAGTCTAGATGTAATTGATCAAATATAAAGAACGTTAAACTTTTTAATAACTAGATTGTTCACTACTTCAGATGTCAAACTTTTACCATTTTATGTAATTGATTAAATATAAAAACAGTTAAACTTTTTAACTGCAAGAGTGTTCACTACTGTCCAATACAGGATTGTTCACTGTCTTATATGTGCACTTCCACATAGTTGAATACTTGAAAGATAAGTACGAATGATGTCGGTTTTTCCGTATGTTGCCACTTTTATACCTGAGATCCTATGGGGTCGCAAAGTTATTAGTTCGCGCCTTCTATTGTTTGACTTCATAATTTGCTTGATTGAAGTTAATGTCTTATTTCGACGACTTTATAATTGAGCATCGAACAAAAGTAAGTTCACGCCTTCAAGTAAATATCTTCACAAGTTTCTTCATTCCCAGTTATTGTATTGGTCTACCAACGCTAATTGTCCATAATTGATAAGCACGATCAAAGGCGTGAAGAAGGTCACCCATATTATGTTACGGCTCAAACCAAAAGCATAACTCAAGTTATTTAATTTTAATTAATTCATTTAATTTAATCCCACAGCCATGTCGTTGGAAATAGCTCTTAAAACTGGAGAAAATGATGTACCCTATTATTCTTTAGAATAGTCCCATATTTGCAGAAGAAATTGCCTTTTTAACCACAACTCCTCATCGCGGCATGTCTCGAAGTCTAAAAACAGTAAAACACCAATAACTTTTTATCCTTCGTATAATTATGTCATTCGCTTCAGTTTCGGACCGCCGTTCTAACGGTGCATTGTAAGATGACATTGTCTGATATTTTGGGGATGGTATCTAATATGCGCCATGACTAAAAGCACTTCCAAACACTATCATGGAAGTTGTATTGCCTTCACAGTAGGACAAAGTAGTAAAACATCAGATATAATTTTTGTCTCCCATACTTTCATGCATCGTTGATCATAGGCAGGCAGTCATTTTCTTCAAAAGTTTTTCTTAACCACTGTTTCTTTAGGTAACTGCAGTAGCTTCATGCATCGGCTTCAGGTCTTTCAATCGTAGTGGTAATAAGAACGGAGTTTGCATGATCACTTTTGTCGCCTGTACCACTGTTGCAGCAGTTTTAGCCAATCTTTTTAAATCTGGAGCATTGCATTAGCCAGTGCCAAGAAGATTGAGCTAGTTTACCGATAGGTTGTGTCGGAAAATTTGGATGAATGATGACTCGATCTGCAAATAATCGAGTTTACTAAATCTCCCTAATCTGAGGAGTTCAATTTCCGGGGCAGAACTCCGAAGCAATCCACACATATAACTGACTCAAAAATATTTATGCGGCGACAGAATTTCACCATAGATTGGAACCTTTCTGTTTAACAACAATTACATTGCTTAAGGTTCGCCGAACTTTCGTGAATAGAAATTAATTTAATTAGGAACTAAATTATAGTTCTCTGATTTTCAGTTTTTGACATTATCCTCAGACCAAGCATTTTCTTTAGCAGAACCGGTGTGGCATGAAATCCGGTCCGGCATGAAATAATGTCCGGAAAGCCTTGTCATTGGTTCACGTGACCGATGACCGATAGCAACTGTCAAGCTACAGTATTAATAGCACCATGAGATCTTGTCCGGGGAAGACACAAAATAGACAAGATAATTATTCAGCCTACCAAAACCAATGATACGAGGCACAGACTAGCTGGCCTAACTATAATATTATTAAAACTAAGGCCTACGTGTCGAAATCCTGTATCATCCAAAATTATGGGTTCTAAGTAAAATTCGCTGTTCCTAAAATTGGAGGAAATGGATTCTACTTTAACGGCTAATTTAAAGTGATTGTGTATGAAGTTACAAAATGAGTAGGTTATAATCACACTTCGGAGAGATAGCCTAGGCTAACAGGGTCTATCTCGAGATCTGTTGTACGTGGTATCCTATCAACAGGGCGAATTTCAAAAGAGTGCAATCAAAAAGGCGCAATCAAATGGACGAAAATCAAGAGAGCGCATTGCTTTTAGATCGCACGATCAATAGGTCGAAAAGACAAATATTGTAATAGTGATCAAAAGGGCGCAATCAACGGGGCGCAAACGAATACAATGAAAAGGCAGTCAAAGGGCGCGTTTTAAAAAACCGAAGGGAACCGAAAAGGGTAAATAAAGAGTGTCCTAATAAGGCGACGAGCAATCGGAAGCCCACTGGATTGAAACGAAATGATTAAAAGAAGAATTTAACAGGTCAGTAAGAAAAGAACGATTATGAAATGAAGGCTGGATGAAGGTTCTCTTACGTGTGAAATAGAAGCTGGATTGACGAAAATAATGTTTAAGAAATGGAAGAAGGATGAAGTTTCTTTTATTTATGAAATAGGAGCTGAATTGATGAAAATAATGCTTAGAAATAGAAGATGGTTTGACGAAAACAATGCTTAAGAAATGGAAGCTGGATGAAGGTTCTTTTTTTATGAGAAATATGAGTTGGATTGATGAAGGTAATGTTTTAGAAATAGAAGCTGGACTGACGAAAATAATGCTTAAGAAATGGAAGCTGGATGAAGGCTCTTTCAACGATGGTTACATGCGCCCTTTTGATTGCGGTCTTTTAAACATGCGCCCTTTTGTTTTTCGCCCTTTCGACCATGCGCTTTAGAAACAATGCGCTTTATTCATTTTCGCCCTTTTGATTGCGCCCTTTTGATTGCGCCCTTTTGATAGTGAACCGTTGTACGTAGTAGGCCTAGCCTATCTGAGCATTAGCCTATAAGTCAACAGCGGTAGCATCGTACAGCGTTCATAGATTTAGACTAGCCTATAGAGCTGCTCAAAGAATGACCCTCATAGTCGTCTCAGCACGAAAACGAGTATCCCGAGGAAAAGAAAATAGGCCTAATGCTTTAAATTGACCAGAAAAACGAGCCGTTAGTTTGGCGCTTAGTGCGGAAAAGTAATTTCATAAGGAAGTTCCAACCACAGCAAAGTCCGATGTTGGGCAAGAGCAGTAGCCTACCCTATAGGCCCTTGGGAACAATTAAAAGATGAAGAAATCAGCGGAACATTATAGGCATAATCATCAATATGAGGATGCGGTTAACGGCGTTTACGCATATTTTTAGTCTTTATAGAGGCTTTTCGATCCCACCATTGCTTTGGAAATCTGAAAGACGATCGATCTAGTAAAGATTGTAGGCAGTGGATGCGTGTAGCGATAGGTAGCCATGCAGTGTAGGATTTCAATCAAGTTGATCAATAGCGTGCAAACTATACATACACACATAGAAGTTTACAGCTATAACAACTAGGTTGGAAAAAAAACAGAACTGAAAACTAAGGGATAAATGGAAAGTCTAATTTTTAAAGGTTTTTGGAACTCCTTTCTATGCTCTGAAAGTGATCTTACTCATTTACACAGGCTTCGACTCATCGCCAGTTCGCCACGTTCCGCGATGGGAATGTCCTTCTAAATATAGAACTAGCGTCATCGCGGTCGCAACAAGCATCGCACATTAAAACAATAATTCAACTGTTTACATCCTTGATTTCTAATCCCATATATAAAATTATATTATTGATTTTATGTTAGCAAGATACTTTTACGCGGATAATTTTTATAATAATATTAGGAAATACTGTTTCGACAAAGAAAGTAGGCGGAGTCGTGTCCATTTGATGCCGGACAAGATTTCATGCCGGACAAGATCTCATACGTATGCCGTATGAAATACTGTCTTGACAACGGAAGTGGGCGGAGTCGTACACAATTTCATGCCGGACAAGATTTCATACCACACCGGCACACCTAATAATGGATAAGAAATATATGATCCTTGTAACCTTGTAACCTGTATAATTGGAAACCATACTGCGGCTCAATAGTTTAGTGGAGACGTTTCTCAGATTTCAGTTGAAATCATGTTATTTATTTGTTCTTTGTATTCTTTGCAATGTAGGTTATTGCCCTATATGTCATCAAATCAACAAGTCATTGTTTCAATAAAAATAATAATATTAGAATAATGAATGCTAATATGTCAACATGTACAGTAAATGAATCCTTCTTCTAAACGGTTGTGGAAATGTCAGATTACATATAAGCCTGTTAGATAGGCCTAACTAGACCAGTACTGATTAAGATAATTTTGAAGGATATTACTCTTATATCTACCCTTATTGTAGTATAATCTCATTCTTAATCTGTTTTCTCAATTTGTTGCTGGGCAATTTTACAAGTATCTGCAATTCTCTCTTGTAGTTCCAGCATATAACTATATGCATCACGTGTTTCGTCTTCCACCTCCTTCCTACCTGGTCTTTCAATTTTTTCATCGGACCTCTGATGCTTCTTCCATACACCAATTCGCAGGGACTAAATCCATGAACACTGTCCTTCAATGCGAACAGCAAAGGGGTGAGATAGCGATCCCATTCTTAGGATTGTTCGCGGTGGCTGATTTGTAACGCGTTTGCTCATGGAGCGGGTGGTTGCGGGGTTCAACTCCGGGGAACGAAATTGGGCAAGTTGTTTACACACACGTGCCTCTGTCGCCAAGCAGTGTAATTTGGCACCGGGGTAAGCTGGGAAGTAAACGGCAAGTCCTGGAAAACATTAAACTCCGTGTCCAGGACCTTGGGATTCGTCCATTGCCGGTGTGGCATGAAATCCTGTTCGGCATGAAATTATATCCGGAGCACACTGTCATTGGTTAACATGACCGCTGACGTCAGTAGCAACTGCCAAACAAAAGTATTAATAGAACAGTGAGATCTTGTCCGGGAAAGACATAACAAACCAAAGATAATAATGCCAACTCAGCCTGTCCATTAAATAATAGACATCGATATCTACATTTAGTACTTGTTATTAATAGTAACCACAGATAGTTTCGTGTAAAGACTAAAATACGAAAGATAATCATCCAGACGCCCCATAAAAATTGGAGCTATAATTACGAGAAATAGGGCAAATTACATTATTAGCCTAATCGTAGAGAATTGGCGATTATTAGTAGATGTTTTATCAGGTTATACAAAATACATGGAGCATGTTGCATAGAATATAGACCACAAATGACTGATGCAGAATATTTTATGCTCACAAGACACTAGGCTGCCTGCCGATTTATAACAATAAACGAAGATACATCATACCAGATAATTCAAGCACTGGAAGATCCAAGGAGAAAGTAAACACGAAGACTATTTATTTGCATTTTATTAACTAAGGCAATCCGACTCTTCCATTATTATTATCTAGGGCAAGTGTGGGGAGACGTCTAGCTGTGGGTGGGTGCAGTGGCGGCGCCAGCTCTAAAATTTCGGCAGGTCGCGTCGGGGTCATGGGAACTATTTGGCAGGTCGAAGAAATTGATGATTGAATTTAAAGCAGATAGGCATTCTTCTCTTCTTTAAGTTTTCTACCCCTCGGCAGCTTTCAGCTTCCAATGACGTCATTCTTTTCTTCGATGCTGCTTTCTCTTCAGCTCGCTGTATCGGAGTATCCGTCGGTTATAATCCATCCCAGCATCTTCTGTCTCGGTCTTCCTCTCTATTTTTCCCCCAATCTCCCTTATATATATGATTTCTCTCTTAACACTCGAGTGCCAAATTTTTTTTTTCGTACACGAAAGCTGCATGGGTCCGCTCGGACCCCAGTGTGTTCATGCTAATTTCTTGAGAAGGGATTGGAATATCGTAACAGAATGTAGTTCTAAGTAAACTCAAATGAATTTGCAATCGATTGATGTATCTTGTTTCGCAATCGCGCCAGCTGGTAAATAATAATATGTCAAAATCTCGTGATATATACACTATACAGGGTGCGCCAAAAAACCTCGTGTTTTGCCAATATTCGCCAAAAGTAAGAATTTCGAAATTAAATTTTACAGTCTTAATGACAATTCATATTTACACAGGAAGGCCAGATTTCTTCAAAATATTTCGAACAGAACAATAGTTATACGACTTTTAGGGAGGCCACCAGTGATATTTTCATGTTTTCCAAAAACTATTCATCTTTTATATCACTATGGCATCTTGCATCGGTCATCATACTTCCCAAATAGCAGAAGCTCTTGACCTGTTCCACTTCCTCTCCATTTATTGCTATTTTCACTGCTATCTTCTCCGCTCCACTTATCCTCATAATCTTTGTCTTTCCGATATTTATCTTCAGGTTGTATTTTATTGAGGTCCTATTTAGTTGATCCATCAATTTCTGCTGCCCTCCTGTACGTGTAGTCGCTATATCATTGCTTGGCCGCTGGCAAATCTTAGGGTGGTTCTTACAGTGTACGTACGAGTATTCCACCCACTTTTACACCCTTTCCCGTCTGTTCCATTGCCTCAAGAGCCTTATTTGTTCTTCTAAAGAGGAGTGGTGATAGCGGGCACCCTTGCCACAACCCCCTACCAATTACTTCTTCCTCTGAGCACTCCCCTCCTGTTCTTATCGATTCATATTATGGGTTTCCTATAAAACTATAGTTAGACCTCTATATTTACCTACTAGATTATATCATACGTAAAAGTCGGTTGGATCTAATAATTATTGCACCACAAAACTAGTGATCTTTAGGGCCACGAAAAATGTTGAGTTTTCATTTAAAACTATTAAATAAAATAATGTAAAATATATTAAAAATTCCAGAGTTTTTTAGGCAGGTCATTAGGCAGGTCGTGAGCAAAATAGGCAGTTCAAATGACCTGCCGCGACCTGCCGTAGCGCCGCCACTGTGTGGGTGGAATGAAAATTCAAGATTTACTCCAGAGGATGGAGTTGGGTGATGTGGGGAGAGGTGGGGCTGGAGGGTGGAATGGGGCAGGATGGGAACGGAGTGTGGTTTGGTGGATATGGTGTGGGTGGGATGGATTGGGTTAGGTTGAGAGGAGTTGTGGGCGAGGTGCGGCCGTGGTGTGAGGGCGGAATAGGGCGAAAAACCGAAATTTACGCCATTGGGGTGGTTTTTGATGGTGGGCGTGGTGGGTATAAGGTGGGATTTGGTGAGGTTGGGCATTGGGTGGAACCGTGGTGAGGTTAGGGTACGTTGCAGGGTGGGTGAGACCAAACGAAAAAAAATTCACTGGAGTGTGGGGTTGTTTGAGGCGGTGTGGGCTATGATGGGGTGGGGGCTGGAGTGGGGACAAGGGTGGGGTGGAGTAGGTGGGATGGGTGGAGGCGGGGTGGGTGGGTGGGTTGGTGTATCAGGGTGCTTGTTCGGTGGGGCCGGGGTGAAAACATAGTGAAACAATATTTTTTAGCGAACTTCGTATGTTGAAAATTTAGCGTCTTTGGCTTGCCGTAGCAGCTAAAATTGCTGTGGCGGTCAACGTGCCATTAAAATCATGAGAACTGAAACCGATATTTGAAATGAAAATCAACTTGGATTGTACCAGACTGCAGTCACTCATAGACACAGTTGTTGGAATAAATTTTTGAAGAATACGACTGCATGAAAGCATGTGAGACAGACGTTTTGCTACTTTATTCTACTGTGAAGGCAACACAGTTTCCATGAAAGTGCTTTTAGTCATGTTGCATACCATCCGAAAAACATAAGACAAGCAATACACGGCGGTCCGAAACTGAAGCGAATGACATATTATACGATGAAATATCTCAAAGGATAAAAGTTATTGGTGTTTTTAGACTTCACGACATGCCATGAAGAGGAGTTGTGGTAGAAAGTCAATATCTTCTGCAAATATGAGACTATTCGAAAAACTAATACATCATTTTCTTAAGTTTTATGAGCTCTTTCCAACGATATCTTGAATGGCAGTTAATTAATTTGCACTAAGAATCATGCATAAGAAAACATGCAATTTTCTTCGTAAATGCAATTTTTCGTAACTTCGGCCCTCTGGTGGGGGTTGAAGACCTAAATATTTTTCAAAAATTTTTACACATTTCTTGACCCCATGTCATTGGGCAACTTTTTTTGGTTGCTATTACTTTTCTATTATCTGCTTTTATTTTTTCTCTCCACCATACTCCTTATGGCGATGTTGTTAGGGCCTCGCCACATTTTACCTCCGCGAGCCTTACATTGGGAATCCATCTCCTTATTACACAAAGACGATGATGCTTCAGGTGTATCTTTCAGGTGCCAGGATAAGACAAGGAAATTGAAACAAATTCAACAACGGTTTCTGTCTAGTTCTTTTTAGAAAAGTTTTTTTTGTCCGAAGAAAGAGGAGGTTCACATCTATTGGTGTCTTTCCAACTTATTAAGTCGGCATAGTCTATACTCTATAGCAGCAAAGTTCAATGTTGGCACATGGAACTTTCTGACAGTATTGATTAGACCCTTGAACAAGTAGGCTATCTTGAAAATGCTTTGATGAGGTTGTCGAAAAACCTAGAGATCTGTGCACGAAAATGAGGTCTGATGTGGAACCAGATTGGTCTTCATTATGAATTTATGAGTGCGACAAGTTGCTCTGATGGTTCGATTGACGCAACCTAGAAGCACTGAATTCTGTTATCAGTTGTGGGTCATCTTGAATGAACTACTGAACCTGAGTTTCGATTATAGGAACTTGTACAGGGCATTCAAAGGCAGGTATGATATGACTTATTGTATCGTAAAAATACTTCTGATCGTCATTATCAACACACGGAGAGTTGTCATTTGCAATTGATGCACATGGAAACTACGGGCATGTTTTCACATACTTGGATTGCTTTGCGAAATGGACCAGAAAGCTCTCTCATCGAGTTTCTGGGGGAAATTTCTCAAAGGCAATTTGTTTGCAGGTAGGCCTAACAAACAAAAGAACCATTGTAGAACCACTTACTTTTACCTTACTGCGGCGGTCCCAGTATCAGCATTTATTAAAGGATCTGCCCGTATATGGTTTCAGAAGATTTCTGCACTTGTCGTGAAACAGCGCAATTATTTTAAAATACTTGTTTGTGACATATCGTTGGGATGGAGGTTCCACAGCATAATCCACCCGTCGTCAATTAAATGTGCCAACTGTGCTACGATATTGCTCATTGCGGGATCCCTAAAGGTTTCTATCATTTTCTTGTCATATGAATGAACAAGAAGAACTTCAACATGTCAGCACTTGTGGAAGCAAAGTCTGAGGCAATTCTGTTGGAATCTCAAAGACTGGAGAAATATACTGGTTCCC
Organism: Lumbricus terrestris; assembly: GCA_949752735.1. Classification (NCBI taxonomy): domain Eukaryota; kingdom Metazoa; phylum Annelida; class Clitellata; order Crassiclitellata; family Lumbricidae; genus Lumbricus; species Lumbricus terrestris. Next base: position 5,982,686 of record OX457051.1, on the reverse strand, counting down.
TTACAGTTTTTACAGAACAGCAATTTGGATATTTTACACAATGAATTGAACACCGAATGTAACACATGTATGACATGCGACATAGCTTTAATAGCTCGATACAATGGCCAACGTCAATATTTTCAATACGACACATTTGAATGCTTAAACGGAATCAACACGTTGCAAACGGAATGTTGTTTATCCATAATAGCTTTCTTGCTCAGATCAGTTTCACAATGTTAAACTTCTCATTTTTTTTAGCAAAGGAGACTTATCATTTGATAAACCGGCACTTGGTTTTCTTACTCGTCCAAATGCGATAATATTCTAAAATAGCAAGTTCAAATTGAATGTGCGAATTTTTAGTTTTGAAATTGAGTTGCAATCAACAGGCACTACAGGAATTTGATAATTGCTCAATTAAGAGTGTTTTTTGACATAAGATGTCTTTGAACTCGAAATGTATTCATCTTGGTGATTCGTCCGATTCAGGGTCGCTTCAAGAACCACAATTCCATTCAATATTCCAGATAAACAAGACAAGTGATAGCCTGCTTCGAGAAAATCAAGGGTAATTTCTGCTATGACACTGAACATTAATTTATAATTGCGATGCGACGAACACGCTGAAACAACAAGCCAGTTGACGAGATCGACGAGACGAATTTAGTTTTGGCCCTCAACAGCATTGCCAGAAACAGTGTTCCTAAAACATTGGAAAAAGACAGACTGCTATTAACCACACATTTCAAAAAGTAAATGCATGAAACAAAGCTTAATGACTATTAAAATCGCATTCTTTAAATATTTTTCTATGCTGTGACGTTTATTGCGGACCGTTTAATTTTTTTATTTTGCACATAATGAAACTTAATGTCTTCTTCTCGCAGCGACGTGGTCAGTTGAAGGTGAATGTGAAAGCTCTCATCAAGATCATTGTATATTTTTACTTTGCTCGATCGTGTGCGGAAAATAGATTCTACGAAAAATCAACTCGCAGATCTAATCTGCAAAATAACATAGCAATTGTGAGTTTCGTTTGTAGAATTCCATTATAGAAACTAACTTTCTGGGGGACACAATATTTTCTCGACGTGGTCTGTATTGCTGGCACTTCTATTTTGTAGAAAGCAATCCCATAGACTAGAGAGAGAAACAAAATGACGACTGAAATAATACACAACTGGAAATTGCTGTATATGATTTATTGTGCAATTTCGAGGTTTAGCAATTCAATGGAAATAATTTTAAAAAATGCAAAGAAATGAAAATGGTGATCTAAATGTCGGCCCATCTGCTGGGTAATGCGAAATCCTGTTCAAGAATAAAGACCATTGGCATGTCACATTTGACCTAGTGTCTTCCAATGCTCCCCAATGAGTCCCCATATGGACCCGTCTCACTAGTCACGATTCTCTACTTTATCGGGGGTCGCGGATGTAATCTCGTTACCGCATTTGAAGGCAGTTCAAATCTTTAGTCATAGGAATTTTACTGCGGGTGTCTCTGATCGGGATATTTCCGGTCCGGTCTGAGTCAGCAGTCTGAGTCAGCCTAATTTGTATTCTTCCGATGATGAATTCGACCCTGGTTGTCCATAATAAATGGAAGTTCGTAACAGGTTCGATGTCAGGTTCAAGTAAACTTTTTCCTACTAAATATCAAAACAGCGTTTTGCGATTTCCGGTGAGTCCGAGTTCAGAACTGAAAGAAAGACCAGTGTCATTGATGGGCCCAAGAGTTTCGAGGGCTAAAGGAACAAACTCATGAGTTGCAAGGAGTGTTCTGTGGCGGACAGGCCACAAGAGAGTTACACGTAAAAGATAAATTGGCCGGTAACTCGCGGGAGTAACCCTGACTCTCGTTAGGTAGCCATTTGGCTTAGTAGAAAAGAATCTGAAACCGGTTTCGTTGGAATTTAGGTTTCGCTACATTTATACGGAAGACCGATTGGGGTTTTGAAGCCAAAGTATAGAGTGTTGCCGGTGGAATAAAGCCTGCCACACGGTGCGTTGCTTATAACGTGGAGTAGTTGCCGACTACTCCATACGTACTGTGACTTGTTCATAGTGAAATCGGTTGTGTTCGACTGTCTCTACAGGATTGGCATTGGCCATTCGAACATAATTGGGCGATCCTGATATACGCGGTTGTGAGAGCTTGTGTTGACGATCTTTCAGGGTTCTTTTTCTTGTAATCGATCTCACTGGGTTTAATCTTCCGTCTCAGGGGTACGGGATAATACGGTCGGAGACGCTGCAGCTCCGTTGGTCTGCGGAAGTGACACGGTTGAGTATAGGGTGAAATCCCCTGGTGAAGTGTACGAAGGTTATCTTTGGTTCCACGTATTGGTGATTCTGCAGGGCTGGGTTGGGCTCCTACCTGCAAGGGAAGCTACGTGTTGAATTCACGATCCTGCCGTCTTGGCGATCGTTTAGAGTCTTTTGAGCGTAACGTGAAGGTTACGGGTTTTCTGAGTGGAGAGTGGTGACTCCGCGGGTGCGCATGAAGCCGACGCCTCGGTGATATTCGTGCTAATTAGTAAAGCAGGGGCACCAAGTTCTTCGGGTTTATTATTGGTACAGTAGAGAGTTTGCGCTTCCCTCGGGTAGAGGGTCGTTTGTGGCCTTAGCAAACTAGGAGCGTGGGAAGCAGAGTAAAACTTCAGAGTAAAGACCAAGTTGTAATCAGGGTTTTTGCTTGAGGTCCGTAACTGTTGAGTTAAGGGCGAACGGCGCCAGTAGAATACACGACAATTAATAAGTCTCTTCGGAGACGGGGTTACCCGTTACCTGTCCCCCAAGACCGCCAGGTCTTTTATTTTTTTCAGTTTCTACGGGAAACAGACCAGCATCTACCACCCCACTCTTCTGAGCGGCCGAGAAGACCAAGTCTCGGGGAAAGGCCGGTTATCACTGTTGATCGTTGGACGAGTGAGGCGAGCACTGGGGAAGCGCGCCGCGTACTCTGTACACGGCGGCGGCGCGTGTTCCATTGACAGGCTAAGTGTGAAAGTTGGAAGTTTCGGGCGCTGAAAGCAACACTGGACTTATTTTTTCCACTGAAAAGAATTACAATTAAAGCACGTGATCCACCTTTCATGACGCCTCATCTTAAACATCTGCTGAGAAGGAGAAATCATATGCATCGTCGTGGCCGACACGAAGCTGCAGAGTCTCTTGCCACTCAAATCAACCATCTAATCGCAAAGAAAAACGAGATCAGTTTTGACGGCCTTGAGCGTGGTTCAAGTAACCTGTGGTCTGAAGTGAGACGGCTTCGTGGTGAGTCCAGGGGCTGCTTAAGTCACGATAGCAAAATCACCGCTAACAGTCTTAATCTACACTACGGTAAAACATCTACGGACCTTCATTATGCAAAACGTACAGCAAAAGCAACAGTCACCTCTGATGAGGCCGTGGTCATTAAGGAATTCCAGGTCTTCCGTGCCCTATCGTCTATTCCTGGCGTGTCAGTTGGACCTGATGGGCTTCCGTCATGGCTCCTGTCAGGCATGGCTCATCTTTTGTCTGCTCTCATATCTTACCTGTTTAAAAGGTCTTTGTCTGAATCGTATATCCCTCCTCAATGGAAGGAGAGCAAAATTACCCCTATTCCAAAAATGTCAAGTCCTGATTCTGAGGCTGATTTCCGCCCAATTTCTATTACACCTGTATTATGTAAAATTCTAGAGAAATTTGTTGTGCATAAATATTACTATCCAATTCTGACTAATCCTGATGAGAACTGCATATATTCTGACCAATTTGCATTCAGACCCTCTGGGTCGACTACTGCTGCACTCATAGCTTTAACTCACCATTTACTTGAGTCTGTTAAATGTGAACCATATGTTCGTTTGGTATCTTTGGATTTTTCTAAGGCTTTCGATACTGTAAGGCATGATAGCCTGGCTGCCCAGTTAGCCTCTATGCCGATTCCAGACTTTGTTTATAACTGGGTTCTTGCTTTGTTACAAAACCGAGTGCATTGTATTAAGTTCTGTGGCATAACCTCCTCTTTCAAATGCATTAATGCATCATCCAAGGGTCTGGCCTTGGGCCAGTCAACTTTCTTTCATTAATTTCTGGTTTAAAACTACTATTTGCAGTTAATAGGCTTTTTAAATATGCTGATGACTGTTACTTGGTTATTCCTGCATCAAATATTGATACTACTGATGCTGAACTTGGTCACATTGCAGAGTGGGCTAAAAATTGTAACTTGCGCCTTAATCATAGCAAGTCATGTGAAGTCATCTTTAGGCGTCCCCGTTCCAAAACTTCTGATAGCCCTCCCCCAATCAGAGGGATTGAGCGAGTCGATGCAGTTAAGGTTCTTGGCATCATGCTTTCATATAGATTGGGGTTTTCTGCACACATTGATAATATTATCTGTAAAGCAAAGCAGTCATTTTATGCACTTCGTGTCCTTGTGTCCCATGGTTTGACTGGCAGCCGACTCCATGATGTTGTACGTTCCACCACAGTCGCGCGAATGCTTTATTCTTCACCAGCATGGTGGGGTTTTGCAAATGAGGGTCAGAGAAGTCGCCTGTCCGCTATTATTAGAAAATTGGTACGACAAGGTTTTTTGCCCAGTAACATTCCTACTTTTGACATGTTATGTTCTAAAGCAGATTTATCCCTCTTTACTTCTATCCTTTGTGACCCTGGTCATGTCCTCCATTATCTTCTTCCACCTGAACGTGTAACTGGTTACTCCCTTAGGCCCCGTTCACATAATCTAGAGATACCACGATGTGATTCATTGATTGGAAAGGGATTTATCACGAGAATGCTATATAGTTAACTTTTGACGATAATAGTTTAATAATTATATTATAATTTAACTTGTGATTTTAATTTGCACGTTTCTATTACCTATTATTACTTCGATGTTTTATAATGATGTTTTGTGTCCCATTGTGCGTTTGCAAGTGGAGTAATAAAGAAAATACTTACTTACTTACTTTACACACCAGGTCGCAGGCCTCGGTGTCAGGGGCTTCTTCGACCGCCAGTGAAGGGAACGACGGCGCGCACGCCGCAGACAGTGACTCGAGAGGCTCGGGCAATCCTGGTACGATAGAGGGTCTCCCGGGTCCTGGCAGCCAGAGACTCTTGGTGGCGCAGGGGCCACCGAGAGAGAACGACCCGGTCGAACAGAGGCGCTTGCGGGCGACGGCAATGGGGAAGCGTCGCAAGCGTTGTCTGCTGAGGGTCGGACGCCACAGTTCTATATTTCACTACTTTTCTTGCACATGCTAGCTCAGCAGCCGCACCTGCCGTAACTGAAGTTGCTGGCAAGTATGAAGCAGCCAAAGTATCGGTCACTGTGGCATCCCAAATTAGGCTACGTCCAGAACGCCGTGGAATTAGAGTGAGACCATCCGGTCTCTTGCCATCAATTCGAGAAAGACCAGGTAGGAAAACCAGCACGAATAAGACTGCGCCATATGAGATCATTCAAGACGCCGTGTCGAGCTATGCGTCCAGGGCCAAGGGTGCATGAGAGTACATGTGAAACGCTCACAGGCCCACTCCTCGTCAACACGGCGCCTTAACTCGTACTCAGACCCACCGATCATTTCCTCTTCTCGTATCTGTGCCGTCGGAGAAGAATGTCTCAGCAACGACGCCCGGAACAGGGAATACAGCTCTGAAGCGTCGGATCCTGACTCTACCCCGTTCGCGCGGTCACCTTGGGGGTAACGTCCCGAGCTCCAGGATGGCCAATCCTCGAAACAGGGTTCACTCTTCGGGCAGAGGACCCTCGCTTAAAGCTCCCTTTTGCGGCCGTCGCCTTCGCTCTCTTTTCCGAATGATCGGGCCTGTTCCTCATCATGTTGCATTGAGCTGCCGACGCGCCGTTACTTCCAACAGGCAATACCTGGCGCTGAGATCCAGTCGGCCAAAGGAACCGAAACCAACCCCATTCCAGGGGATTCAACCCTACACGATACTGAGACACAACCATTATCCCGTGTCCGCTACAGGACAGTCAAAATTCTCTGTATTCAAGTTTTCTGGTACCAGGCCCTTAGGGAGACCACCCGTAATTCGCTAAGAAGCGAAGTTATTTCACAATTCGCGCAACAGCGAAACTCACCGTAACCAGGACTACGGCGCTTGCCAGGCGCTCGCGTACTTCTCTCTCTGAACACTGCGCTATCCAAAAAGAAAGGCGCACCACCGTACGCAGAACTTGTCTGCTCTTCGCCGCAACAGGCGCCAACGATCACTGATCTTGTACCGCTTCTGATTCGCGTTTACTGCCAACAGGCCAGCATCCGCAAAAATGAACGGGGCTTAAAAATTAGCTAAGGGATACACAATTCCTTAACTAAATTAACCTATGACTTTTGGAACCGGGACACGTTGCGTAAACTACAGGGAGCGGTTAGGGCAGCTATGTTTAACCCTAAACTTTGCGACTACGAATTCCTCGACCGGGCGGAGAAAACCGTAGTATCGGCGAAGAAAAGCTTATCGAGCCTTCACCGTTCAAACCACCAACGATATTCACTCACTGATGTTACAGACACGGTACGATTGGTGCGCTGAGTCGATTGACACCAAGATCGACCAGATCGGACTAAAACTGACAAAGATACAGAACACGGGGAAATACACCGGGCGACGGCCTATGAATCGCCTTCCGAAGCCCTTCCCACAACACAGGTAACTGACACTCACGTACACAAGATAGCCCTCGGCGTGCTGTTTGATATGACACCGAGTTTTCACTGATCGGACCACAATTGACAAAGTTAGAGTCTCTCAACCGGCGGATGGCCCGGTCGCTTATTTCCAAAATGTACATTCCAGCTGCAACCAGCCAATCACATAGGGGAATACAATGTGGAAGAGGCCAAGACCGTAGGGGGAAGAGGTTGTCGAGTACAATTTCTGACCATCCCTTTGTAAACTATAATAAACAACACGTGCGTGTGGGCAGGCTCTGACGATTTTAGACGAATAGCAATGTAAAAGGTTTAAAACTTCTTACAAATGACCCTACGTATGGAGGAACATTTTGCTCAGGTAATTATGTCTCACTTTAGCGCTCTTTATCGTTAAATTTAATTAAGCATGGCTATAACATAGAAGACCTATTATAGGTGTCGTTCGCGTAGGCTATAGGGTATATAAGGTTTCGCGTCGTGAGGGTCGGTTAGGGTTAGTGTTAGGGTTAGTGTCGTCATTAGATTCTTAAGATTTTTGCGTCGTGAGGGTCGGTTAGGATTAGTGTTAGGGTTAGTGTCGTCATTAGATTCTTAAGATTTTTCCGTTGCTTCTTTAGCAGTTGTTGGTCAAGCTAATAGCCTACAGCTTCACCAATAACTGCTAACATCAACTACTTTCTCCCCCCTATGATCTTCGCCTCTTCCACATTGTATTCCCCTATCATGACACGCGATTGGCTGAAAACCCTGCGGTTGCAGCTGCCATGTACATATTGGAAATAAGCGGCCCGGTCTACCGTGGACTTCAACCAACACGTACGAATACAAGCCGGCCGGCACGGCTAAGCGAACACTTCACGACCCTGCTACCTCGACGCAAAGATCAACAGGCGAAGATTGAAGGTATTCGAAAGAGCCAAGATTACAGTTTCATACAATCGCGGGCGTATGGAGCCGCGGATCTCCAACACAGACCTGTACGGGGCGAACGTCCGTTGCGCGACGCCGCGTTGCCGTACGCTAAGATATAGACGCGCGTTCGGCCGAAACAGACTATACGTAAAGACCGGGAAAAACTCTTCGCGAGCTTCTACCGTCTAGACACTCACTCACACTCGTTAACTCTCAACAGGTAGAATGTTGCCTTCAGCAAGACGAACAATCTGACACCAAGATTGCAAGGGTCGGACCACAGGTGACAAAGTTATTAACGAACAACTACCTTTTCCGGGTAATCGCTCGATAGCAGGCCGCGACGAACTTTGCTAGCCTCCACCGATTCACCGAGAGCCCACAGCTTCTAACTCAGCTTAGGCACAGATGTAACCAGGCAAGACGAACAATCCGACACCAAGATTTAACGAATCGGACCAGAACTGACAAAGTTTTCCCGTCGGCCGAAAGCCCGTTGCGCGGCGATCGCCGATGAAATCGTATCGGGGAAATACGCCGGCGCCGGCAAAACTGGATGCCGGACGACCGCTACCGTTTCTGGCCTCCGCTGCACCAGGCGAAGACCGGCGCGTATTCTGAGAACGAAAGTTGCGCGTAAAGTGTGGGGCACCTTTGCGCGCTTCTAACGTTGAAATTATCACTCGCACACGTTAACTCTCAACAGACGAAACACTCGCCTCGACCAGACGAACAGTTAGACACCAAGTTTGTAACGATCGGACCAGAGTTCACGAAGTTGTACGACCACGGTAGCAGGTCGGCGATGAGCTTTGCTAGCCTCTACCGATTCACTGAGAGCCCACAGCTACTAACTTTCACCGGATTCACGTTCGCACAGACCAGACGAACAGTTTGACACCAAGATGGAGTCGATCGGATCACAGCTGACGGAGTTGCCCGTAGAGCGAAAGCCCGTTGCGCGGCGATCGCTGACAAAACCGTACTTCTACTACTAGAAAACCGCACAATAGCCTACCGTTGAATTCAAGCTGGTAGCGAACTGCTCCAACCTCTACCACTTCTCCAGGAACTCCCAGTAACCAACCCTCGGTATATTCACGACCACACGGACCAGACGGAGGGTTTGCCCCCGGCCTCGAAGGAATCGGACCACGGGTGACAAAGTTATCCGTACAAACACTCACGACCAAGGCAAAATGACGGAAGAATTATCGACGCCCGAAGCGTTCTAAATTTTCCCCGACACCCGAAGCGTTCTCGTTAGGCCGGGCAGCGCCCGAATGAAATGCACCCGCGCTCGCGCGGCTCAACGACCAGGCGGCGCCGCAGTCTACGATGCAGTTGCAAACCACACTTTCACCGATTGATGCACGGCGAAGATCTCCGATAAGGGAGAGGAGTACGAGGCAGAAATGCAGTGTATTCACGTTCAATATTATTCTTCGGGCCGGTAGAGCCGAAGCGTCTCTGTAGTAGGCGGGTCTTCCCTTTACCCGTATTAACCACACTCGCTGCGAGGCGCTCTCTGGCGTGACCTAGGCTGGTAGGGGGCTGAGGCCTACCAGGCCGGGTCCTTCGCTCAGAAGCAGATGCTGGATATCGAATGTATATTATATTTATTATATTCTGTGAACACTGTATGCGAAACGTAAGTATATGTATCAACCTGTGGGCAATCCCTATCAGATGTATTCAACGGTACCACTGGAACTTTTATTTCATTCGCTCCCCGGCGTAATGAGGCGGTCGCTCGCTGGCGCGATCACTCGCGGCGGCAGAACACAACCAATGAATCCCGATGATCCAGACACAGGCACCGAGCGTATACTTTTCGCTGTCACGATCAATTAGGTAACTGTACAATGAACTCTGTATAAAGGACGTAAGTATATGAAACGTTCGTACTAGGTAAACTCGCGATCGTAGGGAGTCGCGCTGCTCCCGGGTAAAGCTCGTGCTGCGGATCGCCGGCGTACGCTGTGCCGCCTATAAGCACTTCACAAGTATTCACTCACTTCAACGTATCGTATGTATGTATTTTCTCTCCGAGGGCACGTTCCCTCTACGTGTCTGTGTCGTATATATTTTATACCCTGACGAGATCGTGGCGGGCAGGGTGCCGAGGCCTGCCAACGCCGGATCTACGTACAGGGGAAGATGTCTTTTTATTGAACCAAGAAAACCACAAGATACTACCGACAGGAGGAACTTCTCAAAAAAGGCACTGAATGCCGGGAGGCATTTACAAGAGTCAAACGAAACGAGTCACCACCAACTCTCCCTGGTGCGGTCGTAGCGGGGAGAGGCCCAATCTGCCGCCGCTAGATCGTCAACGCAGGTAAACGTACAACCTCCGCTGGTGCGGATTCGATCAGATACAATATTTCTCTCGGAATTCACTAGGAATCACTTGGAAACCAACAAGTCGCTGTCAGAGTGTCGAACACTCGTATTGAAGGTAGCCAAATCGCGTAGAGATCAATGTAACAAATAGTATTCGTATGCATTGACCATGGAGCGGACGCCTCTACTTCACACTATAGCGATGCACCGTGTGGCAGGCTTTATTCCACCGGAATATCGCTGTCTGCACGCTATGCGCAAGCCGTATAGGAAAATCTTCATTAATTCGCCAAAAATCCAGTTCCTGTCCGATCGTCACCATTTTTTTTCTTCTATGGATTCCTCATCGATTTCTCCTTAACCTGCGCCTTAAATTAACTTTATTCGACTAGCCAAAAAATTTCTACAGTAAGGGACATATCGCTATTTATATGGTATTAATTACGTTTGACTATAAAAAAGGCATTCTAACTACTCTCGCCTGCTTCCAGCATAGTTTCACAGGCTCTGAATGTAGCGGACGTCGTTTTGTAGCGCATATCTTGTGGCGCATATCCGCCACACATGTGAGCCATCGGCAGCAACCAGAGTGCCGCATGCATAAGTCTGTGTTTATTACTCTTATTATTATTATTATTATTATTATTATTATTATTATTATTATTATTATTATTATTATTATTATTATTATTATAACACACATTTATTTTTTTCCAAAGACAATGACAAAGTCATTTACAGGCTAATGTCTATGCTCCTTTTGAACATTAGGTAACGTAGTCATTCAGACCAAGACTTCCAGGTGTCTTGACTGTTTGAGTCAGTTGTTCCTAAAATCGACACAGAGTTTCCGATTTGCAGGGCGACTGATAGGCGCTGGAGCAGATGGCTGGTCTCACGCTGGTCACCTTTGGCTGCTGAGATCTTTCGTCCTAGTTCTTGTACAAATTGAAGAGAATCTCCATCCCAACTTCCTCCAGTTTCGACTGCAATAGGGACGAAATGATGCGAACTTGCAATGTCTGCATATTTGCTTTCCTTGTTACGGGCTGCCCTTTCCGCCGCGGCACCTGCAATTTCTGATGTTAAATGCCTGTACGATGTTGCGAATGTATCTGGTACCGTGACATCCCACGCCAAGCAAAGACCTCTGTGCCAGGGAATAATGGTTACTCCATCTGGCCTTTTGCCATCAGATCGGGAAAGACCATTCGGCTCCTTCATGGCTGGTATTTTGGCTCTTACGAATGCGCGCCAAAGAACGTCATTGATCATCCCATGACGCTGCTGCCTTCCAGCTCCTTTGTTGCAAGATAATCCATGCAAACCATTCTGTTCGACAACGACACCACACTTGCATGTGTGCGTTTCGCACAACGCAGTGCCAAGTCGAATACCGGCTGCTATTCGTAGCGCGTCTCCCGACATTCGTAATCCGGCTGCTGTTATCGGAAGTGCATGAAGCCAGTCTCCTGAGTGTGGCGATTGCACAGCTAACAAGCGGGCCTTGGCGGAAGAATCAGTTGTTCTTTCAGATAGGTCTTCAAGTGCATGTGTGATAATTGCACTGTCCCATTCTCTTTGTGCACGGGCCTTCTGCTCTGTTGGAGGAAGTGCGTTCGATCTCAATGACCACGAATTGAAAGCCTCCTCAACTAATGGGTCCATAAACGACACAGTGACATCGTGTAGAATTTTGTCTTGAAGGCTTCGCGTGCCAGCGGCTGATGCCAAAAAGGCGGAAGTTGCCAGCATAACGGCACTACGAATGCCCAGACCACCATTCCTCACAGGTAGAGATGCCTGGATCCACTGATCGTCGCTCATGTGAATATTGAGAAGGCTGCATAGACCAGTTCTCAACGCGTCGTCAAAGTTGTGTAGCAATCCTTCGCTCAGAAAGCAGGCTGATGTTCTTAGCGTATATAATAGCTTTGGGATGCTTAAACTGCTCCTCAACAGAGTGAATGAATCGTGTGGATGTAATGTTTCCAGTCTTGTAATAACTTTCTCCAGATCTTCTATCTTCTTTTGGATGGATGTATCGACTGCACTGCCTGGCAGTAGCGGTGCCCCAAGTAAAGACAGATCCTCAACGGCTACAAACTCAAAATTGGAGAAGACCTGATTCTTCTTTATTTCGTCGTAACCTCTGGCTGATGCTTCACATTTAGCTCGATTCAGTTGTAAACCATACATGGATGCTTGCTTCTCTATCAATCGGATGTCATTCTCAACTTTGTCAATCGGTCCAGCAAGAGTGAGATCGTCCATATAGCCAATATGCAGTGGGGTTACCAGACTCGTAAGAAGTGGATGTATCGTTAGGCAAAACTCCAGTGGCCCTAACGGGTCGCCTTGTTGAGTTCCTTCCTCCGAAAGGATGGTATGATGTCTGGTCTGTAGCTGAGGGGAGTAAGCGTAGTTGTCGAATACGTATCTGTATATTCCTGGAACTGTAGCTGCTACCGTCTCTAACATTGAATCTCTTCTCAGAGCATTGAAAGCATTCGAAAAGTCCAGTTTCACTATAACATGGTCTACAGGCATAGATTGTAAGTAACGTCTGGTTGCGTGAACAGCTGCTTCGGCCCCTCCTGGTACTCCTACGCCAATTTGAAGCGGCGACATATTTTGAGACAGGTTTGGGGTAACAACGTGGCAGACACACTTAGCAGCCAGGCGTCGCCACGTGTATCCTACTGTGATTGGTCTGATTCCACCATCTTTCTTACTCAGCGTTATTAGTCTACCGCCGTAGAGAATCTCTGCCACGTCTTTCGGAATGCCGCCTCTCAGTAACAAATTAATTAGTTCTGTAGTTGTGTCCACAAATTCAGTGTCCGTTGTATTAGACAAAAGGTCTTTCAAATGTTGTGGTGTGAAGCCATCTGGTCCTCCGGTTGAAGCTGCTGGAAAGGAAGCCACAGAATCACAAACCATCTTTCCAGAGACCTGAATGGCGTCAAACCTGTCTTCCTGAGGACATGGAAGTGTTCTCCTTTCATCATAGGTTTTTGGGTGCTTCTTCTGCAATTCTTCCATCACTTTAGGCGAATCTTCTACAGGCACGTCATCAGAACATAGCAAACGAAGAGCTCCCTTTATGTCGCCATCTTCGAGTCTACTAGACACAGCTTGAGCAACATATTTTGTTTTATCGTAGATATTGTCAATCCTTCTCGTTCGTGTGTCATGCGTGTGAGGAGTGATATCATCGGATGCATCACAGAAGACCATTCCACTATGCCATGCTTCAATGCGATTTAGAATGATCTTGCCCAAGTTCCGGTTTCGGCCACCTCTCTTGGGCTTACACAGAATTATCGGTGGAAAATGGAGCAGATCTTGCCATTTTGTTGAATTGTTTGGCTCTCGGATAACACCTTTCATGATCTTTGTAAGCAATGTCCTACACGCTGTTCTTGATGCTAGTGGGATGCGTTTCAGCAGCGGTCTTTTTACCTTCGGATGAGTGAAACTGTTTGGCAATGACTCACTATTTTCATCACCATCCCCATTGTAACGGCTTTCCTCAGATTGAGTTGAGTGTGAAGATCTACCCGCATCTGGTGGCACAGCATCAATAGGTGCCTGGTCTGACCCGGGACACGGGTTGCGACGGGGACCATGGGAGTGTAGCGTGCCTTTCGAGCGATGCAGTTTGAACTCGATAAAGCAAACTGAACACACACCAACGTCTTTCGGTGACTTTTGACTCATTATTGCATGCGGACGAGATGGGTGAAGCCGAAGCCCTCCGCCTTTAGCTCAAACGGGGTTGCGCCATTGCAAGGCATGAAACCCTTATGGTGATGGAAAAGAAGATAATTGGAGCGAGAGAGTTTGAACCGGGTGTAAACAAATTACGTTTCAAATGTTTGTAAGCAAGCGACTTTGATGCGTTGCTAAGCAACAAGCATTATGACGTCGTAGAAAGTAAAACTGTTTTACCGGTTTATTAAGTCAAATTTTAATCCAGTCTCCGGCTCAGTGTCCACAAACTTGACTTGCAACCTTTCAATATTCCGAGTGTATCTTAATAAAATATTCAAATATTCTATATCCTGGCATCAGGAGAAAAACAACGATACTAAACACGATTTACGACGATACCATTTTACTACAAAAAGCGCCAAATCCTCAAGAGAGCCAAAACCAGCGACTGATTTGCTGCGCTATTATTATTATTATTATTATTATTATTATTATTATTATTATTATTATTATTATCATCATTATTATTATTATTATTATTATTATTATTATTATTATTATTATTATTATTATTATTATTATTATTATTATTATTATTATTATTATTATTATTATTATCAATCGTATGCCTAAGGAAGATTCTAGGTTAGCAACGATAGCAAGATCATGACATATATCATCAGGTGTACCCCCCAACCAGAGGTCGTCCAGGTACCCCACTCTAAAGGTAGAAATCAACGAGCAAAGGACGGGCTGGAATGGCAAGCAGAAGAGCAAGGGGCCAAGAGGGTCCCCCTGCTGCGGTCCCATTTGTGACAGAACTTCGAACGTCCCGAACTGGAGAAGAGATTCTGCGGCATACGCTTGGTGGATAAATGCGTATAGTTCAGGTATTGATTCGTGAACTGCTTGTAGCATTACATCCCTTCTCAACGTGTTAAAGGCGTTGGCGAAATCCAGTTTCACGAAAACGTGGTCCGGTGGCATGTTGTTAGCAAACGCTCTGGCTGCGTGAACCGCTGCTTCACCGCCTCCGGGGGTGGCGATGCCTACCTGGAGTGGAGCGAAAAAGGAAGCCAGTCTGTTTACCGCATACGCGTTGGCGCATTTCGCAGCGAGTCTTCTCCAGACGTACCCCACTACGATTTGTCTGAGACCTCCGGTGTTTTTGGATAAGGCAATCAGAGTGCCTCCAAACATCACTCTGCGAACCTCTACCGGGCATTCCCCTCTCAGCATGACGTTGACGAACCCGGTGAGTGCCTGAATGAGCTCTGCCGATGATTCTCTGTTGTTTATCAAGTCCAATAGGTGTTGAGGACGAAGACCGTCTGGACCTCCTGCTGAACCCACAGGAAAAGACCGAACCGCCTTCTCTACCTCTATCTCCGTGACTTGGTATGGAGTAGTCTGAGCCGGGTTCGGAAGACTCTCCGGAGGGGTCATTCGATCATCCGTTGGATGCCTTTCTAGCATGGATGTCCACGATTCATTTGTAGCTTTAACTGGATGGTCTCTGTTGCACAAAATACGAGTTGCGGCTCTTAAGTTGCCTTCCTCCAACTTAGCGTTGACCGCCGCCAGAAGCAGGTCTCTGTCATCCTTCGTGCCTCCTGCTGCCGAGAAGTCGCTCTCGTCCAACTCCTCGTGTTGCAGGTGTTCCTGTCTATCTATTCGGTTCTTGACAACATTCGCCAGGTTTCTCCTACGACCCGCACGTGGCGGTTGTGTCAGTATATTGGAAGCGAACATCAACAATTGACGCCACGGTTCGACCGCCCCCGGTCTATCACAAATGGAACGCAAGATAGACGTAAGGGCTCGTGAACAAGCGAACCTGGCTCCCATAGGTATGTGTTTAAGCACCTTCCCTCTTGGGTGACTAGGATGCTGCAATGCAACTAAGACCTCTTTGGAGTCCAACTGTGCCGCAGTGCTTCGACCTAGTTGTTCTGTTTGCTCTTGATGTCCAAATCGGTTCCCAGACAGGTCGTCAACGCTTCCTGTGCCGTTGTTTTGTGTCTTCTTTGGCTGACCAGCTTGTAATGGCAACTGATGCGACCCCGGGCATTGACTACTCCTTGGACCGTGGAGGTGTACAGTTCCATCCTTGAGGTGCAGCTGTCTAACCGCAAGGCAGTGACTGCACACACCACTAGACTTGTTTATGTTGTTTTTCTTATGTGCGGTAGGTTGAGATTGACTGCAGAATCTATCCATCCTGCCTGTCCTATTGACAAAGTTGTTCAACTTGTGCGACTGAACAATTGTATCCATAACAATACTGTTCGTTGATTCGCTAGAATTATTATTATTAATATTATTATTAACACATTTATTTCTTCGAAAACTAACACAATCACATGCACACCAGTAAAATTATCATCTTCAACGTTAGGCCTTAGGCCTCTCAATGTCTTGGCTGATAAGTTCTGTCGTGCCCAACACTGACAACGAGTTTCCTCTTTGGAGCGCGACTGATATGCGCTGGAGCAGACGTTTAGTTTCTCGCTGGTCACCGATGCTACAGAAATCCTGCCTCCTAGCTCCTGAGCAAATTCCAGAGACTCGGTGTGCCAGCTTCCTCCGGTTTCGATGGCCACAAGAACGAAGTGATGCGACTGCGAGATGGCAGCATATTTACTGGTCTTATTTCGAGCTGCTTTTTCCGCTGCTGCACTTGCGTTTTGCGATGATAGATGTTCGCACGAGGCTGCAAATGTGTCAGGCACGGTAACGTCCAAAGCCAGGCAGCGACCCCTGGACCAGGGTATTATAGTAACTCCGTCTGGTCTTTTGCCATCGGTTCTGGAAAGACCATTGGGTTCTTTGATGGACGGTATTTTGGCTCTCGTGAACGCCCGCCAAATCACGTCGTTTATCATAGCATGCCGTTGTTGTCTTCCTGTACGTTTCGGACAAGAGAATCCGTGATGGCCTAAGGGTTCTACCACGGCACCATATTTACACGTATGTTTTTCACACAACACTGTACCAAGACGAATTCCTACTGCAACTCTCAACACCTCTCCCGTCATCCGTAATCCAGCTGTCGTAATGGGAAGTGCATGGAGCCAGTCTCCATATTATTATTATTATTATTATTATTATTATTATTATTATTATTATTATTATTATTATTATTATTATTA
Source organism: Lumbricus terrestris (assembly GCA_949752735.1). Lineage (NCBI taxonomy): Eukaryota > Metazoa > Annelida > Clitellata > Crassiclitellata > Lumbricidae > Lumbricus > Lumbricus terrestris. The sequence continues at coordinate 5,965,889 of OX457051.1, read as the reverse complement.
TTATTATTATTATTATTATTATTATTATTATTATTATTATTATTATTATTATTATTATTATAATAATTTCAGAGCATCTATATATAAATTTTAGTTTGTTTAGGGTGGCCGGTCCATGGCCCCGGGAAATCCAGACAAGGTACCCTGGAAGGCAACGGCGTTGTAGCGCTGGATAGTGATTGAAATGCTTTGGAAAAGAAAACCCGTTTCACGTATATCTCCAGATAATTTCGAAAGCCGGCGTCCAATCTCGGACACAAAGGCGAGGCCCTCGTTGTTGATTGGCCCCATTGTTTCCACGGCTAAGGGGACGAAGATGTATGTTTTCTGAAGGTCTAAGTACTTTGAAATTTTTCTTGTGGCGGCTTTTTCTGCTGCTCTCCCAGCTTCGGTCGCGTTCTCGTGGACGTACGAGGCGGCCACCGTGTCCACCACGGTCGCGTCCCAAATCAACGCCCTCCCGTTGCTCCAAGGGATGAGAGTCTGGCCGTCCGGTCTTTTCCCGTCCAACCTCGTGAGGCCCGACGGCTCCTTGATTGCAGGAGCTCCGGCTCTATTAAGACTTCGGTAGACAAGGTCGTTGATAGTGCTGTGTCTTGCCTGTCTACCGAATCCAAGCGAGCAAGATAGACCATGGGAGCCCCTTGCTGAAACTGCGGCGCCACATACACACGTGTGCGGCTCACATATGGCCGCACCCAGACGAAGGCCTACAGCAACTCTCACAGCCTCGTCGCTCAGTCTGAGGTCGAAAGCGGTCAGTGGAAGGGCGTGTAGCCAATCAGATGCGTGTGGAGCCATTGAGGCCTTTAGTCGTGCCCGATCGTATGGCTCTTGTAGTCTTGACTCGATGGATAGGACCGTCTTAAGCAACAGCGGCTTGTCCAGCAATGACTGCTTGTGACCTGGAAACTCCGTTGGATCTCCTGTCTCGGTAATCCGCATCCATTCGGACCGCGCGGAATCGGATGATTCATCATCAATGTTCCAGGCCGCTCCCAAAATGAGAGACTGGATGGAGAGGGTGCCAGCGTATAGCCTACTCCTATTATTATTATTATTATTATTATTATTATTATTATTATTATTATTATTATTATTATTATTATTATTATCATCATCATCATCATCATCATTATATTTCTATAAAAAAACAGAGTACTACGGCCTCATCGAGCCGAGGCATGCGATGGCGTTGAATCGCAGAACTGTGGCTGGTATCTTCTGGAACAGGAAGAAGGTTTCTTGTGGGTCTTCGGTTACGCGTGACAATCGTCGACCGAGTTCTGTGATGAAGGCCAGGCCATCCTGGTCCATAGGTCCAAGCGTTTCTAGCGCAACCGGAGTGAAACTGTATCTTGTCTGGAGTTCCGCGTATTTTAGCTTTTTCCTAGCAGCGGCTATTTCGGCAGCTCCGCCCGCCATTGCAGCAGTCTCAGACAGGTACGAAGGAGCTATGGTATCGACAATGGTCACATCCCAAATAAGCGAACGCCCACTTCTCCATGGAATGAGGGTTTGACCATCTGGTCTTTTCCCATCGAGACGAGTGAGGCCAGCTGGTTCTCTGATCGATGGAATGCCTGCCCTGATGAGATTACGAAGCACAATTTCGTTCACTTCGGAATGTCTAGCTTGTCTTCCGAAGCCAAGTGAGCAAGAGAGACCATGCGAGCCTCTGGCCGAAACCATTGTACCACAAGTGCAGACGTGTGGGGCGCAGATGACAGCTCCAAGTCTCAAGCCTACTGCCACCCTCATCTCCTCGTCGCTAAGTCGTAAACCTTGAGCTGCCAGTTATTATTATTATTATTATTATAATTATTATTATTATTATTATTTATTATTATTATTATAATTTTTATTATTATTATTATTATTATTATTATTATTATTATTATTATTATTATTATTATTATTATTATTATTATTATTATTATATATCTTTATTGTTTCAAAAAAAATTGCAAACAGTCAAACAGTGCAAAAGCGGAGTGCATTTGGGCGAGTCCAACCACCGTCAACCATGTCAATTAAGGGCTTAATAAATGACCCTGTGAACGCCACAGCATTAAAGTCATGGAAATACGTTGGAACAAGAAACTTGATTCTCGAGGTTCCCCGGTTGCTTGTGTTAGACGCCGGCCCAAATCTGAGATGAAGTCTAGGCCTTTGTCGTTGATTGGGCCTAGGGTTTCCAGAACCACCGGGACGAAAACATGAGCATCAAGGTATTTCTGATTCTTTCTGTCCTCCGCCAGGCTAGCTGCTGATCCGGCTCGGATGGCTGAAGCGGTAAGGTAAGACGGTGCCAATGTGTCCACCACTGTGGCATCCCACACCAAACCTTTGCCGGCTTTCCATGGGATGAGCGTGATTCCATCCGGTCGTTTGCCGTCCGATCTTACCAGTCCCTGAGGTTCCTTGGCCGCCGGGTATCCAGCTTTAATAAGAGCACGGTATATCAAATCGTTCAGTGTACCATGGCGGGCCATACGGCCAAAACCTAGCGAGCAAGACAACCCGTGCTCACCCCTTGCTGTGACAAGTGAACCACAAATGCATGTGTGTGGTTCGCAAATGTTAGCTCCTAAGCGCAAACCATAGCTTCATCACTTAATCTCAAACCGCAAGAAGTGATAGGCAAGGTGTGCAGCCAGTCTCCGGCGTGCTGAGTCGTGATTGCATTCCAACGGGCCTGGTCGCATTTGTCTGTGAGTGAGTTGGATAGCTCCGAGAATGTCTTTTGCAGTAGTGGGTTGTCCCATTGAGATTGCATTTGAGTTGGGAAGACTTCTGTGATTTTGATACCTAGTTCCTCCTGCCACATCACCATCAGCTTCTCCACCTGCGGGTCCGGCTGAAAGTCGAGCACTCCGATTATGTCGGACTGGAGGACGAGGGTGCTGGCGGCCGATGCCAAAAAGGCGGGAAGCGCCAGCGAAGACCCCCTGCGTATTCCTAGTCCTCCCATGCTGATGGGGAGGGTTGACTGAAGCCATTGAGAATTTGACAAATTGATGTTTAAAATGTCTTCAAGGCCCTTTCGAAGACACAGGTCGTACTCAAGCAAGGTGGGGTGATCCACACACGGCGCACAACGCAGACTGTAAAGTAACATTGGGGAATCCAAAGACCTTTTGAGAATAAGCAGCGCATCTTGGCGCGCTATTAGGCCTAGTCTCGTCATAGCTCTTTTAAGCTCCTCCACTCTGGTGTCGACTGCGATTTGAAGAGCCGACCCAGTGGAAAGTGGTGCTCCTAAGAGACAAATGTAGTCTGGGTTCACGCGCGTGAACTGTCTAAAACGATGCGTGTAACTAACTGCATATCAACGGCTGTCACTTCGCATTTTGCTCTGTGGAATACAAGGTCCAATGCTGCACAATCCATCTCAAGCGAAATTATGTCTGCTTCCACCATGGCTAATGGTCCACCCAAGGATATGTCGTCCAAATATCCGAATGCTAGAGGAGAAGTCAGCTTGAGGAGAGCCGGTTGGAGCGGGAGACAAAACAACAAAGGGCCAAGCGGATCACCCTGTTGTGGGCCGGCCATAGATGCTATCGTGTTTTTTACCAAATTTCAGGTTAGAAGACTCGGCGTAAGCCATATGACAGTAAGATGCGATCTCTGGTAGAAGAGAGTTAAGAGAATCCAGCATAATAATAATAATAATAATAATAATAATAATAATAATAATAATAATAATAATAATAATAATAATAATAATAATAACGACAATTTATATGGCGCCGTAACGCGTCCATACCGCTACAAGGGCGCATACGATCCCGATGCAGACTATTGAACGCATTTGAAATGTCTAGCTTCACGAAGACGGCGTTTGAATCCAGCGCAGCCAGAAATCGACGTGAAGCATGAACTGCAGCTTCCGCTCCGCCTGGAACACCGACGCCTAATTGTTTAGGTGATAAATATGACAAAATCTTGGGCACTGAGTGAGAGTTGGCTCCCTTGGACGCCAATCTGCGCCATAGGTATCCAATCACAATGGGTCGGAGGCCACCCATTTTCTTCTTGAGGGCGAACAGCGTTCCTCCACACAGTACCGGTCTGATATCCTGCGGGCAAATACCTTTAAGCAGTAAGTTGATCAGTGCTGTGACTGCAGAGACGAGATTTAATCATCTCCAGAAGGTGCTGTGGTCGCAGTCCATCCGGGCCTCCCGACGACCCAGCTGGAAATGTGCGGATGAGGCCACGCAGCTCCGACTCTGTAAGTTGGATCGCCTGACAGTCAGGTGGAAGTGGAGCAGTCAGATGGTCCGATGGGGGGATTGGATGCTTTGCTTGTAGATCTGCGAATGTCTAATTATTATTATTATTATTATTATTATTATTATTATTATTATTATTATTATTATTATTATTATTATTATTATTATTATTATTATTATTATTATTATTATTATTATTATTATCATTATTATTATTATTATTATTATTATTATTATTATTATTATTATTATTATTATTATTATCCTTTTAATATTTTCAACGAACAACATCAAAATAGGAAGTACAATAAAATACGGAAGCACTAACTACTATTATATATCCTCTGGGACCGGCTCAGCTAAAGTTCCTCGAAAGGCCACCGAGTTGAAACGCTGAACGGTCATAGAGAGACGTTGCAGCAAAAAGCAGGTCTCTCTCAGTTCACCAGAGGACAAAGTTAGGATACGGCCTATATCCAACAAAAAGTTTAGGCCATCATAGCAAATTGGACCTAGGGTTTCAAGGGCAAGAAGGACAAAGAAATGTGTGTTAAGAAGAGCGACGTATTTATTGTTTTTCCTGTCAGCTGCTGTCTCGGCTGCCGCACCCGCCGTCGTTGCCGTTGCCTGGAGATATGAAGGTGCAAGAGTGTCAATTACAGTTGCATCCCACACAAGATGGCGGCCCGCACGCCATGGAATCAAGGACAGACCGTCTGGTCGTCTGCCATCTGAGCGTAGTAGTCCTGGCGGTTCTTTTATGGATGGTATCCCTGCTTTTGAAAGGGAGCGGTGTATGATGTCATTGATGGTGCTATGGCGAGCGATTCGACCGAAGCCGAGAGAGCAGGACAGGCCGTGGTTGCCTCTGGCGTCAATCTGGGCTCCGCAGGCGCAAATGTGGGGTTCACATATTGCTGCTCCAAGTCGCAATCCGACGGCCACTCGAACGTCCTCGTTTTCCAGTCGTAGTCCACATGCTGTTATCGGTAAAGCATGGAGCCAGTCGCTAGCGTGGGGCGAGGATACAGCCTTCAAACGCGCGATGTTATATGCATCTGTTGTGTTTTCAAGCAATGACTTCGCTGTTTTCTCCAACAATGGCTTGTCCCACGATGCTTGCTGATTAGTTGGCATGATTCCTGCCTCATCGAAATCCAACTTGGAGCGCCACTCGGACGACATGGCTTGAAAGTGTATGTCCGGTTCGAGGTTGAGAGAACTCAGAATGAGAGGCTGGATAGGAAGAGTGCTTGCAGCTGAAGCCAGGAAGGCTGGAAGCGCCAGCGAAGACGCTCTCCGTACACCCAGACCACCCATCTTTATTGGCAAAGAGGCTTGTGTCCACTGAATGTCGTTCAAGGAAATGTTCAGGATTTTTTCTAATACTTTTCGTAGTGTTGTGTCATAAGTCTCCAACTCGGGGTGTTTGTCGCTGGGATGGCATCGGAGGGTGTAAATCATTTTAGGCGCACCCAGCGAACTTCTCAAAATCAGGAGTGCGTCCTGCCTGGCTATGAGCGTTAATTTGTTCAGGCTCTCCTCCAGTTCTTTGGTTCTGCTTTTTAGACATTGCTGCAGCGCTTTCCCCGATGAGAGTGGGGCGCCGAGTAGCTGGGCTTCTTCGACATCAATTAGTTTGAACTCTCTCAACGAGTCGTATCCTGTGTCGTTGTTGTTACGTGCTATTACCTCACATTTGGAACGATTAAGTGTAAGGCCCATAGTGGAGCACGTTCTCTCGATGAACTCAACATCGGGTGCGACCGTTTCCGCCTTTCCGCCTAGGGTGAGATCGTCGAGGTATCCGAATGATAGGGGTGAGACCAACTGAAGAAGCATAGGCTGTAGGGGTAGGCAGAAAAGTAAAGGTCCCAGCGGATCGCCTTGCTGAGGCCCCACCCGAGATTGAACCGTGTAGGCGCCAAATTTAAGTGTTGATTCTTCGGCGTAGGACTGGAAGCAATATGGTGCCAGGTCTGGTAAGATCTCGATCACTGAAGCCAGCATACAGTCTCGGTATAGGCTGTTGAAGGCATTTGATAAATCGAGTTTCACAGCGATGTTGTCGTCATCCATGTTTGTGATAAATCTACGGGCTGCATGAACCGCTGCCTCGCATCCGCCTGGGACTCCAACACCCAGTTGTTTCGGCGATAGATAAGCTGCTGCTTGGTCGCTCGCATATTTGTTGGCACATTTAGAGGTCAGTCTGCGCCAATAGTAGCCGATAGCTATTGGTCGTAGGCCGCCCGTTTTTTTCTGAAGAGCGAAGAGGGTGCCACCAAACAGAATTGGGCGCATCTCTGCCAGACATTTTCCTGCTAAAAGAACGTTGACCAGACCCGTGATGGCGGACAACAGCTCCGGTCCGGTATCCTTTGTGTTGATCATTTCAAGGACGTGTTGTGGCTTTAGGCCATCGGGACCGCCCGACGAGCCCGGTGGGAAATGCCGTATTTGGTCACGGACCATCGCTTCAGATGCCTGGAAGGCCTCGGTCGAAGAAGAAGGAGCGGGCATCGGAGGTCGATCAGAGGGTGGTGATGGTTGTTTTGATCGAAGCTCCTCAAGCGTTATTTCGTTGATTGGAGCTGGAGCATCTCCCGAGCACAAAATTCGTGTCGCTGCCTTGATGTTGCCCTCCTCAATCTTGGATGCTACCGCCGCGGCCATCTTATGTTCGATGCTGTGCGAAGTCTTAGTAGGATAAATGACTGAATTGTTTTGATCAAAGACAACCGGAAGCTTATTGGTCAGCAAATGATGAAAATCCGTTATTCGTTTTCTGATGGTAGACGTCAAATTGTGTCGTTTTAAACCACGATTGGGCTGCTCTAGAACGATGGCTGTAAAGGCCAAAAGGTTTCGCCAGTTCTCAATTTTCACAGGATTCAAAAGGATACTTTTTATTATTATTATTATTATTATTATTATTATTATTATTATTATTATTATTATTTTATTTTTATTTTTTTTTGCCCCGAGGTATTTAGGATTCCTCATTATTATTATTATTATTATTATTATTATTATTATTATTATTATTATTATTATTATTATTATTATTATTATTATTATTATTATTATTATTATTATTATTATTATTATTATTATTATTATTATTATTATTATTATTATTATTATTATTATTATTATTATTATTATTATTATTATTATTACTTTTATTATTCTTCTTCTTCTTCTTCTTCTTCTTCTTCTTATTATTATTATTATTATTATTATTATTATTACTATTATTATTATTATTATTATCATTATTATTATTATTATTATTATTATTATTATTTTTATATGACATGTTATTGTTATTGAAAGGCTACCCCTTTTCCAGGTCCTGGGCACGACGTTAAACTGCATCCATCCTCTGCCACAGGGAGAGGATCCTGTGTGGCCGAGTGGGTTGTAGCCCGCTCGCCGCGCCGGCGGAGCGGGTTCGATTCCCCGGTCGGATCTTTACATACTGCGGGTGGCTCGGTCGCAATATAAACGTCGAGTCGACGCTGAAATCATCTTCGATATGAAAAAGAGTCGTTAAACCCATACATTTCATTTTTTTCTGCCACAGGGAACCATCAACTTCCCTGTGCCGGTCCTAAGCCCGGATAAAATGAGGAAGGTTTGCCAGATGGGTGGAGATACACTGGCAGTAAAAGACCAAGACCATTGAAATCCGCAAAAACCATGGCACAAGTGACATAGCGACCCAGATGCTTCAAGGTGCCATGATGTGGAGCTGACATGCACAGGCCGGTCAGTACAGACCAGTGGAGAGAGTCGGGGGGAGAGAGCGTGGGACACATACGGGCATTGACACAGGTTGTCCTTCGTGCCTCTCTCCCAATATTCTCTTCATCAGACAAGGTGGTCTAGCTTGTTCAAGATGTTAATGGTATGGACCTGCAGACCGGACAAGTTGAAGATGGGCAACATGACGCGAGACAAACTCAAACCGAGAGTGGCGCCGGACACCTACGGGCGTTTAGCCCAAGGATTTCAATGATGATGATGATGACCCCTTTTCCAAAGCGGGCAACGGGTTAACGAAAGAACCCGTGAAGGCCACAGCGTTAAAGCGCTGAATCGTAATTGAAAGTCTTTGGAAGAGGAACGACGTCTCCCTCAGATCTTCCGACGCCTGCGACAGGTGACGACCTAAATCAGTTAACAATTCAATTCCTCTAGAATTGATGGGATCCAGCGTCTCCAGGGCCAGCGGAATGAAGCTGTAATCGACGTATATTTTTGTTCCTTTCTACTGTCTGCTAGTTCTCCTGCTGCTCCTGCAGTGACAGCCGTTGCCTGCAGATAGGAGGGGTAAGAGTGTCGACCACAGTGGCATCCCACACGAGACAACGACCCGCTTTCCAAGGAATAAGGGTGGTGCCGTCCGGTCTCCTCCCGTCCGAACGTAGCATGCCCCGTGGTTCTTTGACCGCTGGAAAGCCGGCTCTGATGAGGCTACGGTGAATAAGGTCGTTGATGGCAGCGTGCCTGGCGACGCGACCAAAACCCAGAGCACAGGAGAGGCCGTGTGTCCCTCTAGCGGTGACCAGCGTGCCACAAGCGCAGACGTGAGGTTGACAGATATTGGCTCCTAGACGAAGTCCAACTGCCACTCTGAGGCCGCAGGAAGTGATCGGCAGACAATGTAGCCAGTCGCTGGCGTGCTTGAAGGTAACGGCTTTCAGGCGCGTATGCTCACTCTGCTCTGTGGTGGAGAGGTGCAGATCTGAAAGCTCTTTTTTCAAGAATCGGGAAGTCCCACTTTGCTTGTATGTGTGAAGGACAGTATTCCTCCAGCGACAATCCAATTTTTGACTGCCAGAGCGACAAAAGGCTCGTGTAATGTAAATCCGGTTGACTTTTTAACACGCATAGGATGTTGGACTGAAGCTCGGAGGTGCCCGCGGCCGATGCTAAAAAAGCAGAAAGTACCAGCGATGACGCCCTTCGAAAACCGATGGGTAAGGTAGCCTGTTGCCACTGCGCGTCAGTAAAGTCTAGGTTCAAGATGATCTGTAAGCCTTTCCTCAGAGTTTGATCGTAAGATTCTAGTACTGGATGATTCGAGCAAGGTGCGCATCTCAGGGTGTAGATTAATTTGGGAGCGCCCATCGAGTGTCTCAGAATAAGTAGTGTTATTATGGTTTGTCTATATAAAGCCTTTTCCAGTTCCTCAGCACGTGATTCCAAGGCTCGATTCAGAACTGGGCCTGTGGACAGCGGTGCTCCCAGGAGTGTCACCGTGTCAAGATCAGTGTATTCGAATTGTCTGAAAGATGATTGGTTGATCAGTTGAGGATCTTTAGCAATTAGTTCACATTTCTTTCTGTTAAATGTCAGACCCAGATCTGCGCATTCCTTTTCCAGGGTCTCAATATCTTCCGCTACGCCAGCCGTTGGTCCGCCCAGAGAGATATCGTCAAGATAACCAAAAGCCAAGGGAGAAGACAGTTTTACTAGAATCGGTTGCCAAGGCAAGCAGAAAAGCAATGGACCGAGAGGATCTCCCTGTTGTGGTCCAACTGCAGACTGTATGGTGAAGGAACCGTATTTCAAATGAGATTCTTCGCCGTAAGCTAGATAACAGTATGCTCCCATTTCAGGAATTAGTTCGTTAACTGCTGACATCATACGAGAACGACAAAGACTGTTGAAGGCGTTGGAAATATCAAGTTTAACCAGGATGGAGTCCATATCTAAAGTTTGTAGAAAGCGACGTGTAGCATGGACCGCTGCTTCCGCTCCGCCAGGCACACCAACACCCACTTGCTGTGGCGAAAGGTACAATGTCATTCTTGGTATGGCGTAGGCGTTTGCGCTCTTAGAAGTCACCTGCGCCAGAAGTAGCCAATTACGATTGGGCGAAGACCACCAGTTTTCTAGCGTAGGGCGAATAGTGTTCCACCGAACAGCAATGGATTGTCATTATTATTATTATTATTATTATCATTATTATTATTATTATTATTATTATTATTATTATTATTATTATTATTATTATTATTATTATTATTATTATTATTATTATTATTATTATTATTATTATTATTATTATTATTATTATTATTATTATTATTATTATTATTATAACTATTAATATTGGCATGCTATTGTTATTGAAAGGCTACCCCTTTTCCAAAGCGGGCATCGAGTTATTATTATTATTATTATTATTATTATTATTATTATTATTATTATTATTATTATTATTATTATTATTATTATTATTTTTATTATTATTATTATTATTATTATTATTATTATTATTATTATTATTATTATTATTATTATTATTTTTATTATTATTATTATTATTATTATTATTATTATTATTATTATTATTATTATTATTATTATTATTATTATACATCTTTATTGTTTCAACAAATATTGCAAACAATCAAACAGTCAAACAGTGCAACAGCTATGTGCATTTGGGCGAGTCCAACCACCCTCATCCATGTCAATTAAGGGCTTAATAAATGAACCTGTGAAAGCAACAGCATTATAGCGTTGAATAGTCATAGAAATACGTTGAAACAAGAAACTTGATTCTCGGGGATCCCCGGTTGCTTGTGTTAGACGCCGATATTATTATTATTATTATTATTATTATTATTATTATTATTATTATTATTATTATTATTATTATTATTATTATTATTATTATTATTATTTATTTTTTTAAAATTATTAATTATTAATATTATTATTATTATTATTATTATTATTATTATTATTATTATTATTATTATTATTATTATTATTATTATATCATTGTTACAAAGGCAATGTGGAAGAGAAACAGATGGCGTTCCCCCGCTGGACTGCCACCGAGATTAATTATTATTATTATTATTATTATGAACATTTATTCAAGAAAAAGTTTTTTGTCCATTACATTCGAACCACCCTAATGTCTAGGCCATATCGACATATTAATGTGCCACACAGTCTCATCTGCTGCAGGTCACTTCCTTCTGTCGTTCCACATTGTTATTATTATTATTGTTATTTATATTATTATTATTATTATTAATATCATACTGTCCTATTATCTACGAGTAGCTATTGCTTATTAACATTCTGCTTTGATTGAAAATATAACAAGGATTATACCGCGATGTCTGAATTATCTTTGTCGAGAATAGTAGAAGAAGAAGGATCTAGTCACTCTAGTGCATAGACAGTCATTAATAGGTTTCTTTCCAATTTATATGGGCCCATGTCCTCAATGGAGGCTTATGCAACTGACTCAGACTTTGCAAGACACGGATGGAAGACAGAAGAAAATGAAGGAGATGGATGAGCGAGTAATTGGAATGTCTGGACGTATGAATGAAGAAATTGGTAAATTGGTGAGCAGGAAGAAATTATACGTCTCTCTGAGAAAGCGACTGACCACATGTCTCTGACCGATCAGCGCACAACTATATGACGGAAGGGAACTGGAATGGATCTGTTACGCTCGAGTGGTTCTGGTAAGGAGAACAACCGGTATGGGAACAGAGGTTGAGAGAGACGTGAGTAAGGAAGTAAGATGATCGCAACCGGAGCCTTACCATGAAACGAATATGGTAGATGATAATGATTCTGCCGCCCTAACTACTACGGGCACTGTCAATGATGGGACCGGCCGAGCCGGAGTAAAGTGAGGTGTAGTGAACGGCTGAGGGGAAGGACTCAAGGAGTCGTAGAAATTACGCATCACTGGATCGGGTTTGGTTTCGCTCACCTGTGGGAGCCGATCGTCGACTTCCGGAATTCGGACTGGATGTGGTATCCAAAGGGTCATTTCCAGGACGACGTACAACCCTAACGGGGGAGGGACTCCTCCTCAAAAGGCGCCAGTCCCAACGGAGTAAAGTAAAGTGAAGTGAAGGTGGAGGAATGTGCAATGCATCATTCCAAGATTCGGTTGAAATTATTTAGAGGTAGAGTTTGTCTTTCTTTTACGACCCAAACGGCATTAAGGAATCTTCGAACTTGCTGTCCTAACAAGCTGACAAAGCCGTCAAAAACCTGGCAAGCAAGGAATATCAAATAATTAAAGAAATGGGAATAATGCAATTATTTCGCTGCAACCCAGGCAATACTTGAGACCTTCCTTTTAAACTATTCGCCTTAGTATTTGAAGGAAAGAGTTCCAGCGATCACAATTTATTTAATTTGTTAATGATGACACTTACTTGTTTATAGATTCTTTCAAATGCGCTAATTGTTCACCTGTTTCAAATAATGAACCCTCTGTCAGCTGGAACAATAAGACATAAGTATATTAATTAACTAACTCCCTCCTTCGCCAAAAAAAGTACAAAATACTATTTATATAAATGAACAGCAAATTCTTTAGCTTGTGTCTGTTTGTTCGGGATGCATTTCGACAGTTTTTGGTCTCCAAAACTTCTCTTCTGTGTCCGTCTTAGCATGGGAAAGGTGGGGAGAACAAACACTCATTTACGCTACATTTTCAGCCGTTGCCATTCATATTTTCGTACCTATTCACTGATTTTTACACGGACCACCTCGCCTAGACCCAACACACACCTCGGCCCCCAGGGTCCGGTTGGTGTGAGGCGGGGTGGGGTGAGGGGTTGAGGGAGGGGTGGGATGGAAAATTTCCTCGATAACCCAAATTTCACGGGTGGCGTACCGGTGGAGGTCGGTGTGGTGAGGACGAGTGGTGTGGGGGGTGAGGGGAATTTTCCAGAAAACCCAAATTTCACGGGTGGCGTACCTCTGGAGGTCGGAGTGTGCATGGTGGGTGTTGTGGGGTGGGGTGCGGGTGGAGCGGTGATGAGGTGGGGTGGGAGGGGAATTTATCGGGAGGCGTACCGGTGAAGGTCGGAGTGTGGTGGGGTGTTGTGGGAAATATTGTGGCCGGCAGCGGGTCGAATCCTTAATTTCCCGGACATCGCTGTGTATCCCAGCTAGTCAAATATGAAAGTGAAAGAGATTCTGGGCACCTTGCAACTTGGTTTGATTTATAACAGAAAATTTCTGTGAGATAAATAGCGGCAGACAGAAACAAACGATGAACAACGGTTTATACCCCGGATTGATCCATACCGGGTAAATCCATCCGGGGGATGGATTAATTGATTCTTCAAGGTAGCTTTTAGGGGTATAGAATATCACGTGACACCGGTCATAATAAAATAGAAGAAATCACAATTGAGTAAATAAACTTCTACTCTAAATACACGTCAATAGTGCTGCATATGAGGATAGAATAATGCCAGATTTGTAATTGTTTTCTTTAATTCGTCGATATCAAACAAGAATGGTTACATTTAAAAGAGATTTGAATCTTATTACGATATAGCAAAACGAAGATTAGTATTACCGTCAGTTTGTTTAGTAGATCTTGGTTCATCAGTTTAAGACTGTCTAGTTCTTTTCTCAATCCGGTCATTGATGATTGCTTGGCTTTAGCATCTTTTTCTAATAATCTTAATGTTATCTCAAGTTCCCGTTTTGTGCAAATTTCTTGTTCCAATTCCTTTTCTAGTTCCTGTAATACAATTTGTGCTATAGTTAACACGAATCAGTCATAGATACTTGCGGTCAGGCAAAAACTGCAGCTAGCATCAGCAGGTGCTAAGACAACAGTTACTCTCGACACCAGGGTAACTTTTGAACAGCATTATACAGAGTGGGCCATAAAAAGTAACTCCCTAAGGCTTTTTGCCCATATCTTTTCCAGAAGTAAGAATTTCGAAATGAAATTTTACAGGCCTAAAGACAATTCATATTTACATATGATGGTCAGGTTTCATCAAAATATTTAAAAAAGGACAAAAGTTATATCACTTTTAGTGAAGCCACCCCTTGTTTTTTTGACGATTCAAAAACGAAACGCAAAAAATTAAGTTTTTTGCTAATATCATGACCAGAAGTAAGAATTTTAAAATGAATCTTTACAGGTTTAAAGACAATTCATATTTACATATGATGGCCAGATTTCATTAAAATATTTCAAACACAACAAAAGTTATACCACTTTTAGTGAGGCCACCCACAGTTTTTGACGATTAAAAAACGTAACGCAACAAAAAGTAACAAAAACGTGATTTTATCAAGTTATATCTCAAATAACTGTTTAAACTGAACTTGAACATTCACAACTTGTGTTCAATGTGCCCACGATCGTATTTTATTTCAATACAAATCAAATATTGCTGTAAAATGACAATACGTGTGATACTTAATCAATTGGTCAGCATTAAATGTAAAATTTCAGTTGGTTTGAAAAATTGGAAATGTTAAAATTGTCAAAAAAATCGTTCAGTCCATGGATGTCGATAGTTCCTGTTTTCTTACTTCAACATCCGATAAAGTTTTTATAACCCAGAAGGCTAAGCAGGCACTATGTCAACAGCAGATTTCTATATTGAGTGAGTGGAAACAGCTTTCCTACTTCCTTAGACCACTTGGCCTTTCATCAACATAAGTGATGAGGCGATTGTATTCCTCGAACAACTTCTCACACCTTATTCTCTGTTGTTGATTTCAGTATCTGCCTTATTTATATTATTATTATTATTAAATAAATTTGTAACGCGCGCAATGTCACACCGAAATGTGAATCTGAGGTGCGGATAGTCAGCCGCCAGATGAAGATGCGATTAAAGATCCAAATGCTTGAAAGCCAAGGAGAAGTAGTAAGTTTTTAGCCGCTTTTTGAAGGAAGAGAGAGCGGAAGCCGATTCCATTCTCTGGGTGCAGAGGCATGGAATGCACACAAGCCCATAACTGTTTTGCATCGAGGTTCAGATAAAAGATTTGTACCCGATGAACGCAAGCAACGAGGAGGAATGTAAGGAGTTAGTAGTGACTGAAGGTAGGAAGGTGCGTTGGTACTGAGAGATTTGAAGGTCAGACATGCCAATTTGAATTTTATCCTGTACTGAACAGGAAGCCAATGCAGTTGTTGCATTTGGACTGAGGAACTAGTTTGTATTGGGACGCGCAGCACAACACGCGCTAAAGAGTTTTGGATGTGTTGCAACCTGTTGAGCTCAGTGACTGAGAGACCGACAAAAACGGCGTTAGCATAATCAAGGCGGGATGAGACAAGAGAACAGGTAATGGTTTGAGACATATCCATAGTCAGGGCCGACCTGATGTGACGTATTGCCCGAATGTAATAGAAACAAGATTTACAAATGCTAGTTATGTGAATTCGAAATGTGAGCTTATTGTCTAGGGTTACTCTAAGTGTTTTGACAGTATCTGACAGATGAACAGCAGGGCCCGCAAGGTCGACATTAGAAAGTGGAGGGAAAGAGCGCAGGCGCTGGCGTGACCCAAACAAAATTGCCTCAGACTTGTCAGGGTTTATGGCCAAACCATTGAAACAAAACCAGGAATACATAGATGAAAGACACTCTTCAAGTTTAAGTTTGCCAGACTGATCAGTGTGTGATAAAGCAATATGGAGTTGGGTATCATCCGCATACTGCTGTAATTGGATTCCAAAGTGATTAGCAATGCGACTGATTGGGGAAGTCAAGACAGTAAATAGTAAGGGACCAAGGACAGATCCCTGTGGAACTCCAGCAGTGCAAACTTATAATCCTCTTTCACGATCTATTTTCTGGTGGAAGTGTCAAAATAGAAATACCAATCCTCAGGCATTATGGTAGTGTCCTCATTTGTTGAAATGCAAAATTACCCATGCAATATCCTTTTTCAGTGCCATAGCACTAAGCCTCACCATCCTTTCACCAGGCTTCAGAGTCATTCTGTGGAATATTTCACCCTGTCCGTCATAGTCAAATGGCCACATAGCCAGACCTTCAGCCTCACCTGAAAGGTACTACTGGTGGTTTTCTAGGACCTTCATGGAAGCAAAGCTGATCTCCTGGGCAATTGACTCGTATTTTCTATATCTGACCATATTGTATGATCTTGTTCTGAAGCTAGAGCAGCAAGAGAAGTCTTTTATCCATGACCTTGTGTGAAGTGGGAAACCAAATTACATAAGTTGATGAATCTGAGTTTCTTCCTTCTTACTTAGACTGATTACATCATGCTGATCGATAAAGGTATATATTGATGGCATACAGCAACCTATCAAAAGCTCTTAAGTGCTGTAATATGCCGAGCAAAATTCTGTCCAGGGTAACGACCTCTGTTGTCATAGACCCTGGTCAAATCGGATCCATCCTTCATACAGTAACCTGACCATCCAATGTGCATTGTTAATTGGACTCTCCATTTTTTTTATTGAAGGCTGACTTCCAATGTCAACCATTGATATTTCAATGAGTTCTTGGTAATTTATCTAAAATTGACTACTTTTGCATGAGGGGCTTCAGAACCGGTTGTGACATCCAGTCCTCAGATGTTGTGAAGTGTCACACCTTACCAAGCAGCACTAAATCTCTTAAACATTGGAATATATGGTGAATTCGAAGGTTTATGGATAAAATCAATTCCATCACATGAAGACGGCAGGTCAGAAACGGGGAACGGACATTAGCCCCCCCGGACAAAAGCCCCCCGGACAAAAGCCCTCCCGGACATTAGCCCCCCCGGACAAAAGCCCCCCCGAGGTAGGACATTAGCCCCCCCAGTCTACGATATCATTACCTAAAAATGATGCACAAAATGTAGCAATGGACCTAAGTTAATTTAGGCCAAAAATGCACATTAGTTTAACACTGTAAGAATATGCAAAGTTAATTGAAGGTTTATTATGCACATTATAAAACATTTAAAGGCATTAATTGCAGAACGACATAAATTCAAGAAATTCGAAGTCGAAAGTTTGTGAAATATAGATAAAAGTTTAATGCCTAACTGACTTTAACAAACCTTCGTTGTAGCCAAACTGACACTAACATGCCGACCTACTGTATAGGATTCCCATTCGTTCATTTCTCTAATGTATTGAATCTAATTTTGAATTGAAACGACACTAATAAGCCTACGAAGCTGAGACGTAGCCTAGGTCTAACTGATGTTAACAAGCCTTTATTGTAGCACATGCACTAAACAAATAAACTGTATAGGCCCTATCATTTCGAATCTAAGTCTATAAATTTAGGCCTACTGACACAATCAGGACCTAAATGACTCTAAGAACTTTCGTTTGCATGTGAATGCCAGTGACAAGTACGGCACTATTCCATGACTTGCACAAAGGGGGGCTTTTGTCCGGGGGGGCTAATGTCCTAGGTAAAATCGAGGGGGCTTTTGTCCGGGGGGGCTAATGTCCGGGGGGCTAATGTCCGGGGTGGCTTTTGTCCGGGGGGGCTAATGTCCTACTAAAAAAAAAAAAAAAGCTCTTATCCTATCTTGTCTTCCTGCAAAGCCGTACACTGTCTTGAAAATTCCGGTGCTGGAATAATATTGCGTCAAAGCTCAAGGCCTGAATCTAGTGAGTTACTCGAGAAAATAATTAATGGCCTTGGATTTGAATTGCATCCTGCCACTGAAGCTAATTCGGGCACACCAAAGAGTTTATACACACCATCAGCTGGACCAGCAATGGCAGGCGATTAGCATTTCCTGCTCTGAAGTTCTCGGATTTTCCCATCCACTGCATAATCCGATTGTACAAATTCAGATCTTGAACATTCCCTGTTAATGGTATTCCGTGAAAGTGGCAGGACAGTAGGACAATACACAAGTTCTGCAGAAATTGGCACCAAAAATCTCAATCCTTCATGATCAAATCATCAGAAGTCTCATTTCCATAAAATACACCTGTCACTTAGTCTTAATGGCTTAACAACTGTGTAGTCTTGATTCTGATAAGTATGATAACACAGCAGAAACTATTTCAAGCTCATCTACATGACAAATGCTGAGTTATTGACCAAACAAGAAAGGTATAAAGATTTCTAGCTAATACTACTGCATGGTAATTTTTGTGTATCATTCAGCACCGCCTTCTAGTCCGAATCTGGGTCTGAAATTTGATCTCAATAATACTAATAACAAGTCTAACAAACTGTGAGGGTGTTTTGGATTCTAGCTTGAATTTTTTTTTTGGACCACACTACCTTGCATTCCCTGCAAACACACTACCCAGATATCAGAACTTCTTCACCTGTTCTATATCTTCACCATTTAACGCTATGTTTACCGTTTCCTCTCCTCTCTTACTCTCTTACACTCCATGTGCAGCTCTTTATATCTTGAATTACAACCTGCAAAACCTGACGACTACATTGTTATCCTGAAAACCGGTACTATTGGGCCAAATTTATGACGGTATCTCAGACGTGTCATACCTCGTAGTTGCGACTAGTGGGCAACTAACAGATAATTCGGAATTCACAACGACGTCTTAGATAGCTACGTCACGACTACGCTAGTCGACCTATGAGGGTCGTGTAAGCCTACTAGTCGCTGACGTAAAGGCAAACATGGCCGGCGGGACATCTTCGATTCGTCCACTTTGACGCGGTTTTAACTATTAAACATGATTTATGCCCACACCAAAACTGGTGGCTACTCTGAGGCACCAAATTTAATTCCCGTTGGCTGTGGGACGATGAGCTTTTATGCCTGTGGTTTTCGACGTCACAAAATACCATTAATGTGTAACAAAACGTATTTTAGATCGCATATAATCTACCGCCGAAGATTTCTTCCGCGGGCGATGCAACGTCTTTGTTTGTTTCCATACGCGGACAGCCCATTGTCTAAGCCCACTGGCTAAGGCACGGCCGCCTATTTATATCCCGTGCGCATGCGCGCTAATTATAACCACGCTTTAGTTACCGACTAAGTAAGTGGTCCTGTAATTGCGAGTGGTGAATACGGGGTGTCGTAATGTCTACGACGCGTCTTTGCTAGACGCATCTTAGCGGTAAGTGGTGTCTTAGCTAAGACACCTCCCATGAATTTGGGTCCCTGCAGGATCCCCAATGGTGCTATAAGCTATAAGTAATTGTGTGAAGTTAGAAAATGAGTAGGCTATAAGATGTTCAAAAAGGACTTTGGACTCTCTTCCGGTGTGGTATAAGATCTTGTCCGACATGAAATACTGTCCGGAAAGCCTTGTCATTGGTTCACGTGACCGATGACATCAGATAGCAACTGTCAAGCTACAGTATTAATAGCACCATGAGATCTTGTCCGGGGAAGACACAAAATAGACAAGATAATTATTCAGCCTACCAAGACCAATAATACGAAGCATAGCCTAACTATAATATTATTAAAACTAAGGCCTACGTGTCGAAATCCTGTTTCATCTAAAATTATGTGTTTTAAGTAAAATTAGCTTTTCCTAAAATTGGAAGAAATAGATTCGATCTTAACGACTATTTGAAAGTATTTGTGTGAAGTTAGAAAATGAGTAGGCTATAATCACACTTCAGGCAGATAGCCTAGGCTAACAGGGCCTATCTCGAGATCTACTGGCCTAGCCAATATCAGCATTACATTTACATGTATACAGTCAACAGCAGTAGCATCGTACCGTGTCCATAGATTTAGGTTAGCTATAGCGCTTCTCGAAGAATGACTCTAATAGTCTCCTGAACACAAAAGCGCGGATCCCGAGGAAAAGAAAATAGGCCTAATGCTTCAATGAATGTCAAATTGGCAAAAAAACCGAACCATTCGTGCGAAAAATTGTTGGACAAGAGCAGTAGCCTACCCTATAGGTCCTAATTCTGGGGAAAATTAAAAGACGAAGAAATCAGCGGCCTTCGTCTGTGTGGATCACACCATTCTCCTTAAACTCCTACAAACTCAATTTGACGTGACTGCTTCAACTATTCCGTGGTTTGCCGCTTTCCTTTCCTCGAGATCTTATAGTATCAAACTTGGTGGGTCCTCTTCTAAAATGTTTTTTTGTCCTTTTCGGCGTCCCCCAAGGCTCCATTCTTGGCCCATTCCTCTTTGTTCTATACACCTCCAACATTGTTAACATCCCCTTGCAACATGGTCTTATGATTCACTTATATTCTGATGACACACAACTCTACATAAAGCTATCCGGACATTGTCATTGTCATTGGTGACATCAAAGTCAGAATTGCAGCCTGTTTCCGTGATATTCAGTCATGGTGTGCATCTATGCGTTTGAAGTTAAATGCCACCAAGACAGATCTAATTGGGACGAAACGATGACAAATTTACGAAAACTCTTGACCTCGACTCCAACCGCTCTATTAGGGTGGTCGCTAAAAATGAAAGAGAAAATATTAATATTTAGGACTAGCACAACGCCATCAAAGTTTTACCCTTATAATAGCAAGTCTTCTAATGCTCAAAAGTGCTATATGGTTGTAATCAAGCAGGAATCTTCAAACCAGGAATTAATTCAACTACCTGTAGTTGGTCCATACTTAAACATAACGATGCTACTGCTATCGTAATCATAATCGTCAATTTATATAGCGCCACTTCAAGAGAAATTCCTCAAAGGCAAGAAAACCTGTATAACACACTGCATCACAGATAACATCTATCATATCTTATGTCTTTACAAATACTACCTGTTTTGCCTTGTTGTCGTGATTGATAATATTAGCTTATTGCTCGTAGACTGTTACAGCAAGCGAACAGTAATAGTATACAATTATAGAGATAAATAAAAAAATTGTGGTTTTTCTGTGCCCTACGTAATTAATTTAGTCTGCAAAATCGCCAAAACATTCTTAATGAGGTCTGATTTCTCAGAAATCTTTCTTTTTCTACCGTCATTGTACATGGGGTTACTTGGTAAAAGTAACTGATGTAATATTAAAAGTAGCAACCCATTTTAGATGCGAATTTTTATCTCAGATTTAGGCTAATATGTTTTCAACCAGAGGCATTATTACCCTGTCTCACAATTCAAATTGCATTTGGAGCTTGAATGGGTTTGAGATATGGTGTAGTTTTCACGATACACTTTCATCAAAGTGAAATCTCTGGCATGTTGCCCAAAGAAGGTGTTCATCTGCCACCAAGCAATGGGTGTTGTCTTGAGGGTACTATACTTATTCCCTTGGATTGGTTGGTCGTCTGAGATGTCCTGGTTGGTGGCCACTGTAATTTCAGCTGGATCCATTGCTAAGGATGATGTAGAAATTTTGAGTACCACATAGCTTATGTGTTTGACACCATCGCCTTTCATGCAAATTTTGTGTCCACAATTGACAGCACTTTCTGTGGCAATTGTTTGACTCTGTGTTCATTCTTTCAACTCTAAAAGTATACTTTTAATGGGATAAATTCTATATTATGAAATAGACAACAATGTGCGTGGGAAGTTAGAAGTTGTTTAAAAGCTGCTCTTTGACTCCTGTGTGGTTATAAGTAATTTCATAGATCTATAAAAAATTATGATCTCAACAATTTCAACATCTACATGTATTTTAATTCATTTCTTTACAGCAGCTCTTGATAAATTTTATCTGTGATGCGCTTTGTCATTCTGCTTGGATTGCCACAATAAACGAAATATATCATCAGTATTTTTCTCTGTTTCAACTATTTTAGCATACTGCAGCGAATTATACAAAGAGCAGCTGGATCCGAATGTAGCAAGAATAGGCCTGCAGATATATCAGAACTGAAGAAAATCACACCGCCAACTGAAGACATCGAGGATGATATACTGGAAGAGGAGGTTAGAAGAGCCATACAACGGCTAAAAAATAACAAAAGCCCAGGAAATGACGGAGTAACGGGGGAAATGATAAAGAGCGGAGGCGACATTGTAACAAAAGAACTGCACAAAATAATCAACATGGCATGGGAAGAGGGACGCACACCGAGCGAGTGGAAAAAATCAATACTAGTGATCCTACACAAGAAGGGTAGCGCACTAGAATGCAGCAACTACCGAACGATCGCGTTAATAAGTCACTTGGGAAAAGTAATGATGTCAGTACTGACAGAAAGACTAAGAGGGAAGACGGAGGAGTACATGCAGACGAACAGGCAGGGTTCAGAAAAGATAGAAGTACGGTACAACAAATACTGACACTGAGACTGATAGGGGAAAAAGCGAGGAGAAAAAACAACAAAATATACAACTGCTTTGTGGATTTCAGCAAGGCCTTTGACAGCATAGACCAGAGCACAACATGGGCGGCCATGGAATCGTTCGGGGTGGACAAGAGGCTGACACGCCTGCTAAAGGAAATAAACGGAAACGCAACAGCAGCAGTACGGATAGGGAGCGAAAAGGGACACAGGTTCAAAACAAGTAGAGGCACGAGACAAGGAGACCCAATATCCCCAAGCTCCTTCATCATTCTGTTGGAAAGAGTCTTGGACAAGATAAGAGACAAAGAAGATGGGGTAGTAATAAGCGGCACAAACATCAACAACCTATGTTTCGCAGATGATATCGACTTGATCGAAAGAGACGAGGAACGGCTAGAAACAACAGTGCAAGCACTAAACGAAGAAGGAAAAAGATATGGGCTGACTATGAATTTTGAAAAAACAAAAATTCTAGTATTCGGAGAAAAAGACTATAGCAAGAAGCTAGCCATTGACGGAAACCAGCTGGAAAATGTGGAAAAGTTCACATACCTCGGGAGTAACATGACACATGACCTGGACAACAGAAAGGAAGTATGGACAAGAATAGCAAAATCTATAGCAGCTCTAAAGGCCATGGACAAGATCTGGAAAAGTAAATCGATAAAAATGGAAACAAAGAAAAAAGTGCTACAGACATGCATCTTCAGTGTAGTACTATATGGATGCGAGTCCTGGACAATAACGAAGGAGATAGAACAAAGGCTATTAACTTTTGAAAGAAAGTGCTACCGAAAGATTCTGGGAATAGACTGGACACAGAAAGTAACGAACGCAGAGCTTTACAAACGAATACGCCAAAAGGAGAACATCATGCAGAAGCTGATCGGAAGAAAGCTGAGGCTTTTTGGGCACATCTGCAGAATGAAGGACGATAGGAAAATAAAAACGCTGATGTTCGGCAGGATGGAGGGGACAAATCGAAGAGGGAGACCGCATAGGGAGTGGCTGGACGACATCATCAGGTGGGGGAGAGCATCACTCCAAGAGCTGAGTCACGCGGCGATGGACAGAGGTCGATGGAGGAGCCTGATGAAGATGGCAATGGACACCTACGGGCGCTGAGCCCATGGTTCCTGATGATGATGATGATGATGATGATGATGATGATGATGATGATGATGAACTATTTTTATTTATATGCCGTGTTATATCAGAATTTCTGCTAAAGTTAAGCATGTAATAAAGAGCGTTTAGTGTAACAAAGGATTCCTGTAGATAGAAATCAGACCTACGAAAAGAACATAGCAATGTGTTGGCTTACTAGTATAGGTTTATGGTCATCGATCTCAGGGACTCACGCGTCAAATACTATTGTGATGTTCAATGATCATGCAAATATATAATAAACCATTACCATTATTGCAGAAGTTAGGCATACTTGTCAGTTGTGCATGAGTAAAATAATGTAGTCTTTCTGCTAAAACTAGTCACAGGTAAAAAATGTGACTAAATTATTCTTGTACTCAAAAAGACGATGATATTTCGTAAAATCTAAAACTTCAAGCACGTTGTGCTAGTCCTAAATATTTTTCAATCGGGATACGTTTTGGGCTACAACAGTCTTTTACCAAGTGGCACCAAATGGTGGGTTGGAGAAAGAATGAAACTGAAGTTTAAAATTTGCCATTACAGATGCAACCACCCTACGCTCTATTCCACCATCTGATGTGATCCGTGATCTCGGTGTGCTACTGGACTGCAGTTTAAAGATGAATCAACATATATCTTCTGTAGTCAGAGCATGCTTTTTCCACCTTCGTCAGAGACCACATCACTTCAACTTTGGCTTCCTATCCGTGCTCGTATTGCTTTCAAAATTTCCCTCCTGATGTTTCATATCCACTACGGAACCTCTCCATCTTACATGGCATCGATAGTCACGCTCCTAAGTGCAGAGGACTTCGTTCGTCCTCACTAAGTGATTTTGCTACACTTCGCACATATCGGAAGCTTGGAAGCTGTGCCTTCTCAGCATCAGGACCTAAAGAACGGGACAGTCTACCAACCTCCATTCGCCAGAGCTCGTCTGTTGCAGAATTTAAATCAAAGTTAAAAACTCATTTGTTTTCATTGTATTATAACTAGATTTGCAGTGAAGCGCGATGTTGTGCAAGACTTGTCTTGTTAAAGCGCGTTATAAATGACTAATTGTATTGTATTATTATATTGTATTGCTAAAGCGCGTTATAAATGACTAATTGTATTGTATTATTATATTGTATAATATACTGTTGATACTGTTACGCGGATAATTTATATAATAATAGTAGGAAACAATGTTTCGAAAGTAGGCGGATTCGTGTGCATTTTATGCCGGACAAGATTTCATGCCGGACAAGATCTCACACGTATGCCGTATGAAATACTGCCTTGACAACGGAAGTGGGCGGAGTCGGACACAATATCATGGCGGACAAGGTTTCATGCAAAACCGGCTGCCCAGGGCCTTCAAGGCAGCTGGCGTCATTATATAAGACCATCCAGGCGGGGGCCCGGCAGAAAACTCCGCCACTGGTTGTTCTATGCCAGTGCCAGTCCCAAGCCTGGATAAAGGAGGAGGGCGACGCTAATCATCTTTGATATGGCAGTGTCGTTAAACACGTAACAAGTGCGTCAGATGCACTTGATACAAGATCTATGAGGGAACAGTAAATCGACTTTCAACGGAGAAGTTTTACAAGCGTTTTACAAGCGTTTTAGAAATGTTTTGCAAGCGTTTTACAAGCGTTTTACAAGTTTTACAAATTATTACGGTGCCACTTGCGATATCTTTCACACACACACGCGCGCGCGCACACACACACGCACAAACACATACACACATAAGATTCTGTGTGTCTGTCTGCTTGACATTTCGACAGTTCAGCACCTTTTCACCCCAAACCTTCACTACTGTGTCTCTCTCGGCATGGGACATGTAGTGGAAGATTTGCGAATCTCTGCGACCTTGGGGGCCTGGGTGGAGGGGCAAAAACCCTCATTCTCCATATTGGACATTACCCTCTCGGGATTACCACTGCACTTTTATTTCGGTCCCATACGCAATTACACATAAAAGCAGCGCTTGACACCGTTTTAGAGGTGTTTAAGGCCACCGCTTTTGTCAGTCCGTGGATGGGTTGGGCGGTGGGATTGGGGGCTATGGGGGCGGAATGGGCTGTTGTTGTTATTGTTGATGTTGTTGATGTTGTTGATGTTGTTGCTGTTGTTGTCGTGATTGTGATTGTGATTGTGATTGCGATTGTGATCGTGATTGTCATTGTTATTGTTATTGTTATTAAAGTTCTTGATGTTGTGCTCCAGTTTTAAATCTTCCCAAATCAACTCCAATGCGACCGTCCATTTTCGTATTGCTCTTGGTTTTGCCGCAGATTGTGGTATTTCCCCAGCATTTGATAGACCATGAGGTTCAAATTCGGGTATTTGGGCCTTTGGTTCTTGTTGATGAAACCAAGACAATTGACATTGGTGCCCTGTTTTTATTCTAAATTGTAACATCAGTGAATCTATGACAATATTAAGTTTATACTATAGCAACAATTATTATTTGACATGTGACTTGATAACATGTTACTTTCTATCGCGTCAAAAAACATTGGGCGTACTCACTAAAAGTTAAATACCTTTTTTTTCTGTTTTAAATAGTTTGGTAAAATTTGGCAGTAAAGCTTGTGAGATCTGATCGAAAAAACTTTTTTATGTATATTATAATATTTTTTATTATAATATTATTTCAATCTTAGAGGCGTCTTTTTTTGGTCCACCCTGTATATTAATAAATTATTGTGGTCCGATCTCTGAGTATCTTCACCAGGGCTTACTATACAATGCATGCATTGAGTTCGTGTAGATATTTGCTGTCTTCAGGTTTTCCTGGTGACTCTGCCTGTCATTCGGCTTATAATTTTTTTTCTTATAAGCTCATTTAGCTCGCCAACAACTCCTGGGAAATATCCTAAGAATCTTCCTTATGCAAAAATGTTTACTGCAGTATTGCATTTTTTATGAATGCTATTTCGTAAGAGTTGGTTTAAGATTGTTATTTTTCACCAACGTTTTTTTACATATTGCAAATTTGTTGACAAGTATGTCAGAATAAAAACGGAGTTTTTATTTTAGAAATCGCAGAATACTAATTAGTTATTTTCAGATTTACAAAACTAGGTCTCTTTTTAATCCAGAATACAGTATCTAATTCACGAATTAATTAGCTGCCGACTAGCTAAATTAGTCTTTACTTGTTTTCCATGTGCTTCCATTTGAAGTCGTTGCTGAATGTCTTTATACATCGTGTCTAGGCCCTGACGAGACATATGATAAGCCGCACGCTCTGTGTCAATGTCATCTTGAGCAGTCTACAGAAATATTGAAATCAGCAAATCGGTTCAATTACAGTTATTCATCAAACTGTAGACATTGAAGAAAATCCTTACAAAGAGATGCGACTAGAAAAATTGAGCATAAAATGTCGTGTTTTGCAAGAACCCTTCCTAAGTGATGTTTAATATCACTTGAAACGATATTAGTGTTCAAAATTCATGTATCAAAAGTTGAGCTGTAATATATAATCACAGTTACAATACCTGATTATTTCAGAGGTCATTATGTGAGACATTAGAATACAACGAAAATTTGACCATCATCATATGATGCCTATTATACGGCGATTTTTTGGCCGCGGAAAACTTCGCGTTCCCCAATCTCAGCCAAGCGCATTGAATAGGCCTGGAAAGCAGAGTAGAACTCTGTAAATCAACATAGCTAAAACGCACACGCTATTGTAGAAAACTTATTTTTCTTAAATGAGAAATCGACGTAGGTCATACATACACTTTGTGTTTTTAATACATGAATCAGAATACTGGTGTGGCATAGAACCTACAAGAAATTAGAATGCGAACAGCGCCTTTGTTTCTTCTCTTGCATGTATGTCCATAATTGACTTGATGCTGGATTTTGATTGCCAGCTGAATCAGTTAGGTCGCTGGTTTTCAAATCTCATTAGGTTTATGTGGCACATCCCTTCATTTATTCAAATCTTATCTTTCAGATCGTACCCAGGTGGTGGTCCAAGTAACACTAGAACACCTTGGGTTAGAGTTTTTGTCCCTCAGAGGGTCTTTCTTCGGTCTTATAGGCCTACCGCAGCATCTTGGGTTTTTTGTTTCTACATGAGAATGCAGTTTCGGACAATTTTTTTAATGCAAATGACAAAAGCATGCTAACTGCGCATTTCACGTTCAGTTAGTGCACATGGAAATCTTTATCTTGCAAATTTCAGAATCGATCAGTGAGTCATTTTCTGCTATTAGATTAAATTGACTTAGGAGTTGGATGAATTTTTATCATTTCAAACCCATCACTTTTTCATCTTATTTTAATCAGCACTGTATGTCACTGATACAGTGAAAGTCCAAAAATCTCGAATTTTTCTCAATCTTTGCAGTTTTTGAGCGCAAAACTATGCCGAAAATATCCATTGTATCCAATAAAGTTAGATACCTGTAAATTCTGCCATTTAAGGGTTTCCATTGGTATTAAATTTGTTATAATAGGATCAAGGGTTGGGATCTATCTGCATTTAGAAGTTGGACACATCAGGTTCAAATTGTGTCAATATGGGTAAAATTTGGGTGACTTGGGGGACCCCTAAATATTTTAGTAGTGTCATAAAATTTTACAGGTGTTATTGTGGGACCATATGGAAACTTTTTAAGGGGACTGCATAGATAATTTCGAAAAAATTATTTTTTGGGACACCCTAAGGTAGATGGTTCTAGAATAAGATTCCAAAAGAATTTGTTTTTCTGCACTTATCGTTTTGTGTCGACTTTGCCTAAAGTGGAAAATTTTATTTTTTGCCTTACGGACTCTCCATGCAATTTTTAAATGCTAAATTTGTAATGTAAATCCAATGTCAAATATTTTTAGCTGAACATCATGACCATGGTGAGAGTAAGTGAAAAATACTTCGTGATCAAAATTCACCTAATCTTGTGTCCAGATTTACTCGAGCAAAACATGAGTTGTAGAGTCCGTAACATTCTGGGACTTCTAATTTGTTTTGCATGCATTTCGAATTGAGCAGCAAACTTGGGAATCAGAGGAATAGTTCAGGAAATCTAGCGCAAATATATGGTCAACCTGGGCAAAATTGCTTCAGAAGGTTTTTAAACGGTTTCCTGCTCAGAATCGTTTGCTGAAAACCATATATAAAATCGGACAAAATCGCACCATGGGGTCACCCCAAAAAATGGGGGGGGGGGAAGATAATGATTTTTCGTGTGCTTTATATGTATAGTCGGATTGCTGATGACTTCAACGTGCTAGAAAGTGATGTCTTCTAACAACAATTTTAAATAATTTCTTGGTTTCAGAACATTAATAAGTGCATCTACAGGGTGGGCCATAAAAAATTAACCCCCTACGGTTTTTTTGCCAATATCTTGACCAAAATTGAGAATTTTCAAATGAAATTTTACAGGCTTATAGACAATTCATATTTACACGTCATGGCCAAATTTCATCAAAATATTTGAAACAGAGCAAAAGTTATGCCACTATTATGGAGGCCACCCACCGTTTTTTGACGATTCAAAAACGTAACGCAACAAAAAGTAGGTTTTTGCCAATATCTTGGCAAAAAGTAAGAATTTCGAAATGAAATTTTGCAGGTCTTTAGACAATTCATATTTACATATGATGGCCATGAGATTTCATAAAAATATTTCAAACGGAACAAAAGTTATATCAATTTTAGTGAGACCACCCTACGCTTTTTGATGATTCAAAAAAGTCAGAAAACGATGGGTGGCCTCACTAAAAGTGGTATAACTTTTGTTGGGTTTGAAATATTTTGATGAAATTTTGCTATCATTTGTAAATATGAATTGTCTTTAATCCTGTAAAATTTCATTTCGATTTTCTTACTTCTGACCAAGATGTTAGCAAAAAACTAATTTTTGTTGCGTTTCGTTTTTGAATCGTCAAAAAACGAGGGGTGGCCTCGCCAAAACTGAATATTTTGTTGAAATTTGACCATTGTACGTAAATGTGAATTGGCTTTAAGACTGTAAAGTTTCATTTAAAAATTCTTATGTTTGGCCAAGATATGGGATAAAAACCGTTGGGGGTTACTTTTTTATGGCCCACCCTGTATATAAAGACAGTGAACTTTGGGGGGGGCAATTGAGGCGCATGCCCTCCCCCCAATGGTGTTCTAAGCAAAATGCAAAACGAAGATTTATATGTGCATAAATAATGTAATGCAAATGAAAGATCTTTGAGTTTCTACACCAAGTGCTGTTCATTACAGTCATGGCATAGAGACAGGGTGGAAATGCCCCCCACAATTTTCTTTTCGGACCTTTTCCTGTTATTCAGAAGGTTTTTAAACGGTTTCCTGCTCAGAATCGTTTGCTCAAAAACATATCCAAAATCGGACAAAATCGCACCATGGGGTCTTCCCCCCCCCAAAATGGGGGGGGAAGATAATGATTTTTCGTGTGCTTTATATGTATAGTCGGATTGCTTATGACTTCAACGTGCTAGAAAGTGATGTCTTCTAACAACAATTTTAAATAATTTCTTGGTTTCAGTACATTAATAAGTACATCTTTATACCGACAGTGAACTTTGGGGGGGCAATTGAGGCGCATGCCCCCCCCCCCCCCAATGGTGTTCTAAGCAAAACGCAAAACGAAGATTTATATGTGCATAAATGATGTAATGCAAATGAAAGATCTTTGTGCTGTTCATTACAGTCATGGCATAGGGTCAGGGACAGGCTGGAAATGCCCCCACAATTTTCTCTTCGGACCTCTTCCTGTTATTCAGGCAAAAAGGCGCCAGGAAAAAATTAAACAAACCATTAGGAGTTCAATGTTAATCAATTTCTTGGTATCAGAAAATTAATAAGTTTACTTATGTACCCTAAGTAGACTCTGGGGGGTAATTGTGGCACGTCCCACAATAAATTATAAGAAAATGCAAATTGAAGATTTATATTGTATGAATGATGTAATAGGCTACAACTAAAAGATCTTTGAGTTTCTACATCTAGTGCTGATCATTGAAGTCATTGGATAGATGCAGAGGCAGAGGGGAATGCCGCCCCCCCCCCAATATTTTTCTTCAGACATTTCTGTTTTTCAGACAAACAGGTCCCAAGAAAAAGAATTAATCAAACTATTAGTAGTTCAATTCTCATTAGCAGACCATGTGATCTCCCTGCTCCAACGTGCCCGAATTAGATTAGTAGTAGTACATAAGTAGTAGTACTAGACCACCAGCTCGAAACCACAATGGATGGCGACCGCAGAAATTCATGGCTATTCAGACCTACTTATAAGACTAACAATTACGATTTTATTCAGTTGCTATTTTTAATACGAAACTAGTTGTAGTAAAGTGACAGTAATATAAAGTTAAATATACAACGCACATGGAAGACCGAGGACGAGCTGGATTGCCAATATCAGAGACTGGATGAAGATGCCTATCGATCGGATGATGATGGAGGCAAAAGACAGACCCACCTCGGACTGGTCTGGGCCTGCCACATCGGCGGTAAAGATGGCAGCTTACAGGTCAAGAGTTGACGCGACTGAAGCCAAATAGGCATATGAATCCAGGAAAACGACTCACCGGATGCCCAGTCCACCATCTCTGATTGACTGCACGGCCTGCAGCCACTGGAAATCATTGAGAGCGCAGTTTACGATGATCACGAGGCCCAACTTCACGAGGCCGTCCATTGTCACCAGGGCAGGGTCGTCAAAGCAAGGGGAGCAACGGAGAAGATAGTTCAGTTTCGAAGCGCTGAACGATGACTGCATTAAGGTCAGGTTCTGTGAAGGCGACAGACGCTGTCTTTCAAGCGCTCGACTGAACATATCACCGTAACATGTCAGGGTATTTTCCAGCACCTTCCCCAGAAACAGGGGTCCCCTGCACGGTGAAGTCACCACAACCTTAGTGTAGCTGGAAAGGGGCAGTGTTAATTCCAATGTGGCGTCCGACGAGAAAACTTCCCACTTGGCTGGGTTAAGGTGAAGGTCCAACAGTGGTGCCAAATCAACCGAATATGTACCGGCCACGGCATCCATGTCGCCGCCTAGAATCAAATCGTCAAGAAGTCCAATTTGAGGTCAGACTACATTTATTGAGGGCAATCACATTGCCCCAAACAAAATTGATCTGAGATCGTGATCAAGGGGTACTTCGCCGCAAAGCAGCTGGTTGATGAATTCCGATAAAACATCGATAAAGGGTTGCTCCGACCAGTTGCATGTGCTGACCAGATTCAACAAATAACCCGGCCTAAAGCCCTTCTAACCCCTACTTACCCCTCCGGAAAATACCGGATCGCTTCTATCGCTTGCAGTCACTTGCCATGCCACCACTAAGGCACGTCGGGTATAATAGGCTAATAATGTCTATGACGAGTCTACCTCGTAATTGGTCACTTCTGGAAATTATCTCCAGAATATTTCTGTCTATCTGTTTGTATATGTGCACTTGGTATAGCGCAACTTCAAGCACACTACTCAGAGGCGCTCCCGACTGCAGCGCCGACACTGCATCGGAGTTTCACGCCGAAGCGCTGAGCAATTGCGAGGGAAGGACTTGACCAGGGTCCCTACGCAGCGACTTGAGGTGGATTCGAACCTCGAACCTTCCGGCTTCAAGGCAACGACACCCCCACTACACCACCGCGCCCCCACAAAAACGTCTCTTCAACCTCTCTACTCCGAGTCTTCTTAGGGTAGCCTACATAAGTATACTTATTAATGTTCTGATACCAAGAACAAGAAATTGATTAACATTGAACTACTAATAGTTTGATTAATTCTTTTTCCTGGGACCTGTTCGTCAAAAAAACAGAAATGTCTGAAGAAAAATATTTGGGGGGGGAGGCGGCAATCCTTTCTGCCTCTGCATCTATCCAATGACTTCAATGATCAGCACTTGATGCAGAAACTCAAAGATCTTTTAGTTGTAACCTATTACATCATTCATACAATAGAAATCTTCGCTCAGCATTTTCTTAGAATTTATTGAGGGACGTGCCACAATTACCCCCAGAGTCTACTTAGGGTACATAAGTAAACTTATTAATTTTCTGATACCAAGAAATTGATTAACATTGAACTCCTAATGGTTTGTTTAATTTTTTCCTGGCGCCTTTTTGCCTGAATAACAGGAAGAGGTCCGAAGAGAAAATTGTGGGGGCATTTCCAGCCTGTCCCTGACCCTATGCCATGACTGTAATGAACAGCACAAAGATCTTTCATTTGCATTACATCATTTATGCACATATAAATCTTCGTTTTGCGTTTTGCTTAGAACACCATTGGGGGGGGGGGGGCATGCGCCTCAATTGCCCCCCCAAAGTTCACTGTCGGTATAAAGATGTACTTATTAATGTACTGAAACCAAGAAATTATTTAAAATTGTTGTTAGAAGACATCACTTTCTAGCACGTTGAAGTCATAAGCAATCCGACTATACATATAAAGCACACGAAAAATCATTATCTTCCCCCCCCCATTTTGGGGGGGGGGGGAAGACCCCATGGTGCGATTTTGTCCGATTTTGGATATGTTTTTGAGCAAACGATTCTGAGCAGGAAACCGTTTAAAAACCTTCTGAAGCAATTTTGCCCAGGTCAAACTGTAAATGCCCTGGACTACTACTCAGTAAGCATAAATTACTTTTCTTAATATTGCTCTAGAATTTTGGGTGTGAAGTTGAATATAGTTACGTTACGGACTCTACAAGCACAAATTCAGCTCATGAAATAATGGCTAAAATTGTCCATAAACTATGCATGGAAGCTGAAATTCAACATGTATCTCGTTCAAATGATTCCTTTTATTCATCCCTTTCTAAGCTACTATGTTAAAAGCATGGAATTAGTCAACAACTTTCAGACATTTAGATATTTTATTTAGCTGACATCTAACACACATAAATCAACATTTAGCATGATGCATTTATGTGTTTTATTATTTATTCATTGCATTTATATTGATTTATAAATGCTGTTAAAGCATGGTTACGTAATCAATAATTTAAATTAATAGTATGCTAGTTAATTTTCTGCGATTATTCATAGAAATGGTGGAAACATTTAAAGAACATGTGGAGAGTACAGGCAGAAAGTCTGGAACAATGTAGTTCATGCCATGAATCTGCAGGTAGTGACAGATTCAGATCAAGTACCAATAGTTATAGCATCAGATTTGTGATTTTTTGGATCATGAGTTATATATGTTCAAGAAAGCAAGATTTTAAAAGTGTTTTACTCAGAGCAAGTCTAGGGCGTAAGCGCCATCAGAAACTGGAAGAAGTGCTTCTCAACCTTGTAAGTACACCAGATTTTTGCACTGGACAAGGTATAAAAATTGGTTTGTCTAAATTTTGGTCCATGCGCCAAGAAGTTTTTATCTGAAACAAGACTAAGCTACAAAGGTGAATACTGCATGTTGTGAATGACAAATTACGCAATCTGTCCGACATTCAAGACAGAATTGACCAGTTATGGATCACCAATTATCAGATTGTTTAAAAACTATGCACCAGCAAAAGATGAAAGTGGTTTTTCCAAGTTCATTGACCCTGTGGCTGGTGTTACAGAGTAACCTAAGCTGAGTGACTTCGGAAACATTAAGAGTTTCAACATTGCAGATCTTTGAACAGTGCAAGCGTTCCATTAATTGCTGGTGACAATAAAATACCATATTTGTTCAATTTGAGTTCTGAAACTTCCCGTAGTACCTTGCAAACAATTGAAATGATGAAAGTAATTGCTATAAATGAACAGCTTTCAAGGATATTATTCAGTTTTTGTTTTTGATCCATAGCTGTAGAGTCCGTAACGTAGAGTCCGTAGTGCATAGGCCTAGTGTGCGCATTAAGTGAGTGCTCAACATCAGTACTTATCATGATAAAGAAATTCAATTATGAATATATATATATATATATATATATATATATATATATATATATACACACACACAAAAATGGCTGGCAATTCTAAGGTTGCGTCTCAAAAGAACTTGTATATAATAATTTCACAGAAAATCAAGACAGTTTAGTCATCAAAAAGTTTATGGAACTTTTCTGTACAGTCCGTAACGCAAACTTCTTAATTCACCAGAAATGATACACAACAAAGGCTAACTTACATCACAACTGGCATCGGACTAGTTTAGTGTATGATTGAAGCGGCATCTGAAGAAAATATTTAAATAATTTAAACTGTTATCATCTCTCTGTATGAAAGGCTCAAAGCCAGCGAAATGTAGAGTCAGTAACATTTTGAATACCGTGGAATTGCCCTTGTCTACTATTTCAGTAACACACTCTGCGGAATTTTTTTATGCCGAAAAATTTGTCCACTTCGTTACGATCAATTTTACTCAACAATACTTAGTGGAAATGTTTTAAACACGTATAGTTTTGAATATACTTCAATGAAACTGTAATTATATAGCAATACACAAAAGAGTACGAAAATATCTGTTAAGATAATTGAAAAACATTCGATAATTTCAATACACCCAAGAATGTCCACCAAATTTGATTCTATCGATAAATTTTATTATAAATTTTATTTTTTAAAAATAGGTCGTTATCAAATAACTGCATGTTAATCAATGTACCACTTAGCTAATATTGTTTTAGTCAACTACTCAGAAACATGTAATGCGGCATTCTTATACATTTCTTATAATTATGCCAAAAGAATCGTCCAATTTTACTGCCAATTTTGCTCAACAATAAGTCTTCACAAAACTCAATGGTTGTGTTTTACACGAGCACAGTTTTGAAAATTCATGAACACATCTAAACA
This sequence comes from Lumbricus terrestris, assembly GCA_949752735.1. Classification (NCBI taxonomy): domain Eukaryota; kingdom Metazoa; phylum Annelida; class Clitellata; order Crassiclitellata; family Lumbricidae; genus Lumbricus; species Lumbricus terrestris. Next base: position 5,930,753 of record OX457051.1, on the reverse strand, counting down.
AAAGAATAGGAACATAATTTAATTTCAGCGAGGTTCTCTTTACGCCCTGAGGCTACTACGAGCAAATGGTCTACCTCCAACGTGTGTAGGACATCAGCCGCCCCTGGACAGAAGTCCCCCGGACAAAAGCCCCCCGGACATCAGCCCCCCGGACAAAAGCCCCCCCCCCATTTTGCGTAGGACATTAGCCCCCCGGACAAAAGCCCCTCCTATGTTGTGCAAATCATGAAATAATGCCGTAATCGATAAGACTTGTCACTGGCATTCACATTCAAACGAAAGTTCTTAGTGTCATTTAGGTCCTAATTGTAGGCCTATCCGTAGGCCTATAGACTATATTTGAAATGAAGGAATTAGAATCGTTTAGGGTCTATACAGTCTATTTGCTTGGTGTCCTTTAACAAAGGTTTGTTAACGACAGTTAGGCTACGTCTCGGCTTCGCAGACTTATTGGCGTCGTTTCAATTCAAAATTAGATTCAATACATTAGAGTGATGAACGAGTGGGAATCGTATACAGTAAGTAGGCCTACTTGTTAGTGTCAATTTTGGCTACTACAAAGGTTTGTTAACGTCAGTTAGGCATTAAACTTTTATCTTGATTTCACAAACTTTGGACTTATAATTTTTTACATTTATGAGAGACTTTAGCCTTTAAATGTTTTATAATATGCAAATGCACATTAAACCTTCAATTAACTTACTGCATATTCTTACAATGTTACACTAATGTGCAATGTTTGCATATTGGCTTAACTCATTGACACATTCTGTGCATCACTTTAGCTAATGATATCATAGACTGGCAGAGCTTATGTCCTACCTCGGGGGGCTAATGTCCGGGGGCCTTTTGTCCGGGGGGCTAATGTCCGTTCCCCACCTTCAACAACCATGTACGCCGTAACAGAGGCAACAACTGTTGCTAAACAGTTAAATGCTGGTGGGACCTTACTACAACCGCTGATCGACTCCAGCTCACTAGAACGCAGCGTATGGGTTATCTCCCATCAAGCGCCGCAACTGTTGCAATGCGAGTCGGTTTGGCTGCGGACCGACTGCTGCATGCAGTGGTCAAGAAGGATTTCCACGTCCTTCGACCTCTTTTTCCACCAAGGAAAAAGTCCAGGCCATTTACAGTTTGACTTGGGCAAAATTGCTTCAGAAGGTTTTTAAACGGTTTCCTGGTCAGAATTGTTTGCTGAATAACATATCCAAAATCGGACCATGGGGTCACCCCAAAAATGGGGGAGAATATAATGATTTTTTGTGTGTTTTATATGTATAGCCGGATTGCTGATGACTTCAACGTGCTAGAAAGTGATGTCTTCTAACAACAATTTTAAATAATTTCTTGGTTTCAGAACATTAATAAGTATGCCCATATACCGACAGTGAACTTTGGAAGGAGGGTCAATTGGAGCGCATACCCCCTCTCCCACATGGTGTTCTAAGCAAAATGCAATACGCTTATCTATATAAATAAAAATGTAAAAAGTAGCTCGACAAGGGAGGTATTCGTGGCATCCGGGGAGAAAACTTCGCACTTGGCTGGGTTAAGTTGAAGGCCCAACAGTGGTCCCAATCCAACTACCAGCTCCACGTCCCGAGGCACGGACTCCCTGTTGTCAACGAGAGTTAAATCGTCCAGATCACCACGCATACTGCTGATAAACCTTCGGGTAGCATGGACAGCGGCCTCACAGCCGCCCGGGACGCCGATCCCCAGCTGCAGTGGTGCAAAATTAGATGGAAGTTTAGATATGGCATACTTATTTGCACATTTGGCAGCTAGTCTTCGCCAAATGTAGCCAACTGCTATCGGTCTCAATCCCTCTGATTCTGTGTTGAGGGCGATCATATTGCCCCCAAAACAAAATTGGTCTAACACCAGGAGGGCATTCGCCGCGAAGCAGCAGATTGATCAAATCCGATAAAGCCTCGACGAGGGGCTGCTGCCTCCCGTTGTGTCCAACCAGGTCCAACAGATTGCCTGGTCTAAAGCCATCCGGACCAACTGCAGAACCTGGTGGAAAAGATCGGATTGCTTCCAGCACCTCTCCTGCAGTCACTTGCCATGCCACTACTGAAGCAGGGTAGGGAAGGCCCATAAGAGCCTCTGGGCGTGGATCTGTGGAGTGTTTATTATGCAAACACCTGAGGTTCTCTTCATAGGGGATTGCTGGCTGGTCTCCATCCCATAAGATGCGAACAGCGGCCCTAATGTTTCCGTCCCCTAACTTGGCATTGACGGCAGCAAGCAACACCTCTCTATGATTACGGCGGCACACACGATTGTTCACAGGGCATTGCTCATCGTTGAGTGAGTTAGGGTCGACAGCCACCTCTGTCCAGTTCTTAATGATTTTTGTGATACTCCGACGTTTTGCGGCACTAGGTGGTTGAGCTAGAATAGAAGGAGAAAAGTCAAGCAGCGTCTTCCAAGCCGTCTTGGATTGTGGTGCATTACATTTGTCGAGCACAAGCCGGACGGGATCCCTTGCATATGTACCTGAGGAGTGGCCCCCGGGTCTCAGAATGCGACATGCCGCAGTCCAAGACATCGACAGAATCCGGCTTATGCGGGGCGGACGGCGCCGAAGAAACCGTGACGGACAGTCTGGACTGGCCCACTCCATCCTTCTGCGTCCGCCCCGTCGACATCAACGCCCGACCTATCTCTCTCTCCTACTGCTCCATCCAACTGTGGCCGATTTGAGCCCGGGCATTGACTGCTTTTAGGACCATGCAGATGGACCAGACTACCGCCCCCCCGAGTGTAATTGTCTTGCGGCCAAGCAATGGCTGCAAGTGCCACTTGCCTTTGTAATTGTAATTGTAATTGAACATTTATAAAGCGCCGCTCACAGGTTCATTAGCGCTCCTGATCCCAGCTAGTGTCCCGCCATCAAATAGAATAGTCTTCAAGCGCTTACGAAACAAGGGAAGAGAAAGGCCAAGAAGCTCAGGATGCATCTTGAGGGAAGGCGATTCTAACAAGAATCTAGAAGTCCAATCTAGAAGCTTTGCTTATGTTGGTCCAACATAAGCAAAGCTTCTAGATTGGGCCTTAGCTCCACGCACACGAGGGACAACAAGTAGGCCATTAGTAGCCGAGCGAAGGGCTGAGCGGCCAGGTAAAGTGGATACCAGGTTACACAATGCCTGAAGATATTAGGGGGCTACCCCAAGAAGAGAGTTGTCAATGTCAAGAAGAGAGTTGCGCATAAGTGTCAGAATCTTGAACTCAATGCGTTGAGGTACTGAAAGCCAGTGAATAGTGCATATAGTGGTCTCTTAAGTGCTGTAATACGCCGAGCAAATTTCTGTCCAGGGTAACGGCCTCTGTTGTCAAAGACCCGGTCAAATCGGATCCATCCAGTGAAGAGTGTCCCGGATTAAGTCAGATATGTGTGAGAATTTGGGAAGACCAGCGATTAGGCGGGCAGCAGCATGAAGTATTGACTGAGGTTTAGAGAGGCTGAGAGAGGAGGGACCAGCATAGGCAGAGTTTTCAATGTCAACTCTAGAGCAAATTAGCGCATGGTCAAGTGCCTTGACAGCTTGAGGAGAGAGTGAGTGGCGGATAGTACGCAGATGTCGTAGGTGATACAAACATGTTCGAGAGATTCGGTTGACACGGTCAGATGAAGAAAGGACTGGGTCCAAAGCAAATCCCAGATTCCGAACAGTTGAACAAAATTCGATGTCAGGAAATAAGATGCTGATGAGCTCCATATCGATTTTGGCAAGCTTACTCGGCCAGGCTATTCTCAATGCCTTGTTTTTATGAGCATCAGATGGGAAAAAGTAGTAACCTACTAATGAAATGCAAAATTACCTTCAAAGCTCACAATGAGTAAACGGCGTGTGGAAATAACCGTTTAAGAAATCCGGTTGAAAGTTATCAGAAATTAGCAAAACTCCATCTACATCTTGACGGGAGTTAGAGGTAAAGAAAACGAGTGTTTCAAATGAACCGCTAAACATTAAACGCCGAAAGTGCGCAGTAGGCTATGCGTGCTGCAACGACTGAATAAAGACGTAAACAAATAGCCTCCTTTACGGAGCGCCCGCACACCACGAAAAGACCGAACAGAAACATGTATCAAAAGCATACAAATGGACACTCAACTTCGTTAGAAAAGTGAAACCAACTCCAGTAGCAAGAATTCAAACACACCTCTGTGCATCACATCGGTGCCAGTGTGGCGAGATCGCAGACCCAGGTGGACATCATGGACTAGTCTGCAGAAGGTCGATGGGCAGGGCAGCCGGACAAGCCGCACCGATGGAAAGAGACACTGGTCCCAGATTCATCGCATTGGATGCAACAGCAAGCCACACACATAAGCGTCGTCGTATATTCATCTGAAGTCGACAGTAACGGGAGGAGCGGCAGAGTAAGCTGCTGAACGAAAAAGCAGCAAGCATACACATCTCTCCCTGCTACGCATGCATTCATCCTCGTGGCAATTGGGCCCGATAAACCTGACGGGTCTGTAATTTCTTCAGGAGCTGGGCCGCCGCATGACAGGCAATGGGTGACCCTAGAGAATCCATGCACCTGTTCCAGCTGTTATCAATATGCTCTCAACGGTTCAATGTTGTTGCATTTAGAGGCACCTTTGAGCACGTTGGGGACGATAACCTATAAATACAGTTTTTACTATTGATTGTTTTTCAAACCTGAGGGATCATATATAACATAGGCGCTAAAAAAATTAAAAAAAAAATAGTAATAACATTTTTGATTAGTTTTCACAAATCAATTTCAGTTTTCTTAGAGCGGCCGGACTTTAGCCCCAGGCAATCCAGAAAAATTGCCCTGCGTTGAAGCGTTGGATCGTGACTGAGGTGCTGTTTCATGGATATCCTGTTTCACGAAAATCTATAAAGATCCTCGACAGCCGGCGACCGATCTCGGACACAAAGGCAAGACCCTCGTTAGCCGTGGAAACAACGGGGCCCGTTGTTTCCACGGCTAACGGGACGAAAAGGTATGTCCTTTGGAGGTCCAAATATTTCGTAAGTATCCCTGTGGCGGCTTTCTCTACCCCTATCCGCACTCGGTCGCGTTTTCAAGAACGTACGAGGCGGCTACCGTGTCCACCACGGTCGCGTCCCAAATCAACGCACGCCTGTTACTCCGGGTGATTAAGAGTCTGGCCTCCAGTCTTTTGCCGTCTACCTGGCGAGGCCCGACGACTCCTTGATTGCCGGAGCTCCAGCTCTATTAAGACTTCGTTAGACAAGGTCGTTGATGGTGGTTGCCTGTCTACCGAATCCAAGGGAGCATGACAGACCACTCCAGATCCTTGCTGAAACAGGGGCGCCACATATGGCCGCACCCAGTCGGAAGCCTACCGCAACTCTCACAGCCTTTTCGCTCCGTCTGAAGTTGAAAGCGGTCGGTGGAAGGGCGTGCTCCCAGTCAGTCATTGGTTATTGTCATTGATTATTATCATTAAAATTATTATTATTATTTTATTTTTAGGGCTGTTGATTTAATCGTGTTAACGCGTGCGATTAACGCGTTAAAAAATTTGCGCTTAAAATTTGTAACGCATTAATCGTACGCGTTAATTAGATCTGATAAAATGGAATCAAAGGCAGAAAAACTCATTTTAAACGGAAGGCTTATACGTAAAGCTAGTGATACATTATTTAGCAAATATTCCCAAAAAGAATTTGAGTACTATCGTAGCAATTCTTTGCTCAATTAATTATCGCCTGCATGCGAACAAAAACATGCGTCAAACGCTAACGATGAGTCGTCGACATCGGCCGCATCGCATCGTCCACTAAGGCTGTTTCCTCTTTCCTCACCCGGTCAGCATAGGCGGAGTTTATCAGGGACTAGGGGGGCTAAGCAACCTAATAAGAGCATCCCTTTAACCGACCGATGTAAATGAACTGGTCTGCTTATAGGCCTACAATTAGCTGAATAAATAATTAATTTTGATAGGCAGAAAACGGTTATCTAATTTCCCCATTTAGGCCTAATTAAAGGTGGCTCAAATGAAAAAATTAACGGATTTTGAGCAGTTGACTGATTTGAACAGTGATTCAATTCTGTCTGTCACACAAAACTGTTCAATAAACTAAATGCAGAATTCAATAGGCCTACTCCAAAGGTTATTGAATATGTTTGCAATAGAAAGAATACATTCATTACAATTTTATGCTTCAGGGGTCATTAGAAAATGTTACTTAAGATTAATATATTGGAATAAAATGTATTGCGATTAATTTGCAGTTAATTGCGATTAAAAAAATTAATCGCACGATTAATTTCGATTAAAATTTTTAATCGAACAACGGCCCTATTTATTTTATTTTTATTTTTTTGCCCCGAGGTATTTAGGATACCTCAGGATTATTATTATTATTATTATTACTATTATTATTATTATTATTATTTTAAATTAGCGCCCGAGGTATAAATGATTCCTCAGGCTTTAAAAACAATAAATAATAAAAGCTTTTTTACAGGTTCTCGTCTCCAACGTGCTCAAATGTGCCCCTGAATGCAACGACATTAAACCGCTGCGTGCATATTGACAACCGCTGGAACAGGTGCGTGCTTTCTCTGGGGTCGCCCGTTGCCTCCGTCATGCGGCGGCCCAGCTCCTGAAGAAATGATAGACCCGTCCGGTTTATCGGGCCCAGTGACTCAATTGTTATTATTATTATTATTATTATTATTATTATTATTATTATTATTATTATTATTATTATTATTATTATTATTATTATTATGACGTTGTAGGTGTGCTAATTTCAGAGCATCTATATATAAATTTTAGTTTGTTTAAGGTGGCCGGTCCATGGCCCCGGGAAATCCAGACAAGGTACCCTGGAAGGCAACGGCGTTGTAGCGCTGGATAGTGATTGAAATGCTTTGGAAAAGAAAACCCGTTTCACGTATATCTCCAGATAATTTCGAAAGCCGGCGTCCAATCTCGGACACAAAGGCGAGGCCCTCGTTGTTGATTGGCCCCATTGTTTCCACGGCTAAGGGGACGAAGATGTATGTTTTCTGAAGGTCTAAGTACTTTGAAATTTTCCTTGTGGCGGCTTTCTCTGCTGCTCTCCCAGCTTCGGTCGCGTTCTCGTGGACGTACGAGGCGGCCACCGTGTCCACCACGGTCGCGTCCCAAATCAACGCCCTCCCGTTGCTCCTAGGGATGAGAGTCTGGCCGTCCGGTCTTTTCCCGTCCAACCTCGTGAGGCCCGACGGCTCCTTGATTGCCGGAGCTCCGGCTCTATTAAGACTTCGGTAGACAAGGTCGTTGATAGTGCTGTGTCTTGCCTGTCTACCGAATCCAAGCGAGCAAGATAGACCATGGGAGCCCCTTGCTGAAACTGCGGCGCCACATACACACGTGTGCGGCTCACATATGGCCGCACCCAGACGAAGGCCTACAGCAACTCTCACAGCCTCGTCGCTCAGTCTGAGGTCGAAAGCGGTCAGTGGAAGGGCGTGTAGTCAATCAGATGCGTGTGGAGCCATTGAGGCCTTTAGTCGTGCCCGATCGTATGGGTCTTGTAGTCTTGACTCGATGGATAGGACCGTCTTAAGCAATAGCGGCTTGTCCAGCAATGACTGCTTGTGACCTGGAAACTCCGTTGGATCTCCTGTCTCGGTAATCCGCATCCATTCGGACCGCGCGGAATCGGATGATTCATCATCAATGTTCCAGAATCAGCGTATTATTATTATTATTATTATTATTATTATTATTATTATTATTATTATTATTATTATTATTATTATTATTATTATTATAATAATTTCGAAATAATGTCGAAATTATCTGGAGATATACGAGAAACGGGTTTTCTTTTTTGTTATTATTATTATTACAATTACAATTACAATTAATAATTATTAATAATAATAATAATAATTATTATTATTATTATTATTATTATTATTATTATTATTATTATCATTATTATCATTATTATTATTATTATTATTATTATTATTATTATTATTATTATTATTATTATAATCACATGCAGACAAGTAAAAATAATCGTTTTCAACGTTATTATTATTATTATTATTATTATGGAGATCGAGTCACAAAGGCAATTATGACAACGCATGCAAATAAAACCTAAAGAATCAGGAATGAACAGTTAATAAGATGGCAGTGGCTGCTTTTCGAATGTGCCCCTGCAGGCAACAGCGTTGAATCGCTGGATGCAGACAGAAAACCGTTGGAATAGGTAAGTTGTCTCTTTAGGGTCTCCGGTGATTCGTGTCAGCAGGCGCCCCAAATCTTTAAGTAGCTTCATTCCCTCAATGTTGATGGGCCCCATGGTCTCGAAGGCCAGCGGAACAAAGAGATAAGTGGCAGTAAGATGGTTGTACTTGTCGACCTTCCTCGTAGCCGCCACTTCCGCTGCCGCACCTGCAGACAAGGATGTCGCAGGGATGTAAGAAGGAGCTACAGTATCAATCACCGTGGCGTCCCATATGAGGTTTCGGCCTTATACCAAGGAATCAGCGTAAGACCATCCGGACGTCTGCCATCAGATCTAGAGAGACCGGGTGGTTCCTTGATATTTGGGAATCCTGCTCGTGTGAGACTCCGGCTGAATAGATCGTTTAATGTGGCGTGTCTTGCGATCCGTCCCGGTCCAAGGCCACAGGAAAGACCATGTGCTCCATTTGCTGTCACTCGAGCTCCGCATGGGCAAGCATGAGGCTCGCAAATGCATGTTCCCAGGCGGAGTCCTACCGCAATCCTGACCGCCTCGTCGTCTAATCGTAAACCACATGAGGTCACGGGGAGGGCGAAAAGCCAGTCACCCGCGTGAGGCGCTGCGACAGCCATAAATCGCGCTTTATGGTATGGGTCGGAAAGTGCAATGCTCAGCTCGGCAATCATCTTCTGCATTAGAGGTTTGTCCCAACTTGATTGTTTATGAGCCACACTACTCTCTGGTAGCCCAGATTGGCTCTCAGTACACCATAGATGCTTCATCAACTCAACCCGCTCGTCGATTTCGGGACAGGCATTGCCTAGCATGGAGGACTGGAGTGCTCGGGTGCTTGCAGCGGAAGCCAAAAAGGCGGGAAGAGCAAGCGAAGCGACCCGGCGAATTCCTAATCCACCCATCTTCACCGGTAAAGATGCTTGTAGCCATTGGTCATTGGACAGGGCGATGTTGAGGACTGCACTCAAGCCGTTCCGAAGGAGTCCGTCGAATTTGTCCAGCAGGACGTTCCCTGTGCACGGGCTGCATCTTAAAGTGTACATTAATCTATGGGAGCTGAGAGAACATCTTAGGAGGATCAGAGCGTCGTGTTTGGCGATGGTCTCCAGTCTGTTAATTGCCAACGCCAACTCCGTACATCTGCCCTCAAGACAAGTTGTCAAGGCCTCACTGGTGGAAAGTGGCGCACCTAGCAAACAGGCTCTTTCTGGCGACGTGACAGTAAAGTTCTGGAAGAGATGGTCATGGCTTTGCATGTCATGTTGGTAGATGATCTCGCATTTTTTCTGGTTGAGTTGCAGTCCCAGTTGCTCACATTTCTGCATCAAGAAATTCACATCCTTCGCCACCAGGGCTGCCTCTCCTCCCAGGGATAGGTCATCCATGTAGCCCAGAACCAAAGGTGATGACAAATCTTGCAGAATGGGTTGCAACGGAAGACAGAAAAGCAACGGTCCCAGTGGGTCTCCTTGTTGGGGCCCGACCTGTGATGAAATCAGATATTGACCAAACCGGAGCTCTGAGGGCTCCGCATATGCGAGGTGGCAGAATGGAGAAAGTTCCGGCAGGATGTCATCTATAGACGAGAGCATTTGATCTCCGTATAGACTGTTGAAAGCATTCTTAAAGTCGAGCTTCACAAGAATGGATCCAGCTGGCATTGTTTCCAGGAAACGTCTCGCTGCGTGGACCGCCGCCTCTGCTCCACCCGGTACACCAACTCCCACCTGTCTCGGTGCAAGATAGGCGGTTGCCCTTGTGACCGCAAAGGTGTTTGCACATTTAGATGCGAGTCTACGCCAGTAATAACCTATGACGATTGGCCGAAGACCTCCAGAGTCTTTTCTGAGCGCCATGAGAGTGCCTCCAAATAGTACGGGTCTGATGTCCTCAGGGCATTCACCTTTAAGAAGAAGGTTGACCAGGCCGGTGACGGCAAAGATCAACTCCGATCCAATTTCGACGCAATTCACCAAGTCTGAATTATTATTTTATTATTATTATTATTATTATTATTATTATTATTATTATTATTATTATTATTATTATTATTATTATTATTATTATTATTATTATTATTATTATTATAATAAACAGTTACGATTTAGTTTTTACATATAAATTTTAGTTTGTTTAGGGTGGCCGGTCCATGGCCCCGGGTAACCCAGACAAGATGCCCTGGAAGGCAACGGTGTTGTAGCGCTGGATAGGGATAGAAATGCTTTGGAAAAGAAAACCCGTTTCTCGTATATCTCCAGATAATTTCGACAGCCGGCGTCCAATCTCGGACACAAAGGCGAGGCCCTCATTGTTGATTGGCCCCATTGTTTCCACGGCTGTGGGGACGAAGACGTATGTTTGCTGAAGGTCTAAGTACTTTGAAATTTTCCTTGTGGCGGCTTTCTCTGCTGCTCTCCCAGCTTCGGTCGCGTTCTCGAGGCGGCCACCGTGTCCACCACGGTCGCGTCCCAAATCACCGCCCTCACGTTCTTCAGGGAATGAGAATCTGGCCATCCGGTCTCTCCCCGTCCAACCTCGTGAGGCCCAACGGCTCCTTGATTGCCGGAGTACCAGCTCTATTTAAACCTCGGTAGACAAGGTCGTTGATGGTGCCATGTCTTGCCTGACGACCGAAACCAAGGGAGCATGAAAGACCATGCGAGCCTCTTGCTGATACAGGAGCACCACAAACACACGTGTGCGGCTCACAAATGGCCGCGCCAAGTCGGAGACCTACCGCGACTCTCACAGCCTCGTCGCTCAATCTGAGGTCGAACGCGATGAGTGGAAGGGCGTATAGCCAGTCAGAAGCGTGTGGCGCCATTGAAGCATTTAAAAGACGTGCCCGATCATATGGGTCTTGTAGTCTTGACTCGATGGAAAGCACGGTATTAAGCAGCAGCGGCTTGTCCAGCAGTGACTGCTTGTGACCTGGAAACTCCGTTGGTTCTCCAGTCTCAGTAATCCGCATCCAGTTGGCCAGCGCAGAATCGGATGATTCGTCGTTAAAGTTCCAGGCGCTCCCAAGATGAGTTACTGGATGGAGAGGGTGACAGCGGCAGAAGTAAGAAAGGCTGGAAGTGCCAACGAAGACACCCTCCTAACTCTCAGTCCCCCTAATCTGATTGGAAGAGAGGCCTGCATCCATTGGTCGTCGGTCAAGGTAATGTTAAATATCCGTTCAAGTCCTACCCTTCTTAAATATAAATAAAATAATAAATATAAATTTTTAACGAGCGCAAGGTCACACCGAAATGTGAATCTGAGGCGCGGATAGTCAGTCGCCAGAGGAAGATGCAGTTAGAGATCCATGTGCTTGAAAGCCAAGAAGAAGTAGTAAGTTTTTAGCCGCTTTTTGAAGGAAGGAAGTGAAATTGAACTTCAAAGAGAGAGCGGAAGTCGATTCCATTCCCTGGGTGCAGAAGCATGGAAAGCATGGAAAGCACGCAAGCCCATAACTGTTTTGCATCGAGGTTCAGATAAAAGACTTGTACCCGATGAACGCAAGCAACGAGGAGGAATGTAAGGAGTTAGTACTGACTGAAGGTAGGAAGGTGCTGAGAGATTTGTAGGTCAGACATGCCAATTTGAATTTGATCCCGTTCCTGAACAGGAAGCCAGTGCAGCTGATGGAGTAGGACTGAGGAACTAGTTTGTATTGGGACGCGCAGCACAACACGGGCTAAGGAGTTTTGGATGTGTTGCAGCCTGTTGAGCTCAGTGATTGAGAGACCGAGAAAAATGGCGTTAGCATAATCAAGGCGAGAGGAAACAAGAGAACAGGCCAGGGTTTGAGACATATCCATAGTCAGGGCCGACCTGATGTGACGTATTGCCCGAATGTGATAGAAACAAGATTTACAAATGCTAGTTATATGAGGTCGAAATGTGAGCTTGTTGTCTAGAGTTACACCAAGTGTTTTGACAGTATCTGATAGATGAACAGCAGTGCCGGCAAGGTCGATATTAGAAAGTGGAGGGAAAGAGCGCAGGCGCTGGCGTGACCCAAACAAAATTGCCTCAGACTTGTCAGGATTTATGGCCAAACCATTGAAACAAAACCAGGAATACATAGATGAAAGACACTCTTCAAGTTTAAGTTTGCCAGACTGATCAATGTGTGATAAAGCAATATGGAGTTGGGTATCATCCGCATACTGCTGCAATTGGATTCCAAAGTGATTAGCAATGCTACTGATTGGGGAAGTGAAGACAATAAGATTTTATCACACACTGATCAGTCTGGCAAACTTAAACTTGAAGAGTGTCTTTCATCTATGTATTCCTGGTTTTGTTTCAATGGTTTGGCCATAAATCCTGACAAGTCTGAGGCAATTTTGTTCTGCCAACGACTTCCTTGACGTGTTTGCAGCAAAGACTTCGTGCGTCTACTGCCAACGCTCCTCCTCCTACGTTCTCCTCAACGACATCTGTCTTCGACGGCTTCCGACCCATCGTGGATTCGGATCTTCGCTCAGTTTTTGCATCTGTTAATTTAAAATCATGTGAATTGGACCCTCTACCTATTTTTATTATTAGTGACATTCTTGATGACATTGCTGTTTTCTTTGTGTATCTTTTCAACAGGTCACTTGCTGAGGGCTGCATTCCTGCCTCACAAAAACGGGACTTAGTCTTTCCTGCACTCAATAAGCCAAATCTTGACCCTAGTCTCAGTCAAAACTATCGACCAATCTCAAACCTATCTTTTCTGTCCAAGACTCTTGAAAGACTTTTGTCAATGCAACTTCTCCCATATCTTGAGCAATCGGGACTCCTTCGATCCCACCAGTCTGGCTATAACTCCACGGAAACAGCCCTCCTCTCCATGCTTTCTGATATATACTCTGCTGTTGACAAGTCTCATGTCACTCTTTTAGCTCTCTTCGACGTCTCTTCAGCCTTTGACATGGTTGATCATGAGATTCTATTGCAACGACTTGAAACCTCCTGTGGACTCAAGGGTTCTCCTCTCCTTTGGTTTCGGTCCTACTTGTCTGATCGCACCCAAATGATCATCTCTGGCGACTCTAGGACTCAGTGGGTCCCTGTTGTCTTAGGTGTACCTCAGGGTTCTGTCCTAGGCCCACTCCTATTCATCCTTTACACGGCTGGTATTACCTCTCTTTTCCCTAGTAACTCTGCAACTGGCCACCTTTTCGCTGATGATGTCCAAGCCTATGTCCATGGACCCCCTTCTGCTCAACTCCTTCTTGCAAGTCGAATTGACGCTCTATCTCAAGATCTTCATCTGTGGATGTCGTCCAATCGTCTTTCTTTGAACTCTTCCAAAACCCAGACAAGGGCAGTCTCAGTGGAATAGCCTTCGCGGTAAGCTGATTGATAAGGACTGAAGTTGGGACCGGAAGTGATGTGTTTCTTAATGCGAGTGAGAAAGAGACGTTCCAAGATCTTAGAAATGTTATTAAGGTTGGAGATAGGTCTGAAGTTTGAAAGATTGCTGCGGTCTAGGTTAGGTTTTTTAAGCAAGGATGTGACCAGAGCAGATTTGAGGCATGACGGAATACGCCCTTCAGCAAAAGACAGATTGGCCAAGCGTGCAATAAGGTGAGAGAAAACATCAGAGCAGGAAAGTATAAAGTATGAAGTCCATTTGGGATGATTTAGGAGCCATGCTTTTGAGAAGATTGTAGACTTCAAAGTGGGTGACAGATGGCAAGTCAGAGAAGCTAGATCCAGAGAAATTAGAGTCAAGCAGCAGATCACAGATCATTCCATAATAATTTAGAAGTACATCTAGCAATTTTACATTTTATATTGTTAATCTTGTTTTAAAAAAATGCAGCAAAGCTCGAACACAAAATATGATTCTCAGAGTCTGAGCGTTGGCAGTCGAGAGTATCCTTCGAGTGTAGAAGATGTTGTAAGATGCGCCATCGATCCCGTGGATTATCTGCGCTTTCTAGTTGGTTATGGAAAAACGAAGTTCTTGACTCGTTTATCAGTTTGTTAGTTACACGGCAGTGGCGACGATAGCGTTGTCTGTCCTCATCAAGCCCAGAACTTTTCCATTTCCGCTCTAGTCTCCGACGATCCCTCTTAGCTTGGACTGCCTTGGAAGATAGCCATCTTGTGATTGGTTTAGATGGACGCTTGTCACGAGTCTGAATAGGAGCGAGTTTGTTTAATGTACATTATACTATTCGCTGAAGTTGTATCGAGAAGTCTTCCGCATTGGTTGCAGGAGCAGTGAATAGATCAGAATCGATGAGCAGGTCACTGAAATTTAAGGGGTCAACAGCTTTGATGTTGCGGAAGGTATGGCGTACTGGTTGACGGTGGCAAGAAGTTGTGATTTTCCACAGTATGAGCTTATGGTCAGATACAAGACCCGCATCGTTCACCTGTACATCGAAGACTGTTGTACGATCATCGGCGGCAAGGACGTCTAAGATGTTTTCTCCACGAGTCGGGACTTCAACGTACTGATGAAGACCGAAGATGTGAAAGGTGTCGGACAGCATGTCGTTAATGCGACCGTCAGAACCTGGGCAGTTCAGGTCACCAAAGAGGATGAATCTTTCGCCAGCCTCAACACAGACGGACGATATGAGGGTGACAAGGTCATCGTAGAACTCACCGATTGGACCAGGTGGACGGTAGATGTTAGCCATGGTTAGCCATGGTCCTTTACCTAGTCGCACGAGCTGAACTTCAAATGTAGAGGTACAGAGTCTTTCTGATTGAGGGTGGATGCTGACATCTAACGTGGATCTGTAGATAATAGCTAGACCCCCGCCAGCTACTCTTCGACCAGCAGCCGTTCCGCTTCGATGAACGTGAAGAGCGGAGAAGCCATCTGGTGCAATGTCACGTTTAATGCAGTCAGGCGTGTCTGGGCATATCCATGTTTCACACAGAGCAAGTATGTCCAACCGCTCGTCTTTCATTAGATCATGTATTATCGCAGAGCGACGGATGGCTGAACGGATGTTAAAACTACCGACGTTTATGACAGAGGGCCTTGTAGACATCTTATTAGGCTGGACTTTTTCAGAAGGTGGTCCAGGGTTAATTTCGATGTCACCCGACAGCAGCAGGAGAAGAGCGACCGCAGCGGATGACAGAGAACGGCAGCGACGAGGACGAAATGGTTCGTGACCACAGTAGCATCCCTGTGATATGACGTAGAGCAGGGCTAATTCGTAGTGTACATATTTTCAGTAGGCATAGTTGATATACCGATACCGGCTGACATTGGTTATCGATAACAGCATACATTGAAACATTTTTGAGGAGTGACTTTGATCGAGATAAGTTACTCAAAATTCAAAGGCGACGTCAAGCATAGACGCTATATTCAAACTGGCCATACAATGACTAAGTAACGGCTGTACTCGATAATAGCGGTGTTTAAAAGTTGGTTACCGAAGTCAGTTCTATTGAAATCCGTTTCATTATCCAAGTCGTGAAGTGGTTTCAAGTTTGTTGAAGAGTGCATCGATATTATGATCGATAAAACAAACAAAAAACGAGCAAAAACAAAATGCGCAAAAAACATGTTTGCGACCATCTTGTCTTGGCCATTAGATCATGTCCTTGGTCAACCCGCCACGATTTAATTCGTCCGTTGCTGTTCGGAGGCACTCTATTCGCCCTACGCAAGAAATCTGGCGGTCTTCATCCAATCGTCATTGGCTACTTCTGGCGCAGGTTGACATCCAAGGTTGCTAACGCCTTCGCAATTCCAAGACTTGCATTGTACATTTTGCCACAGCAAGTAGGCGTTGGTGTTCCTGGCGGAGCAGATTCACTGCAGGTCCATGCTACACGTCGCTTTTTACAAACTTTAGATACGGACAAAATCCTGGTGAAACTTGACATTTCCAACGCCTTCAACGGTCTTTGTCGATCTCGCATGATGTCAGCTGTCAAGGAATTAATTCCTGAAATTGCAGACTATTGTTCCCTAGCTTACGCCGAACAATCACAATTAAAATATGGTTCCTATACCATACAGTCCGGAGTTGGACCACAACATGGCGATCCTCTTGGTCTGTTGCTTTTTTGTTTGCCATTGCAACCGACACTAGTCAAATTATCATCTTCTTTGGTCTTTGGCTATCTCGATGACATATATTTGGGTGGACCAACGGCAGGAGTAGCTGAAGACATTGAGACCCTAAAAAAGGAATGCGCAGATCTGGGTCTGACCTTTAACAGAAAGAAATGCGAACTAATTGCTCAGGATCCTCAGCTAATCAACCACAAATCTTTCAATCACTTTGTGTACACGGATCCAGACACAGCAACGCTGCTCGGAGCATCAACAGGCGCAACACTGAGTCAAGCCTTAGAAACACGGGCGAAGGAGCTAGACAAAGCTCTATCAAGACTAACCATGATAGCCCGTCAGGACGCCCTGCTGATTCTCAGACATTCACTTGGCACTCCCAAATTAATCTACGCATTGAGATGTGCTCCATGCGCAAATTACCCGATTTTGGAAACTTCTGATAAAACTCTAAGGAAGGGTCTACAATGCATCCTGAATGTAGACTTCACTGACAGGCAATGGCAACAAGCTACCTTACCCACTACTGCAAAAGACATTCTCGGAGCTATCCAACTCACTCACAGACAAATGCGACCAGGCCCGTTGGAATGCAATCACGACTCAGCACGCCTTGCCTATCACTTCTTGCGGTTTGAGATTAAGTGACGAAGCTATGAGGGTGGCAGTTGGTTTGCGCTTAGGAGCTAACATTTGCGAACCACACACATGCATTTGTGGCTCACTTGTCACAGCAAGGGTTGTCTTGCTCGCTAGGTTTTGGCCGTATGGCCCGCCATGGTACACTGAACGATTTGATATACCGTGCTCTTATTAAAGCTGGATACCCGGCGGCCAAGGAACCTCAGGGACTGGTAAGATCGGACGGCAAACGACCGGATGGAATCACGCTCATCCCATGGAAAGCCGGCAAAGGTTTGGTGTGGGATGCCACAGTGGTGGACACATTGGCACCGTCTTACCTTTCCGCTTCAGCCACCCGAGCCGGATCAGCAGCTAGCCTGGCGGAGGACAGAAAGAACCAGAAATACAGTGCCCTCCTTGATGCTCAAATTTTCGTCCCGGTGGCTTTGGAAACCCTAGGCCCAATCAACCACAAAGGCCTAGACTTCATCTCAGATTTGGGCCGGTGTCACGAAATAGAGTATCCCCCGTATTAATTGTATCCCCCAAATTAGAAAAAGTCGAAGAAACCGCTTCCGCGTGTATTTTGTTTTGCAAATTAATTTTAAACTGCTTTGTTTTGAACAATGACACTAACAGGTATGTTTATTCCTACTAAATAGTTTGTTTTGCCCTGTTTTTAGAGCACTTAAAACATTTAAAACACTTAAAAGCACTCAGAGTCACTAAATAAATTCGAGTTGCCTTTATCTGAGCATTGCCTAGGACACTTAAAACAATTAGAGCCACTTCAAATTTTGATTACGGCATACATTTTTTTATTATGCGCATTTTTCAAAAAAGGGGATAGAATGGTTTATCCCTCCGGATAGTATAGACCGGTTAATTCCATGCGGGGGGATAGATTAATTCATTCTCCCGGATAGCTTTCAGGGGTGATTCTCCGTTTCGTGTCACCCGCGTCTAACACAAGCAACCGGAGAGCCCCGAGAATCAATTTTCTTATTCCAACGTATTTCCATGACTATACAACGCTTTAATGCTGTGGCTTTCACATGGTCTTTCATTAAGCCCTTAATTGACCTGGTGGTTGGACTCGCCCAAATGCACACAGCTTTTGCACTGTTTGACTGTTTGCAATATTTGTTGAAACAATAAAGATATTATAACAATAAAAATAAAATAATAATAATTATAGTTTTGTAATGAAAAGTAAGACTACACTACGGCTCAATAGTTTAGTGGAAACACTTTCCAGCTTTCAAAGCGGAAATCAGGTTACTCATTTGCATAATGTCTTTCAATTCGTTGCAATGTGGGTTATTGCCCTATATGAACATCGAATCAACAAGTCGAGGGTTTAATATAAAAATAATATTAGCATATCAATGTTAATATATATCAGCATGTACATGTACATGGAGGCCATGCTTCTTGGTGCTCCGCTTACGTCGTCGTCGGCCCTTCCATCGGTGCTTGACAGATGCGTGACCGACCTCAGGACCTGGATCGACAGATTGCAACTCGTCGCCAAGCAGAACGCTCTCTTAATCTTAATATGCTCGCTTGGCTCGTCTAGGCTGATGCACCTTTCAAGATGCACCCCTTGCCACGATCACTCTCGCTTGCAGGAATACGATGAGCTGCTAAGCAAGAGCCGGTCCAGCGTCTGGCGAGTTGATCAGCTCCAGGATGTGCTGCGGTCGTAGTCCGTCTGGTCCTCCAGCGGAGCATGCAGAAAACGTGCGAATGAGTTTCCGAATTTCCGTCTCCGTGATTTGTATTGGTTGTGTGACAGGCGAAGCTGGAATCGGAAGACCGTCCGGCGACGGAGAAGGGTGTTTCGTACAGAGCTCAGCGAACGTTTCCTCGCAGACTGGGGCCGGCATCTCTTCCGAGCACAGTATTTTTGCGGTTTCTTTGATATTACCGTCCTCTAGTTTGGCTGAAACCGCAGCTGCGATGTACTATTCGTTACTGAATGACTTCCCGTTACTGCTAGAGCGAGAGGGCTGGAGCGGATCAAAAATATCTTCTGCTGCCAGCAGTTGAAAAATTCTGATGTGCGTTTCTTGATTGTGGATGTTAAATTATGGCGTCTGCCACCATGTCTAGGTTGCTCCAGAATTGTTGCTCCGACACTTAGGAGACATTTCCAGTTGTCGAGCTGAGTCGGCTTCGATATCAAGCGGTTGATAACATCAGTCAAAAGTGATGCAGTACTCGATCTGGCGCCCTTCGGAATGTGTCTAAGTAGATTGTGTTGAAGCGAAGGATGTTTCATGTGATCGCTGCAGTCATTGTCTGGCATCCGCTGGTCAGTAGCGTTCGTTGCGGTTGTTGAGACACTATATCGATCACCATAACTCGTTGTAGAAGTAGCTGCTGCAACTCCTGTATCAAGCTGGTTATTAGTTAGCTGTATGTAAGCAACATGGTTTGACAAAGGTGGCCTCTTGGAGCCTGGGCATGGTTTTGTCCGGGGGTCGTGAAGGTGGACATGACCGTCCTTGATGTGGAGTAGTCTGAATACATGACATACGCTGCAAATCCCTCTGGTCTTCTGTGAAGATTTGCATGAAAAAGAGTCTTCAATGAGCGCCATAATGATTATTGAATTCAAATGACATTTTAAATGTCAATAAGACAGCGTTTACGTGCGCTGCTACGCGACGCGCATTGTGACGTCATTGGATGTTGTAACTGTTTAATCGTTTTCGAAAATAAGATTTTTCGGATCTTCTTATTAAAATAAAAACGTTTCACTTACAGTACTTCGAAAGTCCGAGTGTATCGTCAGAAAACAAATATATATTCCAGGTCCTGAAGTCGAGATAAAAGTAAATGTGTAAAAATCATGAACTGACGGTAATGTGCTACCTCTGAAATTGGTAAATTGAACAGAGCGGCAAAATAAGCGACCGATTTGTTACATTACGTTTATGATTTTATAAATCGCTGGATTTATTATTATTATTATTATTATTATTATTATTATTATTATTATTATTATTATTATTATTATTATTTGTTTTTTTGCCCTGAGGTATTTAGGATCCCTCAGGGACTTAAATATTAATTAAGAACATAATAAAAACATCTGGAACGGCGCCTAGTCGTCGTAGAGATCCTGCGCTGGAAAGGCACCGCGGAATGCCACAGCATTGAATCGCTGGATCATAATACTGAGGCGCTGATGTAGGTAGGAGGTCTCGCGTGCATCACCATTCATTGTGCTGAGTGCCTGTCCCAATGCTGAAATAAAGACCAAGCCTTCAGCATTCACTGGGCCCATGGTTTCGAAGGCCAGAGGGACAAAGTGATGGACCGTTGCGATCTGCCTGTATTTGGTGTTTTTCCGAGTAGCTGCCATCTCGGCCGCTGCTCCGGCAGTCCGAGAGGTGTTTTGGAGATATGACGCTGCCAGGGTGTCTGTGACCGTCACATCCCAGACCAGACTGCGCCCCGCACGCCAAGGGATGAGAGTGAGACCGTCAGGTCTCTTGCCGTCAGTTCTCAGGAGGCCAACCGGCTCTTTGGCCGAGGGGTAACCGGCTCGAATCAAGCTGCGGAAAATCAGATCGTTCAGGGACGCATGTCGGGATGAACGTCCCGGACCCAACGCGCAGGATAATCCGTGCGAGCCCTCTGCCGAAACAAGAGAGCCACAGACGCAGCTGTGCGGCTCGCAGAGAGTCGCTCCAAGGCGCAAGCCAACCGCGACTCTGATGGCCTCATCATCGAGTCTCAACCCGCACGACGTGATGGGGAGAGCGAATAGCCAGTCGCTCGAGTGCGGGGCAGAGACTGCTTCAAAGCGTGCCTGATGGTAGGGGTCTGTAAGTGTGGCTTTCAGATCTGAGGTGACCTTGTCAACAAGTGGCTTATCCCAGTATGTTTGCTTGTGGATAAGGATGCTGTCCAGTTGCTTAACTGGACTTAAACCCTGCCATTGGACCAGCATGTTCTCGTATCGTGGGTCGGCGGGGAATTTGTCGCCGAGCATGATGGACTGGAGCGAAAGCGCGCCTGCAGCTGAAGCCAAAAAGGCGGGAAGTGCAAGCGAGGCAGCTAATCGAATCCCCAGACCACCAGCTTTGATGGGCAGTGAGGCCTGCATCCACTGACCATCCGACAAAGACAAATTGAGGACTCTGCAAAGGCCCTCCCTCATGACGGAATCGTATTTCTCAAGACCCGGGTGACCAGCGCACGGGAAGCATCGCAAGGTGTGGAGAAGTCTGCAAGAGCTCAGTGAGTATCTTAGCAGCACTAGAGCGTCGTGCCTAGCGATGCTTTCCAGTCTATCCATGGCCCTAGAGAGCTCACGAGTGCGTGCTTCCAATACACTCCCCAGCGCCCCCAACTCAGAAAGAGGAGCACCAAGAAGTGTGGCCATTTCGGGTTCGATGTATGAGAATGACTTAAGAGAACTGTGTTCATTCACGAGTCCTGCATCGTGGCTGATAACTTCACACTTTGATCGGTTCAATTCTAAGCCCAGTTCTTTGCATTTGCCCTCCAGCATTTCTACATCATCTGCGACTGTCTGCGCGCATCCGCCCAGGGTGAGGTCATCCAAGTAACCAAGAGCCAGGGAGGACGATAGATCAGTCAGAATGGGCTGGAGTGGAAGGCAAAATAACAAAGGGCCCAACGGATCTCCCTGTTGTGGACCGACCTGAGAGAGAAGGCTGAATTCTCCATTATTATTATTATTATTATTATTATTATTATTATTATTTATTTATTATTATTATTATTATTATTATTATCATTATTATTATTAATATTATTATTATTATTTTTTTAAAATAAAATAAAAATAAGCGACCGATTTGTCACATTACCTTTATGATTTTATAAATCGCTGGATTTATTATTATTATTATCATTATTATTATTATTATTATTATTATTATTATTATTATTATTATTATAAAAACTAATATTGGCATGCTATTGTTATTGAAAGGCTACCCCTTTTCCAAAGCGGGCATCGAGTTAACGAAAGAGCCCGTGAAGGCTACAGCGTTAAAGCGCTGAATAGTAATTGAGAGTCTTTGGAAGAGGAAGGACGTCTCCCTCAGATCGTCCGACGCCTGCGACAGGTGACGACCTAAATCAGTTAGCAAATCAATTCCTCTCGAATTGATGGGACCTAGCGTCTCCAGGGCCAGCGGAATGAAGTCATGTGTTGCAAACAGTCAAACAGTGCAAAAGCGGTGTGCATTTGGGCGAGTCCAACCACCCTCATCCATGTCAATTAAGGGCTTAATAAATGACCCTGTGAAAGCCACAGCATTAAAGCGTTGAATAGTCATGGAAATACATTGGAACAAGAAACTTGATTCTCGGGGATTCCCGGTTGCTTGTGTTAGACGCCGGCCCAAATCTGAGATGAAGTCTAGGCCTTTGTCGTTGATTGGGCCTAGGGTTTCCAAAGCCACCGGGACGAAAACATGAGCATCAAGGAGGACACTGTATTTCTGGTTCTTTCTGTCCTCCGCCAGACTTTTTATTATTACTATTATTTATTATTATTTACTTTTTATTTTATTTTTACCCGAGGTACCTAGGATCCCTCGGGATATCAAAAAATTATGGTTGGAGCTGTTATTCAATGTCTAGAAATTCAGGCCTCGTCCTCCGCAAAATTATTAAAAGTACCACGAAAAGCGATGGCATTGTAACGCTGAATGCAGATGGAAATGCGCTGGAAGAGAAGTATTATTATTATTATTATTGTTGTTGTTGTTGTTGTTAATATTACTATCATGTTATTGTTATTGAACAGCTACTCATTTCTCAAATCGGGCAAAGGGTTAGCGAAAGAGCTAGCGAAACCCACAGCGTTAAAGCGCTGAATCAGAATCGAAAATCTTTGAAACCGGGAGGACGTCTCTCTCAGATCGTAAGACGCCTGTGTCAAGTGACCACCCAAATCAGACAACAGAGAAATTTCTCTTGAATTGATGGGTCCGAGCGTCTCCAGGGCCAGCGGGATGAAGTTACGCGAAGATGTAATAGACAGATATTTCTTTCTTTCTGCTATCTGCTATTTCTGCTGCTACTCCTGCTCCCGTCGCCTGCAGATAGGAAGGTGCCTAGGTGTGTCGACTACCCTAGGACATTCCCCCCCCCCCCCCCGTATGCGAAAACCAGTGTTTTTATCGTCTTCAGGCCTAGGTATTGAAAGAAGAAATTGGAAGGTATAGTCTACGCCCAGTAGGTCTTTGATGATGCCGTCAAGGCATCCGTTATGGAACGTAAGGTACGAACACTATTTGTTCATTTAGAGTAATTCGACTGTGACTTATTAGCGAAGACTCAGTCATCAATCAGGGCTACCTCAAAAGTGACTGTAGGCTTACATATCACCTCAATTGTCGGTAATAGTCAAGGTCTAGAATAAACATCGACCATTCCGATGTTTTGATCTAAAGCTCCGGTTTCTATAATCGCATCGCAATTGTATCAACAGTTTCAAACTTCGCACCTGAGTTCGATCAACATTAAGGGTCCATACAGTATGTTTGTGCGTTTTATACGCATAGCTATTTATATGGATTCCGTAGAATTTACTTCAAAGGATTCGTTGTAAAAGTTTCAGATTTAATTATAATATATATACAGGCCTAGCTCTAGAATTCAGGACAGGAC
Organism: Lumbricus terrestris; assembly: GCA_949752735.1. Classification (NCBI taxonomy): domain Eukaryota; kingdom Metazoa; phylum Annelida; class Clitellata; order Crassiclitellata; family Lumbricidae; genus Lumbricus; species Lumbricus terrestris. The sequence goes on along the minus strand of OX457051.1, from coordinate 5,907,200 downwards.
TTGTATGGACAATTCAGGTGGCATGCATAGAGGGGGAAAATGTCCGGGGGGGGGGGTAAATGTCCTAGTCAAAATCAGGGGAGAAACGTCCAGGGAGAAATGTCCAGGGGGGAAACGTCCGGGGAGAATGTCCAGGGGGAAATGTCCTACATTCGTTCCGCCGCAGTGGAAAGCAAGTACAATACCACCGGTACCTAAGATCTCTCATCCTGTGGAAGCTGTCGACTTTCGCCCGATCTCTGTCACGTCCATTCTATGCCGACTCCTGGAAAAGATCATAGCGCACCGTTTCTTTTATCCTTTTCTGACGGATCCTTCCTCAAACCATTCAAACCATCAATTCTCAGATCAGTATGCTTTCCGCCCCACCGGATCTACCACCGCAGCCCTTTTATACTTGACTGAGGGTCTTCTGGAGCTTCTCAAATACAACATTTATGTTCACTGATAGCTCTCGACTTCCCTAAAGCTTTTGATATGGTCAGACATGCGTATCTTGCGGAGGAATTGGCTGAACTGCCCATTCCGGACTGTGTATACAACCTTCCTCACGAACCGCAGACACGTAACAAAATACAATGGATTGGTCTCGAATGCAGCTGACATCAACGCTAGCACTGGTCTGGGTCCTTTGAACTTTCTAACTGCCATTTCAAAACTCAAAACAGCACGTCCCCAAACCGCATGGCCAAATACACGACGAGTCGACGATACTTACCTGCTGGTACCAGCCATCAACAGTGACACGATTAGGGAAGAACTAGATCATGTAACGGAGTGGGCTAAACGCTGCAACTTGACTCTCAATCAAAGAAAGACTCAGGAGATGGTTGTTCACCGTCCGGGACGAGGAATGCTACATTCGCTCCAGCAGAGATTCCGGGTCTTATTCGGGTCCAAAGAATGACGATTTTAGGTGTTGTCATGACTCGAAACCAAGGGTTTGAAGCCCATGTCAGGCAAGACAGTCGCTTCATGCCTTCCGAATCATGACTGCACACGGCCTCAAGGGACCAAGCCAGCATGACGTTGTTAGGATGACCACAGTGGCCGGCATGGTGGGGATTTGCAGGGCAGCAGGAACGCGGCAGACCGCAGGCCATATTGGACCGTTTAATCCGACTTCCTGAGGACAATCCTACATTCGAGGCTCTGTGTAGAACGGCGGACGGGAGGCTCTTCGCTGCCCTCCTACTTAATCCAGGACATGTATTAAATCCACTCCTTTCACCATTGAGGCCCCAGTCTTACTCCATGAGACCAAGACTACATGACAGAATCATTCCTAGGGCGGACAACCTAACGAGGAAATCATTTTTAACGAGGATGCTTTATCATATTTAAATGTAATACCATATAAACCAAAGTGCAGCATGAATTGTTGGTCATTAAAAGAACTTCTTTTTTAAATTAAAAATTTATATTGGATTTGGACTTAGGATTTTGTGCTATTCTAAAACACTTTGACATTGATTGAATATAGAAATTATGTACGTTTGTTTATTATACTTTGTACATTGTATGTACACCAAAATGCGGATAGCGATTGGTATATTAAAGAATATTCTTATCTTATCTTATCTTATCCCACAATGTTGGTGCCATCCGGTCTCCTCCCGTCAGAGCTCCTTCACCGCTCGAAACCCGGCTTTCATACGGCTACGGTGGATAAGATTATTGATGGCGGCGTGCTTGGCGATGCGACCAAAGGGGAACGGACATTAGCCCCCCTGGACATTGTCCCCCCGGACATTATTCCCCCGGACATTAGCCCCCCGGACATTAGCCCCCCCGGGGTAGGACATTATCCCCCCCCCCAGTATATGATAGCATTACCTAAAAGTTATGCACAAAAGGTAATTAATGGACCTATGTTAAATAAAATTAATATCAATACATTACACATTAGTTTAACATCCTGTAGGAATATCTTAAGTTAATTGAAGGTTTATTATGTATATTATAAGACATTTTAAAGGTCTGAAACGACGCTGAAAAGTCTACGAAGAACGTACGTTAATGTCGTTAATAAACCTTCGTTGTAGCCATAACTGACACTAACAAGTAGGCCTACTTACTGTATACGATTCCCATTCGTTCATTTCTCTAATGTATTGAATCCATTTTTGAATTGAAATGACACTAATAAGCCTAGGAAGCTGAGACAGCCTAACTGACGTTAACAAATCTTTGTTGTGAGACACTAAACAAATAGACTGTATAGGCCCTAGGTCCTACATACGATTCCCATTCGTTCATTTCAAATCTAAGTTTAGGCCTAGGCCTATTGATACAATTAGGACCTAAATGACACTAAGTACTTTCATTTGCATGTGAATGCCAGTGACAAGTCTTATCGGTTACGGCATTTATTCTACGATTTGCACATAGGGGGGGGGGCTTTGTCCGGGGGGGCTAATGTCCTACGCAAAATCGGGGGGGAATATGTCCGGGGGGGCTAATGTCCGGGGGGGACAATGTCCGGGGGGGATAATGTCCAGGGGGGCTAATGTCCTACAACCGCGACCAAAACCCAGAGCACAGGAAAGGCCGTGTGTGCCCCTCTAGCGGTGACCAGCGTGTCACAAGCGCAGACGTGAGGTTGACAGATTATTGGTTCCTCCAACTGCCATTACTGAGCCCCAGGCGGCAGGAAGTGATCGGCCAACGGACCTCATATACATGTATATTACTCGACATAATACTAGTCATGAAAGAACCACCATCACAGAAGAAGATTCTTCCTATTTTGATGACGATTCTTCCTATGTTGAGCTGCCCAGTGACGTTGAAACAGCGGAGAAAGAGCAAGAAACAAGAGTATAACATGAAATATTATGTGTCGGACTTGCTGGTCTATTTTTAGCTAAACGAATGAAAGAACCACCAATCACAGAAGACGATTCATCAGGTTCGCCATTGGAAAATAGTAATAATAAATTTTACCTGATCACGACTTTCTAATTATTTACAGCATTAACACTTAATCGAGAATGCCACTAAACGCGCCCAACCGTTAAATTAAATGTCCATATGGTTTACTGTCTAATGATGTAATGTAATTATTATTCATGCATGTTGTCTGAGGTTTTTTATGGTGGTTCATAAGCTGTGATTGGTTGAGCTAAAAGAGTATGTGTGATGAACGATAACGAGAAAGTCCCAAAGATGTTTCACTGTTTCAGCAGAAACCCTGTGTCCCCACCGGCTTTGATCGGCAGACAGTGCATGCTTGAAGGTAGCAGCTTTCTGGCGCGTCTGCTCGCTCCGCTCTGTCGTGGAGAGCTGTTTTTAAACGTGATGTCCCACTTTGAATGTATGCGAGAATGACAGCATTCTTCCAGCGACAATCCAGTTTTTTACAGCCAGAGCGACAAAAAAGCTCGTGTAACTTTTGACTTTCTGACGCGCATAGGATGCTTCACTGGAGCTCCGGAGGTGCCTGCGGCCGATGCTAAAAAATATTAGTTTGATTGTTTCAACAAATATTCCAAACAGCCAAAATGTGTGAATTTTAGCGAGTCCAACCATCCTCCTCTTGTCAATTAAGGGTCAATAAACGAGCCTATGAAAGTCACGGGGAACCCCTGGACATTGTCCCCCCGGACATGATTCCCCTGATATTAGCCCCCCCCTGGACATATCCCCTCCCCGATTTTTCGTAGGACATTGTCCTCCCCATACAAAGTCCCCCCATGTGCAAACGGTAGAACAGGGGTTCTCAACCTTTTTCGTCCCGCGACACACTTAAACTTGCAATCTAATCTGGCGACACAACATTCAATCGTCATATGTAAATGTCGCAAATATATAAAAAGTGTCAAAGTTAAACATGTCTATTTATTTTAAATTTGCTCTCAAACTTATTTATCCTTCTAAAATGCTAAATTGCTGACATTTTTAAAAAATGAAAATAATTATATTGAATTTCTTTCCAATTCTTATGATTCTAAAATTCTAAATTATTCTTCTGATCCCAATCTATAATCGTTTCTACAACTCGACGTCAATTTAGTTCCCTAATTACTAATACTATGTAGGCCTTACAGTTAATGGGATCTTTGTTCTTGGATTTTTCTTTGGATCATATTAAAACGCGGTCCACAGTCTTTGTAGGTGCAATTCGTAAGCATGTTGAGAGGGCACCTCCGATAAGTTTGTTCCAATTCTTGTTCTATATGTTGATCATCTGAGAAAAGCCCTGTTCAGATAAGTAGCAGCTATGAAAGGAAACCAGCTCCTTGATTGCCTTGCTTGCAAGTGATTTGCAGTGTTCTTCCTTGCACGTCTTTGCCCAGAACTGAGTTCTATTATTGCTTATACAATATACAATATACAATATACAATATACAATATACAATATACAATATACAATATACAATATACAATATACAATATACAATATACAATATACAATATACAATATACAATATACAATATACAATATACAATATACAATATACAATATACAATATACAATATACAATATACATGTCCTTCATTCTGGAATCACATTGCAGCTCAACAAGTGTTTCCTGTTCATTGTTGCTCAATTCTTCTCCATTGATGTTGTCTATGAGAAATGGGTTCAACATCCATCTTGTCTTCTTAATATCAGCATTTGAAGAGGATGGCTAAATTTACGTTTTCTTACCATACATTTTTCCATTTCGATTGCTGACTTAGCCTATGTTAACGGGTAAAAGTTTTCTAACAGGTGCTATCGCAAACGTGTTTGCATTGGCCCTTTGTCATATCCGTTGAACATAAACGCCATAACTACCCCAGACCGCGCGGTAAAATAGATAGATAAATAGAGCGCAACAAATTCTCATTGCAGTCATCCGCTAAACTTCTAAATTATACCTGTAGGTAAAGGAAGTCAGTGTATAATGTATGAACAACGGACGTGTTCTGTGAGAATTTAGTTGACATGCTATTTAGGCCTATGATTATTTCATGTAATCATTGGCCTACTGCGTTGTGTCAGTTTGGAAAAGAAACGAAGATAATTTATTATCATTATTATTAATTCACGACACACCAATTCTTCGCGACACACCTGCGACACACCACTTTTACGCGACAAACCGCCGGTCAAGTTGCGACACACCAGTGGAAGGCAATGGCAAACCACCTCTGTTAACATGCCAAGGGAATCATCATGAAACGCAACATGCCAATTAAAACAATGGAGAATGTGTGTCAAGACGATCGATAGAACTCTACGAGTTGACAGCACAAGGTGGCAAGGTTTACACAAGAAAGGTTTCTTAACGTCAGTTAAGATACGTCTAAGCCGTGTCTACAAGAAATGTCCTAAAGATAAACTAATGTGTGATGTATTAACTTAACATACGCGATTGTTATATTTTGTGGATCATTTTTAGGTAATGACTGGGGGGGGAGGAAATGTCCTACCCCGGGGGGAATGTCCGGGGGGCCAATGTCCGGGGAATCATGTCCGGGGGATAATGTCCAGGGGACTAATGTCCTACAACCGTGCTAGGCGGCGGCCCAAATCTATATTATAATTCCGAAACACTTTCCATATGTTTGTTTATTTGTTTGTACGCTTTTGACTCTCCCCTGCAGAATAGGCTCGGAAATGAAACAGCGTCGGTTTAAAAAAAATTGCAATCGATTCTTTCCCAAATTATAAGGTCAGCGCAATAATTTTCAGGTTTTAATTCAGTTCAAAACAAAAGTTATTAGCGTTTTAAGACAGATTTCATCAGTCATTGATCACGCTAGCACTTTAGTCAAGAGTCTACACCGCATGACGTCATACCCGCCCAGTAATAATTTCCGTAGCGCCCCGCAGGGGTGGGTCAAGTTTGGCTTTTGGGGGAAGCGAGGTGGGGTGGAGGGTTGGCGAAAACCCGAAATTTAGCAGTCAACGATGGACACCAGAGTGGAGTAGTGTTTAAAACCCTAAATTTCACTTTAGAACTCGAGTTATTAACGTTTTAAGACCGAAGCGTTTTAAAACAGATTTCATCGCTCACGCTTTGGTAAGCAGTATCGAGCTTCAGTAAAGAAGTCTACAGCCCGAATGACGTCATACAAGCCCAGTAATAATTTCCGTAGCGCCACGCAGGGGCGGGTTACGTTTGGCTTTTTGAGAAAGCGGGGTGGGGTAGAGGGTTGGCGAAAACCCTAAATTTAGCGGTCAACGTTGGGTACCACAGTGGAATACTGTTTAAAACCCTAAATTTCCCGGGCAACGCCGGGTTACACATCTAGTCCGATATAAAATAAAGGGTTTTGTTGTTGATCGGGCTATTTCCAAGCCACCGGGATAAAACATAATAATATTCTTTTATTCAAATTCAATCTGACACACCGCAGAACGATTACAGGTACAAGGTTATACGAAATACGGCCAGCTTCGCACGACACGCAGGTCGGCTACAACAGGTTCGGTAACTTAACACTAATGGCCTAAGTGTTGAAACGGTCCTGATCGGCCAAGCCAGGAGTGGGAGTGGCTAACTTATTTTTCAACAGACCCGAGTCAAACAACACAACAGAAAGCGCCACTGGAAGCTAACAGAAAATTCAAATAAATTTTTTGCCCTGAGCGAGGCTTGAACCCGGGTCGCGATAATGACTCTCAGTTTATCGGCCAAAGCTCTCTCCACTAAGCTACGGACCCCCCCCCCCCCAATGAGCATCAAGAGGAGCGTGGTGTATTTCTGGCTCTTTCTGTCCTCCACCATTAGACGGCGCCAGCGGGCACTGTGGCATCCCACAACAAACTTCTGCCGGTGTCACGAAATAAAGTCTCCCCCTGATTCAAAGTCTCCCCCCGAAACAGAGTCTCCCCCTGGATGAAATTCTGTATTGGAAGAATTTTTCTGAAGTAAGAGTATATTATATTTTCTTGTTGCATAACCTGGCAACGTAAACTAACCGTTTAGCCTGCTCATCTCTAAATTTGACGCAACTGTAGCCCATTTCACGCTCAACGGGGGAGACTTTATTTCGTGGACGGCGGAAATATTCTCTCTCCCACGGAGACTTTATTTCAGAATATACTCTCCGGGGGCGAATTTATTCTGGAACAGATCCTCCGGGGGTGAATCTATTTCGAAATAAAGTCTCCGGGGGGATACTTTTAGGGGTAGACTCTGTCACGCGACACCGGCTATCCTTCTACAAAGGAGCCCTTGGGCATCTTGAGAACGGACGGCAGGAGACCTGACGGCCTTACCCTGATCCCATGGCGCGTTGGGCGATGCCTCATCTGGGATGCAACCGTGATAGACACCTTGGCTGCTTCCTACCTGCCAGACACCTTCCAAACTGCTGGTGCTTCTGCAGAGCGGGTATCGACCCGAAAGATAGATAAATACACTGAGCTGTTGTCAACATACCATTTCACCCCTTTGGCTTTTGAAACCCTGGGCCCGATCAACAACGAAGGCCTGACGTTCCTATCCGACCTGGGTCAAAAGCTCTGCACCGTTACGGGGGACTCATGCGAAACAGCCTTCTTATTCCGTCAATCGCTTACAATTCAACGGTTTAATGCAGTAGCGTTTCGGGGCACTTTCGCCAGCCAAGAAATCGATGATTAGGGCCATTCTGGACTGGTTTTTAAACAAGTAGTTGGTAATAAAGTCCCTGAGGGATCCTAAATACCTCGGGGCAAAAAAAAAAAATAATAATAATAATATTTCCAAAATGTACAGTCATGGCAGCTGCAACCGTACGTTTTCAGCCAACCACACGTCACAATACATATTTTAAGTTGCTATATCCCACAGCCAATGAGAAGCGTCGTAACTAATCGCAAAAAATCGTGACTTTGAAATTTTTTACAATTGATTTTGCCAGTTTCAATAATTTTTCCATAAAAATTATTCCTTTGGAGATATGAAATTATCTTTTGAGACAGAAATTCATTTCTAAGTGGAGTTTCGTGCAATTTAAGCATCCCTTTCGCATATTTAATAACAATGTCATGAACATTATCTTGATTTGTGTTATCGATATTGAGCCTTGTCCCTGATTATGCTTGTTGCTTGCGTATTGAATTGTTTCAGTGAGTTTCATGAGGAGCAAACATTTTCCAATGAATCCTACTTCTCTTTATGAAAGTGGTAATTTTTACCGTCAAACAAATTTATATTTAGGCAAGCAGATAGGCTTAAGTGAAATGAAAAATTAACGCGTTCAAATAGGAGCAATGTTTTGTAATTATGAAATCGGTCGGTATGATGTACACATTGTACAGTCGCTTTATCGCTCAAGATTTAGTCGGTCGCATAACTTTGATTGAAAAAATGACCAATTGTTGTCGCTAAATTGCAATCGGATTGATGAAATTAATTTGTGACGAAAGGCATCTTACTTAAATGAAAACTGGATAGAGTAAAATGAATCACATTGACGAAAAAATAATTGCGGTGTGCCAGATTTATAATTTAGAGCGCTAAAGCAATAGACGCATGGGAATGGCTGAGGTCGTTTAAATAGGCTACCCCTAAGATACTAGTTTGAGGATCGTCTTCCAAATCGTTTGATGACATGTTTGATTTATAATTCAGTTTCATAATTATGTCTATTAGTATAGTATAAAAAAATTGCGAGGGTGAAATTTTGCTAGAAGTTGAAAACATCCGACATTAAAACAGTGGAAGATTGTTTAAAAGGAATCTTCATTTTACGACATGTAATGACATTTTTTATTGGTTGTGAAGCGCTGACAGTTAAATGAGTATCGTGACTTGTGATTCGGTTGCAGCTGCCATGTACATTTAAAAAATATGCATCTGGGATAAGTAAATGTCAACAACGCTGCGTAGGGCGATTTTTGTTCCTGATCAATGTGTTAATTACTGCTTAGTCAAAAGAATTGAATATATTGTTATTCAGTTCAAACTTTTATTTAGTGTCCCGGACCATTATATTATTTCAAAATAAATATTCCGATTTTCGAAAAATTTGCCTTTTATATTTTCGCGCATAGTCAGAAGTCAGTTATAGTTTGTGGGGTGCGGTGGTGTAGTTGCCTTGAAGCGGTTCGAGGTTCGAATCCACCTCGCCGCGTAGGGACCTTGGGCAAGTCCTTCACTCGCAATTGCTCAGCGCTTAGGCGTGAAACTCCGATGCAGTGTCCGCTCTGCATTCGGGAGCGCCTCTGAGTAGCGAGCTTGAAGGGGCGCTATGAAAAGTGCACATATAAACAAACAAGTTATAGAAATCAAGTTATGAATAGAAAAACGCATATGAGCCTGATGCATTGACACTAGAAATTCAGAATGTGCATATTTTCCAGATTTATCTTAATAATGTGGTTCCCTGATGTTCTCATTATTCTCGGGACGTTCAAAGTCAATTATCTCCAGGTAAGATGGAAGTGATCGTCTTGCTCCCATGTTCTCCTTTAAGTTATCAATGTATTGACTCAATCAGAGCCGCAAAGATGTCGGCCTTGTTATTGCACTCTAAGTACTGCGACAAATCTGCTCCAGACTGCATTATTACTCCCCATCGTCTTGGAATATTCTTTGCATTACAGGATTTCATTTTTTTAACAATTTTAATTTTTGACCTTTGTCTCCGATAGCTTAGCGATGAAGTTTTGAAGGCACCTTAGAGCTGTTGATTCTTTGTCGAGAGCTGTGACAAATTGTTTGACGAGGTCCAATTTGATGTGGAAGTAGTAGAATCATCGCTTTCTGACCAGACCAGTTCACATTCCCTTAACTTTGTAAAAACCGCCTCGGACAAACACAAATGAATGCTACGTTTCCATTTTTAAGTATCCTATGACACCCAGTCGTACTCATCGAATAAATAAATAAATAAATAAATAAATAAATAAATAAATAAATAAATAAATAAATAATTGTATAAATAAATAATTATTTTTTATACATAAATAATAATAGTAATATAATAATAATATTTTTCTTTAATTCAACGCCTGCAAACGTACTGCGCTTTACATTTACAAGTTATGCAGTAATCTTAATTAAACTTAACTACTAACAGAACAGACAGCTTTGCAATTACACTGCGCTAATAGCAGCCTACAACGCATGTCCGCCCAACGGGGGCTCGAACCTGCTGCCTCTCGTACTATACGTCAGCGCTACCGGGCCCCCATACATGCAATAAATAAATAAATTGCCATACATACAATACATAGATAATAATAATATTTTGTTTTTAATGATTCAATCTGACACACCGCAGAATGATTACAATTACATGTCATACGACATACGGCCCACTATAAGCACGACACGCAGGTCGGCTTTACAGTAGTGGGTTCGGTAACTTAACACTAATGGCCTAAGTACTGGATCACTCCTGGTCGGGTAAGCCAGAAGTGGGAGGGGGCTATTTTTATTTTTAGCAGAACCCGAGTCAAGCAACACAACAGCAAAGCGCCAATATCAGCTAACATAAATTTTAATAAATTAATGCCCTGAGCGAGGCTTGAACCCGGGTCGCGCGGATGACTCAGTTTAACGACCAGCGCTCTCTCCACTGAGCTACGGGACCCCCCATACATTATTTTATCATTTCATGCACATTCTCGGATATTTTCGAAAATATTCTCGAGTCTTACAACTTTTTCAGGTTCTTCAAGTAACTCAATATTATGTTCTTATTGAATTTTCCGAAAAAAGCAGGTAGCAAAAGCTAAAGTTAATGGTGAATAATGGTCATTATCTGCACCATTGTCACAAGAGCAATTAGAAAATAACGATCAAAAAGTTTAAAATTGTTATGCAGTGGGTTTTTTTCAAATGGAATCTCACCAGCTCGTAGATAGAAGTGACTTGAGGCATATTGAAGCAATTATTTACCTGCAACTGTTTCCGATGTTCGTCAAGAACAGCTTCCTTTTCACTCCGAAGCACAGAGTTTTCTTGTTGCAATTGAAGAATGTTGTTTTTTGCAATGGCAATATCTTCTTTCATTAGAGTGTTCGCGGTTTGAAGGCTTTCTAATTTTTGCTGAAGATTGGTAACAGTTGCGCTAATTTGAAAGAAGGCATCACCGCAGCAATAAGTTATTATAAATCATGTAAAATATTACTGCAATTAGTGAACTAGCAATCCATAATATATCATATCGTAATATACAAAATACATAAATTAACAACTTCGCAATACGCCAGACAGCTTTGTATCACACTATCAAATTTTCGATGTAATCACAGAAGTACTTGATAATTCTATATCATACTTTATATTAGTGCTGTTGAAGTGTTTTTTCACTTCGGGGCGCAGAACCATTGACTTTCTAATTCAACAAACTCATCCCACGGACATCCCTAGGGTAAGGCAAGACTCAATCAAATGACATGATAAAATCGGCTAAAAATTATACAAAGCATTCGTTAAAATATGTTATGTTGATTGTAGTATATGAGACATTTGATGAAACATCTTTAGTCTAAGAATAGCTAAATTTTTTATCTGAGTGACAGACCTTTACAAGGTGACATAGCGAACAAAAACAGGATAATTAAGCTTTTCCTTTTAAATGAAAAATACAGAACAATTGTAGGCTTCAGTGCGATTTTGTCGGGATCATGTCCGCAAAAAGAGTCAACCTATTTTGTTTAGGGACATTGTGGGCAACAGGCCATTTTCATCCATATATCGTCAATTATTAGCAACTGATTATTAGTTTGCGATTTTTTAAAGAAGATTTTTTAATTAGTGCTAATTCATAAAGAAGACCGCAACTGAAACAAGAAAGAGCGCTTGGGAATTCAACACAAGAGCTACAAACTATTACTAGAGCTATTAATTATCAGATCTAGAGTGATGTATGCCTCTCCTGCATGGTGGGGTCTTGTTAGTGGATTGGACAAAACCCGACTTCAGAGCCTCATGAACAAACTTAGACGAACCGGCTACTTGCATCCTGCTACACTTACAGCAGAAACTCTAGCGCAAGAGGCTGACAAGGTGCTTTCAAAGCTGTCAAGGGAAATGAACTTCATGTCCTCCGTAACCTCTTCCCGCTACAGCGTTATATTACATTAGAGACAGAGCTCACAATTTCAGTTTTAGCCAGTAAATAATAATCTTCTCTTCACGGTTTTCCTTCTTTTTCTTTGAGTTTTCCCTCGGTCTTCCTCTTCCCCTCTTTCCCTCCATTTTGCCCTCCACTATGTCCGTTTGCAAAGAGTTGCCTCTCAGAACATGTCCTATCCAGTTCTTCCGCCTTGTTCTAATTGTATTCATCAAGGATCTTTCCTCTTCCACCTTCTTCAGGACTTCTTCGTTTGATTTATGCTCTGTCCAGCTGACCCGTTCCATCCTTTTCCATATCCACATCTCGAACGCTTCTATTCGTTCGGCATCCTCCTTTCTCATCGTCCAGGTCTCTGCTCCATACAGTGTCACGCTCCAGATCAGTGCCTTCACCATTCTTTTCTTGATATCTCCTTTCAGTAGCTCTTTCCCTTCTGTGTACGCTTCTTTCCCCATCGTTATCCTTTTCTTGATTTCTTTGTGGCACTTCCCATCTTCTGATATCAGGCTTCCTAGATAGCAAAATTCAGTGACTTGTTCCACTTCTTCTCCATTGATTGTTATTTTCATATTCCTTTCCCCTTTTGCATCTCTACCAATTCTCATTACCTTCGTCTTTTTGATGTTTATCTTCATCCCATATTCTTTGCTGGTTCTGTTTAGTTCATCCATTCTGTGTTGTAGGTTCTCTTCTTTGCTTGCTAGCATTGCCTGGTCGTCCGCAAATCTTAGCGCCTTTATCATCTTTCCTCCAACCTTTATCCCTTCTTCCGTGTCCTGTAGTGCTCTCGTATTAGCTCTTCGATGCAAAAATTGGATAGTATGGGTGAGATTCCACACCCCTGTCTCACACCCCTTCCTATTTGTCCCGGCTCCGATAGTTCTCCCTCTATCCTCACTCTTATCTTATATATATATTAACCTTCTATCTCTCCAGTCCACTCCCATCTTCCTCAGGATTGTCATCAGCTTCCTCCAGTCTACCCTGTCAAACGCCTTCTCGTAATCCACAAAGCATATGTATGTGGCGGACAGGCCACAAGAGAGTTACACGTAAAAGATAAATTGGCCGGTAACTCGCGGGAGTAACCCTGACTCTCTTTAGGTAACCATTTGGCTTGGTAGAAAAGAATCTGAAACCGGTTTCGTTGGAATTTAAGTTTCGCTAAATTTATACGGAAGACCGATTGGGGTTTTGAAGCCAAAGTATAGAGTGTTGCCGGTGGAATAAAGCCTGCCATACGGTGCGTTGCTTATAACATGGAGTAGTTGCCGACTACTCCATACGTACTGTGACTTGTTCATGGTGAAATCGGTTGTGTTCGAATGTCTCTACAGGATTGGCATTGGCCATTCGAACATAATTGGGCGATCCTGATATACGCGGTTGAGCGAGCTTGTGTTGACGATCTTCCAGGGTTCTCTTCCTTGTAATCGATCTCACTGGGTTTAATCTTCCGTTTCAGGGGTACGTGATACCAGGCCGGAGACGCCGCAGCTCCGTTGGTCTGCGGAAGTGACACGGTTGAGTATAGGGTGAAATCCCCTGGTGAAGTGTACGAAGGTTATCTTTGGTTCCACGTATTGGTGATTCTGCAGGGCTGGGTTGGGCTCCTACCTGCAAGGAAAGCTGCGTGTTGAATTCACGATCCTGCCGTCTTAGCGATCGTTGAGAGTCTTTTGAGCGTAACGTGGGTGTTACGGGAGTGGAGAGTGGTGACTCCACAGGTGCGCATGAAGCCGACGCCTCGGCGATATTCGTGCTAATTAGTAAAACAGGGGCATCAAGTTCTTCGGGTTTATTATTGGAACAGTAGAGAGTTGTCGCTCCCCTCGGGTAGAGGATAGTTTGTGGCCTTAGCAAACTAGGAGCGTGGGAAGCAGAGTGAATTCTGAGAGTAAAGACCAAGTGTTATTGAGGGTTTTTACCTGAGGTCCGTAACTGCTGAGTTAGGGCGAACGGCGCCAGTAGAATACGCGACAATTAATAAGTCTCTTCGGAGACGGGGTTATCCGTTACCTGTCCCCCAAGACCGTCAGGTCTTTTAATTTTTTCCGTTTCTACGGGAAACAGACCAGCATCTACCACCCCGCTCTTCCGAGCGGCCGAGAAGACCAAGTCTCGGGGAAGGCCGGTTATCGCTGTTGAACGTTGGACGAGTGAGGCGAGCACTCGGGAAGCGCGCCGCGTACCTTGTACACGGCGGCGGCGCGTGTTCCATTGCAGGCTAAGTGCGAAAGTTGGGAGTTTCGGGCGCTGCCGGTCTCGATCGCTTTCGGGCTTCAGCTTGACTCTGCCCGGTAGCGTGTGGGCAGCGTGAACCGTCTCTCCGTGAAATTCATTGGCACAAAGATGGGCACACGGTCATGGCGTATCCTCGGCCTAGGGCCGCTGGAATGGTCCTGGTTTAAGTCACTTCAGTTGCCGGTCCAAGGAACATCCTCAGTAGTCCCCGTCGGTGGCGAGGGCTCAGTGGCTGCCAAATGCAGCATGGTGCGCCAAGAAACGGGTAATACGGGCAAGAAGACAGAGACCGCAGGCGCGACGGGCGGCGTACGGCGAGGGCGCTCTGCCGGTGGGACAACGAACCCTGTGTTGGGAGTCGGCCATCCTCCATCTCAGGACGTCGCCTACTCGGTGACCGCGGACTCGGCAGAGAGCGAGTCCGACGATACGGCGCTGCATACGAGGTCGCAGGCCTCGGTGTCAGGGGCTTCTTCGACCGCCAGTGAAGGGAACAACGGCGCACACGCCGCAGACAGCGACTCGGGAGGCTCGGGCAATCCTGGTACGATAAAAGGTCTCCCGGGTCCTGGGCAGCCAGAGACTCTTGGTGGCGCAGGGGCCACCGAGAGAGAACGACTCGGTCGAACAGAGGCGCTTGCGGACGACGGCAATAGGGAAGCGTCGCAGGCGTTGTCTGTTGAGGGTCGGACCCCACATGAACACTTCTTGGTTGTTTTCTAGACTTCTAGAATTCCGTTAGTATTCTCAAAGCTCCAATGGCGTCTCTCGTTCCTCTGTCCTTTCTGAACCAGAATTGCTCGTCCCCAAGACACCCGTCTGCCACCGCCTTTGCCTGCAGTCTCCTTGTCAGCACCCTTAGCAGCACCTTCGAAGCATGAGTCAGCAAGCTTATCGTACGGTATTCTTCGCATCTTACTGCGTTCGCCTTTTTCTTTTAATGGTATTAGTATTGTCTGCAGAAAGTCGTCTGGCCACATTCCAGTCCTGTAGATCTCCTGTCAGATTTGGATCATTTCATTCATTGCCTTTTCTCCCAAATCCTTTAATATTTCTGCTGGTATGTTATGGATTCCTTCCGCTTTGTTGTTTTTCATTTCCGCGATGGCTGCTATTATCTCCTCTTTCAATATTTCTGGTCCTGTTTCTTCATCTTTCACCTCCCCATCTCCTGATTTAATGTATTGAATTTAATTTTGAATTGAAATGACGCTAATAAGTCTACGAAGCTGAGACGTAGCCTAACTGTCGCTAACAAACCTTTGTTGTAGGACACTAAACAAATAGACTGTATACGCCCTATACGATTCCCATTCGTTCGTTTCAAATCTAAGTCTACCGGCCTACTGATAGGCCTACAATTAGGACCTAAATGACACTAAGAACTTTCGTTTGAATGTGACAAGTCATATCGATTACGGCATTATTCTATGATTTGCACATAGGGGGGGTTTTTGTTCGGGGGGCTACTGTGTTTCTGCCCTTCTTGAATCCGGCGTGTTCATCTTCTCGGTACGGTATTCCTCGGTCTGTGGCCAAGTCTCTCTGTTAATATTGACATCAGTAGGCCTACCAAGATAGCTCCAGATGGCTCATCAGAGGGATCGTCCGGGGGGCTTTTGTCCGGGGGACTAATGTTCGTCAGAGCTCTGCCTTTTGTCGATACTGTTATTGGTTGCCATTTTTATTTATGTTCCTGATCATTTTATATGCCTCTTTTGTTCTAAATTCTGCATGATATTTTCCTATTTCTCTACATTAATCTACCACCCATTTCGCTTTGTCTGCTCGCGTTGCCTTCATCACTTCGTTTCGTTTTAATTTGCATAATTTCTCCATTTCGATTGATCTTCGCTTTAGGTTTTTAGTCGTCTTTTCTCTTGCACCAACCTTAGTGTATCCAATCCGCGCCGTGGAATGTTCGACATTGCTGGTCTTCCAGCGGTTTTTAATAAGTATAATGTCTATCATATTCTTGCGTTTGTTGTCGTATGATCTCCATGTCCATTTTCTGTTGGAATCGCGATTATCATAGGAGGAGACTGGAACGCAAAGATCGGTGGCTTTGTATGACCGGGCGACGTCTGTGAGTTCGAGTTTGCTGGCATCAAGTTACAGTCGACGTCCTTTCAAATGAGCCAAGTCAAAAGTCACATGCATTGTAGACCGACCAGCGGCATATTAAATAGAGTAGCCCACATTTACATTTAGGCCTCCGTGGTTGCATTATAGTCGCATTTGCGCGTGCTTGCAAAATGTTAGTTACAAAATTAAAAAGTTCATCGTTTTGTTCAATAGAAGTTTATTTATTTTATTTATTATTTATTATTTGAGCGCTTATACTTTCCAATAGCAATAATTGTATATGGACTATATAAAATACAGCGATTGATTTGACTGGATTGTATGTTTACTGAATCATTAATTAAGAAAAAAGTGGATCGTGATTATCCACTTTTTTCTTAATTAATGATTCAGTAAACATACAATGTTGACACAGAACAGATGCTCACGTACGCAGTATTTTAGATTGCAAAACATAAAGCGACGGGGTGTGCACGCGGTGGTGTAAGGGTAAGTTCGCCGCCTTGTGATCGAATGGCTCGAATCTGCCTCAAGGCTACTACGTATCGACCTTAGACCAGTTGCTTTCCTGCAATTGTCTACGAGAAAGGCAACGGGAAACACCGCACTCCCAACGGCGCTAAAGCCAACGAACTTACCTTCGGGTGAGAACTTATCATCATGATCGTCATCATCATCCTGTGTCAACTAATTAGTACCACAACTATCAAATGTGGCTTGGCAAATAAATACGGAATGGTCCAAGGGAGACCATGTTCGTGGCGATTATGTCCTCGGACTCGGATGCGAGTTGTGTAAATTCGTCGATTGCGCTCGATATAGTAGTCGGGTCAATCTACGAAATAACTCCGGTGAACCCCCCAAAAATTGCAAGAAAGCGTTTTATGACGATTTTCCGTTGTCATAGGTCCGGTGATGAACATACTAAAAGTTACAAGAAATCTGACAACGGCAAGTGGTCTAATTTTGGCGGAAAAAAGATGGCCGCCAATTGGACAAGGCATGGAATATGGAAATGATACTGTTCGAAGCAAATCATGTAATAATTTGCTAATATGCTTTTCTAGACTAATTTGACCCTCCTGAGAACAAAAATCGTGGTTAACAAGCTTAATTTTTAGCGGTTGCATGGGAAAACAAGATGGCGGCCAAAATGGTGGCTTATAATTGCTCCAAAAGGTTGTATAGTCGGCCCAGGAAATCAAGATGGCGGCCAAAATGGTGGCTTATAATTGCTTCAAAAGGTTGTATAGTCGGCCCAATCTACGAAATGATCCCCAAAATTGTAAGAAGGCGTCTTATGATGATTTTCTGGTATATTGGGTCTGGGGTTGAACATACTAAAAGTTACAAGAAATTGGACCACGGCAAGTGGTCTAATTTTGGCGGGAAAAAAGATGGCCGCCAATTGGACCAGTCTTGGAATCTGGAAATGATACTATTAGAAGCAGATCATGTAACAATTTGCTAAAATGCTTTCCTGGACTAATTTGACCCTTCTGAGAACGAAAATCGCGGTTGGCAAGCTTGATTTTTAGCGGATGCATGGGAAAACAAGATGGCTGGAAAAATGGCGGCCTATTGCAAAAGGCTGTAAGTCGGGTACTGTATGTGATATGAACACGATTTTGTAATTTAAATTAAGATGTTACGGTTCTAGGCATGCAATGGACTCAAAGACACGTATGTAGCACTGGAAGAAAACCAAAATGGCGGAAAAAATGGCGGCCATAACGTTGAAATTGCTATAAGTGAAGTGATGGAAACATGGAAACATTGGAAACATGAATTCGGACTCCAACTTAGCATTTTTGAGGTCACGGAAAGCAATGAGTTCAACTTTGCAAATGTGACAGTGCAAGAAAACTAAAATGGCAGCGATCGGAAGCGTTTCCGAGGAGTTCGTCAAGGGAACTATTGGGTTCATGACAAGCAGAAGTGTCTCGGAAATGGATGGATCTTGCAGAGGAGGAGGCGGAGGAGAAGTGGAACGGGGTAGAAGGCGAATAGAACCCATCTTCCGCAATCGCATCCTCCGCCAACCCATCCACATCATCACCAGCATCATCTTCATCACAACATGACATCACACGGCGCTGGAGAGGGGCTCATTCCAGATCTCGGGGTCAGTCCATCGAACAAAATGTACATGCATAGGTCGGCGCTGGAACGAACGGTGGCATCAACGGTCACCAGGGGCAGTCAGCGTCGTCCCACTACAGAAGCCGAGTGTAGGACATTTCCCCCCCTGGACAAATCCCCCCCGGACAAAACCCCCCTGGACAAAACCCCCCCCCGGACAATTCCCCCCCCCCCCCGGTTTTGCCTAGGACATTAACCCCCCGGACAATTCCCCCCCCCTTGTTGCGAAAATAGCCTATTTCTGTAGGTATAAATTTGTTTCATCCAACTTCTATTTAAATAACATTTTTTCATCAATCCAGCTCCAATTAAAGCAAGAATATTTTCACCAATCCAGCTCCAATTTAAACATGAATATTTTCATCAATCCAGCTCCAATTTAAACAAGAATATTTTCATCAATCCCACTCCAATTTAAACAAGAATATTTTCATCAATACAGCTCCAATTTAAACAAGAATATTTTCATCAATCCCGCTCCAATTTAAACAAGAATATTTTCATCAACCCCGCTCCAATTTAAACAAGAATATTTTCATCAATTCAGCTCCAATTTAAGCAAGAATATTTTCATCAATCCAGCTCCAATTTAAGCAAGAATATTTTCATCAATCCAGCTTCCATTTAAGTAAAATTTATTTTGTACCAATCCGGCTTCTATTTAGCGAGAATTCTTTTCATCAATTTAACTTGCGTACTTAGCACCGGCGTTTTACACTACAACCACTTATACGCAATATGTTCTACCAGGGGGGGAATTGTCCTATCCTAGGGGGGGAATTGTCCGGGGGGGTTTTGTCCGGGGGGGTTTTGTCCGGGGGGGTTTTGTCCGGGGGGAAATGTCCGCGCCCCACAGAAGCCAGGTCTACGGGCACCTGCCAGGAACACACGAACAGGACAAGGATTTGCAATCCATGACGCATCACCATCACCACCAGCACCACAACCATCAGCACCACCACCACCTGGAGGTGGAAGTTGTTCGTATATTTTCTGCACTCCAAACGCAGATCACGTTATATCGTAGAAACCACTGTTTGCACCGCGATGTTTCAGGGGATCCAGTCTGAATCGATAGTGAGAGGGTTGCTGTACCTCTTCAGCTCACTGCTGATCTACTGCTCTATAGGTCCTTCGTGTTGACCTCTTCCATCTCTAGGTGTTGGTGTTGATGGTGGTGGACTGGTGGTGGACTGGTGGTGGACTGGTGGTGGACTGGTGGTGGACTGGTGGTGGACTGGTGGTGGACTGGTGGTGGACTGGTGGTGGACTGGTGGTGCTGGTGGTGGTGACCGCTCTTGCCAGACAGTCGATCGAGGCCCCATATGGGAGATGATCGTTCTCTTAGCGTTCCTTTTGTCAGCCTTCGGCTGGCAACGCGAGGGGGAAAATAGTGCAACGAGGAGAGGTTCGTAGTGTACGGGTTGGGACTGGACGACGGCTGGAAGACACGCGACGACGACGATGGAACAGCGGATGGTTGGGGCAGCCCACCTCGGGTGTACGGTTCGTAGGGGTGAGTTGATTGATGCGTCATAGATAGCAAACCCTTGTCCTGTTCGTGTGTTCCCGGCAGGTGTCCGTAGGCCTGGCTTCCGTAGAGGGACGATGCTGACTGCCCTTGGTGACCTTTGATGCAGCCGTTTGTTCCAGCGCCGACCTATGCATGTACATTTTGTTCGATGGACTGACCACGAGATCTGGAACGAACCCCTCTCCAGCGCCGTTTGATGCCATGCTGTGATGGAGATGAGTGTAGGACATTTCCCCCCTGGACAAAACCCCTCCCGGACAAAACCCCCCCGGACAAAACCCCCCCGGACAATCCCCCCCCAGGGTAGAACAATCCCCCCCTGTCGAACATATTGCGTCTAAGTGGTATTACTATAAAACGGCGGTCCTAAGTTGTATTGATGAAAAGATTTCTTGCTAAATAGAAGCCGGATTGATGCAAAATAATTTTTACTTAAATGGAAGCTGGATTGATGTAAATATTCTTCCTTAAATGGAAGCTGGATTGATGAAAATAATTGTTATTTAAATAGAAGTTGGATTAAATGCATTTTTGCCTAAATGGAAGCAAAGGGGGAAAATTGTCCGGGGGGGTTAATGTCCTAGGCTAAATCAGGGGGGGAATTGTCCGGGGGGCGTTTTGTCCGGAGGGGTTTTGTCCGGGGGGGTTTTGTCCTGGGGGGGAAATGTCCGCGCCCCGATGGAGATGATGCTGGTATTGATGTGGATGGGTTGGCGGAGGATGCGATTGCGGAAGATGGATTCCATTCGCCTTCTACCCCGTTCCACTTCTCCTCCGCCTCCTCCTCTGCAAGATCCATCCATTTCCGAGACACTTCTGCTTGTCATGAACCCAATAGTTCCCTTGACGAACTCCTCGGAAACGCTTCCGATCGCTGCCATTTTAGTTTTCTTGCACTGTCACATTTGCAAAATTGAATTCATTGCTTTCCGTGACCTCAAAAATGCTAAGTTGGAGTCCGAATTCATGTTTCCATTGCATACATCACTTCACTTATAGCAATTTCAACGTTATGGCCGCCATTTTTTCCGCCATTTTGGTTTTCTTCCAGTGCTACATACGTGTCTTTGAGTCCATTGCATGCCTAGAACCGTAACATCTTAATTTAAATTACAAAATCGTGTTCATATCACATACAGTACCCGACTTACAGCCTTTTGCAATAGGCCGCCATTTTCCCAGCCATCTTGTTTTCCCATGCATCCGCTAAAAATCAAGCTTGCCAACCGCGATTTTCGTTCTCAGAAGGGTCAAATTAGTCTAGGAAAGCATTTTAGCAAATTGTTACATGATCTGCTTCTAATAGTATCATTTCCAGATTCCAAGACTGGTCCAATTGGCGGCCATCTTTTTTCCCGCCAAAATTAGACCACTTGCCGTGGTCCAATTTCTTGTAACTTTTAGTATGTTCAACCCCAGACCCAATATACCGGAAAATCATCATGAGACGCCTATACAATTTTGGGGATCATTTCGTAGATTGGGCCGACTATACAACCTTTTGAAGCAATTATAAGCCACCATTTTGGCCGCCATCTTGATTTCCTGGGCCGACTATACAACCTTTTGAAGCAATTATAAGCCACCATTTTGGCCGCCATCTTGTTTTCCCATGCAACCGCTAAAAATTAAGCTTGTTAACCACGATTTTTGTTCTCAGGAGGGTCAAATTAGTCTAGAAAAGCATATTAGCAAATTATTACATGATTTGCTTCGAACAGTATCATTTCCATATTCCATGCCTTGTCCAATTGGCGGCCATCTTTTTTCCGCCAAAATTAGACCACTTGCCGTGGTCAGATTTCTTGTAACTTTTAGTATGTTCATCACCAGACCTATGACAACGGAAAATCGTCATAAAACGCTTTCTTGCAATTTTTTTGGGGTCATGTCGTAGATTGACCCGACTATAGGTCAATTATTGCAAGGTGTTCTGGTGGTTAGGCCTACTGTCTTGTTTTATGTTTTATTGCCCTAACAGAGTTCAAAAGGATTTCGCAGATTACTCTTTCGTGTGACTTAGTAATTCTAACCTATTTGTAGCGCAAATAATATATTTCAGTATTATTTACAATTTAAGTATTTTCTAGTATTTATTTGTATATTTCTCTACGAAACGTTTGGCTTACGCACAGTGATGTTAAACTGCAAATACTACTACTTTACATTATAAACTTTTCGAACTTACACGACAATTTAGCTCCGCCACTGGTTGTACGCTGCCAGTGCCAGGCCTAAACCTGGATAAAGGAGGACTCGAGGAGGGGTCGCTAATGGTCTTTGTTACCACACAGTGACGTTGAACTGCAAATACTGTAACGGAACAGGCTGGGCAAATATACCAGGAGCCGAACCACCAACCCTGTCGTCACGGTCTCGTCAGTCTTGTCCGGGGGTAAGGCTTCAACTGGAGATTGAAGGCTAGCCGACTAGGCTTGAACACGTTTATTGGTTTCCAATGACAACATATAGCAAGGCAAATACGAATAGGCGAACAGAACAGAACAATACTGATTGGAGATGGGACTCGATATGGACTGCAGCAACCCCTATAGCACCCAGAGTCCTCCCTACGGTCGCAGTCAGCCGTCCTGGCACCACCTGTCAGTCGAGAAGGTAGTCGCCGACGTCCGTCGAAGTAGTCGACGTCCCAGTAGTCGGCGTCGCAGTAGTCGACCGTCAGTAGTCGTCGCCAGTAGTCGTCAACAGTAGTCAGAGGCAGAACCCCGACGTCACGACTCAAGGCCGGTGTACAGGAGTCCCCACCGCTCGTCGTCACCCCTGTCTAGTGGGAGAAACCGACACACAACCGAAGCGTAGCTCACGGCCGGCGTACAGGCGTCTTCACCACCCGTCGTCGCAGTCGGTGCAGAGTCCCTGTCCAGTGGGAGAAACCGACATCTAGACCGTTGCGCAACTCAAGGTCGACATCCAGGAATCCCCACAGTGAGAGAAACCGACATCTAGACCGAACCGTAGCTCAAGTCGACATCCAGGAGTCCCCACAGTCAGTCACCACTCGAGCCACGTTTTACCGCGAGTCAAGTGCCGGACGATTAGTCAGCTTCTTGGCCGTCCAAAAGTCGGTTAAGATCTGTCACAGACGCGTCCTTATATAGCATCGGCGGGCGAGCGCATGCAAGCTAGAGAGATAGCCTATGTAGACGGCCTAAGTAGACGCAGAGCCTATGTAGATGGACTATGGCCTAAGTAGACGGCCTAAGTAGACAGATCGCCTAAAGACGATAGGCCAGACGGCGAAGGCGTAGGCGCAGCAGGCAAGCATGGATGCATGCCAGCTAGACAGTCGCTGGCGTCGCAAAGAAAGGCAGGCAAACAAAGAGACGGACACGCAGACGGACAACAGAAGGACAGAAAGCGACAGCGCGCGTCATAGTGCATCGTCCAGTCAAAATCTCGACATGCTCCCCCCACAAACAGTCCCAAAGTCCCTTTTGGAGCGAGGGCAAAACGGACAATCAATGTCCAACACTTAACTAAGCGAGATTTTAAAACAAGTCCCCCGAACCAACAGTCCGTACATAAACTCGGCTGCAAAACACGGCAGCTTAAACACAATCAAAGCATTTTCCCAACGGGAACCTACTTCCGTATAGAGTCAACACGATACTTAAGCATACAGTCCACGATAAGCACTTACATAGTGTCCTGTTACGCACAAGCAAAGTGTTTTTATTCACAACGAACCAGTTTATTATTTCGATAACACAAAACGAATCATCAGCCCTTAACAGTTCGGGCGTACACATTTTCAAAAGCATAAAACAGAGCAAACGCAATCGCAAGATTGTCTCAGAAAAATGCAAGACAAATAAAAGTCCACAAAAGTCCAATAAAAATGTAACTTTGAACAAAGTTCAACAAAAACGTCTTCTTTCTTTTTCAAAGTCCAATTTTTCTTTTATAAGTCCAATTTCCGGTAAGGTCACTTCAGAACGTCCTTATTCGTCGATCCAGAGAAGCTTGCGCGCAGACATGGGCGCCGTCGAGGAAGAGCGCGAGCAGGCTTTGTACCTGCGCGCCGACGAGGAGAAGAGCGACGAGGCACGCGCACACTTGCGCGTCGAGGAAGAGCGCGAGCAGGCGTTGTACCTGCGCGCCGACGAGGAGAAGAGCGACGAGGCACGCACACACTTGCGCGTCGAGGAAGAGCGCGCGCAGATATTCGCGCTGAGGAAGGAGGAAGCGACGAGGCACGCGCACAAACGAAGACATGTGCGCCGACGAGGAAGAATGCGCGCAGACATGGGGCCTGCGCGCCGACGAGGAGAAGAGCGACGAGGCACGCGCACACCTGCGCGTCGAGGAAGAGCGCGCGCAGACATGGGGCCTGCGCGCCGGCGAAGAAGTCTCACTGGAAGCGAACAGGCCGACGCACGGCCCGTCGAGGAAGAGCGCGCGCAGACATGCGCGCCGACGAGGAGAAGAGCGACGGGGCACGCGCACACTTGCGCGACGAGGAAGAACTTGCGCGCAGACGAGAAAGAGCGCGCGCAGACAAGCGCGCCGACGAAGGAGGAAGCACGCACAACGTAGTCCTGTGCGCCGACGAGGAAGCGCGCCCGCAGGCGTGGAACCTGCGCGGCCGACGAAGAGTCTCACTGGAAGCGAACAGGCCGACGCACGGCCCGTCGAGGTCGGCTGGGAACCGTTGTCGTTCCGCCGAAATCTTCGTCGAGAGAATCCCTTCTTGGAGCTTCTGTTTCCGGCGTCCGGTCTCTCCGTAAGGCAAAGGACCTGGTCCTTGGCCGATCGACAGTAGATGCTGCCGTACCATCGCTGACGTCGGTACGTTGGCGTCCCGAAGAGGCTTCCTTCGTAAGTGTTTCTTTCCAGCGGTGACGCGGCTGACGGCTGGAAGAAGCTGTAGCGCTGTCCGTTGCTTCGACGCGTGGTCCTTCGATCATCTTCGCAGGCGACTCGCTCCACTGCCCTTTCGTCCGCCCATAGCAGTGGCGGAGTTTATCAACGAGCGCCACGAATGGTTTAGCCTTCAGAAATCTTTCGGACAGCGCTGCTACGTAGGTCGAATAAGTAAACTTCTCTCGATTTGGTCGACCAAAATCTAACCCATATCCTCCAGGGTCGAAAGGATCAAATTCACAGTTCAAAAACCACCCATAGGTAGGCCTAATAGGAACGGTTTCCTTCGCACGACCACAACCCATCCTTCCATGGGCGTAGCCACAATCCAATTCAAATGCGAACACACACGCTGCGCCAGATGAGAGTCTCCGACAGGCATCAATTCCAGAAAAAGGACTAAAATCCTTCCGGGTCGGACCAGAACGAAACCGCACAGACCAATTTTTCTCCTTAGCGAGAATCACATTTGCAGAACATTCACTCACAGCAGGTTCAACAACTCCAGTGGACAACATTTGACCCAATTGCTTATCAATACCAGCCTGAAATGGGAGCGGTTGTCTCCGTAAGGGTTGTCTCACGGGACGGGAGTCTCCAGTGTCGATCCTGTGTTGGGAAATCGCGGTTCGTCCCAAGTCCTGGTCTGTGGTCGAGAAAATGCCTTCATATTCCAACAATAGACCTTTCAACCGTTCTTTCACGTCCATCGGGACATCCTCCGAAATTTCCTCCATAAGTTTCTCAACCAAATGGGTTTCGGGACCCGTATGTCTATCATTTTCCTCCCTTACCTCGACCTTTACGGGGTGCAAATCACCCAACATTTGATTAGCAGTCAGCAAAGCAGATAGCTCATTCAAGTTTACCACACGAATGCAGGCCCTATCAGCATCATCATCAAGCACAACCCTAGCTACATGCAACCCAGGCTGGATCTCTTTAGACTCAGTCATCCACGCCTGTGCAGTGGTCGACAAATTCCTATACTGCGTCATGCATGGAATATCGCTCTGAGATCGAGGAAGAACAGTTGTCTCCTCTGCAACCATCACCCTGCGGCACCAAAGTGAACCATTCCCTTTAACCAGTGGAATACGACGACGACCAACAAAGAGTGCGCCCTGTCCAAAACCAAGCCTGCATCGATGCTTCCTTAGCCAGTCCATTCCAAGCATAGGCTCGCCTATCTGGTCAGAGACAAGAAAGCAGGTATCAATGGAAAACCCTCTGGAGATTTTAATCGGGACATCCAGCTGACCCAAGACTCTAATCGAAGAACCATTTGCAGCCAAAAGAACGCGGTTACTAGGCTGGAGCGGCAAACCATCAACATCAGACGAGGGAACCAGGCTTACCTCCGACCCAGTGTCCACTAGGCAAGTTCTTTGCTGTCCGTTGATCTCTCCACGGATGTAGATCGCGTTGTTCGTCACACCAGTCGTTCGGTCTCTCGTTGTGTGGTTGGTGACGATCGGTCCATTCTGCTCGGGCGTCGTCGGACCCGAGTTGTGCGCGTCGTCTTGACGGTTGGGAGGCTGTCGGCGTTGGCGGCACCGGCGAGCCACGTGACCCACGCGTCCATAGTTGAAGCAGGTCACGGCTCGACCAAAGTTTCCGGGAGACCTTCCCGGAGGTGGAACCGGCGGAGAGACGTTCGGTTCGGCGTCGAGACTCGTCCGATACGAGCCTCGGAGTTCCTCCAGTTGACGGCAGATCCTTCCTTCGAGATCCTGTTGCCACTTGCGTTGCGCAGCGAAGAAGCTGTCCAGTTGGGACTGAAGCTGTCCACCGGCGTCTCCATCTTGCGTTCCTCTCACCCGATTGGCTGGTCTCCGTCGGTCTTCCAGTTCCGACGTCTGCTGATATGTGGCGAGGCGTAGAGCGGTTCGGTACGCCTCGTCGATCGTCTTTGGCTCGCGTTCTCTCACCTTGAGAGACAACTCCCGGTCCCGGATCGCTTCGAGGAAGGCGTCCTTCGCGACGATCTCCGTCGTTTCATTGGACGGAACCGGATAAGCAAGGACGACGAGTCTCCGGATGTCGTGCAGCAGATCCCCAAGCGTCTCGTCGGCTCTCTGTCGGCGGTAGTACAGTTGCGCTCGGAAAGTCTCAGCTTGACCTTCCGCGCCGTACCGTTGACGTAGTCTCCCGACGAGCTGTTCGTACGTGACTTCCGTCCGGGCTCCGAAATCCCAAAGCAGATGCGTTGCTGCCTTCTCCAACGAGCAGCGGAGCAAGTCGACCTTATCGTCTGCAGTCCATCGGTTGTGTCTTGCGCACACATCGAATTGTGCCAAGAACGATTCGAGGGATCCGGTTCAATTGAATTTCCCAGGCTTCATCGGGATCTTCCGTTTCCCGACCAATCGACTGACATTCTCCAGGACCTTCGTCTCCAAAGCGCTGGCGTCTCTCTCCGGGATCAGCATGCTTTTGCGGTCCCTCTTCGGCGAGTCGTCGAAATCAATCTTCTGCAGGAAACGGCTGGACTCGACCACGTAGTCGACCAAAAGCTCCTTTCGTCGTCCGGCGGCTGGCGACGAAGTTGTCGGGAAGCAAGAAGCAGCTTCGTCCGTCCGAGTGCTCCACATCGTTGCCAGTCTGTCAGAGTCAGAGTCTACCACCCCAAGTTCCAGTTCTGTCGAAGGCCAAAACCAAAGCCAAAAGAAACCAAGGGACCAAAGACCAAAAGACCCACTTACCGGGTACCAGTTTGTAACGGACCCCACTTCCTGGGACCAGTTTGTAACGGAACAGGCTGGGCAAATATACCAGGAGCCGAACCACCAGCCCTGTCGTCACGGTCTCGTCAGTCTTGTCCGGGGGTAAGGCTTCAACTGGAGATTGAAGGCTAGCCGACTAGGCTTGAACACGTTTATTGGTTTCCAATGACAACATATAGCAAGGCAAATACGAATAGGCGAACAGAACAGAACAATACTGATTGGAGATGGGACTCGATATGGACTGCAGCAACCCCTATAGCACCCAGAGTCCTCCCTACGGTCGCAGTCAGCCGTCCTGGCACCACCTGTCAGTCGAGAAGGTAGTCGCCGACGTCCGTCGAAGTAGTCGACATCCCAGTAGTCGGCGTCGCAGTAGTCGACCGTCAGTAGTCGTCGCCAGTAGTCGTCAACAGTAGTCAGAGGCAGAACCCCGACGTCACGACTCAAGGCCGGCGTACAGGAGTCCCCACCGCTCGTCGTCACCCCTGTCTAGTGGGAGAAACCGACACACAACCGAAGCGTAGCTCACGGCCGGCGTACAGGCGTCTTCACCACCCGTCGTCGCAGTCGGTGCAGAGTCCCTGACCAGTGGGAGAAACCGACATCTAGACCGTTGCGCAACTCAAGGTCGACATCCAGGAATCCCCACAGTGAGAGAAACCGACATCTAGACCGAACCGTAGCTCAAGTCGACATCCAGGAGTCCCCACAGTCAGTCACCACTCGAGCCACGTTTTACCGCGAGTCAAGTGCCGGACGATTAGTCAGCTTCTTGGCCGTCCAAAAGTCGGTTAAGATCTGTCACAGACGCGTCCTTATATAGCATCGGCGGGCGAGCGCATGCAAGCTAGAGAGATAGCCTATGTAGACGGCCTAAGTAGACGCAGAGCCTATGTAGACGGACTATGGCCTAAGTAGACGGCCTAAGTAGACAGATCGCCTAAAGACGATAGGCCAGACGGTGAAGGCGTAGGCGCAGCAGGCAAGCATGGATGCATGCCAGCTAGACAGTCGCTGGCGTCGCAAAGAAAGGCAGGCAAACAAAGAGACGGACACGCAGACGGACAACAGAAGGACAGAAAGCGACAGCGCGCGTCATAGTGCATCGTCCAGTCAAAATCTCGACAATACTACTACTGCACAACAATTTCTAGATGGTTTAGTGCGTTTTTGACGTTTTCCCGTACCCAATTCTAATTTATTCTTGGTTGAAATAAATGCTTCCACAATTGAAGGGCTTGGAGCAATAACGAGGTATCTCGGAAATCATGAGTTTTTTTGAACAACTTTAAAGATTCAACACTCCAAACTGCCGTATCTAAGCCACTTGACTACATATCAACAAACTGTTTTAAGCAATATGTACCTAAAAATTATTTTTAACAAAATTGTCATATTATATAATGCAAAATATGAAATTATTGTTATTTTGTGCACATTTTGCTTCATATCTTGCTATTGCAACACCGACATTCGTGTAATTTCTGGTGCAGTAACAGGTTCTGTTGATAAAGTGTTTTCTAGCAGCTGCAATAAAGCACAATATTATACGGTATAAGTCGACAGACTTATAATCTTGCACCAAACTGTTTCTATTACACAGTTCGAGAATCGTGTATGACTAGAGTGTAGGACATTTCTCCCCTGGATAAAACCCCCGGACAATAACCCCCGGACAACAACCCCCCGGACAATCCCCCCCTGATTTAGCAAAGGGCATTAACCCTCCGGACAATTCCCCCTTGTTGCGCAAATAGCCTATTTCTGTAGGTATTTGCTCAAACTTTGGCTAATTATTCAGTTCGCGGTGCTGTGTCATCTAGTTAGTGTCATAGGGGTACCTGTCAGTGTCATTCTGGCGTGAACTAATAGCTTGTTGGTGTCGTTCACTCACTCCTGTTGGAGTAATTTAGGACAGCATGAATCGTTGTCATCAATCCAGCTTCCATTTAGGCAAAAATTCGTTTCATTTAACTTCTATTTAAATAACAATTATTTTTATCCATCCAGCTCCAATTTAAGCAAGAATATTTTCATCAATCCAACTTCAATTTAAACAAGAATATTTTCAACAATCCAGCTCCAATTTAAGCAAGAACATCTTCATCAATCCAGCTTCCATTTAAATAAAAATTTATTTTTTATCAATCCGGCTTCTATTTAGCGATAATTCTTTTAATCAATTTAACTTGCGTACTTAGCACCGTCGTTTTTATAGTGCAACCACTTATACGCAATGGGTTCTACCAGAGGGGAATTGCCCTACCCTTGGGGGAAAAATGTCCGGGTTGTTGTTGTCCGGGTTGTTGTTGTCCGGGGGGTTTTATCCAGGGAGGAATGTCCGCGCCCCGATAAATTATACCGACAAACCTCATTCTTGCATCGGCTTTAATACAAAGTTTGTAAGATAGCAAGAGAATGTTTGTCGCCATGCCGGGATATTGCAGTAGAAATATGGTCGAGTTCTGTCGTGGGTTCAATAACATATTATGTCGACATAACGTTGTTTTGAGAAATGACTCTAAAAAATATTCAGATCTAGGCAAAATTTACAGGGTAGGTGAGTTACAATCTTCAAGACACGCTGGCATACTCTTTCGGAAGACACCGGTATGTCGACAACCCTTCGTTATTGCTCCAAACCATTCAATTGTCTCATTTATCAAGCGCGCATTTGTGACTGCGCGCATTTGTACTGGTATTGGGGTTCGATATTTGCAATCTGTACGTTTTTAAAAACGATATCATAAGAGATGGAAATTTTTATCCCCTGGGGTGATAAGAGATCTCACGCGCTTGGACAAATGACAAGCGAAGTGATAGAAATGATTGATCACCCGAGAATCTTATGCCGGTATATAACGTCCCCGGAGTATTCCCGAGAACGTGGAATACAGCTATGCACCATATAATGCTGCAACCACTCTGGCCCATTTCTTCATTAATTCCCGTCTTGACTAGTGCTCGTCACTCTACTCTGGCCTCCCATCTAATCGAATAATGTGCTTAAACAGTGTCTTACGCTCTGCAGCACGTTTAATTGGACATATCCCTAAATTTGATCATGTATCCAGCTATATGCTGGAGACATTACACTGGCTGCCCTAGTTAGGCAATTAAGCTGGATTGCCTAACTAGGGCAGCGATCCTAAATTCAATGCGATGCCGAGTAGGAAACCAGTGTAATTGCCCCACACTACTTGCAAGAGCTCTATTGCTCCACTAGCGTCGCTAATGGTCTTTGTTACCACACAGGGACGTTAAACTGCAAATGCCGCCGCCGCCGCTCCACTAGTACCCAAGATTACCGACCCCTCCGTTCTGCACAGAAGGGATTGCTATTGGTCTTTTTTGCACGAACTGCAACGATGCAGCATAGAGCATTTTCTGTTATCGGCCCAGTTGTCTGGAATGGGCTCCCACATGAGCTACGTCTACTTGCTGGGGTTATTACTGAGACATTTTTTTTATTAAACCCCAAACTGTCCCTTGCCGTGCTAGAACCGGGAGCGCTCCTCAGTAGTCCTTGAAGAAGCGCTGTATAAATTCTTGAATGAATGAATGAATGATTTTATCATCGGTTCTCAAGTTTCAACCAAGGAGGGTTCGCGGACCCCCTGAGGGTCCACGGCCGTCTGCTTCGGGGTCCGCGAGCAACTCCTCAAGATTATATATTTGTTAGTTAAAAGCAGAAACAGATAATTTTTTTCCAATTTTTCAATATTTATATTTTCAATGGCGACTGCATTGAAATTTATTATGCAAATGTAAAATATAATACGCTGATTAATGACAAATTTATCTGTCTTCGAATTTAGATGGGTCGGTTTGCTTCAATCGTTAGAGTGCAGACTGAAATCTATTTTTCCATCAGGTCATAAAAATGGTTGATCTCGTCAACACACGTCAACTAAACTTTCGTCTTTTTGTTACTTTATGTTCAGATATGGAAATCATGAACAGTTAATTAATTATGCCGAAGTTAGCTGGTTATCAAGATGGAAAGTTTGTAACAGGCTATCTAGATTTCTGGATGCTTTTCAGAGAGTTTCGTGGAGAAAAAGACTGCCATTCAGTTGAATAACATCTCATGGTGTTCAACTTTGGCTTAAATCTAATCACCCTCAGTGGTAAGGTGTCTAATTTTACAAAATAAAAAATCTGGAGGGTCCGGTAGAGTAATGGATAACACGCTGGCCAAGGAGTGCGAGAGGTAGCGAGTTCGAGCCCCCCGTTTGGCGGATATGCTATGTAGGCTTCTAATAGCGCCGATTCTTGCAGGCTGTCTGCTAAGTTAGTATAGTTAAGATTTATGTATTCTGTAATCTGAGCTCCTGTGAATTGTTTGGCATAATTTTACACTGTCGCGGTTGCTCTCTCAACTCATTATTTGGTCATTTGAACGTTCACAGTTTCTCGTGGGTTTCCAGTCCGTTTCTTTCAAACATTGATTCGTGGAATTTACCAATAACGGAATTGAACTAAATCATTGAACTGAATAGTGATACTACATTGAAGATGTAGTTAAAATATACAAGCTTAACATGAATATCCAAAACTGTCTAAGAAAGCTTTCATCATTTATTTCGCTTTTTGCATTGTGATTGTGTATATACTTCTTTGGTTCCAATTGAAAAATACCGTTCGTGGCTTGAGGCTTTAAAATGAGCTCAGATTGTTTCGAGCAGATTCACTGTGCTTGAATATGCATGCCCAAAGCTTACTTTGAAATAA
Source organism: Lumbricus terrestris (assembly GCA_949752735.1). NCBI lineage: Eukaryota > Metazoa > Annelida > Clitellata > Crassiclitellata > Lumbricidae > Lumbricus > Lumbricus terrestris. The sequence goes on along the minus strand of OX457051.1, from coordinate 5,874,836 downwards.
AATACAATTTTTCTAATAAATTTCATATAATCTTATTAGTTATGTAAATTTGTACTACAGGGTTACAACTACAGGGCATATAGTCTATATTATAACATAGGCATGCACCGCCTTCTATTCTATGGGATCATAGGAATCGCACGGTCATGTCATATGCGCAAAATTTTAGTGGAGGTCCGTGACCGGGACATAAAATTAAAAAGAGACCCGTGCGTCTGATAAGGTTGAGAACCACTGGATTATATGCATTATAATGATTTCTAATATCAATATTAAAACGTTTTCAATCCCAGCTAGCAGAGTCAACTTCAAATTGGATTGTGTTAAAACTTCAAAATCGACGATGGACTTTAGAACTAAAAACCTTTTCAGACGCACGGATAATATTAATTGATTATTTATTGATTAATGTTATTGTTAACTGCATTAAAATTTATTATGCAAATGTCAAATATATAATTGTTACACAAAATAATATCGTGAATAATCGTGAATATCAGCATGTTTGTCATGCTTTTGATGGTTCAGGTTTTAAATACAGTTTTTAATTTCGTTTATCACCCGGTTAGCTCTGATCTTTACTTCGTCAATGAGTCTTGTTGGTACATCGAAGCTATCCATTATCGTTGATGCAGCAGCCTTGAGCCTAGTCGTCGGTCGAGAAAGAGCCGTAATCATCATCATCATCATCATCATCATCATCATCATCATCATCATCATCATCATCATCATCATCATCATCATCATCATCATCATCATCATCATCATCATCATCATCATCATCATCATCATCATCATCATCATCATCAATATCATCATCATCAATATCATCATCATCATCATCATCATCATCATCATTATCATCATCATCATCATCATCATTATCGTCAAAGTCATCATCATCAAATCACATGTCGTAACGTCAAAATTCATGTGAAACGGAATTAATGCTTACTTCAGATGTCGATTCAATTCTTCTAAGTAATTTTTCTGGTCTAGAATTGCCGCCATTTGTCGGCTTCCATGACTGAAATGTAAGATATGTAATTGTAGATTTTGATCGTTTTATTATTCGGTGGCCGAAATCAAGAATTAGATAAGGTTTTGCTTTTTTTAAGAATTCGGTATACAAATACTGTTGGTATCTGAAATGATATGACGGAACGTCGCACGTATGAAGTTCCGATTGTTTAATAGACTTGTTGAAAATTTAATTTAGCGTGAAATAAGCGATTCGAATAACGATTCGCAGTTTTGTCAGGACCACCTACTAATCGTCATGAGAATGGAACAATCTTTTTTTAAATATTCGTTTATTCACATTCAATCTGACACACCGCAGAACGATTACAGGTACAAGTTATACGAAATACGGCAAGCTTCGCACGACACGCAGGTCGGCTACAACAGGCTCGATATAGGCCTACTTAACGCTAATGGCCTAAGTGTTGGAACGCTCCTGATTCGGAAAAGCCAGGAGTGGGAGGGGCGATCTCATTTTCAGCACATCCCGAGTCAAACAACGCAACAGCAAAGCGCCACTGGCAGCTAACAGAAAATTCAAATAAATTTTTTGCCCTGAGCGAGGCTTGAATCCGGGTCGCGATAATGACTCTCAGTTTATCGGCCAACGCTCTTTCCACAAACTTGCGGTACGCGGACGACATAGTGCTAATGGCAGGTAACAAACTTGCGGTACGCGGACGACACAGACTGCAGAACTGCAGGATCTGGTGTCTCGCTTGGACAAGGAAGGTCGAAAGAAAGGACTGGAGATCAACATGGGGAAGACAAAGTGTATGGTACTGTCAGAGGAACAATGTAACATCAAAGTGCAGGACATCATGATAGAACAAGTGGACACATTCGTGTACCTAGGCTCACTCATAACAAAAGATGCTGAGTGTAGCAAAGAGATAAGAGTAAGAATCGCGAAAGGACATGGAGTAGGTGCAGATCTGAATAAACTGTGGAAAAGCCATAACATCAAACTATCTACAAAGCTAAAGTAAATGATATGTTCAGTCGCCAGGTGGCCAAGATGGTCGCAAAAATGTTTTCAGCGCATTTTGTTTTCATTGTTTCGTCGATATTTGCTCGTTTTTTTTGTTTTATCGATCATAATATCGATGCACACTTCAACAAACTTGAAACCACTTCACGACTTGGATTATGAAACGGATTTCAATAGAACTGAACCGGTAACGCAACTTTTAAACACCGCTATTATCGAGTACAGCCGTTACTTAGTACGGCCAGTTTGAATGCAACGTCTATGCTTGTTGACGTCGCCTTTGAATTTTTTCTAACTTCTCTCGATCAAAGTCAATCCTCAAATCTGTCAACTTATGCTGTTATCGATAGCCAATGTCAGCCGGTATCTGTAAATCAACTAAGCCTACTGAAAATATTTACACTACGTATTAGCCCTGCTCTACGTCATATCACAGGAATGCTACTGTGGTCACGAACGGGACGACCTTTTCGTCCCCGTCGCTGCCGTTCTCTGTCATCCGCTGCGGTCGCTCTTCTCCTGCTTCTGTCGGGTGACATCGAAATTAACCCTGGACCACCCACTGGCAAAACTCAGCTTAATAAGATATCTTCAAAGCCATCAGCCATTAACTTTGGCAGTTTTAACATCCGTTCAGCAATCCGTCGCTCTGCGATAATACATGATCTTATGAGAGACGAGCGATTAGACATACTTGCTCTGTGTGAAACATGGATATGCCCAGACACGCCTGACTGCATTAAACGTGACATTGCACCAGATGGCTTCTCCGCTCTTCACGTTCATCGAAGCGGAACGGCTGCTGGTCGAACAGTAGCTGGCGGGGGTCTAGCTATTATCTACAGATCCACGTTAGATGTCAGCATCCACCCTCAATCAGAAAGACTCTGTACCTCTACATTTGAAGTTCAGCTCGTGCGACTAGGTAAAGGACCATGGCTAACCATGGCTAACATCTACCGTCCACCTGGTCCAATCGGTGAGTTCTACGATGACCTTGTCACCCTCATATCGTCCGTCTGTGTTGAGGCTGGCGAAAGATTCATCCTCTTTGGTGACCTGAACTGCCCAGGTTCTGACGGTCGCATTAACGACATGCTGTCCGACACCTTTCACATCTTCGGTCTTCATCAGTACGTTGAAGTCCCGACTCGTGGAGAAAACATCTTAGACGTCCTTGCCGCCGATGATCGTACAACAGTCTTCGATGTACAGGTGAACGATGCGGGTCTTGTATCTGACCATAAGCTCATACTGTGGAAAATCACAACTTCTTGCCACCGTCAACCAGTACGCCATACCTTCCGCAACATCAAAGCTGTTGACCCCTTAAATTTCAGTGACCTGCTCATCGATTCTGATCTATTCACTGCTCCTGCAACCAATGCGGAAGACTTCTCGATACAACTTCAGCGAATAGTATCATGTACATTAAACAAACTCGCTCCTATTCAGACTCGTGACAAGCGTCCATCTAAACCAATCACAAGATGGCTATCTTCCAAGGCAGTCCAAGCTAAGAGGGATCGTCGGAGACTAGAGCGGAAATGGAAAAGTTCTGGGCTTGATGAGGACAGACAACGCTATCGTCGCCACTGCCGTGTAACTAACAAACTGATAAACGAGTCAAGAACTTCGTTTTTCCATAACCAACTAGAAAGCGCAGATAATCCACGGGATCGATGGCGCATCTTACAACATCTTCTACACTCGAAGGATACTCTCGACTGCCAACGCTCAGACTCTGAGAATCATATTTTGTGTTCGAGCTTTGCTGCATTTTTTTAAAACAAGATTAACAATATAAAATGTAAAATTGCTAGATGTACTTCTAAATTATTATGGAATGATCTGTGATCTGCTGCTTGACTCTAATTTCTCTGGATCTAGCTTCTCTGACTTGCCATCTGTCACCCACTTTGAAGTCTACAATCTTCTCAAAAGCATGGCTCCTAAATCATCCCAAATGGACTTCATACTTTATACTTTCCTGCTCTGATGTTTTCTCCCACCTTATTGCGCGCTTGGCCAACCTGTCTTTTGCTGAAGGGCGCTTTCCGTCATGCTTCAAATCTGCTCTAGTCACACCCTTGCTTAAAAAACCTAGCCTAGACTCCAGCAACCTTTCAAACTTCAGACCAATCTCCAACCTTAATAACATTTCTAAGATCTTGGAATGTCTCTTTCTCACTCGCATTAAGAAACACATCACTTCCTGTCCTAACTTTAGTCCTTATCAATCAGCTTACCGCGAAGGCTTTTCCACTGAGACTGCCCTCGTCTCTACACTTGATAACATATTCTCGTCTATTGACAATGGGAAAGCCTGCCTCTCAGTATGTCTTGACCTCAGTGCAGCATTTGACACTGTTGACCATCAGTTATTCCTTTCAAGACTTGCCAATAGCTTCGGTGTCTCTGGGACAGCCCTAATCTGGTTAGCTTCTTACCTGCGTGACCGCAATCAGCAGGTCGGCATTGGGACCGCTCGGTCTGAGCCTACTGTTGGCACTGCTGGAGTTCCACAGGGATCTGTCCTTGGCCCCTTACTATTTACTGTCTTTACTTCCCCAATCAGTCGCATTGCTAATCACTTTGGAATCCAATTACAACAGTATGCGGATGATACCCTGCTCCATATTTCTTTATCACACACTGATCAGTCTGCCAAACTTAAACTTGAAGATTGCCTTTCATCTATGTATTCCTGGTTTTTGTTTCAATGGTTTGGCCATAAACCCTGACAAGTCTGAGGCAATTTTGTTTGGGTCACGTCAGCGCCTGCGCTCTTTTCCTCCACTTTCTAATATCGACCTTGCCGGCACTGCTGTTCATCTGTCAGATACTGTCAAAACACTTGGAGTAACCCTAGACAATAAGCTCACATTTCGACCTCACATAACTAGCATTTGTAAATCTTGTTTCTATCACATTCGGGCAATACGTCACATCAGGTCGGCCCTGACTATGGATATGTCTCAAACCATTGCCTGTTCTCTTGTCTCATCCCGCCTTGATTATGCTAACGCCGTTTTTGTCAGTCTCTCAGTCACTGAACTCAACAGGTTGCAACACATCCAAAACTCCTTAGCGCGTGTTGTGCTGCGCGTCCCAATACAAACTAGTTCCTCAGTCCTACTCCAACAACTGCATTGGCTTCCTGTTCAGTACAGGATAAAATTCAAATTGGCATGTCTGACCTTCAAATCTCTCAGTACCAACGCACCTTCCTACCTTCAGTCACTACTAACTCCTTACATTCCTCCTCGTTGCTTGCGTTCATCGGGCACAAGTTTTTTTATCTGAACCTCGATGCAAAACAGTTATGGGCTTGTGTGCATTCCATGCCTCTGCACCCAGGGAATGGAATCGGCTTCCGCTCTCTCTTCGAAGCTCAATTTCACTTCCTTCCTTCAAAAAGCGGCTAAAAACTGACTACTTCTCCTTGGCTTTCAAGCATTTGGATCTTTAATTGCATCTTCATCTGGCGGCTGACTATCCGCGCCTCAGATTCACATTTCGGTGTGACATTGCGCGCGTTACAAATTTATTTAATAATAATAATAATAATAATAATGAGGACGATTAAATGGCCAGTGATGATGTATGGTTGTGAGCGTTGGACAATCAAAAAGAGTGATGAGGATAGAATAAAGGCATTTGAAATGAAAGGTAAAAGAAAAATCCTCGGAATATCATGGACTGAGAAAAAACAAATGAATGGGTTCTGGAGACGGCTGGCGTAGAAAGGAGTCTTCTTCTTGACGTTCTCTGCCCTCAAAGGCAGGTTCGTATGTCCAATGTCCACTCTTCTCTGTTCTGTGCCTTTCTCCTAAGTTCACTGTATCCATCCTCTCCAGACTCTAGAAAGGAGTCTACTGGAGTCAATTAAAGGAAGGAAGTTGTCATACTTCGGGCACATCATGAGGAAACATGGAGACTGCTTAGAGAAGGAGATTATGCAAGGAACGGTTCCGGGAGCAAAATCAAGAGGAAGACCTAGGAAGAGGTGGTGGGAGAACATGTGTGAATGGACGGGATTATCAACAGAACAATTGTTGAGAGCAACCGAAGACAGGAGAGAATGGAGAATAACTGTCCAAAATGCGACCAACCCTCGTGTGGAGGAAGGTTGAAGGCAAGGCAAGGCAAGGCTCTCTCCACTGAGCTACGGACCCCTGCCCTTGCGAAATGCGCAGCGATTTTGCTTAGAGAAGGAGATTATGCAAGGAACGGTTCCGGGAGCAAAATCAAGAGGAAGACCTAGGAAGAGGTGGTGGGAGAACATGTGTGAATGGACGGGATTATCAACAGAACAATTTTTGAGAGCAACCGAAGACAGGAGAGAATGGAGAATAACTGTCCAAAATGCGACCAACCCTCGTGTGGAGGAAGGTTGAAGGCAAGGCTCTCTCCACTGAGCTACGGACCCCTGCCCTTGCGAAATGCGCAGCGATTTTGCCCGTGATAAGTCGACGTTGATAAATTTATACGTGCCTCATTTCCATTGGAGATTGGGTGTCCATTTGTGCTGTATCTCGAAGGTATAAACCGAAGTCAATAACTCCCATCTGAAAATTACAAAAATTCCACACATTAGAAATTGCGTGAAAACGAATAAAAAGGAAATTCAAAATGAATTCAAAATAGAAAAATTTGATTGGCAAAAATGGACGCAGGTAATGAAATGTAAATCTGAGAGAATTTCTCAGCGCCTACAATCAAGAGGTGAAGATTTCAAGATATTCGATAGACCAAAAAACATAGAATGCACTCGCGGGCGTACGGAGCCGCGTGTCTCCGACACAGACCTGTACGGGGCGAACGTCCGCTGGTGCGGCGCCGCTTTGCCGTACGCTAGGGTAACGACGCGCGATCGGCAGAAAACACAGGCGGAGCGTAAAGATCGGGGGACCTTTGCGAGCTTCTACCGTCGAAACTATTTACTTCACTGGTTAAGTCTAGAAATGTCAAAGTTGTACGACTGCGGTAGTAGGCCGACGACGAGCTTTGCTAGTTTCTACCGATTCACCGAGAGCCCACAGTAACCAACTCTCGTTAGATTCACGATGACACAGGTAAGACGAACAATCTGACACCAAGATTGAGACAATCGGATCACAGATGACAAAGCTGTCCGGTGAGTCACCGGCCTTTTTTCCGGGCGGCCGATGTAACTGTAATTACGCGTGCGGCCGAGTCTTTCTCGACCGACGCGGTAATTCTTATGCACTCTTCTTCAGTATTTCAAACAACTCGTTCACCGGGTCTTACGCGATCCACCGAAGCAGAAGGCGCAGCGTCTGAAGCACTCGTAAATTGACGGCCGGCAACGCAGGGGAAAGAAGGCGCGATGAACGTTGCACCCTCAAACCGATGAGCTGACCGGAGCGCACAGGTAACTGACACGACCAAAAGTCAACGCGACTCGAGGCCCAATGTAACCAATGTTCACCACCAAGGTAAAAAGACGGAAGATTCACGCGACGCCCGAAGGGTTCTCGTTCTGCCGGGCAGCGCCCGAATGAAATGCGCCCGCGCTCGCGCGGCTCAACGACCAAGCGCCGTCACAACCACCAACACAGTTACCAATACACGCTTTCACTGACAGATAAAGGAAACGATTATCGACAGGTGGGATGAATACGAAGCAATAGGGAAGACGATATGAACGACGCCCGCCTAAAGCCAACCGGATTCAACTCCTTATTTTCGATACGGCCGATATAGCCAAGCGATCGTTTCAATTGGCCCTTCTCTTTGCCAAACCAAAGATCAACAGGCGTATATCAAGTAGTTTCACAGTCAGTAGGCAGATTATATTAGTATTCACGTTCAGTATTATTCTTCAGACCGGTGGAGTCTCCGTAGAATGCGGGTCTTTTCCCTTCACCCGTGTAACTCCCTGGCGTGACCGAGGCGGGTAGTGTGCTGAGGCCTACCGACGCCGGGTCCTTCGCACAGGTAATTGTATGAACTCTGTATGCAAAACGTAAGTATATATATGTGTATTTCAATATGACCTGAGGGCAATCCCGAGCAGGTATCGTTTCTCTCACTATCGCTGAGCGATGAGGTGGTCGCTACTGCCAGCGAAGACGGGTAGATCGTCAGGCACTCAACAAGGTCCAACCGAACAACGTATGTATAGATAACGTACAAGGCACTCAGAATTGCCGAAGCAGATCGTGTCTGTATTTCGCAACTGAGGCGGCTGATGCTCCGAAAGCGAGCGATCACCCGATCAACGAACCGGTAACTCACTGTTTCTCGGCCAGGGCGGCTCAATGCCCCGGGTTCACGGTCTTCAACGGGCGACGATCAACACCCGATCTCTGGTCGATCGCTGCGCAGCCGAACACGCTAGGCAAGATCGAAGAGAAGCAATTTAGAGAGACGTGAATCAGGTCGCATCGACAAAAGCGGACGCGTTTGTCAATCACTCGCGGAAGTAAGGAGCCGCGCTTCTCCTCAAAGACTTTAAGTGCTGCGGGTCGCCCGCGTACGCGGCGCCGCTTATACGCACTTCACCGTAACCAGTATTCACAATCGGTCTGTCACTCTTACGAACCTAAAGTATTGTGTGTATAATTCAACTGAGGGCACTCGGTTCAGTATTATGCCCTGACGAGATCGTGGCAGGGTGAGGCCGAAGAGCCAGCCACTGCCGGATCTACGTACAGGTGTTCGTGCAAGTATTATGTAATTCACTGGAAACACTTCGAGGCGCGGAGTAGACAAGCACACTCCGTTGTTGCGCAAGGAACCCAATATAAGAAGATTTTTACCGAGGACCAAACGAACAAGTCAAATCACCGACACCACCATCTACAGATCGTAGCAGGGTGAGGCCCAGTCAACCACTGCTGGATCGTCGTCGCAGGTCACTATGCACAACCTCCGTAGGTACGGATTCGAACGTATACAATATTTTTCACGAATTCACCAAGGAATTACTTCAACACTGTCAATCGATCACATTCACTGTGATAAAGTTGCGTAGAGATCAAAGAGGTAAATCAAATTCATACTCATTGACCATAGAGCAGTCGCCACTGCTCTACACTAGTAGCAGAGCACCGTGTGGCAGCCTTTATTCCACCGGAATATAGCTGTTTGCACACTATACTTTGGCATGAAACATGTATTTGGTCTTCCGTATAGAAACTTCAATATTCTCGGAAAAATCCAGCTTTTGTCCGATCTTCACCATTTTTCTTTCTAACGGTTTCTCTATGCCTAAACTATATTTTGCACCTTAAATTAACTTTATTCGACTAACTTAATTTTTTATATTATTGGACCTATTTCTACCTATAGGAGAGTTAAAGACGCAATTTGGGCTACTCTAAGCGCGTCACTGTTACTCTCGCCTGTTTCCAGCATTGTTTCACAGGCTCTAATTTATCGGTCAATGTCCCGTGGCGCACAACCGCCACATATATAACTGAATTTCACTTTCTTTCAGGTTTTCCATGTTGGAAAGATCAATTTTTTGGTGCTGCATTTTAAACGCTCATAAATTTGACAAACTCGCGAATTTTTCTAACCGGCTTTAGGATCTCGCGTAGATATGGTCATTGTTGCTCTGTTTAAAATTTCAGACAAATCATAAGAGTTTTGACCGAGTTATTACACTGTTTGGGGGCTACTTTTTATCCGGACACAGTGTATAGTTCATTCGCATGTGATGAAGAAGTCCATGGATGCTATCATAAGCAGTTAACAAGTTCTTCATCTTGGGTGAAGTAAAGAAGTTCCACCTCTATTGTTCAATAAAATGTCATTTCAGCTTCTGGCTTAGAGAGTTCTTTCTTTTAGTCTGAATGCTAAAAGGTTTGACGCCTGCTTTGAGAGACTGAGATCCCGTATCAGATAATTGAGTTCCTTTTGCGATCACTGCCTCGGTGTAGCAGTGCTTCATATTCGCTCCCACTTCTATTTGCTGTGCTAATTTGTAAGTCCTGATTTTTTCAATATCTAACAATGGAAGGTTAGGTTGTGTAGTAAACATTGGTATGGAGACTTATTCGCTGTGTTAAACAAGTCGCCTGGCTGATTCCAATTCAGGATATTCTTACTTGCTTTTGTAGTATCGAATAGCAATTCTCATGGTGATTTTTAATTCTTTCTCCGCACCGTATGCATACCAAAATTTAAACTCTTCAGTTCTCTATTTGCCCACTGCCGTAAGCATTCAGCACATGTTTTGCAACTCTTACGAGGAGCCCAAAGCCTTGTCTTAGCTTCCATGTGCCACTCCAAAATAAACAAAATATTTAACAGATAATCCCGGTGACACGAAACGAAGTATCTCCCTGAAAGCTATCCGGGGGGATGAATTAATCTATCCCCCGGATGGAATTAACCGATCTATGTTATCCAGGAGGATAAACCATTCTATCCCCTTTTTTCAAAAATGCGCAATAATAAAAGAATTCACGCTGTAATAAAAATGTAAGGTGACTCTAATTGTTTTAAGTGTCCTAAGCAAGTCGCCTATAGATTAAGACTCAACTTACAATTTCTAACTCACTCTGCAATGATAATCCGATATCAATATAAAAAACCCGAAAAACTGTTATAATTTGAAATCCATTATGGAGGTGACCCCGTGTTCGGTATTTGGCGGATTTTATATGTTATTTAACAACAAATGCAGATCGAAAAAAAACGTTAAAAAAGCTTCTGATCCAATTTTGCCAAGCTTGACAGTGTTTTTGATCTAGATTGCCTGGACAAAGAGTCTGTTATGAATTTTTCTATATTTCTCAAGACAGTATTCTCCAAAAAATGAATTTAAGAATGCATTCGAATTGTCTATATTTCTTAGTGAAGCATTCGTATTTGCATGAAAAAATAAGTATAAATATTTCGCCTGCTTATTTCTCACTTGTTTTTTTATTTAAAATATTTACTATCTTAATCTTAGCTTAATCAGTTTCCGATGGTGAATTATGTAAAAAAAAATTAGCAACCCATAAGACAAATATCATGAGATAAGTATGGAAAAAAGAATTATGAAAAATTCCGTGTTCTATGAAGCATGATCACAAATGATGCAAACTTTGCAAAGATATCAAAAGATTATATGCCTTTGATTGATGGTGTAGGATATTAACTGATGGAGTAACTCCCCTCGACAAAAAAACAGAAACAAACCCTCAAAGTAGGATAAACCACCTCGAGTAGAACGTGAATTGCGTATAAGTGTAATCTTTCCTACGGATTTGTTGAAAACACATATGCTGGTCGTCCACAAGTAGGGTTGATGAAAAGAATTATCCACATAGAAGTCGAAATGATACAAAACAATTCTTACTTTCTTGCTGAAATTGTTGTAGTAGTAGTACTAGTAATTAGTAATATCTAAAGCGCCGTTCACAACCGAAACCATTTAGTAGCGCTCCCAGTGCGACAAACCCCTAGAGAAAAATGTCTTAAGAAGAGAGAGATGTGAACCTGAAGGTACAGACATTCATTCATTCATTTCAAGAATTTATATAGCGCCTCTTCAAGAAATCCACTCAGAAGCGCTCCCAGTCCAACCACGGTGAAACAAAAACGTTTTAAGGAGCTTGTAGAAGACTGACGAGTCAACCCTTGGTAACAAGCGCGCCTCCAACGGGAGACAGATGGACCTACAACTGAGAAAGCACGACGCTGACAGGTTGAGGTTTCAACACGTGGGACCAAAAGCTTCCCGCTAGAGTCAGAGCGAAGGGCACTGCGAGCCAGGAAAATAGATACTGGACAGCAGAGCCATGCTGAGTGGATGGAAGAGCAATGCTGAAAAAGAGGTGAGTTTGAGCAATAGTGGTCCTAGCTCTTGGAACAAACAAGTCAGTCCTTAACAGAAATCGGAGAAGTCGATGAAAAGGGGAACGGACATTAGCCCCCTGGACATTATCCCCCGGACATTAGCCCCCCCCAGACATTAGCCCCTCGGACATCACCCCCCCCGGGGTAGGACATTATCCCACCCAGTATATGATAGCATTACCTAAAAGGATGCACAAAATGTAATTAATGGTCCTATGTTATATGAATATCTATACATTACACATTAGTTTAACATCCTGTAGGAATATGCTAAGTTAATTGAAGGTTTAATATGTATATTATAAGACATTTTAAAGATCTGAAACGAAAGCTAAGAAGTCTACGAAGCTCATACGTGAATGTAAACCTTCGTTGTAGCCATAACTGACACTAACAAGTAGGCCTACTTACTGTATACGATTCCCATCCGTTCATTTCTCTAAAGTAATGAATCTAATTTTGAATTGAAATGACACAAATAAGTCTAGGAAGCTGAGACATATAGCCTAACTGACGTTAACAAATCTTTGCTGTGAGACACTAAACAAATAGACTATAATATTATAGGCCCTAGGCCCTACATACGATTCCCATTAGTTCATTTCAAATCTAAGTCTAGGCCTAGGCCTATTGATACAATTAGGACCCAAATGACACTGAGTACTTTCGTTTGGAACGAAGAGATCATGCCGATTTAAGGAACGTAGCGGGCGAAGAGAAGTGGCCGAGGTCGGCAGGTGGATGAGGTCACGGAGGTAGATGGGAGCTCGGCCAGTACATTGACCGGGAGATTAATGTCAGTACTTTGAGTCGAATCCTAGCAATAAGGGAAGCCAATGGAGATGGTCAAACATAAAAGCAGAGATGTGAGAAAAGCGAGGAAGCCGGGCTATTAGTCTGGCCGCAGAGTTTAGGACAGACTGAAGAGGGGAGAGACGAACTTTAGGAAGGCCAACCAATAGCGAATTACAATAGTCAACTCGGGAACAGACGATGGCATGAACAATTGAAGTAAATACAGAGGAAGAGACAGAGCGACGGATGGCCCTAAGCCGCCTGAGATGAAAGTAGGAAGAGCGAGTGAGACTGACAATGTGTGGAGCATGTAATATGTAAGCATGCTGTCCAGGACTACTCCAAGGTCTCGAACACTTTATTGGAAAGTAAAGTGGGGAAATCTCTCTTTAAGAAGGGCCAAATCAAGCTTACGAAGCTGCTGGCGAGTGCCGAACCAAATGAGCTGCTTTTTATTTGGATTCAGAGCGAGCCGGTTGGAAGACATCCAAAGCTGCAAGTCTCGAGAAAGAGCATCTACGCGGGCAGCAAGAAGAAACTGAGAGGATGGACAAGTGCCTGCGCATCATCAGCATAGAGGTGACCAGTTGCCAAGTGTTTTGAGAATATGGATGGAATGTCAGCACTATACAAGAGATAAAGTAAAGGACCCAGAACAGAGCCCAGGGGGACACCATATTTTACAAAGACCCAAAAAGTTCTGCAGTTTCCACAAATCACCATTTGAGTACGATCAGTAGGGTAAGACTTGAGCCAGGCCAGTGGGGAGCCAGTATTACCACAGGAGGTCTCAATGCGCTGAAGTAAGATTTCGTGGTCAAGCCATGTCAAACGCAGCTGAGACATCAAAGAAGGCTACAAGGCTAAGTTGAGACCTATCTATTGCTGAGTAGATGTCAGACAGAAGAGAGGTAAGGACAGTTTCGGTAGAATGATTAGCCCTAAAGCCAGATTGAGTAGGTGGCAGAAGTCCTGATTGTTCCAGGTAAGGACGAATCTGTAGCAAATCCAGCCGCTCAAGAGTCTTGGAAAGGAAAGAACGGTTGGATATGGGACGGTAATTCTGGCAGAGGTTGAGATCCAAATTAGGTTTCTTGAGGGTAGGAAAAACAAGTGCTCGCTTTTGTGAGAGTGGAAGACAGCCTTCAGAGAGAGATCTATTAAATAAATACAGTAAAAACGGAGCAATGTCATCAACAATATCAGCAATAATGAATGGGGGTAAGGGATCCAGTTCGCACGACTTTAAGTTTGCAGAAACGAGAAGACGTCGCAGGTCAGCTTCTAAGATCGTTTGAAATCAATTAAGAACAGAATTAGTCGACGTGATGAAAGGTGGAGGCGAGTCTGCAGTCTGTTCGAAGGTCCTCCATCTTCCTTGAAATCATAGCGAGGAAGTCACTGACTGAGAAGGAGGGGTCTTCTGGTATTCGAGAAGAGCGTCCCATGAAGCCAGAGATGGTTGACCATAAGCGTTTTGGGTTTTTCTCATTTCGTAAGACCAAGTTCTCCCAATATCCAGCTTCCTTCCGACGGTGAAGTGCGCCAAGTTGAACAATGAATGGGAGATAGACGAAGACCAATAAGATAGGAAGTAATCAATTCTGGAACAGACAAATGCATGGACTGTGGATGTCATGTTTGAAACGGGGGGAACGGACATTAGCCCCCTGGACATTATCCCCCCGGACATGATCCCCGCCGGACATTACCCCCCGGACATATTCCCCCCGATTTTTCGTAGGACATTATCCCCCCGGACAAAGTCCCCCCACATGTGCAAATCATAGAATAATGCCGTAACCGATAAGACTTCTCAACAATATCAGCAATAATGAATGGGGGTAAAGACTTTAAGTTTGCAGACGAAAGTTCTTGATGTCATTTAACTGCCTCTGAGCTTCTTAGCCTCATTAGCGTCGTTTCCATTAAAAATTATATTCAGTAAGCTTATGCAGTAGATAAATGAATGAATCGGAGTCGTATACAGTAAGTAGCCCTACGAAGGTTTGTTAACGTCCTATACGTAGGTTCAATTTGTGTCAGTAGACTTAATTTGAAATGAACGAATTGAAATCGTTTGTAGACTTGTAGTGCCTGTTTTTTTAGTGTCTACAACAAAGGTTGGTTAACGTCAGTTAAGCTATTTAACGTATATGGCTTCGTAGCTTTATTGGCGTCTTTTCCATTGTTCGAGTCTTTCTACATTTAAGACCTTTACATGCTTTATCATATACATATCAAACCTAGAATCAACTTACCATATTCTTACAAAGATAAACTAATGTGTGATGTAGAGATAATAACTTAACATAGGCCTACTTATACTTTTGGTGGATCATTTTTAGGTAATGGTATCATAGACTGGGGAAATAATGTCCTACCCCGGAGGGGAATATGTCCGGGGGGTCTAATGTCCGGGGGGATAATGTCCAGGGGGGCTAATGTACTACACCCTTGAAAGGGAGACAGATCTGAAATTGGAGTTGAATTTATGAAAACTAATTGCTATTTAAATAGAAACAACAGTTGCTATAAATAGAAGCTGGGCGAAACGAATCACTTTTTGAATAAATTATTCTTATTTAAATTATCATGAAAATAATATAAAAAAATTATTTTCCCATTTGAAACAATTCACAAGACCGCAGATCACAGAATACGCAATTCTTGACTTACTACCAGCCTTCAATAATCGGCGCTAATAGTTAAATATAATAATTTATTATTACTAAACTATAACGTCAAACAAGTTAAATATTTAGCATTCTGGTGATAAATCCTCTCCAATCAAGGAATCACATCGTAGTTTCTCTCTAGTCTAGATTACGTGAGCGGGGCTTAAGTTGCACGTTTAGGTGGAAGAAGATCATGGAGGACATGCCCTGGGTCACAGAAGGATACATCTGCCTTAGAACACAATGTGTCAAAGTAGAAGTGTTAATTGACAAAAAAAAACTGTGGTATCAACTTTCTTATAATAGCGGACTGACCCACATTTGCAAAACCACATTGCTGGTGAAGAATAAAGCATTCGCGCGACTGCGTGCGACACAAGGATAGGAAGTGCATCCAATTTTTTTTGTTTTTTTGCTCTCTTTGGTTATCAATGTGTGCTGAAAATCTATCCATCTTCTACATGAAAGCGTGACACCAAGAACCTTAACTACTCGTTCATTCCCTGATATAAGCAGGGAGGGCAGTCTGAAGTTTTGGAACGGGGATGCCTAAAGATGGTAGCACATGGCTCGCTATGATTAAGACTCAAGTTACAATTTCTAGCCCACTCTGCAATGTGATCAAGTTCAAATAGACGCTTGATTGTCGAAGCATCAATCAACCGCAGAAATAGGCTACTTGCACAGGGCAGATAGGGTTTTGTCCCGAGGGGTGTTGTCAGTGGGTAGGTAATGTCTGTTCCCGAGGTATGCGTAGGGTTGACAAAAGAAAAATAGTATGCGACGACAAAAAAGATACAAATGGAGAGTCAGAAAACACAAAATCCATCATTTGACCTTATCCAAGAGGGCAACAGTTGAAAGTTGTGTCAACGTAACAATCGGCAACATCTGAAACGAAAGGCAGAGAATCAGCTTGCATACGTACTGGTTGATCAAGGTCTTCATCTTTAATACCAATGTTGCAATCGATCACGTTTAATCCGACAAGTAATCCAGATATAATAGCACCTTCTTCTTCCACCATTATCGCTCCAGCTTCATAGAAGTCACTGCTAGGACAAATTACCAATGCAAATGAATGAGAAATTTGCAGTCAAAGAATGCACAATTAACTAACAATATTGATGATAATAATAATAATAATATTGATGATAATGATGATGATGATGATGATGATGATGATGATGATGATGATGATGATGATGATGATGATGATGATGATGATGATGATGATGATGATGATGATGATGATGATGATGATGATAATAATAATAATAATAATAATAATTTTGAGTTTGTAGCCGTTGAGGATCTGTCTTTACTTGGGGCACCGCTACTGTCAGGCAGTGCAGTCGATACACCCATCCAAAAGAAGATAAAAGATCTGGAGAAAGTTATTACAAGAATGGAAACATTACATCCACACGATTCATTCACTCTGTTGAGGAGCAGTTTAAGCATCCCAAAGCTATTATATACGCTAAGAACATCAGCCTGCTTTCTGAGCGAAGGATTGCTACACAACTTTGACGACGCGTTGAGAACTGGTCTATGCAGCCTTCTCAATATTCACATGAGCGACGATCAGTGGATCCAGGCATCTCTACCTGTGAGGAATGGTGGTCTGGGCATTCGTAGTGCCGTTATGCTGGCAACTTCCGCCTTTTTGGCATCAGCCACTGGCACGCGAAGCCTTCAAGACAAAATTCTACACGATGTCGCTGTGTCGTTTATGGACCCATTAGTTGAGGAGGCTTTCAATTCGTGGTCATTGAGATCGAACGCACTTCCTCCAGCAAAGCAGAAGGCCCGTGCACAAAGAGAATGGGACAGTGCTATTATCACGCATGCACTTGAAGACCTATCTGAAAGAACTACTGATTCATCCGCCAAGGCCCGCTTGTTAACCGTGCAATCGCCACACTCAGGAGACTGGCTTCATGCACTTCCGATAACAGCAGCCGGATTACGAATGTCGGGAGACGCGCTACGAATAGCAGCCGGTATTCGACTTGGCACTGCGTTGTGCGAAACGCACACATGCAAGTGTGGTGTCGTTGTCGAACAGAATGGTTTGAATGGATTATCTTGCAACAAAGGAGCTGGAAGACAGCAGCGTCACGGGATGATCAATGACGTTCTTTGGCGCGCATTCGTAAGAGCCAAAATACCAGCCATAAAGGAGCCGAATGGTCTTTCCCGATCTGATGGCAAAAGGCCAGATGGAGTAACCATTATTCCCTGGCACAAGAGGTCTTTTCTTGGCGTGGGATGTCACGGTACCAGATACATTCGCAACATCGTACAGGCATTTAACCTCAGAAAATGCAGGTGCCGCGGCGGAAAGCGCAGCCCGTAACAAGGAAAGCAAATATGCAGACATTGCAAGATCGCATCATTTCGTCCCTATTGCAGTCGAAACTGGAGGAAGTTGGGATGGAGATTCTCTTCAATTTGTACAAGAACTAGGACGAAAGATCTCAGCAGCCAAAGGTGACCAGCGTGAGACCAGCCATCTGCTCCAGCGCCTATCAGTCGCCCTGCAAATCGGAAACTCTGTGTCGATTTTAGGAACAACTGACTCAAACAGTCAAGACACCTGGAAGTCTTGGTCTGAATGACTACGTTGCCTAATGTTCAAAAGGAGCATAGACATTAGCCTGTAAATGACTTTGTCATTGTCTTTGGAAAAAATAAATGTGCGTTATAATAATAATAATAATAATAATAATAATAATAATAATAATAATAATAAAAAAAAATAAAAGAAAAAAAAAAAAAAAAAAAAAAAAATAATAATAATAATAATAATAATAATAATAATAATAATAATAATAATAATAATAATAATAATAATAATAATAATAATAATAATAATAATAATAATAATGGCACCCTCTCCATCCAGTCTCTCATCTTGGGAGCGGCCTGGAACATTGATGATGAATCATCCGATTCCACGCGGTCCGAATGGATGCGGATTACCGGGACTGGAGATCCAACCGAGTTTCCAGGTCACAAGCAGTCATTGCTGGACAAGCCGCTGTTGCTTAAGACGGTCCTATCCATCGAGTCAAGACTACAAGACCCATACAATCGGGCACGACTAAAGGCCTCAATGGCTCCACACGCCTCTGATTGGCTACACGCCCTTCCACTGACCGCTTTCGACCTCAGATTGAGCGACGAGGCTGTGAGAGTTGCTGTAGGCCTCCGTCTGGGTGCGGCCATATGTGAGCCGCACACGTGTGTATGTGGCGCCGCAGTTTCAGCAAGGGGCTCCCATGGTCTCTCTTGCTCGCTTGGATTCGGTCGTCAGGCAAGACATGGCACCATCAACGACCTTGTCTACCGAGGTTTAAATAGAGCTGGTACTCCGGCAATCAAGGAGCCGTCGGGCCTCACGAGGTTGGACGGGAAAAGACCGGACGGCCAGACTCTCATCCCTTGGAGCAACGGGAGGGCGTTGATTTGGGACGCGACCGTGGTGGACACGGTGGCCACCTCGTACGTCCACGAGAACGCGGCCGAAGCTGGGAGAGCAGCAGAGAAAGCCGCCACAAGGAAAACTTCAAAGTACTTAGACCTTCAGAAAACATACGTCTTCGTCCCCTTAGCCGTGGAAACAATGGGGCCAATCAACAACGAGGGTCTCGCCTTTGTGTCCGAGATTGGACGCCGGCTGTCGAAATTATCTGGAGATATACGAGAAACGGGTTTTCTTTTCCAAAGCATTTCAATCACTATCCAGCGCTACAACGCCGTTGCCTTCCAGGGCACCTTGTCTGGGTTTCCCGGGGCCATTGACCGGCCACCCTAAACAAACTAAAATTTATATGTAAAAACTGAATCTTAACTGTATAATAATAATAATAATAATAATAATAATAATAATAATAATAATAATAATAATAATAATAATAATAATAATAATAATAATAATAATAATAATGATAATAATAATAATAATAATAATAATAATAGGGCCACTGGAGTTTTGCCTAACGATACATCCACTTCTTACGAGTCTGGTAACCCCACTGCATATTGGCTATATGGACGATCTCACTCTTGCTGGACCGATTGACAAAGTTGAGAATGACATCCGATTGATAGAGAAGCAAGCATCCATGTATGGTTTACAACTGAATCGAGCTAAATGTGAAGCATCAGCCAGAGGTTACGACGAAATAAAGAAGAATCAGGTCTTCTCCAATTTTGAGTTTGTAGCCGTTGAGGATCTGTCTTTACTTGGGGCACCGCTACTGCCAGGCAGTGCAGTCGATACATCCATCCAAAAGAAGATAAAAGATCTGGAGAAAGTTATTACAAGACTGGAAACATTACATCCACACGATTCATTCACTCTGTTGAGGAGCAGTTTAAGCATCCCAAAGCTATTATATACGCTAAGAACATCAGCCTGCTTTCTGAGCGAAGGATTGCTACACAACTTTGACGACGCGTTGAGAACTGGTCTATGCAGCCTTCTCAATATTCACATGAGCGACGATCAGTGGATCCAGGCATCTCTACCTGTGAGGAATGGTGGTCTGGGCATTCGTAGTGCCGTTATGCTGGCAACTTCCGCCTTTTTGGCATCAGCCGCTGGCACGCGAAGCCTTCAAGACAAAATTCTACACGATGTCGCTGTGTCGTTTATGGACCCATTAGTTGAGGAGGCTTTCAATTCGTGGTCATTGAGATCGAACGCACTTCCTCCAACAGAGCAGAAGGCCCGTGCACAAAGAGAATGGGACAGTGCAATTATCACACATGCACTTGAAGACCTATCTGAAAGAACAACTGATTCTTCCGCCAAGGCCCGCTTGTTAGCTGTGCAATCGCCACACTCAGGAGACTGGCTTCATGCACTTCCGATAACAGCAGCCGGATTACGAATGTCGGGAGACGCGCTACGAATAGCAGCCGGTATTCGACTTGGCACTGCGTTGTGCGAAACGCACACATGCAAGTGTGGTGTCGTTGTCGAACAGAATGGTTTGCATGGATTATCTTGCAACAAAGGAGCTGGAAGGCAGCAGCGTCATGGGATGATCAATGACGTTCTTTGGCGCGCATTCGTAAGAGCCAAAATACCAGCCATGAAGGAGCCGAATGGTCTTTCCCGATCTGATGGCAAAAGGCCAGATGGAGTAACCATTATTCCCTGGCACAGAGGTCTTTGCTTGGCGTGGGATGTCACGGTACCAGATACATTCGCAACATCGTACAGGCATTTAACATCAGAAATTGCAGGTGCCGCGGCGGAAAGGGCAGCCCGTAACAAGGAAAGCAAATATGCAGACATTGCAAGATCGCATCATTTCGTCCCTATTGCAGTCGAAACTGGAGGAAGTTGGGATGGAGATTCTCTTCAATTTGTACAAGAACTAGGACGAAAGATCTCAGCAGCCAAAGGTGACCAGCGTGAGACCAGCCATCTGCTCCAGCGCCTATCAGTCGCCCTGCAAATAGGAAACTCTGTGTCGATTTTAGGAACAACTGACTCAAACAGTCAAGACACCTGGAAGTCTTGGTCTGAATGACTACGTTACCTAATGTTCAAAAGGAGCATAGACATTAGCCTGTAAATGACTTTGTCATTGTCTTTGGAAAAAAATAAATGTGTGTTATAATAATAATAATAATAATAATAATAATAATAATAATACCAATAATAATCCGTATAATATAATAATTGTAACTTGAGTCTTATTCAAAGCAAAGCCAGCGGAGTGTGTAGCCAATGCCTAACGGTCGGACAGTTGCACCTGCGTGACGGAACAGTTCACCTGCATGAACCTCGGAATAGCCCTTGCCCTGGGTCGAAGCAGCCACCGCTCACGCAACCGAGACAAGACGATAGGCCATGTGGAGGGGTAGCGGCTGGGCCTGTGCCGACCGATGGCGCTCAATAGGGGGCCAGGAACGGTCATCCCTCTGCATCCACCGGATCGAAGGACACAGCGCTGTGGCGACGGAGTAAACCGACATCCGATACATGGCGTAAACATGTCCCGAAGGGTGCGCGTTTCGCCTGTTCACAGTCTCTCTAGGAAATCTTGAATTCCATAAACAGCAAACCGGGTGATGTCGAGAATTGGCACCAGCTGCTGCGCTTTGCCTCCATCGTCATGGCCCAGCAACCGCGAGCAGGCCGCAGACGCAACATGGCCAATGTGATTAAGGAACGCAACGAGAATCACGATTTTATGAAGGACCAACAAACGGAGGCGGGTGTTGAGTTTGGAGCACGTAAAAGGGTACTGGCCTAGTTAGCTACACTGGTAAGCGAGAGCGGCATTCGTCTGTTGGTTGCAACGGACCGCGGTTCAAGCCCCGTGCTGGGAGTTGACATTCAGAGATTTAGATATCTCAGGCTAGCACGTGTGGGACGCAGGGGCGCAAGCTCCTACGGAGCGACCTTGGTCAAGTTGCTTACCCATCACTGTCTATGGGGAAGGCAACGGGAAACCACCTCACTCATCTCATCCCCAGGGGCGTAAAGCCAATGAACCTGCCTTCGGGCAGAGCACCATCATCATCATCATCCTCCTCCTCATCATCATCATCATCATCATCATCATCATCATCATCATCATCATCATCATCATAATCATCATCATCATCATCATCATCATCATCATCATCATCATCATCATCATCATCATCATCATCATCATCATCATCATCGTCATCATCATCATCATCATCATCATCATCATCATCATCATCATCATCATCATCATCATCATCATCATCATCATCATCATCAAAAGGGTAAACGTTAGAGAGCTATTTCTGGCGGCTGTGAATGCTAAGGTGGAGGAGGGAAACATCCGGGCCGCATCACGCATCCTCTGCAGCCAAGAAAGCCCAGTCGAAGCAACGATCGAGTCACTCGCAGCCATACAAGAGAAACATCCACCAAATAACTGGATGGACGAAATGGCATACCTACCTGAAGCATCACGATCTGATTCGCTTCAGATCTCAGTGAGAGACGTTGAGGGCGCTATAAGATCATTCCCGGCGGGGTCATCTGGGGAGCCGGATGGACTACGTCCCCAACACCTACTCGACTTAATAAACAACAGAGAGTCGGCGGGCACATTGCTCCAGGCCATGACGGACTTCATCAACGTTATGCTCCGGGGTGAATGCCCACGTGAGATGTTGAAGGTGATGTTTGGGGGCACTATGCCCCTATCCTAGAATTCGGGTGGAATGAGGCCAATTGTCATCATTGGCGGAGGTTGGCGGCTAAATGCGCCAACCAGTATGCTGTGGGCGGACTGGAACAGTTATTTTCTCCGCACTAGCTTGGCATCGGGACTCCCGGAGGAGGAGAGGCGGCTGTCCACGCATCCAGAAATTTCATCACCAGAATGCAAGACGACCAGATCTTCATTAAATTGGATTTTGCAAATGCCTTCAATTCAATGCGGAGGGATGTTATGCTGAGGTCAGTTCATCAAACCACACAAGGTTTATTCGGCTGAATCCATGCTGCAGTTCGGCCGATTCGTGGTGAGATCTCAGATGGGTCCTCAGCAGAGAGATCCGCTGGGACCTCTGCTGTTTGTCTGCCGCTGCAGACGACTTTCCGATCCCTGCAACCCCAGTTCAAATTGGGTTAATTGGATGACCTCTCCTTGGGTGGAAACGCAAACGAGGTTCGCCAGGACTTGGCAGTGATCTGAAGGCCACACTCGAAATTTCATTGAAGCGACATAAATACGAAATCTTTTCTGAGAAGGAGGTGAAGGAGGCGGAATTCGAGAACTTCAGACGAATGGATCGGGATAAATTGACTCTGCTCGGCGCCCCGCTCTTCAGAGGGATGGCGCTGGAGGAGCCTCTTAAAGAACACAGCAGCACCTTGGATCGAGTATTGAAGGATCTTACGGACATCCAGGCACAAGCAGCATTGCTGCTGCTAAGATCATGATTCGGTGCAGCAAAAATTAACTACATGCTGCGAATCTCTCCGTGCTGAAATCACCCGTTAATCGATTAAATGGACCATCAACTGAAGACAGGACTGGCGAAGGAACCACCCGGGATCTCCAGAACAGACGGAAAGAGACCCGACGGACTGACTTTGATTCCATGGCATCAAGGACGTAGTCTCGTATGGGACGCCACCGTAATCGAAACTGTGGCGCCATCTTACCTGCAAGCGACATCGGCCGTGGTGGGCGCAGCAGCGGAACTGGCTGCTGCAAGAAAAGTCACTAAGTACAGCCAGCTTCTAGCAAACCATCTCTTTGTTCCGGTGGCTCTGGAGACCCATGGTCCCATTAATACCAGTGGCGTGGAATCAGAGAGCTAGGGAAACGATTATCTCTAATCACCGGAGACCCTAAGGAGACCTGCTACCTCTTCTAGCGCCTCTCTACTACCATTCAGCGCTTTAATGCGGTTGCCTTCAGTTAATGCGGTTGTCTTCAGTGAAACTTTTACCCCGCAAACTCTTGACGAAGATGAGGCCGTTCCAGAGTATCACCATTCCCATCTCCGGATATTTGTTTGAGCACCTGAGGGATCATAAATACCTCGGGTAAAAAAATTTTTCAAATAATAATAATAATAATTTCCTTAGGGATCCTAAATACCACAAGGCCAAAAAAATTAGTAAAATAACAATAAAATAGTAATGATAATAAACAATAATAACAACGCCCGAGATCGGTCTCCAGCTGTCGAGGATCTCTGGATATTTGCGCGAAACTGGATATCTGTTTCAGAGCATCTCAGTTACGTTCCAACGTTTCAACGCTGTTGCCTATTAGGGCACCTTATCCGGATTGCCCGGGGCTATGGTCCGGCTGCCTTAAGAAAACTGAAACTAATATGTGAAAAACTACATCGAAACTAAAACTTACATATCGATAGTAGTAGTAGTAGTAGTAGTAGTAGTAGTAGAAGTAGTAGTAGTAGTAGTAGTAGTAGTAGTAGTAGTAGTAGTAGTAGTAGTAGTAGTAGTAGTAGTAGTAGCAGCAGCAGCAGCAGCAGTAGTAGTAGTAGTAGTAGTAGTAGTAATAATAATAATAATAATAATAATAATAATAATAATAATAATAATAATAATAATAATAATAATAATAATATTTTGCTATGAACGACATCGTATGGAGATCACTCAAAAGAGCGGACATCCCAAGCTCAAAAGAACCCCCAGGGCTCCTTCGCACCGACGGTAAGAGGCCAGATGGGGCGACGCTCATTCCGTGGGCTGGAGGAAAATACATGACCTGGGACGCAACCAGCATACATACTTGCGCCGTATCATACATAAATAAGTCAGCGACAACACCTGGGAGTGCCGCTGAACTGGCCGCCTCGCGCAAAATAGCAAAGTATGCAGAGCTCCCCGCAACACACAACTTCGTGCCAATAGCTTTAGAGACATTAGGTCCAATAAATTTGTCCGGTCGTGAGTTCCTTTTGGAATTAGGTCGTCGGCTGACTGAAGCCACGGGCGACCCTCAGGAGACCAAATATCTGTTTCAGCGCCTGTCCATCTGTACGCAGCGCTACAACGCAATAGCGTTTAGAGGGACCTTTATGCATGACACCGGGGACGAGGTCCTAGATTCATAGTTGCATTTAGTACTCTTCGGAGTAGATGTTAGAATAGGAAATTGTCTGTTTTACAATAAAGGAAGTTGTTTAATAATAATAATAATAATAATAATAATAATAATAATAATAATAATAATAATAATAATAATAATAATAATAATAATAATAATAATAATAATAATTGACGTCATCAGCGGTCGTGTTAGGTTGAAAGTTTGTTCGTCTGTTATTTTACGTAAATTCCGCGGAATATGTAGTCGTTAGAGTTGGATTTTTACATCTTCTTTCTGCGAAATGTCTCGTGAATCGGATGGTCTTATTAGTTGCATCTGATCCGCTGGAACCTTGACGCTATTTGGTTAGAGAAAAATCTCTTTTCAAACTTAACCTAACTGACAGTCGCGCCTTTTAAATTTTCGCTGATGAGCGTCCGCTACTTTTAAAGGCCAATGACGTCACAATAACTTTGTTGTTAATGGCAACGCATCGCGGTCACGCCGACTAGCGATAATGCAGCGAAGAGATATGTCAAGGTGGTCTAACCAATCACAGGCCAGCCAATCAGATTTCGAGGCTGAACCCTACACTAAACGGCACACTGTGAACAACGTCAAGGCCAGTGGCGTGTGCAGCAGATGTTTGGCAGTGAGACAGCTACACTTGCGAGACGGTTCTGTGCACGTTCATGGACCACGGAGCAACCCTTGCCCTGGCTCTAGGTTGCCACCGTTAACTACGACACCAACGCAGGGACATTCGCAAGACGGCGGCGCAGCCGAGGGACAGAGGGCGATGTCTCTGGCGGCTTTACGCTCCGATTCAGTCGACGGAACTACAACAGGGTCAGTTACGACTGACAAAGAGATCGTTGATAGAGGCATAAGTGTCTCGGCGAACATGATCCGGCATCCTAGACAGAGAAACAGCAGAGTCATGAAACATATTCCTAGAGGTGCCAGATTCGCTTGCTCTCGTGTGCTAATCGATATCATGCGCTCAATTATTGATGACCCGTCGGGAATCGAGCAATGGAGCAGGCTCCTGTGCTTTGCGTCGAACATCTTGGCGCAACCGAAACGGTCCGGCCGTAGACGCAACATGGCTAATGTGGTCAAGAAACGAATTGATAACCGTGAGTTCCAGATGACGGATGTTGGAGAAGAACAGGACGCAGCATATAGCGGAAAATACACCAGTGAGAGGGATTTGTTCTTGGCAGCAGTCAACGCCAAACTGGAAGATGGAAATATCAAAGCAGCCACACGCATCCTCTGCAGCCAGGACCATCCAGTCAAGGCGACATCAGAAACCGTTGAAGCAATGCAAGAAAGACACCCGTCGGACAAGTGGGCTTTCAAACTGGCAGAATTGCCGGATGCGGCGGGGACCACGCCATACCAGGCCTCGGAAAAGGATGTGGCGGATGCTGTGCGATCTTTTCCGGCAGGGTCCGCTGGGGGGCCGGACGGGATGCGACCCAACACCTTCTCGACTTGCTGAACAATAAAGAATCTTCAGAATTGTTCTTACAGACACTTACAAGCTTCATCAATGTGCTGCTGAGAGGAGATTGTCCAAAAGAAATGCGAGAGATTCTTTTCGGTGGCACCCTAATCGCAGTGTTTAATCTAGACGTCTCTCGGGGGGGAAAATTCCCCCCCCCCCAGGATTGACATTTCCCCTCCCAGAAAAAATTCACGAAATAATATTTTTTTAGTTACTCTTTTCGTCATTGTTTTACATGAAGTGTTATAATATACCGTGATATTATTTACTGTTATATGATTAGAATGACATTATTTACTACCATAATATATGATACTATCATGTTGCAATGAGTATAACTTACTG
Organism: Lumbricus terrestris; assembly: GCA_949752735.1. Lineage (NCBI taxonomy): Eukaryota > Metazoa > Annelida > Clitellata > Crassiclitellata > Lumbricidae > Lumbricus > Lumbricus terrestris. Next base: position 5,848,082 of record OX457051.1, on the reverse strand, counting down.
TATATATTTGTATAAACACTATTTTTTCTACATGAAAACAGAGATGACATCCCCTCCAGAAAAATGCATCAAAATGATAATAGTTTTTAGTTGCTGTTTATATCATTGCATTACATGAACTATTATATTAATATACCATAATATTATATTCTATTATATGGTTATAGTAATTTTACTATTATAATATTATGACACAATCCAGCTAAAATGAGTATAACCTACTGTTAATTTTTGTACAAAAACTATTTTTGTACAACTGAATGGCTTCCCTCCGTTGCTATTGATCCATGATGTGCCATGAGGTCCCGTATGCACTTTGGTGTTGGGGGAGTTTCTCACTTCCAATCAGTCAGTGGGTCCCTGGACATGAAAAATCACCGAGGTGCTTGTCCGCTATGGCGCCACGAATGACGTAATTGACAAATCCAATATGGCCGCCAGCGGCCATATTGGAAAATTTATCTTTGTCATTTCTTACAGCATATGCACGTGCAATACCTCTAATAGTACTGATTCAGGTATGTAGAATTCATTTCTGGTATTGATTTTGTCATCGGGGGTCATCTTGAGGTCATAAGGTCATGGTCAAGGTCATTTTTTCATCTTTTTCACTTCTTACAGCTTATGCACGTGTAATACCTCTAATGGTACTATTTCAGGTATGTAGAATTCATTTCTGATATTCTTTGTGTCATCAAAGGTCATCTTAAGGTTATAGAGGTCAAGGTCGAGGTCGCTGAGTTTCATCTTTTTCATTTATTACAGGATATACAGGTGTAATACCTCTAATGTTACTGAATCGGGTATGTAGAATTCATTTCTGATATTGTTTTTATCATCTGGGGTCATCTGAAGGTTATAAGGTCATGGTCAAGGTCATTTTGATGCATCAATGATGTCGATTATAACTTGAATGAATGCAGCAGTATAACAGCTGTTATAACTTTAATCGAACAAACGTAGCTAATTAGGACATGTTAGAAATCAATGCTGCTTTAATATGTCATTTTTCAGTGCATCAATGTCTTCAAAATACAATCATTAAGATTGTTTTGTATGTGTGCAAGCAAGTTTGCGTCGTACGTTTTTGCATGATGAGTTTTTCTCTTTTCCCATCACAAAATATGATTAGAAACTTGCAGCAGCGTTGCAACCACAGTGTCGATTGTCACACTTTGACTGCACTGTTGCATATTGTGAGCAGAATTCGTGACAAAGGATGCAGACATTGTGATGGAAGCAGTGCACCTAAGTGCTCCTTACATCTGCGATTTAGTACGCTTTGTGTGTTGCAAGTAGAGCCATGGCCACCCTGTCCACCAGGATGGTCCCTCTCTGTATGTGATCTCTGGTCCCCAGTGCTTGAAGGATGTAGAGCATCAGTTCCGACTGTGGGGTGATATAGTTGTCTAATCTCAGCTGTTTGAACGTCTCACAGGTCTGGTTGACCTTGCCCCTGCCCAAACACGTATACCAAGTAACGGATCGGCAGTGTAGATTATGCAAAGAGATCCACGAGGATATAGTTGACCCGTTGGCTACTATGAAGGAGCGGTCCTGCAGAAAGGAAGCAAGCCAATCAAGTCCATTTCCAGAGAGGCACAGGAAATCGTTAAACGCTAGCATGTATAAGGTGCTGGATAGCACCGTATAGATGCAAGAGAATGTCGTGATCAGCACTGTCAAATGCAGAGCTCACGTCAAATTAAACAGTGAGAGGAGAGTTACCTGGGATCTATCGATAACAGCGTATAGATGCATCATGCATGTCGGAGAAAAGGCGGATAAGTAACGTTTCTGTGGAAAGGTGCTTGCGGAAATGTGACTGGAAAATTGGGAGAATGCAGGGCTTTTTTTAATGTGCAGTTGTACACAAAATGTGCAGTTCTAAACGGATTTGTGCAGTTGTAGAAGCACTTCTGTACAGTTAAAACTAGCAAAAAAGGTCATTGTCCTCCGATTGGAAGTAATTTACCATGGAGGATGGGAAGGAAAAGAATGGTTTGTGCAGTTCTAAAAATTCCTTAAAAACAGCCCTGGGAGAAGGCTATTTTTCAAGATAATGCATATGCTGTGCAGCAATAATCTTCTCAATAACTGTGACCAAGGTTAAGGAGGATAGACTGTAGGTGGAAAGGTTGGGGTGGTGGACTACTAGCCGTGGCTTCACGGACTGTATCGTTAAATGCACTCAAGAGGTTCTTGGGCTCCTCGAGTGCTGGATAATCTTGGACTCCCAGTAGCTTTGCTCCTTTTTCTTGGACTTACAGTGCATTTATCGGACTTATCCACGGTGATTGCTCGGCAGTTTACTTGATTTGTCTGTAGCACCTCTCCAGGTGTCGGGCATGTCCACTAGATCCTCGCGTGTACCTTTGTATAATCTGCACTGCCGATCCGGGTCCCCTGCTGACAGCTAGCTATGACTGTCCATATCCAATCTTATGATGTTGACCTGCAGGCCTACGTCCAAGGTGGGATCCAGACACGCAGGTATTGCCTGCAACCCAGTTCATTACGGTATCTAACAAACTTTGGAAGGACAGACACGCTGTTAGAGCAAGATGCAGCATTAGTAGAGAAGTGCTTGGTATGTGTCTGGGCAGAATCAAGGTCAATTACAACCTGTGAGACGTTCGACCAGCTGAGATCAGACAACTATATCACATCCACGTTCGGAATTGATGTACTCCCTCTTAGAAGCAGTGGGATCAGAGGCCACATCCAGCAAGGGGCCCTCCTGGTGCACGGGGCCCTCCTGGTGCACCATGCCAACCACTTGCAACACACAATGAACATGAAGCAAAATTATAGAGCCATTAAATCGCGGGTGGAAGGAGCACCTCGATACACTGCTTATCACAATGTCTGCATCCTTTGTCACGAATTCTGCTCACAATATGCAACAGTGCAGACAAAGTGTGACTATCGACGCTGTGGTTGCAACGCTGCTGAAAATTTCTAATCATATTTTGTGATGGGAAAAGAGAAAAACTCATCATGCAAAAACGTACGACGCAAACTTGCTTGCACACATACAAAACAATCTTAATGATTATATTTTGAAGACATTGATGCACTGAAATATGACATATTAAAGCAGCATTGACTTCTAACTTGTCCTAATTAGCTACGTTTGTTCGATTAAAGTTATGACATCTGTTATACTGCTGCATTCATTCAAGTTATAATCTACATTATTGATGCATCAAAATGACCTTGACCATGACCTTATAACCTTCAGATGACCCCAGATGATAAAACAATATCAGAAATGAATTCTACATGCCCGATTCAGTAACATCAGAGGTATTACACCTGTATATTCTGTAATAAATGAAAAAGATGAAACTCAGCGACCTTGACCTTGACCTCTATAACCTTAAGATGACCTTTGATGACACAAATAATATCAGAAATGAATTCTACATACCTGAATTAGTACCATTAGAGGTATTACACGTGCATATGCTGTAAGAAGTGAAAAAGATGAAAAAATGACCTTGACCATGACCTTATGACCTCAAGATGACCCCCGATGACAAAATCAATACCAGAAATGAATTCTACATACCTGAATCAGTACTATTAGAGGTATTGCACGTGCATATGCTGTAAGAAATGACAAAGATAAATCTTCCAATATGGCCGCTGGCGGCCATATTGGATTTGTCAATTACGTCATTCGTGACGCCATGGCGGACAAGTACCTCGGTGATTTTTCATGTCCAGGGACCCACTGACTGATTGGAAGTGAGAAACTCCTCCAACACCAAAGTGCATACGGGACCTCATGGCACATCAAGGACTATATCCCTCAAATTTTAAACTGTCAAATTTCAAAATGTTTTGGTCCTATTATTTGAACACCTATTAAAACAACATCATTACTGTATTGTGGCTATGATATTTTGGTACCAGCAGTTTATTAGTTCTTGGTTGATTTGTGTACCATATGATTTCGGAAAGTGTATCTTGGTCAGCAATTCAGGACCATCTTGGGAAACAGGGATAAGCTGATTATAGTGCTTAAAAGTCAACTTAAATAATCACGTCTGCAGTTATTCATTAGAATAACCCAGCAACAACAGAACTGAGCTGCTGAACTTGATACATAAAGATATTTTATTGTAATTATAATTATATAACATATATATATTGAAATCCTAAAAGACTTTTTATCAGTACTGAAATAATGGAGTTATTTTGCTAAAATGACATCTTGAAAGGGTACCATTACAGTGTGGAAACTCTCACAAAAATATTTTAAAAAGTATTGTGTATATTTATTCAAGTCTTTGGCCACTCTTATAAGCACTGATAAAGTACAGCTTTTTAAAGACGACACCTTAAAATGCTGCCATTGCAATGTGGAAATTCAAAAAGTTTCTGATGGGGCACTGAAAAAGTACAGCTGTTTTGTTAAGATGACACCTTAAAATGCTGCCATTGCAATGTGGAAATTCAAAATTTTTCTGATGGGTCACTGAAAAGGTACAGTTATTTTGTTAAGACGACACCTTAAAATGCTGCCATTGCAATGTGGATATTCAAAAATGTTCTAATGGATCACTGAAAAAGTACAGGTATTTTGTTACGATGACACCTTAAAATGCTGCCATTCCAATGTGGAAATTCAAAAATTTTCTAATATATCACTGAAAAAGTACAGGTATTTTGTTAAGATGACCCCTTAAAATGCTGCCATTGCAATGTGGAAATTCAAAAATTTTCTGATGGGGCACTGAAAAAGTACAGCTATTTTTTTAAATGACACCTCTAAATGCTGCCATTGCAATGTGGAAATTCAAAAAGTGTCTGATGGGGAGGGGGCACATCCCCCTCCCCATTCCGTTCCCCCCGGTCTCAGCGCTACGCGCCTCACGAGCGTCCTTCGGACGCTCAATTGTCTCCCCCCCAGAAACCTGAAATCCTTCCCCAGACGAGGGGGACTAGATTAAACACTGCCCTAATCGCCCTTTCTAAAAAATCATTAGGCCTTAGACCAATAGCGATTGGGTACTCCTGGCTGGCAGCGAAGTGCGCTAACAGCTATGCCCTGGGAAGGCTAGATTCTTTCTTCGCCCCATTGCAAGTTTGAGTGGCGGTCCCAGGAGGCGGTGAAGCGGCAGTACATGCAGCAAGAAGCTTCGTCACAAACATGACAGAGGACGAGATCTTCGTGAAACTTGACTTCACAAACGCATTCAACACTTTGCGAAGAGACGTCATGCTCCAGACGGTTTACGACATTATACCTGAGATCTACGCCTTCACACACCAGTCGTACTCAGCAGATTCTCAGCTGCAGTTTGGCTCCTTCGTGGTTCGTTCGAAGATGGGACCGCAGCAGGGAGATCCCTTGGGGCCTCTGCTGTTCTGCCTGCCTCTGCAGTCAGTCTTGCGTGAAATGCGCTCAAGTTTCAGGCTTGGCTATCTGGACGACATCTCTCTGGGAGGTAAGATGGAGGACGTACGGCAGGATGTGGCATCGATTAAGGACTTGGAGACATCGCTAGGTATCTGCTTGAATAGTAACAAATGTGAACTCTATTCAATGACTGAACAAACGGAGCCAGCATTCGAAGGATTCGAGCGGTTGGACATGGGGTCGCTCCTCCTACTGGGTCCCCATTGTTCCGAGGTGGGGCTTTGGACGGGGCGCTGCTGAGGCACAGCGAGATATTGGAACGGGCAGTGACGGACCTTGCCTGCCTTCGAGCCCAGGCAGCGTTGATCCTGCTGCGGGCAAGTTTTGGAGCAGCAAAACTTACTTATTTGCTTAGAACTGCCCCATGCCATAGCCATCCACTGCTCGAGAAAATGCGTAAAGGGCTAGAGAAGATCATCAACATCAGCCTCAACAACATCCAATGGCTACAAGCCACACTCCCAATTAGAGATGGAGGACTCGGAGTTAGACGTATCTCGATGCTGGCATCTTCAGCTTACTTGGCATCAGCCGCATCGACCAAGTCACTCGTGAGTACGATTCTGTGCACGGAGGAGTGGGATGATGTCCACATCGACGATTTGCTCGAGGTCCGCAAGAAAACCCAACCGAGCAGTGAAGAGCCCCTTTGGAGCAGGCAGAGCGTGTGGGATAGACCACTGATTGAGGTAGACAGGACAGCGGTATGGGCCTCCTACAGCGATCCGGTCAACATGGCCCGGTTGTTTGCGGTGACTTCCCCTCATGCAGGGGACTGGCTATCAACCATTCCTGTGACCGCCTGTGGCTTTGATCTAAGCAATGAGGCAATCCGGGTGGCCGTTGGACTGCGTCTGGGTTTGGAGTTATGTGCACCGCACCAGTGTCAGTGCGGAGAGACCGCCGACTCAAGAGGACACCACGGGTTGGTCTGCAGACGCTCTTCTGGAAGAACTGCTCGACACTTTGCGGTCAACGACTTGGTGTGGAGGGCACTCTCGAAGGCTGACATCCCCAGTTCTAAAGAGCCTCCAGGCCTGATTAGAACGGACGGCAAAAGACCTGACGGCGCCACTCTCGTCCCATGGGCGAGAGGTAAATATGTTGCCTGGGACTACACAGCCATCCACACATGTGCTGTCTCCTACTTACATTTGTCTTCAGCGGTTTCCGGAGGTGCTGCTGAACACGTGGCGGATCGAAAGTGCAGCAAGTACTCGACGCTTCCTGTCTCCCATGAGTTTGGGCCTATTGCTATCGAATCGTTAGGCCCCATCAATCGTGCGGGTCGCGAATTTTTATTGGAGTTGGGCCGCCGTTGTGCCGCTGTTTCCGGCGATCCTAGGGAAATTGTCTATCTCTTTCAGAGACTTTCTATCTGCACGCAACGTTTTAATGCTGTTGCTTTTAGAGGTTCTTTTGCACCACTCACCGGGGACGAGAACAATGCACTTTATGCTTGAACACTTTTCTGATTTTAGTATGGTTTTTAATCTTGATTGGTCTTTCAATAAATGATTGTGTTATAATAATAATAATAATAATAATAATAATAATAATAATAATAATAATAATAATAATAATAATAATAATAATAATAATAATAATAATAATAATAATAATAATAATAATAATAATAATAATAATAATAATAATAATTCGTCAAGTGTATGGTCGTCGAATTCTTTTGAGTCTGTTTTCGCTGGTTTTTAAGTTGTTCTAAGCACCATTCGAATAGTTTTTTTTCCAGTTTTGACACTCGGTTTAAGAAACGACCTTCGTCGGAACTAGTGGGTTTGGCCAGCCTTTCACTCTATTCGGCTATTATGGACATTTTCACGGTCAACACACTGAACAGAGATGGGCGATAAAACAGGATAGAGTCATGCCGAGACGGTCCAGCCAATCGCAGACCAGCGTTGGTGAAGCGCACACATCAAACAAGGCCAGCGGTGTGTGCAATCATTGCCTGGCGGTCAGACAGGTACACCTGCGCAACGGCACTGTACACGTTCACGGTCCACGAAACACCCCGCGCCCGGGGTCACGGCAGCCGCCGCTGACCTCGGCACTGGCGCAGAGAGGTCCGGACGTTGGCGTTGGGGGACCAGAGGCGGTGAACTCACGGAGTCTTCGCTCTGTTGTCCCAGCAAATTTGGAGCCAGTGTTCGACGTTCTGGTCGCTGGCGATGGTCTGGTTCGGCACCCGAGACAAAATAACGGCAGAGTATTAAAGCATATCCCGAGAGGAGCCCGATTCGCATGTTTCAGGACCCTCACCGACATCGTGCAGTCCATAAACAACAACTCGGACGGCATGGAGGAGTGGTGCAAGCTGATCTGGTTTGTTTCAAATATCCTGACACAGCCACCGCGTGCGGGCCGCAGACGAAACACGGCCAATGTAATCAAGAAACGGATCGACAACCATGATGTCCTGCTGACAAGGGACGAAGGTGAGCGGAAGGATGGCGCATATGGAAGATACAAGAGCGCCAAGGATCTACGCCTGGTTGCGGTTGGTGTAAAACTCGAGGAAGGCAACATTCGCCACCCGCATCCTCTGCAGTCAAGCCTACCCGGTCAGGAGTTCTTCGCGGCCATGTCGAAAGGCATCCGATGGACAATTCGGCGGATAATCTGGCTGATTTGACAGAGGTGTCGCAGGCGGTGACATTCTAGGTGACGGAGAAAGAAGTTGCGGATGCTGTGAGATCCTTTCCGGTGGGCTCTTCCGGTTGGCCGGATGGAATGCGGTCCCAGCACCTGCTTGATCTCCTCAACAACCGCGAATCCTTAGAAACTCTTCTTCAGCCACTCACATGTTTCATCAATGTGATGCTGAAGGGCTCTATCCCGCAGGAGGTACGTGAGCTCTTGTTCGGGCGCACTCTCATCGCCGTTTCAAAAAAGTCAGGAGGGCCGCAACCACTAGCGATACGTCTGGAGGAGACTGGCAGCAAAGTGCGCCAACAAGTACGCTTTGACTCGGCTTGGATCATTCTTCGCCCCATTCCAGGGGGGCACAGCGGCACCGGGCGGCGCCGAGGCTGCGGTTCGCGCCGCTAGAAGCTACGTTTCGGATATGCCTCGGGATCACGCATTTGTAAGGCTCGACTTTGCAAACGCTTTTAACACCTTGCGAAGAGATGTCATGTCCACGACACTATCCAAGAACTCTACGCATTCATCCATCAGGCGTACTCGGCGCAGTCCCTTCTACAGTTTGGACCATTTGTGATACGGTCACATATAGGGCCGCAACAGCGTGACCCTTTGGGTCCGCTGCTATTCTGTCTGCCGCTACAGCCGACCTATCTCTGGGCGGAGGGCTGGAAGAAGTACGACAGGACCTGACCGTTATGAAAGAGCTGGCGACCTTGCTCGGCATTTATTTGAGCAGAAACAAATGCGAATACTGCTCATGGGTCGAGCTAGCGGGCGAGGAATATGATGGCTCCCGGAGGGTGGACCGCGACTCATTGATCCTTCTTGGCGGCCCACTGTTCAAGGGGGATGCTCTGGACGAAGTGCTCCTCGAGCACAGCAATTCGCTTGAACGGGCTTTGAGCGACCTGGCATATCCCCAGGCACAGGCGGCATTGATGCTGCTGCGGTCGTGCTTTGGAGCGGCCAATATGACATATCTCTTGAGTGTAGCACCGTGCTGGAATCATCCCTTACTGGTGAAGATGGGCGAACAAATGCGGATTGGACTGGAACGGATCATTAACATCGAGCTCAGCGATCTGCAGTGGATTCAGGCCACTCTTCCGATCAGAGACGGACTAGGGGTCAGATTCGTTTCGATGCTGGCTTCTTCAGCCTATTTGGCCTCAGCTGCATCAACCAAGTCGCTCGTGGACGCCGTGCTCAACGCGGAGGTGTGGAGTGATGCATACTCGGAGGCAATACTGGAGACCCGCAAATCAACGTGTCCTGGAATAGTATATTCGTTTTATTGAGAAAAAGACATTCTGACAATAACGCAGAAAATGTTAACATGAGTGATAAAGATTAATTGAAGTTTAAAGTACGTTTAGTTTGTCTTAAATAAGCTAGTATATATTTTTATATAACGATCGTGGAATAAATTGGGAGTTGTCCTTAAGTGGGAGAGTGAATTTGTGTGTTCTAGGTCTTAATTCGTGAGAGGAGGGGGTCGGAGAGGAGGTAGGAGTTGGTGAAGTACGTGTTTGGGGTTGTGTATAATGGAGAAGAGGAGTTTTGCATCGGCTATGTTGGCAAGTTCGGAGACTGTTGGAAAGGTTTGCTCTAAGTAACCTAGGCGAGGAGAGGAGCCAGTCCATACCAGCCAGAAGGCCTGGGCGAGGCATTTGATTGACGCTGACAAGGCTGCAGTGTGGTCTGCCAACATCGATCCACTAAACCGAGCAAGGATGGCGCGGTGACATCACCCCACGCTGGCTCTCGACTGTTCCCGTGGTCACATGCAGACTGGGTCTCAGCAACGAGGCCGTGCGAGTCGCGGTTGGTCTCCGACTGGGACTCGAACTCTGTGCACCGCATCAATGCCAGTGCGGTGAGATCGCCGATCCCGGAGACAACCACGGGCTTGTATGCAGACGATCTGCGGGTATAGCTGCACGCCACTTCGCCATGAAAGACATCATCTAGAGAGCACTTGTAAAAGCTGACATTCCAAGCTCGAGGGAACCACCGGGCCTGATTCGCACGGATGGCAAGAGACCGGACGGAGCAACATTGGTCCCCTGGGCGAGAGGCAAGTATGTCGCATGGGATGCAACATGCATCCATACTTGTGCTGCCTCCTACCTCAACATTACGGCAGCAATGCCTGGAGGGGCAGCCGAACACGCCGCAAACCGGAAGTGCGCCAAATATTCAACCCTTCCGGCCACCCACGACTTCGTCTCCGTCGCCATCGAATCGATGGGCCCCGTCAACCGGACAGGACGCGAATTCTTGATTGAGTTGGGGTGTCGCATGACCGCCGTTTCTTGAGACCCTCGTGACACTGTGCACTTGCTCCAACGGTTATCTATTTGCACTCAAAGATTCAACGCCATAGCACGTTCACCCAACCAACCGGGGTCGAGGACGACCAGCCATACTAACAATAAATGCATTCTACATTAGATTTAGTATGCAATTGCGGGAAAACAATTAGCGCACTATGCTAGTGTTTTGCTAGGCCTTCACTTTCATCAGGCACAACCAGGGTATGTTTAACAGTTTGAACTGGAAATAAATGTTGGTTTTCTTAATATTAATAATAATAATAATAATAATAATAATAATAATAATAATAATAATAATAATAATAATAATAATAATAATAATAATAATAAAGCCTGAGGGATCATTTATACCTCGGGTGACAAAAAAATTCACACAGCCTGTTAAAAAATAAAATAAATGAATAAATAAAAATAAAAATAATGATAATAATGCATTGTACATTACATGCAATTGTGGGAAAACAATTACCACATTATGCTAGTGTTCATAGCCAGGCGTTCACTGTTCGCCAGGCACAGCCAGTTGGTGTTGCACAGTTTGAATTGGAAATAAATAATGGTCTTCATAAAAATAAAATAAAATAAAATATAAAAAATAATAATAGTCCCTAAGTTCCTGGGGGAATGAAGTACCTCAGGGCACAAAAAATAATAGTAATAATAGTATTAATAATAAATCGAATATACGAATCTTCAGACTTGGAGAAAGAATAACTTTAAAATATAATGACATTTGATTTCTGGAATAAAGTGTTTTGAAGCAGGTTTATAGTGTACTAAGCATTCCAGAATACCGACATGTGACGTGCTTTGTGCCGTCTGTTTCACATATATCTCAACAAGAAACGGTAGTTGGCAACTGATTAATATCAGTTACAGGAATGCTCAAAGCAAATTACATTCGACGAATCGAGGCTAATCTGTTAGTGCACAATTATATAGTTTAGGTTTACCAATTAGCCAGTACCAAAATTTCGAAAACTATGCATATGTTAGCCACTATTGTCACTATTGTGATCGACTGTGTGCTTTTTAAAAGAATTAGTCTAGTTAGTCTTTTCTTTTTAATGTCTCCTTACTATTTTGCTAAACCGAAACTTGAATCTCCTTTCAATCTAATTTCGAGGGGCTAATGCTTCTTTGCATGCGCGGCCGGTTGCACTATGACACAGAAGATTCCGGTGCAATTTAGTTTAGACAAAAAATAACTGAAATAAACTTGTTAGGCCTTTCCTACAGAAACGAGAAAAAATGAAAGTGACAACTATGATGATGACGATTTGATGACGATGAAAATTTGCAGGATTTATATAGAGCTGCTCTTTCATATATTTATACCTACCATCCCTCTCACATCACCATGTCAACAGCCTGAGTGACTGCGGATCTTTAGACTTTCTCGCTTCTCGACAATTTTAATAGATTGTCTGGGGGGGGGGCCCGGTAGAGTAATGGTTAACACGCTGGCCAAGAGAGCGAGAGGTAGTGAGTTCGAGCCCCCGTTGGGCGGATTTGCTTTGTAGGCTGCCATTGGCGCCGTGTAATTACAAAGCTGTCTGTTCAGTTGGTAGTTAAGTTTAATTAAGATTACTGCATAACTTGTAAATGTAAAGCGCAGTGCGTCTTGCAGGCGTTTAATTAAAGAAAAAAATATTATTTATTATTTTAAGCACCCTATTCCAGCAACCTACGATTACAATAATTACGGTTGGGTGTTTGTCATTCCATTTTTAAATCAATGGAAACAATAGGATTTACCACAGAATTTCATCCCGCTTCTCAATCAGCAGTCTGAAATAGTCAGGTAATTTCTTTTGCATGAGTGCCAATCTGATCCAAGCTCTTGCTCGACCAAGTGGCGATCTGTAAATTACAAACAACAAACTCAATGTGATAATGCTAGTTAGCTAGTAGTTCAGGCAATCTACTGGCCTAGTTAGCTACACCGGTAAGCGTCTGTTGGTTGCAACAGACTGCGATTCAAGCCCCTGGCTGGGAGTTGACATTCAGAGATTTAGATATCTCGGGCTAGCACGTGTGGGACACAGAACATTATTTTCAACAGAAGTTATTCGCATTGTTCTAATAAAGAGATGTTTATATACTCTTAGTAAACTCTGGGTGGCAGTTGGGTCACTTTGTCCATAATATTATGATCAAAATGCGAAGCAATCTTTTTTATGTACAAATAAAAGTTCATAAAGTACACCAGAGGTTCCCAACCGGTATCGGTGTGTCGGTGTGTCGCGACACGACCGGCGGTAATTCAGACAATTTATATAGCATCGTCAGTAGCAAGCCACTTCTAGGATGCTTTACACGCGTAATTATTGTCCAATTATATGGCTATGCACGTATTGTGAACTGCGAATTCTCGCAGCCTATATATATGCACACTAAACAGCTGAAGTACAAAGGCAAGACAGTGTAATGTAATGCAAGAATAACAGGTGTATTCTGTGAGAATTCTCGACACACCAATTCTTCGCGACACACCATCGACACACCATCGACACACCAGATTTACGCGACACACCGCGGGTCTACACACCGGTTGAGAACCACTGGAGTAAAGCATCCTAGAAGTGGCTTGCTACTGACGATGCTATACAAATTGTCTGAATTACAATTACAATTACAATAGTCTATATATGAAATACTTTGTGGATGACGTGGAAATGTTCCTTCTGAGCATATGACAATCTAGCGAACACCCCGAATAACTGTTACCCAATGTTGTAACATTCTAAAATAGTGTGGAAAATTAGATTTAAGAATCGAAAATTTTGCGTATTCAGAGTCAAACAACCATAATAATCGTATGTGGACAAATAGACAAGGCTTGGAATTCTAAAAGGGCTCTAAAAATTGTTAGAAGCAAATCATGTCGCAATTTGTTAACCGGTGTTTCTAGACTAATTTGACCCTCCTGAAAACGAAAATCGCTGTTAGCAAGCCGATTTTTTAGTGGAAAACAAGATGGCGGACAAAATATCTGCCAATTGCTTCAAATGACTAAAAGTAAAGTAACGTGTGTGATATGAACATGATTTCAGAGTCTAAATCGACATTTTCGCGGTCAAAGATTGCGATGGAACCAATGTCACATATATTGCACTGCACGAAAACCAAAATGGCAGACAATATGGCGGCCAGAATCATAAATGGCTATAAATGAAGCTATGTATACAATAGAAACATTATGTCAGAACCAATGTCAATCAACATTTTCAAAAGTCAAGGAGCCCTGAAATACCAATTGCCCTAACTTTTAACTTTTTGACTGAAGATTTTCTGTACTTTTCCAGTTTTCCATGACAATAATAATTATTAGTGGAAGTCTTGAGGGGCAGCATTTAGTTCGACAGTAGTAGATGGGAAAGTTGGCGGCTAAAACATTCAAATATTGAACCAAGCACAGCCTTCAGAATCAATATTGAACCAAGCACAGCCTTCAAATCAATATTGAAGCAAGAACAGCCTTCAGAATCAATATTGAACCAAACACAACCTCCAAAATAAGCGCCAGACCAAGCACAACCTTCAAAATAAACGCCAGACCAAACACAACCTTCAAAATGATGAAATAACTAGGCACAGCCTTCAAAATGACGAAATAACTAAGCACGGCCTTCAAAATAATCCGAATAGCCAAGGATGAAGTTCAAAAGCTATATTCATCATTGAAGGGGTATTTGTTCCTCTGTACCCCTTGAGTCTTCGCCTATGGATATCGACATTCAGGAGCAAACTCCATTCATGAAATTTTTAAAAAATATATTGTTTAGTATAAAGATATATCTTGTTCATAAAATGAATTACACATTGAATACTGTTCGAGAATTACGAAATATTGCGAGACAGAGAGGACTAAAAGGATACTCGAGATTGCGAAAAGCGGAACTCGTAGCATTCTTATCGCCGACTAAGACCGCAGAACACGTAAGCGATCTGTTAGACGCCCCAGTCCCAGACATTCAGGCTCCGACGCTTATTCCAGGCAAGTATACACCGCCGTCTAATAATTGGAAATCTGTTTTTAGTGACGTTTTGAAGGAGGCGAATAATAAGGTTAGATCAAAATTTAAATCTTACACAGATTGGATAATCAGTCATGTACCTGCTCCGGTCCAGAAAACCATTAACGTGAAACTAGATTCTTTGAAGTCGGAGGTTTTGAATATCTTTAGTAAAATTAATAAAAATTAAGTTCGAAATCCGGGAGACTGCGACTGCCATTAACGGATTTACTAAGCGATACACAATCGATGGAACTAGTGGGATCGACGCAACATCTTTTCTCAATGCCGTAAGACCACAGGTAGTCAGTCTGCTAGCGAAAAATCGAGGGGTAAAAGTTCAACTCAATCTTATGTGCGTAATGGAGAAAGTAGATATGAAATCCGGAGAAGAAGTCGCCGCCGAACCTAATTTTAAATCAAAGACTGATATCATTTTAGACACAACCGATGTGAGCGAAATATATAGCAACGCAGTGGATAAAATTAAGGAGAGCATGGCGAGTTTTCAGATGCGAGGCAGTAATTGGAGATTCAGAACCGTTATGAAGTTGGATATCGATACAGTGGTTGAAAGGAAGTTCTTATATTCCGCTTGCCGAGTATTTAGTGAATAAAAAGGCTATTGTTAATATGAAAAATGATGACGTGGAATGTTTCAAGTGGTCGGTTACCAGGGCGCTAAATCCAACGGACAGCAACCCACATAGAATCACTAGAGATCTGATAGAACAATCTAAGAAACTCGATTGGAGTGGTATCGAATTCCCGGTTGCTTCTGATGCTAATATTATAAAAAAGTTTGAGCGTCGTAATAACATTAGTGTCAGCATATTCGGCTATGAAAAGGCAGTATACCCATTGTATATATCGAAGCATGAATGCGATACCTGCGTAGATCTATTGCTTATTTCTGACGGTGAAAAGAAGCATTACTGTTGGATCAAAAACTTTAACAAATTGATGAGCTCGCGAACAGAAAAATCCCATAATTCAATGCATTATTGTAGAAGATGTTTAACTGGGCATACACGAACAGAAGCGCTTGCCAAACATGTTGAGTACTGTTCTCAGCAAGACGCCCAACGAATAGAATTACTCGAACCAGGAACTATGTTGAGTTTTAAAAATTACTATAGAAAGATGAGAGTGCCTTTTGTCGTCTTTGCGGATTTCGAATCCTTCATTAAACCGATCGATACATGCCAACCCGATCCAAGCACATCTTACACCAATAAATACCAGAAACATATTCCTAGCTCGTTTTGTTATCACATAAAATGCTTCGATGACAGCGTTTATTCTCAAGATCCGGTGGTGTTTACAGCTGAAAACGAAGACGACGATGTCGCCCAGATATTCATAGATTCTCTTGTGAAAAATATAAAACGAATATATCACCAGTTTAAATTCCCCAAGAAGATGATATTCGACAAAACTGAGAAGAAATGTTTCGATGAAGCTACTAACTGTCATATCTGCGGAGGAGAGTTGAATGAAGATCGAGTTAAAGATCATTGCCATTTGAGCGGTAAATTCAGAGGCGCCGCTCATAACAAGTGCAATATAAACTATAAAGTCCCCAAGTTTTTCCCAGTAGTATTCCATAATCTAACCGGCTACGAACAGCCATCTATTCGTGAAGAAATTACGAGGTGGCGATAATGAAAAGATTAACTGCATCCCCTGCAACGAAGAAAAGTATATCTCATTTAGCAGAGAAGTTGTAGTCGATAAGTTTGTAAACAAAGAAAATAAGGAAGTAGAGGTCAAGCGCGAATTACGTTTCATCGACAGTTTTAGATTCATGCCTTCGAGTCTCGATGCGTTATCAAAGAACCTTCGTAAAGATCAGTGTAAGAATTTAGGCGATTTTTTTGGAGGCGAGAAGTTAGATCTTTTGCTCAGAAAGGGCGTTTACCCATACGATTACGTTGATGGAGTTGAAAGACTAAACGAAACCGAATTGCCACCGAAGCATAACTTCTATTCTAAACTAAACGATTCAGGTATCAGCGATGAAGACTACGAACATGCGAGAATGGTATGGGATAAATTTGGTTGTAAAACGCTTAGAGAATATCACGATTTGTACAATCTTTCGGATGTTCTATTATTAGCTGATGTATTCGAAAACTTTAGAGACGTCTGTATGAAGAACTACAACCTTCGCATGGTATTACACTTCACCCGGACTAGCATGGGACGCGGCGTTGAAGTTAACCGATGTAGACTTAGAGTTGTTGAGCGACTACGATATGCTACTGATGATTAAGCAGGTAATAAGAGAAGGAATCAGCACGATTTCGAATCGATACGTGAAAGCGAACAACAAGTACATAGCAGAAGTTTTCGATCGTAGCCAGCCGTCCTCGTTCATCCCTTACTTAGACGCAAATAATTTGTATGGATGGGCGATGTGTAAGCCGTTGACAACTCAGGGGTTCAAATGGCTGAGCGATTGGAAAAGCATTACCGAACGAGATGGGGTGGGGTGCGTGTTAGAAGTCGATTTAGAATATCCCGAAGAATTACACGACCTGCATAACGATTATCCTCTGGCCCAAGAGAGTATAAAACCCCCAGGTTCAGTCGTAGCGAAACTAATTCCAAATTTGAATGATAAAAAGAAGTATGTTGTTCATTACGGCAATTTAAAATTGTATGAAAGTCTCGGTTTGAAAATCGTTAAAATTCATCGAGGGTTAATATTCGAAGAAAGCGCGTGGCTGAAAAAGTATATCGAGTTGAATACGGAATTGAGAACGAGAGCAACAAACGATTTCGAGAAGGACTTTTTCAAGCTGATGAATAATAGCGTCTTCGGCAAAACGATGGAATGTATAGAGAATCGAGTTGATGTGCGATTGGTGTGCGATGAGAAGGAAGCTATAAAACTCACAGCTAAAACTAATTACGACAGTCGAACTATTTTCGATGAAAACCTAATCGCTATTCACATGAAAAAGAACAAGCTGCTCTATAACAAACCGATATATCTGGGGATGTGCATTTTAGACTCGAGTAAAACGCTCATGTATGATTTTCCCTACAATTACATCAAGACCAAGTACGGAGATAGGGCCAAACTGTTATTCACAGATACGGATTCGCTACCTTACGAAATAAAGACCGACGACTTTTACGCCGATATCGCTGGTGATGTTAGAAGTAGATTCGACACGAGCGAATACCCAAAATATCATCTATCATGTATAGAAACGGGCGTAAATAAGAAAGTTATAGGCATGTTCAAGGACGAGGCAGCGGGTAAACAGATCGAAGAGTTTGTCGGTTTGCGATCGAAGTTGTACAGTTAGACGTAGACCACAAGAAATGTAAAGGTGTAAAAAAGAACGTTGTTAAGAAATCGATTACCCACGAACATTATAAGGATGCGTGTTCACGAGAAAAGAACAATCGAGAAAGATGAACGTTATTCGATCGTATCATCACGATATGTACACCGAAGAAGTTTATAAGATTGCGCTTTCAGCTGACGACAACAAACGAGTGATAAATGATGATGGGATTCATACCCTGGCCCATGGTCACTACTCGCTTCGTCAATAAAAGTATTAGCTGAAATATTAAAATGAGTTTTGAGATATACAAAGACATAAATGTTGAGGGCGTCGTACTACCAAATATCCCTCTATCGAACATACAGTTGATTGATGCCGCGAAGAAGTTGAATATTCCAAATTTTAGAAACGTATTTCTCACAGACGAGCTGCCGAAGAAACCTAGACGGAACGAATGTGGGATACTGAATCTAGACCAGCGGTTCTCAACCTTTTTAGTGCGGCGACACCTTGGCAATATTTCGAAAGTTATGACGACCCCCAACAGCAATTTGATTGAATTCCCCCCCTTCACTGCATTTTGTTACCATTGTCCATTGTCATGCATTTTCACACTCATAGCTCGAAAACTGGTTTTGACAATTGAGGCTTCTGAGAGCTAATCCTTACCCATTCGGTAATTTGAAGTTGAAATGTCATAAGTTTATTCGGCTTGTGAAACCTAACAACTATTAAACAATAGGCCACTCTAAAAATTGGCCAATACTTCTTCATTTCTTAGCACTCATTTCACCTTTGCTGATTCGTTTTGTACATGCCATATGCCTACGTGTGTTCTTTGTCAATGCGCCGAACACGAAGAGGGGTTTGGGGAGGGGGTGTGCCTCTCTCAATTGTCAAAATGTTTTTGGATTTCCACACACTGCAATGGTAGCATTTTAGGCTGTAATTTTAACGAATGTGTTTGTCATTTCAGTGCTGACTTCAATAAATGTTTCCTTCCAGTGTTTTTAATTTTGAATTTTCACGCAGTAATGGCTGCATTTTTAGCTGTCATCTGAATGAAATTGCTCAGTTTCTCAATGCTGATAGTCATGGTAAAAGAATTAAGAGTTTCGGCCCCAATTGTTTAAGTGTTTTTGGATTTGGACACTGTCACTGTAAAATTGTAAGCTTTCATCTTATCGAAATTACTCATGATTTCAGTGCCCAGAGAGGTGGTTTAAGACTGATACACCACCCTTGTTTTTTTAGAAGAATGGTAAAAGTGGACTTTACATTTGAAAACTAAGATGGCAAAACGTTGTTTAGCTGCTGCAATCTAACGAATGAATCATGTAAAAGTATAAGAAACTTTTCTTTTAAGTTGCTGTAGTGTAGTAACTAGGGCTGAAATTACTATTGCATATTTTACAAATTTCTGAAGGCCCTGGCGACCCCTTTCAAATCGTCAGGCGACCCCCGTAGGGGTCGCGACCCACAGGTTGAGAACCGCTGATCTAGACGGTTCTAATGGGGCAGGCAGTCACTGGTGCGGTTTTTTTAAAGAACGGCAAGGATAAAATATATTTTGATAGTTACGGCCTTCCTCCCCCTCTCGAACTGGTAAAGTATTTACAGAGTCCCGTGTACTACAATAGCGAAAGAATACAACCTGACAACGAAGTCTTTTGCGGCCATTTATGTTTGTATGTCTTAAAAAAGACGATGACTGACGGTTGTAAATTTCAAAATGCGATAGATAGTTTGCATTAACAAAAAAAAATATCATCGCATAATAAAATGCCTGTTAACATATTTGGACAAATGGATGGAGGATCAACGTCACGGGTAGTAGCGGGAGGCGTCACATTTACTCAAGTAAATAATACTTTTCTTAGACGAGATGGAGCGAACGCGGCGACGGAAAATATCAATTTAGGTTCAAAAAAGCTGATTAATGTAGTGGATCATACCGATCTTCAAGATGCCGCAACCAAGAATTATTTTGATGCTGCTAATACACTTTTAAAGGGTAGTGATTTTTTCTTACATCTTCTTCCGATCCAGATGTGAATAGGAACCTAGGATGTTCTGATATTCAAGAAGGACAACGTTTTCATTTACTTCTCGGCACTACTGGAAATAGGATTACTTTAGAAAATTTCAATAAAAATTCTGTATTGTTCCAAACGACCTATACGAGTAGATGATCAAGTCGCTATCGATTTCGTTAAAACCGCCGAAGATCCCGTTGCGAACATAAATGTGTTTAAAAACATCGATATGAATGGGACTCAAATCACCGGTCTAGCCGAACCCACGGACAATAGTAGCGCTGTTACGAAAAAGTACATGCATTCGACTGCATTTGGTTCAGCGTTTAGTGCCTACAATTTCGATCTGCAGGGTATAAAGGGTCTAGTACTCTAGTTGACACACAAGTATTATTTAATACAATAAGATTCCATACCGATTGTTGCTTCGTCAGTTCGAATCGTTTCTTTCCCGGGAAAGCCGGATATTACACCGTTTCGGTTTTTGTGGAATTTCAGAACAATAGTGAAAGAAATTATGGTAATATTTTTCTATACAAAAATGGAACATCGTACTTGCAGATTGCCGGTGGGGAGGTGCGGTTGGATTGTATATTAACGCAACGGGTAGTACCATAGTTTACTTAACTAATACCGACTACCTCGAGATATTTGCTTGTGCGAACGTTGATGTACCGGTAGTCATATTAGGCAGAGACTTTTCAGCCGCATACTTACGGCCCTGATTTTTCTAAAATTCGAAACCAAATTTAGTTTTGAATTTATACATTTTAGCAGTCTACCAAATCTGCTACAAAATCGTCGTAGCGGTTTCTCTCATGAACTTTAATTTCGTATCTAGTTCTCCATACTCTGCCATCGAATGCTAAGATTGTTCGCGCGCTTTGCCCGTGTGCTTTACCAGCTTTGTAAATCGATGTATACGAGCTTACTTCACCCGTTTCACGGTCTAATATATCTACTCGTCTAGGCTGGTTTCTGATATATTTCAATCTATCATATTTTTCATCCATGCACAGCGCCTACGGTTCTCGCCGTTGTTTCTCTTTTTCAGCTGTATCACGCGAAAGAATACCCTTCTCAAACAATAGATCGATGAGTTCGGGCTTGTTGAGATAGGTTTTAATACCGTGCTCTTTCAACATCGTTTTCAATTCTATCAATTTCATTTTTATAGTACAAGATATTTCTTTAGTACACCACGCTCATTTTCTGGCCATCCGATTGAAATTTGAGCAACTTGTCAGAAATCACCATTGCGTACGCTTCCGTTAGAGCCGGCACCGCCGCATTAAAAGTAGCTTTTATCTGAATATCGACTACCGAAGACTTTAGACGCTCGGATTGCTTGCTCACGTCAAACACCGTAATCGGGAACAGATCTTTAAAGTCTGCTGGTGTGATATTGCTTTGCGTTATCAGTTGGTCCATTCCGTAGTATTTTTCGCTAAACGTGGCCGCTTCTCTGTACGCGCGCGAGAATTGTTGATTCGGAAATGATAGGTTATAGTCGACGGCCGGGTATCGTTCCTGATTCATCATCACGAACATGTTCTTTAGATTGCAATGATCGAAAATCGATGGGTTATGTTCCTGATCACCGCCTCGATCGGTTTTAAATCCTATGATGATGTACCTAGGTTTCTCGGGCGATGTCTTGACGCTAAGTCTCCAGCTAAAAGTAGTCGACCGTGATCGCATTGACGAGCTCTGTAAGCAACATCGTTGCGATGCTTTCGATTCGATCGTTTTGTACAATTGCATCTTCTCCATATCGGATGGCATAACGTGAGGCACAAACCCTAACTTTCCCGGCACCCGCGGCGGCGAGTCGAAAAATTGCGTCGTCGTCGACTTTACGAACTAGAGTTAGCGTTTGTTTCAAACCATAAATAACCCTGTCGTAATCATCGCAAAATCCGAAAATATGTTTCAATGGAACGATAAAGCTGAACATGCTCTTAACCCCCGGTTTTCGAATTAGATACGACTGTCTAACGGTGAAACCTAGATTATCCGCGATAACAGCCGTCGCAGCGCTGTCTTTGTACCACCGCTGATTTAAACCTTGAGCCAGTTGAAAATCATTTGGGTATTTGAGCAATCCGAGCATCGTCGTTGCTTGACCCGGGTGAAATAACGATTCAATTTCTTGGTTCGATAAGGAATACGATATTTGGCTGAACAGATGCATGAGTCCATTGTTCGTAAGGGCTGCGGCATCGGCATTAACATACGCGGTGTTGTCCGCCTTCATCAATCTACCCTCGAATAAAAGGTAAGATTCCGCTGGGTGGCAAAATAGATCTTGAAGTTCGATGTTTTTTCTAATCTCCCCGGCGGTGTTTAGATTCGCTCCCGATATCGGTTCATACTCATGCCATTCGTAGCGTTCGATACCATCATCGATCAATGGTTGTTCGGTAAATCTTAGAATATCAGACTGCATTTTATCATACAATAATATTTTTTAAGACTGACATTTGCGCGACCTTCATTCCGTTTAGAGTGTGCACTAGACCGATGGTTAAACATTTTAGAAAAAGAAAGGTGTATGTTAATGGGATAGACGAGATATGGGCCGCTGATCTAGTCGATATGCAGGCCTTCGCTAAAGATAACGATGGTGTTAAAAACCTGCTAACCGTTATAGATGTGTTTTCTAAATACGGTTGGATCGTGCCATTGAATGATAAGACCGGGAAATCTACAGCTAGCGGCTTCATGAAGGTACTTTGGGGCGGACGAAAGCCTGTTAAATTTTGGGTTGACAAAGGGAAAGAATTTTATAATATAGATGTGCAAAAACTAATCAACTTATATTCCACCGAAAACGAAGAAAAGTCGTGTGTCGTTGAAAGATGGAATAGGACTATGAAAGAGAAAATGTACAAATTTTTTTCAGCTAACTCGACGAGAAGATATATCGACGTTTTAGATGAAATGGTGGGTAATTACAACAATACCAGGCACGGTTCGATTAAAATGACTCCCGCCAAGGCTAGTATGAAAGTGAATGAAAAGACTGTATTTATGAATTTATACGGCGGTGAGATCTTTGAGCCTATTGCGCTTAGATTCTCGATTGGAGATAAAGTCCGAATAACTAAGAAGAATAACATTTTTGAGAAGGGATACACACCTAGATGGACGGAATAAATTTTTATAGTATCCCAGATTCCAGGTATCCGCCAACTTATAAGCTTACTGATTGTAATGACGAGGAAATACAGGGCTCTTTCTATGAACAGGAGCTGCAAAAAACTAGCCAAGAAATATATAGGATTGAAAAGATTATCAGGAAGCGCGGGAAGAAATCACTCGTAAAATGGTTAGGATACCCAGACTCGTTTAATTCTTGGGTCGATAGTGAAACAGTGATAAGTCTATAAGTTCAACACTTCTGGTAAGGTTGTTTCCTGGTTCAATGTGCATTATTCAAGCAAGTTTATGGTTTAATGTGCGTTATTCAAGCAGGTATGTGGTTCAATGTGCATTATTCAAGCAGGTATATGGTTCAGCTGATTTTTCGAACTAGGTATATGGTTCAACTTATTTTTCGAACCAGGTATATGGTTCAGCTGATTTTTCGAACCAGAAAATGGTTCAATGTTTTAGCCGCCTACTTTCCCATCTACTGACAGTGGTTAGGTGTCTTTGTCCCATGTTTTCATATGCTGTGCCTTGAACTAATAAGGTGGCTTGAAGTCATTGACTATATGGGGTTATTTAATGATAACTTCATTCTCCTTTCATTCTACAAAACCCCAAGCTTACAGTGTCCAGGATCTCTGACGATGTTGCCTCGCAACTCTATGCACCCGGTTTGCACCGGTATTGCACTCACAAAGGCTGTCGATCGTGGAGCGCCTTACTATCCAAAACAATCCAGGAGCAAAAATCCCATTAACTCAACAAGTTTGGGCCAAACAAGTAATGTAGGCTATGATCACAGAACGACGTGGAATTTAAGATTTTTGAGTCATTAGAAATTAAAGGCTGAAAGCATTCAGTGTTATTTTCATTCATTAGAATTTCTTGAAATTAAAAATAGATAAGCAAATTTAACTTATCATAAGCCTATTTTGATTCTGCAGATAGGCCATAGGCATATTGACTACAAGTTCTATTTGTCCTTTTAAAGTTCCAGATTTGGTGACATACCATGCATGTTGAAAAATAGAAATTGTTTTAAAAAAACAGCACTGTTGGTAAGTTAAAATAAGGCACTGGTAGTGTGTTTTTAAAACTCGAGGAAGACGTTTTAATAAATTTTGAATAGCAATTCAAATAATTTCACAATTTGAAAGATATATAAGTTAATATTTATAATTTATTTTCACTCTCAGATTTCTTCACGGACCGGTGATCAGGTCTCCGCGGACCGGCGCCGGTCCGCGGACCACCACTTTGAGAACCACTGGCCTATGGCACATCTTTACATATCCACCTAAAAAAAAATCCTCCACAATACACCAACAGAATTACTCAACATATAATTTAAGTGTTACATCAAATGCGTGTTATAAAAAGATGAACGACCAATCTGGCTGGCTAGAAGTAAGCTGTTTGAACATCCTTACTTAACATTGGGCATTTCACGGACGCTTGTTGTTATATCCTTGGCTTCGTGTGTATACTTTTCGACTTGTTCCAAAACGTCCCAAAAATCGCGTTTGTCTCGGAGTATTCCTTTTTTTGCTAAGAAACATGAAGCAGCGAGGAAATGATTAAACGGTTGTGCCCGTTAAATGCAGCATTTAACAAGTAATAAGAATCGCAATAATTTATTTCGTTAGTTTCCAAAAACGAAGTGACTAGCGGACCGCCAGGCGGCCGTCCAATTTCAATTACTAGCGGACCGCCAGTCACGTTTAACCTGTCACATGAGTGACGAGTCTTGATTCTTGAATATTGCTACAATGGCGGCAGTTACCGATAGTTTTTTTATGTCGGACAAAAGTTTTCTTGTTTTAATGACTTAGAAGGAGTATGAAATGAGTAACTTTTGTAACCTAACAATGCGGGATGCAAAAACGTTGCAATCCATGATGAAGTATGCACCGCACGTGCAAAGAAGGAGATCCGTTATTACTCGCTTCGATTATGCTGTACATAATTATGGTGGCAAAAAATTCAAGAAACAAGGAGAGGGGAAACGAGAAACAGAATAAGTAACCAATCTTCATTTACATGATATATAGTATAACTTCTATAAGACAATTATTATCATCAATCCAGTTTCTATTCACACGAACATTAGACGACCACATGGCGGCTTGCTAGTATTCCGTATTGGACGGCCGCCACTGGCGGTCCGCTAGTATTTGAAATTCGAGGGCTGCCTGGCGGTCCGCTAGTCATAGCCTTCCACAAAACATAAGAATTGACGTGGTTATTGTTTTCTTGAATGGTTTTCTGGACAGTCTAACTGCATCAGAAGCATCGCTAATGGTCTTTGTTGCCACACAGTGGCGTTAAACTGCAAACGCCGCCGCCGCATCAGAAGGTCGGTGAACCACATCATTGATGATCCGCCTAGAGAAGACAAATCGTCTTGGCGGGTGAGGATTTCAACACCTGACCTTTTGCTTCACATTGCTAAACATTACACATAGGCTACTAAAGGATAACGTATAATGATTCGTTCATAATTCGCCAGATAGTATGCTTTTCGCACTATTACAACATTGTAATAGAATAGCAGATCAAAGTAATTATATTAATTAAAAAATTGATGATAATAATAATTAGAATATTTTCCGTATTGAAACAATACGGTTTAGAGACAGTGGGTTTACCTTTATCCTTTGGCCACAGCATTGGAATTTATTGCAACAAAGTAAGTACATTCTTTAAAAATTGATAATAATAATTGGAATATTTTCTGTTCGCATAGTTTGCGTGTTGTGTTCTTATTATTAATAATTTTAGCTACAACCCTTTAGCCTTGCAAGCGCACTATCCTCAGCCCTGCAAGTGCCTAAACAGGCAGGGATCGACACTCGTCGGCATTTTCCAAAATAAGCGCCTAAACATTTATATTTTCGGTTATTAGAATATGAATTTCTGCTAAGTTCTGTGACGCTGAATCGCGGTGCTGAAGAAATACCCTTTCTGGACAAAACATTTGCAATCTTTGTTGAAATAAGAGCAGGCAAAAGATGAGAAATACGGAAAGGGAATCAGAAAAGACAAAAGTAGCTTACAAATTTCAAATTGCAAAGGTGCTTGTTGCTCAGTTCTGAATTCCATGACCAGTTTCTGAAACGCATTTTGGATTAAAAAAACCCACTGCGGTAAATATGACTTCAGATTTATATTAAGCGGATTTAAATAAAGCAGGCACTGGCACCAAATGCCGAGTCCAAGTTAAACGCCGTTTAAAAAGTAACATTTCTGTCTGTCTCAATGTACCTCTTTTGCGGTTTGTTTTGCTCTTAAACATATATATAATTAAACATATTTTTAAAAACGGGAGCCTTAAGCAGACACCTCTAATAGCAAGGTCGCTTTAGTAGTGTCCGAATTTCAACCCGGGCAGCAATTCCATATTACTAATTATTGTAACTAAAGTTTAGCTACAATAATTAGTAATATGGAATTGCTGCCCGGATTGAAATTCGGACACTGATCGAGAACGCCAACACAAATCGTAGTGAGCGGACGACGTAAGGTCACAGGATTAATGCATGTTCCAGCCATTTCGAAAACAGAAGAGCAAAAAGTATCAGATGAAGATTACATGAAAATAAGATTTCAATAAGGTTTGTTTGCTTGTTTGTAGCTTCCATCGTCTTCGGTTTGGGAAGATATTATGTGTCCTAGGCGAAAATTTAGATCTCTTTGCTCTTCTCTTAGAAATAGACTGATAAAGGAACCACAACTTTGATAGACGAATATTGCATTTGCGCGATTTTTGGATTTCGAATTGCGGCTGGATGGATTACTAACGTTTTATCCCGTGTCTAAAAATATGTTCGATGATGAGAAAGAACTGCTGCAGCGGGGTATGTGTGTCATCGAGCATGCGACCATGAGATAGCGACGAATCCAAGAGTTCTTTGATTATTAGTTTGAAAACATCCAACAGATTACACCTCTCAATAGTCAGTGGATCTCTACCTGCAACAACAAAGTAATAGTAGATTTAGGTACGAAATCTACGCCAATATTTAAAAAAACTAGTAGATTATTTATTATAATACATTTTTTAATGCAATGTCATTCGAGATGCTGACTATAAGAACGTTGCTTTGAAGGGTGACAATGTGACATGGCTCGCAACATCAATCATTGTCTTTCACCCAACGGAGGCTTTAGAGATAATGGGTGACAATACTTTTTCCAATCCTTTCAGTGACCAATGGTGTCGAAGCCGGCGATTGCAATGTGAAGTCAAAATATTAAAGGGCAGCAAAATCAACATTATGTAAACAGCAAGGAAGGGAAGGAATAGCTTTGGGGATAATGCGAAGATTTGCGATTATAAGTTTACACCTTTAAAGAGAATCGCATTTCTTTCTGACAGCAGCGAGGAGTTTAGAGTATAGTGTCAGCCAGACTGCAAGACATTATTCTATAGGCCTACTAGTTGTTGAAAAGCATAGAATTTTACTACCATCCTCGGAAGGACAATAGATAGATGTGTCTAATTCAACATCAGTGAGTTCCTGAAGACATAACCAATCGCCATCGACTGACACGCGAAAATTGCATAGGTATATTGTCTCCTTCGCCATCTTTGTGTTGACATTAACCTGTACTAAACATAAATGAAATCAAATATAATATATTTATTTATTAACACACATCGAGATTATTGCTGAATAAACCTGGTGCATCGCTAAATTAATTCCATAAAGCGCCTTTTCCAGGTTTTATTGGCCAGCCCAATAATATAATTTCTAGAGTTGGAGATACTTGAGGTTTGTGATTTTATATTAAAACAATGCACAATGGCCAGTCATCAAAATTTTTCACATCATATTAAAGTAGTTTGTCGAATTCACCTTCTTTTTGAGCATTGCATATTCACAATCGATATGTCTCCAGCACTGTTATTCATAATTTTTAAACGTCCTTTCCGAAATCATATTCGTCATATGATAGCTCAGAAATAGTATTGTGCCTGAATAATTTCTCCAGCAGTAATTGCGTACAAATTATAGATTGAGAAAGAATTCTATCAGATATTTTACAAACAATGCGCACACACTAACCTTTGTTGATTTCCAAATCCAGCGGCATATATTATTATAAGACAGAGCCTATTGCAACGCCAGTGACGTTCTGCAGTTCAGACGCAGTTCGGGCCAGGAATGCATACAATACGATCTTGCGCAGAGCGCGTGCGGCCTACTGGCATAATTGGCGATCAATAATTATGTTTACAATTCCATGGCAAACTGTGAACGATCATTATGTGAATATTCTGAAAACTTTTGAAATTCACAATTGCAACGAAAAAATATGATAACCGTATGTATCCATTACGTATCCATAATATGATACCCGTATGAAACCAATTTTCTTTCTAAAGTCTTACCAAAATCACTAGTGGCCATCGTTGTCAATTCAGTTCTTTTGAATACTTTTCAAAACAAGCAAATATTATTCCTCTATGAAACTTAGCAATATCCATATCAAAACGAGATTTGCATATTTATAAATTTAAATTTTCGGAAATTTAATGTACTACGTACTTTTCCTTATTGTTCATAAACTAGCTCGCAACGTCCGGTCTTTCTTGAACGATGATATTTTAAGACGACTACCATGACCCACGGACTACTCTCACGGACAATCTTTCTAACTGAACGCAGCGCTCGTGAATAAGCTGGTGCCCGGCGCTTGGCTTTCAAGTAGCGCTTTAGAAATTTCGAGTTTACGATTGCGATTACGAATAGCTGGACACATGATGATGTTATCATCACTCTCCAATCATTCAGTTCATCATTGCACAATGCATATCCATTCAAATCCACGTGCTCGTTCAATCAATGCATGGAACAAATTATACAAATAAAATTCTTTCCATCACACAACACCACCTTTCTCAGACTCCTCTAAAGTCTAAACGTCAGCCCGAGGTCTTTTCATTAGAAACTTAAGACACTCCTTTTCACGAACTCTAACCCTGTGTCATCTGATCCTCCACCCTCCAATTTCCCGCCCAGACGACCAGTGGCAGCGCCAGGATTTCACTTTTGGAGGGGGGCGAAGCCTCCGGAGTAAATTTTCCATTTTCATCCGCCAAAATTTCTGACGACTTTTTTAGTCATCCGGTAGAAAATCGCGCAAACATTTCAGTTTAGCGTGTAAAAAAACCCGGATGAACTTTTTAGGAGGCCTAGCCTTTGATTAAGGTGCTTAGCTCCCCTAACCCCATTAGCGCCGCCACTGCAGACAACGCCCGCCTTAGAAGCTGCTCCGTCCCTCTGATATTATGGAAACTAGAACCGGACCGCCACGGACTACTCTCACGAACAAACCTTCTAACTCAACGCAGCGCTCGTGAATAAGCTGGGCCCAGCGCTTGGCTTTCGAGGGCGCTTTAGAAATTTCGAGTTTACGATTACGATTTTATTATATCACCTGGCCCCTAGCGCAGGGGTTCTCAAACTTTATTTTTATAGCACCCAAGTAAAAAAATCGAATGATGGCGCACCACAGCAAAGTCAGATCAGAAGCAAAATGCCATTGTAGTTACAACTTTGAGTCCCTTTAATCATATTGGTGACGTCGTTTATTAAAGTCGTATTCGAGCAAAATTTAGTTTGCATTCATAATCTTGTGAACAAATTTAATAAGAAAGAGCCAACCTGTAGTGCTGTGGGCCTGTTTAGACTAGCACAGATTTAATATACCTGGGTCAATATTTGTCAATTTCAAACGCAAATTAACCCCATGCTTATTTTTTATTGCAAGAATAGTTTAAAAACCAGTTTCACCCATATATGACGTGTTGGAAGGAACCTTAAAATGTAAACCTCGACCAGAAATTAATCCTTAGGCCAATTCAGCTCCGCTGTTTGAGCATATCGGCCTAGAATTTCTGGCTTTGGAACTTTCAACTATTTATGCATTATTTGTTCCAAAACTATATTAATAGGCCTAAACACAAATATGTTGCATGCACTGTATAATATATGAGTATAATTATATGTTGTGAAATGAATAAATGACGATGCTGTTACATGTTGCGACGTTGAAATCATTGCTAATCAAAGAAAGATGGACACAAAGTCAACTCTTTATGCATTAAACTATTATGCATTTATGCATTACTCATTTATGCAACTCAAAGAAAATTTATACTTCTGGAAATTTTCGCGTACCCCTTACCGGCGCCTGGCGTACCCCCAGAGGTTTTGAGAACCCCTGTTATAAAGTATCTATGTTTTAGATATAGGACTGACTGTATGAATTAGATCGATTGTCTCGATTCTTATCTTATCTTATCTTATCTCATCTCATCTCATCTCATCTCATCTCATTTCATCTCATCTCATCTCATCTCATCTCATCTTATCTTATCTCATCTTATCTTATCTGACCATTTATAAAGCGCTTCTCGTAGCAAGAGCCTTTCAGAAGTACTCCCAGTGCGTTTAACTCCGTGACGAGAGAAAGAAAGTCCGTAGCTCAGTGGAGAGAGCGTTGGTCGATAAACTGAGAGTCATTTTCCTCTCTCAGGGCAAAAATTTATTTGAATTTTCTGTTTAGCTGCTTTCTGCTGTGTTGTTTGCCTCGGGTCTGTTGAAAATAAGATCGCCCCTCCCACTCCTGTCTTTGCCGAAACAGGAGTGTTCCAGCACTTGGCCTAAGTGCTGGAACACTCATGATTCGGCAAAGCCAGGAGTGTTAAGTCACCGATCCTGTTGTAGCCTACCTGCGTGTCGTGCGAAGCTAGACGTATTTCGTATAACTTGTAGAGCTGTAATCGTTCTGCGGTCTGTCAGATTGAATTCCAATAAACGAATATTATTAGACGCACTACCAGAAGAGAGGATGGCAGAGCGAACTGATGGGGAAGCCCATTCCATAGGCGGGCAAATGATTTGGGCTGAGCCAAGGCAGTCCTGACTCGGGGAACAAAGAAGTCAAGCCGATCAGAGGGCCTACGAAGACGCAGCGAAGTGACAGAAAGGGGGCGAAGTATCTGATCGTACAGATACTTCGGAACAAGACTCATTTGAACCTTAAGGACCAAAATCAGGACTTTTAAATTGTATACGGGCCGAGAGTGGAAGCCAGTGAAGTTGTTCAGTGATATATGTAGAAATGTGGGAGAATCGATGAAGACGGGCAATGGGCCTATCAGCAGCATTGAGTACAGATTGCAGAGGAGCTAGGCGAGCCTTAGGCAGGTCAATAAGGACAGAATTGCAATAGTCAACTCGAGAACATACAAAAGCATGCACAATTGAGGTAAAGATCGATGATGAGACAGATTTGCGAATAGCCCTGAGACGCCTTAGCTGGAAATAAGAAGAGTGAGTAAGATTGGCAATGTGCTCAGTGAAGGTAAGACACCTAGGTCTCGAACACTGGAGGAGAAGTGGAAGTGAGGAAAAGTTTGAGAGATATATAGGTGTATAGTCGAGTTTTTAAGCTGCTTAGGTGTACCAAACCAAATCAACTGGGTTTAGGAAGAGTTCAAAGAAAGACGATTCGACGACATCCACAGATGAAGATCTTGAGATAGAGCATCAATTCGACTTGCAAGAAGGAGTTGAGCAGAAGGGGTCCATGGACATAGTCTTGGACATCATCAGCGAAAAGGTTGCAGAGTGACTAGGGGAAAGAGCGGTAATACCAGCCGTGCAAAGGATTAACAAAAGTGGGCCTAGCACAGAACCCGGAGGAACATCCAAGACAACAGGGACCCATTGAGTCCTACAGTCGCCAAAGATGCTCATTTGGGTGCGATCAGACAGGTAGGACTGAAACTAAAGTAGAGGACAACCTTCAGTCTGCAGGAGGTTTCAAGTCGTTGCAATAGAATCTCATGATCAGCCATGTCAAAGGCTGCAGAGACATCAAAGAGAGCCAAAAGAGTGACTTGAGACTTGTCAACAGCAGAGTATATATCAGAAAGCATGGAGAAAGCTGTTTCCGTGGAGTGGTTAACCCAGACTGCTCAAGATAGGGAAGAAGTTGCATTGACACAAGTCTTTCAAGAGTCCTAGACAGAAAAGATAGGTTTTAAATTGGTCGATAGTTTTGACTGAGACTATGGTCAAGATTGAGCTTCTTGAGTGCAGACCCGTTTTTGTGATGCAGGAATGCAGCCCTCAGCAAGTGACCCGTTAAAAGATACACAAAGAAAACAGCACTATTTCTGCTCGCTATTGTCGCTTAGCCCGATTCAACTGAATGCATTAAGCGATACGACCTACTAGCACAGCTCTGAACGGTCACATTCAATAATTAATTGGGGGCCACGTTCTGGGTAAATGTCAAATGGGGCATGCCCGGATTTCCCACTATGAATCCGCCCCAAGGCTTATGTCTCTGCGCAAAAAGCAGAGTTTCTGCCCACACCCGGGGATAGAGGCGTACCCAATCGCGCCCGAATTTTTATTTCTAAATTTGTTTATAATTTTGTCTCATATAGTCCTAGCCTTAGTTAGATAGTTTAAGGACCCGTGAAAGTTCTGACTATAGGGGCCAGGAATTTCTCTCATCAACCCTGCTTGTGCCCGCCCGAATTGGCGCGATTTTCGGGCAAATTTTGACCCGTTAATTTGCTGCGATTTTACCCATTATTTACAAAATGCTACCGTGAATTCAGAACTTTCTCCACGAATTTCATGGTGGTTTCGACTGAGCTAGTACCTAACTCGATTCGGACAAATTGGAACTGAGTGATACTAATTGTGGTGTAAATGAACGTTGAACTTCAAGGCCCAATTGTTTAATATTTTCCCGAGTCTGCTTGCCCGAAAAAACAGACACGACCGAAATGAGTGGGCATTTGCCTGGACCCGCCTCCTATGCCTATGCCTTAACCTACAACTCCTAACAATGCTCCCAGCTCAAAAAATCGTCGCGAACTGTTCAACATCCAAGCCAACCAACTCTACCCGATCATCCGCCTGTCGTACCCTATCTTGACCGCCTGTAACAAGTCATATGAAGTTCTCCAACCGAGCTATCCGGCACAGCACCACACCTCTGCCTGCTGAATTCCGATCTTTTCCAGTTCCTCCACCATTAATTCTATTCACACACCATCACCTTCCTCAGTTTTCTCTATCCATCTCACATCGGGATTGTCATTCGAAACTTACCGACACTCTTTTAAAAGAACTCTTACCCTGTCTCATCTGATCCTCCACCCTCCAATATCCGGTGTGGCATGAAATCTTGTCCGGCATGAAATAATGTCCGGAAAGCCTTGCCATTGGTTCACGTGACCGATGACATCAGATAGCAACTGTCAAGCTACAGTATTAATAGCACCATGAGATCTTGTCCGGGGAAGACACAAAATAGACAAGATAATTATTCAGCCTACCAAGACCAATGATACGAGGCACAGACTAGCTGGCCTAAATATAATATTATTAAAACTAAGGCCTACGTGTCGAAATCCTGTATCATCCAAAATTATGGGTTCTAAGTAAAATTAGTTTTTCCTAAAATTGGAGGAAATAGATTCTACTTTAACGGTTAATTTAAAGTGATTGTGTATGAAGTTACAAAATGAGTAGGGCCTAGGTTATAATCACACTTCAGACAGATAGCCTAGGATAACAGGGCCTATCTCGAGATCTGTTGTACGTGATGTCCTATCAACAGGGCGAATTTCAAAAGGGCGCAATTAATAGGGCGCAATGAAGTGGACGAAAATCAAGAGAGCGCATTGTTTTTAGATCGCACGATCAATACGGCGAAAAGACAAATAAATTGTATGAGTGATCAAAGGGGCGCAATCAGCGGGGCGCAAACGAATACAATGAAAAGGCAGTCAAAGGGCGCGTTTTAAAAGACCGAATGGAACCGAAAAGGGTAAATAAAGAGTGTGCTAATAAGGCGACGAGCAATCGAAGCCCACCGGATTGAAACGAAATAATTAAAAAAAGAATTTAGCAGGTCAGTAAGAAAAGAACGATTATGAAATGAAGGCTGGGTGAAGGTTCTCTTACATGTGAAATAGAAGCTGGATTGACGATAATAATGTTTAAGAAATGGAAGCTGGATGAAGGTTCTTTTATTGATGAAATAGGAGATGGATTGATGAAAATAATGCGTAAGAAATAGAAGATGTGGCTTGACTAAAATAATGTTTAAGAAACGGAAGATGGATGAAGGAGGCTCTTTTATTGATGAAAATATGAGTTCGATTGATGAAAATAATGCTGAAGATGGATTGACTAAAATATTGTTTAAGAAATGGAAGCTGGATGAAGGTTCCTTTATTGATGAAAAATAGAAATTGGATTGATGAAAGTAATGTTTAACTTAAGAAATGGAAGCTGGATGAAGGCTCTTTCAACGGTGGTTACATGCGCCCATTTGATTTCGCCCTTCTTGAAATTCGCCATGTTGATAGTGAACCGTTGTACGTAGTAGGCCTAGATATATGAGCATTATAAGTCAATAGTACCGCGTCCATAGATTTAGACTAGCCTGTAGGCCTATAGAGCTTCTCAAAGAACGACTCTCGTAGTCGTCTCAGGACGAAAACGCGGATCCCGAGGAAAAGAAAATAGACCTAATGCTTTAAATTGACCAGAAAAACGAGCCGTTAGTTTGGCGCTTAGTGCGGAAAAATCATTTCATATGGAAGGACCAACCACAGCAAACGTCCGATGTTGGGCAAGAGCAGTAGCCTACCCTAGGGTCCTTATTCTGGGAACAATTTAAAGATGAAGAAATCAGCAGAACACTGTAGACCTAATCATCGATATGGGGATGCGGTTAACGGCTTTTGCGCATAGTTTTAGAGTTTTATGGAGGCTTTTCGATCCCACCTGTGCTTTGGAAATCTGAAAGACGATCGATCTGGTAAAGATTGTAGGGTAGTGGATGCGTGTAGTGATAGGTAGCCATGCAGTACAGGATTCAAGCTAATCAGCATATGCCTAATATCAGTAGGCCTACTTGATATTTGGAATACATATTTCAAGTATCAGCAGCCCAGTTGATCAACGGCGTGCAAACTATACATACACACATAGCAGTTTACTGCTATAACTAGGTGCAAAAAACAGAACTGAAAACTAAGGGATAAATGGAAAGTCTAATTTTTAAAAGTTTTAGAAACTTCTTTCTATGCTCTGAAAGCGATCTTACTCATTTACACAGGTCTCGACTCATCGTCAGTTCGCCACGTTCCGCGATGGGAATTTCCTTCTAAATATAGAACTAGCGTCATCGTGGTCGCAACAACAAGCATCGCACATTAAAACAATATTTCAACTGTTTACATCTTGATTTCTCGTACCAATATATAAATTTATGTTAGTAAGATACTTTTACGCGGATAATTTATATAATAATAGTAGGAAATACTATTTCGACAGAGAAAATAGGCGGAATCGTGTCCATTTCATGCCGGACAAGATTTCATGCCGGACAAGATCTCATACGTATGCCGTATGAAATACTGTCTTGACAACGGAAGTGGGCGGAGTCGGACACAATTTCATGCCGGACACGATTTCATGCCACACCGGCTCATACGACACTCGCCTTAGCCTAGCCTATTATTGGATGTCTCTGAGTCGACCCGGACCACCAAGGACTACTCTTACGGACAACCGTCACAGCCCTCTTGAATCAAAGCAGCGCTCGTGAATAATTAAGCTGGCGCCCCTCGCTTGGCTTTCGAGTATTGCTTCAAAGATTCATTCAAAGCATTTATATAGCGCTCCTTCAAGAAACTACTCAGAGGCGCTCCCAGCCCAACCACGAACAAAGAAAAATACTTGAGAGACTTGTAGAACCCAGTTGGATGGACCACAAGTAGAGAACGAAGCGCAACCGGGAGGTCGTTCCAGACAGTAGGCCCACGACCGAGAAAGCACGGCGCTGCTTAATAGCTAACCGAGTCCGCGGGACTAGAAGCTCACCCCTAGCCGAAGAGCGAAGTACACGACGAGCTGCAACGTCAGAGACTGGACAACAAAGATCACGCAAGTATGACGGAGCACAGCCAAGGACACAGCGAGAGACCACAGCAGCATTGCGGTATGAGATTCGCTTGGAAACAGGCAGCCAGTGCAGCACATCTCGCATATATGCAGAGACAGGAGCAAATTTAGGAAGCCGCACAACAAGACGAGCAGCCGAACGCAAGACACGATCGAGTCGCCCCAGGACCCCAAGGGGAGACCAGCAAGTAAGGAGCAACAGTTGTCGATTCGACTAGTTAAAGGGGTGGACAAGGACGATGACCGCGTCGTGAGAGAGAGAAAGCGGGAAACCACCCAGAGCTTTCGAAGCTGGTAATAGGCACTCCGAGCAACCAATTTCACATGCTGGGACAGAATGAGTTCAGAATCGAGAGTGAGTCCCAGATCACGAACTGTGAGGGAAAAGCAGATATGAGGAAAGAGCAGAGCAAGTTGGGAGAGGTCAATACCCTGGTGTTGCCTACGGCTACCCAACGAAATAAACTGTGTTTTGGAGAGATTTAAAAGTATCCGATTACGACACGACTAGCTATAAAAAATTTCTACGACCTATTACGAATATAGAGGTGGAGTTGCCATCAGCGCAGGTCTAGTGTACGCCGACCATGGGCCTCTGCCGCAGTCGCGATAGTCAGTAGCGCCGCCAAAGGGCAAGGGGGGGGCTTAACCCTCCTAAAAAGGCCATCTGGGAGCTAAACCCCTAAAAGGCATGTAAAACTGAAATATTTACACGATAAGCCCCCTCTAACAAAATGAAATAGATTCCATCCTCACCCATAATGATATTTCGACCGTATGACCAAAAAAGAAAACAGGTTGTCGATAATTTTGGCGGTTGAAAATGGAAAATTTCCGCGAAGATTCAAGCACCCCAAACCTGAAATCCTGGCGCCGGCTGCTACTGGTAATAAGCAGGCCCTAATAGTTTCTGTTTAACGACAAGTAAGAATGTGTGACTGATTTAGAAAGCGACTGTCGTCCGCCATTTAATTTCGACCAATCGCAAGCGATTTCTCATTCCGACCAATCACAGGAAATTTATATAATTTCTCACCCAGACTATTCACAATTTCAGACGACTTTTCAAACAGAACAACCACCTGACCTCAGGAAGACTCAGACCTACAGTCATAACTCTCATATATATTACTAGAGTTATGTATGCCTCTCCTGCATAGTGGGGTCTTGCTAATGGATTGGACAAATCCCGTCTTGAGGGCCTCATGAACAAACTTAGACGAACCGGCTGCTTGCTATACCCCGCAGTCGATCGAGTCGATCGATCGAGTCGATCATAACTCGGTCAAGTCGAGTCGATCGTAAAATCGTCGACTCGATCGACTTGCAAGTCGAGTCGATCGTGAGTCTTGCCAAGTCGAGTCGATCGAAAAATCGTCGACTCGATCGACTTGCAAGTCGAGTCGATCGTGAGCCTTGCCAAGTCGAGTCGATCGAAATATCGTCGACTTGCAAGTCGAGTCGATCGTTCGTTTTCCCAAGTCTAGTCGATCATTGTTTCATCGACTCGACTCGACTTAGAAATATTTTATTTACTATGGCTAGGCTATCTTGAAGTTTCAAAGTGACCTACATGATAACAATGACGTAATTCAGTCTTTGCACACAAGTGCAGCTAATGACCTTTTGGCAGCTGACGATTTCGTGTTAGTAGACTGTGAAAGTTGACTGTAGACGTACGTTTTCGATTAAGTTGAATGAGTACAGGGTCTGATAAAGAAATTTTGGAAGTGGGGCCCAACATTTTTGGTCTTGGATAGTTAAAAATTGTCGTAGGTCTTCCGCCGAAAAATATTTTTTCAGACTTTCACCCCCCCCCAAAATTCTAAAAACCCGTGGCAACTCCGGTTATTTTAAATCTGATGACTTTTTAGTCACGTGCTGCTTTCTCTCTCACCTTCCTGTTCCCGTTGCGTTGACTTCCAGTTTCTTTAAACTCGACGGGGAGGGACCACGTTCTATGCAAATCTCTGAAAGGGGCGTGGCCGGATTGGCCCTCATGGATCCGCCCCTGAATGAGTATTATAAAGATATACTATTATGGGCCTGTTTAGGGCCTACATATAGATGTTAATTTTGAGAATATAAACCGGGGGTCTTTTGTGACGTCACTTCGATTAAGATACGATCCTACAATTAAATAAGTTCACCGAAAAAGCGAAATTAGGCCTATTGTGACGTCATATCGATCAGGATACAGATCTACTATCATATAATTTCATTAATTGTTGAGAATACAAAACTATGCCGATTGTCACGTCACTCTGATTATAATACAATTTTATTATTACATAGGTCCACTTCAAGAATTAAAAATCTTGGCTATTGTGACGTCACTTCGATAATGATACAAATGTAGGCTATACTATTATAGAAGTACGTTTTGAGACTATAAACAAGGCCTATCGTGACGTCATGTCGATTATTATGCAGATCTTCCAGTATAGATGTTCATTATGCGAATGTAAAACTGGGCTTTTATGACGTCACTTCGATTTTGATAAAATTCTACCATTAAACAAATTCACTGAGAAAACGAAATTAGGCCTGTTATGGCGGCATATCGATTATGATACATATCTAGTATCATATTATTTCATTTTCATAATACAAAACTGGGGTTATTTAACGCAACATCGCTTTGGTTATGATACAAATCTATTATATATATATATATATATATATATATATATATATATATACGCTCAGCTTGAGAATATAAAACTAGGTCCATTGTGACGTCACTTCGATCATGATACAGACCTACTATTAAAGAAGTTCATTGTGAGAATATACTATACTTATTGTGACGTCACGTCGATTATGATGCAGATCTACTATTATAGAAGAGTAGGCTACAAACACGGCCTATTGTAACGTCATTTCGACTAATACACAGATCTACTGTAATAAATAATGAAGTTCATTTTCAGAATCTAAAACGAGGCCTATAATTGTGACGTCACTACGATTTCTGCGCAAATCTGCTATTATCTAAATTCACTGAGAATTCGAAACTAGGCTTATTGTGACGTCAAACAGATTATGACACAGATCTACTATCGAATAATTTCATTTTGAGATAACATAGCTGCAGAGGTGAGCAAGAGACAAAACTAGGCCAAGTCGACGCGAAGTCGATCGAGTCGATCGTAGGCCGAGCCAAGTCGATCGAGTCGTCGAGAGGTCGGCGAGTCGACGAAGTCGATCGAGTCGATCGTCGGCCGAGCCAAGTCGATCGAGTCGTCGAGAGGTCGGCGAGTCGACAAAGTCGATCGAGTCGATCGTCGCGCGAGCCAAGTCGATCGTAGCCCACGACTCGATCGACTGCGGGGTATACTGCTTGCATCCTGATACACTTACAGCAGAAACTCTAGCGCAAGAGGCTGACAAGGTGCTTTTCAAAGCTGTCCAGGGAAATGAACTTCATGTCCTCCGTAATCTCTTCCCACTACAGCGTGATCCATTATATAACTTTAGAGAAAGGGCTCACAATTTCCTCCTTCCCCAAAGACTCGATAAACCAAAGATATTAGAGTTTTACTAGAGTTGTGAATCGACAGAATTTCGAACATTTTGATCTTCACACTTTTAATCTTTTTGATGAAATTTTCCTGTTACTGTAATTCGACAAAGTGTCCCATTTATTAATTTCAATGTCTATTTTCCAATTACCTACTTAGCGCAGTGCCTCATCGGATGCGACTCATAAGCAAGGCTGTACATGACTCAAGGGTATGCGCGGGTATACGGCGTATGCTCACCTCAGGGAAAAAATGACAACGTATCTTCTTCTTTCTTCTTCTTTTCCGTGCTCTGCCCTTAGGCAGGTTCGAATGTTTGACGTCTCCATTCTTCTCTGTTCTGCGCTTTCATTTTCATCTTCTGATAGCCATCTTTCATCATCTTTGTCTTGGTCTGCCTCTCGTTCTTTTTCCATCCATTTTCCCCTCTATGATTGTTCGCAGCATCGAGTCTCCTCTGAGTGTGTGCCCGATCCATCTTCTTTGTCTTTCTCTAATTGTGTGTATCATCGCTCTCTTTTCTCCTACTCTTCTCAATACCTCCTCATTGCTGATATGATCCCTCCAGCTGATTCTTTCTATCCTTCTCCATAACCACATTTCAAATGCTTCAATTCTCTTGATGTCTTCCATTCGCATAGTCCATGTCTCTGATCCATATAACATCACACTCCATACTAAGGTTTTTATCATTTTCTTTTTCAGCTCCTTATTGATTCCTCTTCTCAGTAGCTCTTTCCTCTTTTCAAATGCATCTTTTCCTAGTACAATCCTTCGTTGTATTTCTCTGTGGCATCTAGCATCTTCCGTAATCGTACCTAGCATCGTATACTCACCTAAAAAAAACGAGGGTACACGCGGGTATATAGCGCGTATACCCACCTCAATAAAACCAAGTCAAACACGGCGGCAGCGCGTACTCACCTCAAAAGTTCTGAGTCTGTACAGCACTGCTTATAAGGCCGCAGCGCTATATTTTAGCGATGTCTTGGGTGGTCATGCTGTTTACATGGACAGACATGGATTTTCTGGATTACCTTTTGGTGCATGTGTCATCTTAATATGGAAGATATAATAATAATAATATCCTTTCTTTAATTAAACGCCTGCAAGACGCACTGCGCTTTGCATTTACAAGTTATGCAGCAATCTTAATTAAACTTAACTACTAATTGAACAGACAGCTTTGTAATTACACGGCGCCGAAGGCAGCCTACAAAGCAAATCCGCCCAACGGGGGCTCGAACTCACTACCTCTCGCACTCTTGGCCAGCGTGTTAACCACTACTCTACCGGCCCCCCCTATTGCCCTAATTGTGTCTTCAATCGTGTTACTTCATCGGGCACAAATAGCTAGAGTACAATTCCAGCCATGCCACCCCCATTAAATTTCAGTAAATGAATAAATTTGTTTATTATAACAGGACCTGCAAAATTCTTTGATTGAAATTGCATGCCTCTGTCATATAGGCTACTGTTTGTATTTCATTATGTTGGAACAATGTTGACTCAAAAAGCGTTGAAGTACTTAACAAAGCGTTTCGACTGTGCAGTAGACATTTTATGCATCTATGTCTAACTTGCCAAGATGACAAAGTGTTTGAATACCTGCTGCAACAGAGTGACTAAGGACCTGTGCTGCAAGATTGACATGCAGACTAGTAAATGAATGCAAATCAAGATGCTTATCTGTCAAACGAGATTCTAATTGGCAGGTTTCTGTCAAAGGCATAAAATTTTGAAACATGATTCCAACACACATTTTCTCTGGAACCGAGTACAAAGTCATGTTTCTTAAAATTGTTTCGAATGCTTTTCAGCAAGTGTGGGGTTATTAATTACATATACTTTATATAAAGTTGTAAACCATGGAACAGAAACGGTTGTGAAACAGAAACCTTTGCTACTGTTTCCAAATAGCACGTTTGTGGGCCCTGATAACAAATAACAGCGTTGGAAAATAACTGTATTTCTTGCAACTTTGCAAGGGAATCAAGAAAAAGGTGCCTCAGAATAGTTGTCTTCACAGATCCACTTACAAAAAAGTAAGCACTTAACAGAAATCACAAGCAACATAAACACAAGAACATGATCAGCTACACACTGAGTCGTTCCAAGCACACCAACATCTTCGAAACCTATGCGATCCCGTTCTCGATTTTCGTTTTAATGCCATTTCATCAAACATTAGCACACAGTCTTTAGCATTCGCAGGGGCTTGTTGCATTTTTACTTTTAAATTATATGTGTCATTTCTTTATCAGTTGATCATGAAAATGTATCTTAGCCTGAAGATGAATGTAAAATTGACTCTCTAGTTTGTGGTACAAAAGTGTGCTATCAGATCAGTAAACAAGTCACTTTTCTGACATTTGCAAGCGTGTTATCATTCCTTTTAATTTTTCCTTTGTCACAACTTGCATTATTTTGTGTAAATTGTTCTTATTGAAGATTTGTTTTTAAAAAATGTAATTGATTGATTGTTTCACTTTATCTTGAGATTTCAAGCAGCGGGTTCTTGTTCTTAATTCATTCCGAACATTTCTGTTCCCAAAGGTATCTCGTCAGCGGCGTTTCAAGTCTGGCCTCAACCAAACAACCGCATGGTTGCCATGCAGCCTGGACAGTGGCGACAACTTCCTGCCAAATACTGCAAAGTTGTTGTGTTTTAACTTGACACGCTTGGCCATTCCGGGCTGTTCTAAGCACCTGCTCTGGGGCGCTCTTCGCGCTTAGAGTCATACGAGCCCATGGTCTCTCCTGCCCTCCACGAGGTAGCCCGTGCAACAACCATCTCTCTCTCGTCTTCTCTATGCCTCACCTGCTTGGTGGGGAAAAACCACTGCAATTGATCGCCTCAAACTTCAACGCTTCCTACAAAAGGTCAAGCGATTGGGATACCTCCCTTCTCATTACCCTGATCTTGACCGCTTGATTGACGATGCAGACGTTAGAAAGTGTGTTTAAGAAAGTGTGTCATCTCGAATTTCAATCATGTACTCCGAAAACTATTTCCACCTATTTTTAAAAGGCCTTATGCTCTGCGTTCGCGACCACACGACTTTGAACTGCCTAGAAAAGATGACTTTGTGATTGTAATTGTAATTGAACATTTATATAGCGCCGCTCACAGATTCAGTGGCGCTCCCGACCCAAGCTAGTGCTCCCACTAACAAATAGTATAGTCTTCAGGCGTTTACGAAACAGAGGAAGAGAAAGGCCAAGAAGCTCAGAACGTAGCTTGTGAGGAAGGCGGTTCCAACAAGTAGGGCCAAGATAATTTATGCGAAGCTTCTGGTCTGGGCCGTAGCTCCACGCATGCGCGGGACAACTAGAAGGCCATTAGCATCCGAGCGAAGGGCAGAGCGGCCAGGAAGAGGGGAGACCAAGTTGCACAATGCCCGAAGATAAGAGGGGGCTACCCCGAGAAGAGAGTTGCGCATAAGAGTCAGAATCTTGAACTCAATGCGCTGAGGTACAGGAAGCCATTGAAGAGTGTCCCGAATAAAATCAGATATGTGAGAGAATTTGGGAAGACCGGCAATTAGGCGGGCAGCAGCATTAAGAATAGACTGAAGTTTAGAGAGGTTAAGAGAGGAGAGACCAGCATAGGCAGAGTTTCCAAAGTCGACTCCAGAGCAAATCAGAGCATGGACAAGCGCCTTGACTGCTTGAAGGGAGAGTGAGTGGCGGATTGCCAATTGTAATTGTAATTTTACGCAATTGTCGTTCTAGAGATTCGGTTAACATGGTCAGTAAGAGAAAGGATTGGATCCAGAGTAAAACCCAGATCACGAACAGTTGGAGAAAATTGGATATCTGGGTACAACGTGCTGAGGAGCTCCATATCAATCTTGGCAAGCTGGACTCTACTACCAAAGCCAGATGAATTGGGTTTTATCAGAGTTAAGACGGAGACGGTTTGAAGACATCCATTGGTTCAGTTCCATAGTAGCGTCAAGGATAGTAGCAACCAGTGAAGAGGCAGCAATGGGAGAACCGTGGACAAATGCTTGTGTATCATCAGCGTACTGATGAGCAGAGGCACCCTTGCGAGATATCAATAGATCCGCAGTATATAGAATGTATAGAAGCGGCGCCAGGACTTTAATTTCATCTGTCGTGTTCTTTTTAAGACTGTTCGCAGTGTTAACTCTAGGAACCAGAAATCTATCTTTCGCTTGCTTCCAGCCTGAATTCTGCTGACACTCGTTACTTTAGTCCATTTGCTTCTTTAAAATACTTTTTTTGTTTTTGTTTCATGTTATAAGTTGCGGTATGTCAACTTAGTTTTTCTTGATGGATGGATCCGATTTGACCAGGGTCTATGACAACAGAGGCCGTTACCCTGGACAGAAATTTGCTCGGCATACCCTGGACAGAAATTTTCTCGGCATATTACAGCACTTAAGAGCAAGGTACTGAACCAGTTACGAATAAACGGAGTATTATATATATATATATATATATATATATATATATATATGTGTGTGTGTGTGTGTGTGTGTGTGTGTGTGTGTGTGTGTGTGTGTGTAGACTTAATTACATTCTGAATATTCTGAAAGTGAAGATAATGACTCTGACCGCCAGGGACCATTGCACAACAAAGGTCCATATGCACTGCACAGTCTGCACAATCCATTACTACATCTGCATGTAAAGCGGTGGGCTTTGCATGCCTGATCTGTGGACCCACAAAAATGCCTTCCTTGATCTTGGCATTTTTGTTGCAGATAAAGAAAATCTTCAGCATCCCTGTGCATGGCTTTTTAAAAAATGTAGCAGTTCCAGCTTTCAGTTAAGAGAAGGCAGAAATATGTGTTGGT
The DNA here is from genome assembly GCA_949752735.1 of Lumbricus terrestris. Taxonomy (NCBI): domain Eukaryota; kingdom Metazoa; phylum Annelida; class Clitellata; order Crassiclitellata; family Lumbricidae; genus Lumbricus; species Lumbricus terrestris. The sequence continues at coordinate 5,803,772 of OX457051.1, read as the reverse complement.
CCAATACTTGGTGACAGCAAACTCAAGTCTTGAATCCAGTTGTTCTGCTTTTGCTTTCGACAAAACTAAGTCTCTAAAAGGTCGTTCAATTCCGACTATGTGAAAGAGATGAGGCGCGCCAGACATAGGCCTACCTACTTCAAAATCCGTATCACCGTCAGCAGCTATATATACTCGTTTCTGGCTGGATCAATGCAGCAGCATCTTCATCTTCGTCGTCTAAACTCCATTTCTCTGGTGGCTTCACTATTTGAAGACTTTCATTGTACGGCGCTGGTATCATTGTCGAAAGAAGATCTGGGCATTCAGTTTCCTTTCCTATTCTTGCCCGAGAAATCAGAAACATTAGTGAGACAAACTTAGCAGCCCGTCACAGTCATGATCTTTCTGGCTCTCGCCAGCTTGGGAACATTTTGTGGTCCCGGCAAACAGCATTGCTTTCGCAGGACCCCCGGAGTCAAACTCTACTCTAAGGTCTGCAGCACATCTTCTACAACAAATGAGAGGCACACATTCCTTGGCTTTCTCTCTCTAGTCTTGCAGTCTTACTTTATTGACAAGTCCAGTCATTGTGTGTCAAGTCCAGTCAGTGTGTGAATGTGTGTCTCTGAGGCTTACTCATATAGCACAGCCTACTCTCCACAACTGTAGCAAAATGTACATGTATCACGTTTGATGTCGAGATATCTCTGCTGCCAACAACCGTCTTAAAATATATTATAGTTTAAAGCTTATCTGAATATAAACTGGCTAACGTGTTATGCATCTTGCATACAAGTAGACAAAACTAAATATTGGAAATGCGACATCAAACTACAAACAAACTGATGTCAATCTCCTCAGTGAGATATACATGTAGACCTATGCAGAGAAACGACTCTAGTAGTGCTTAGAACTTTTGCAGGCAGATTCTAACCACAACCCTCCTCCCTTCCTACGTCCCTTCCCCTTCCCCTTCCCCTTCCCCTTCCCCTTCCCCTTCCCCTTCCCCTTCCCCTTCCCCTTCCCCTTCCCCTTCCCCTTCCCCTTCCCCTTCCCCTTCCCCCCTCCCCCCTCCCCTCCCCTCCCCTCCCCTCCCCTCCCCTCCCCTCCCCTCCCCTCCCCTCCCCTCCCCTCCCCTCCCCTCCCCTCCCCTCCCCTCCCCTCCCCTCCCCTCCCCTCCCCTCCCCTCCCCTCCCCTCCCCTCCCCTCCCCTCCCCTGTAGCCACAGTGGAAAGACGCGCGGAGAACGGCCGCAAATGGACGATTTTGTAAAAACCGACAGTTACACACAAATTTGCGCTATAGCAGACGGCCGTCTGCTATTGCGCAAATTTATGCTATACGTTTTTATGCTATACGTTTTTATGCTATACGTTTTGAAACGCGCCCGAAGAATGGGCGGACCAATGCGTGAAAGTTCAAACTCGAAATGGCTTGACTCTATCGACGTCTATCGAATGGAATTAAAAGTTGTGTTTTTTGTCGTAAAGATTGCGCTTTTCCCCAAAAGGCATTATACAAACGCGCTGATGTTCGAATGGAACGTTTTTCGAAAAATTTCAAAACAATCGGTCACGAACTTTCCGAGGTCCTTGATCCCAAACGGTAACGTTTTACATTTTTATTTATATAGATTATGCAAACATATTATGTAAACTGTCATAAGTGCATGCCTGGACATACCTCAGTTACACGAAGCTTATTAATTATTATATCGTTACATCTGAAAAATTGAAATAAATAGAAAAATTGAAGATTTCTCAAAAACGTTACGTGCTGGGACAATTTCAAGGTCATTTTCGTGATCAGTAGCAGAAACTGCATAAGAAACACCTGAAAGTGTTCAGGAAACAGAATCACTATTGACAAGTATTATTCTTAAGGTAAAATAATTGTTCTGACTGCCGGTGTAAACGTTTCAAATTACCCCTCACCCGATTTCAGATTACTCCTGGACGCTAGATTTGCATCAATCATCGCATATATTGCACTAAAAAATCAGGAAAATGATAAATATTTTGATCGGTAAAAAAATAATAACCTCGAAGCCGTTTCTTGATGTAACTTCAGGGGCGATTAGTATTTTAGTTACAGATGAAAATATTGATAACAAACCACGTAGTGGGATGACGGGTGAGAATTTTCAGACCAAAACAAGAAGTGGGATGATTTTTTTCTGATTTTTAGTGGAATACGTGTGATGATTGATACAAATTACAGTTTGCAGAGGGGTAATGTTTAGGTGGAGTAATAATGGTCATTTGAAACCTTTACAGGGCGGATACAGAAATTTTCTAAGGGGGCCAAAATATTCGGTCTTGGGTCGGGGGGAAAAATATCGTCTTGGTCGCCGAATATCTGTTGACCTTTTTTTCTTTTTAGTCATTCGTCCAATTTCCAAGAATTTTTTTTCACTTTATCCGCCAAAATAGTTGATGACCTTTTTTTAGTCATCAGTCGGAGTTCGTTCGGAGTCTGGTATCCTGCTTTTCTCTCCCGCTGCATTGAGTTAATGGCTTGTTGAGACCAAATGGAGGCCACGTCCCATGCAATTTTTAAATGGGGGGATGGCCGAATTGGCCCTCTGAATCCGCCTCTGCCCCCTCTACAGCCGGGGCACCTGTGCGCTCCACATTGTTACGCCACTGATCATGGATGGTCCAGGAATTGGACTGTAAAAAATAGAAGTCCCAAGAAACCTGAAAACCCAGATATTTTAGAAAAAGTCCCTGTTGGCATGGGTGCAACAAGGTACGCTGAACTATTACGTCGTTCGAGGCGCAGCCGTGCACGTGCGACCGCTCTAATAGAACGACATTGCATTGTCCAACTGCCTGTAAAAGTCGCACGTTTTAAACATAAAACTTCTAATAAAATACATGAAATATATAATAGTTATTATTTTTCATCATATTCAATACAATAATACAATACAATTAGTCATTTACAACGCGCTTTAACAAAAACAAGTCTTGCACAAGAGCGCGCTTCACTACAAATCTAGTTATAATGCAATGAAAACAAATGGGCTTTTAATTTTGATTTAAATTCTGCAACAGATGAGCACTGACGAATGGAAATTGGGAGACTATTCCATTCATTAGGACCTGAGACTGCGAACGCACGGTTTCCAAACTTCCGATTTGTGCGAATGTAGCAAGGTCACTTCGCGATGACGAACGAAGCCCTCTGGACTTGGAGGCGGAACATGGCGTGACCATGGATGCCATGTAGGATGGAGAGGTTCCGTAGTGGATATGAAACATCAGAAGGGAAATTTTGAAAGCAATACGAGCATGGATGGGAAGCCAGTGTAGTTGTTTCAAAGTTGAAGTGATGTGGTCTCTGGGACCAAGACCTTTTATCAGGCGAGCGCCGTGTGTAGAACTGAAGACAGGGGTTGAAGCGTTGATGATGGAAGACCTGATAGAACAGAGTTTCAGTAATCGAGAGGAGAGATGACGAGAGCTTGAGTGAGAATACGAAGGCAAGTTTCATTCCGGCAACGTTTCACTTGTCGAATTCGACGAAGGTGGAAAAAACACGCCCTGGCTACAGAAGAAATATGTTGGTTCATCTTTAAACTGCTGTCAAGTAGCACACCGAGGTCGCGAATCACATCAGATGGTGGAATAGAGCAGTTGGAGTCGAGGTCAACAGTTTTCATTAATTCATTGTCGTTTCGTCCACTTTGACGGTCAAACCAAATGAGTTCTGTCTTGGTGGCATTTAACTTCAGGCGCATAGATGCACACCAAGACTGAATATCATGGAAACAGGCTGCAATCTTGATTTTGATATTCAATATGCAGTTTAAATAGTTATGATAGTTTACGGATGCTACAAGTCGTTGACGTTGGCCTATATATTTATCTGTTAAGGCGTCAATCGTTGCTAGGAGCCATCAACCCAGTCACAACGTGGCGCCACGGTTTGTGTGCTTTGATCACCATCCAGACCAAATACACAGCGGAGATAGGAAGTGTCATGTCTTAGTCGTAGACTTGAAGTAGGTAGGCCTATGTCTGGCGCGCCTCATCTCATTCACATAGTCGGAATTGAACGACCTTTTAGAGACTTAGGTTTGTCGAAAGCAAAAGCAGAACAACTGGATTCAAGACTGTCACCAAGTACGTATTGGACAGAAATCGGGCCAACAAATATTTCTGCCTTCTCTTCACTTAAAGCTGTAACTGATACATTTTTTAAAAAGCCATGCACAAGGATGCTGAAGATTTTCTTTATCTGCAACAGAAATTCCCAAGAATGAGTGATGCCAAGATCAAGGGAAGGTCCACAGATCAGACACATCATCAATGACAAGCAATGTGGACATCTGTGGGAGGGACCAGAGACAATCGCCTGGAAGTACTGAAGGATGTTGTGGAGAATTTTCTCTGTAACTATAGAACTCCAAATTACATTAAACTGGGTACCGTAACAAAATCTTACAGCATACTGACATGAAATGCAACATGCCATTTAAGATTCACATCTTGCATTTCCACTTGAACTTCTTCCCAAGTTCCTCACAAATCTAGCGATGAACACCAGGAAATTGTCACAGTGGAAAACGGTATAAGGGAAACTGGAATCCAGCAATGTTGTCTGACAATTGTTTGACACTGCAGCGAGTTGTGCAGACAAAGAATACAAACGAAAATCAGCATCGAAGCATTTTATACCTGTGGAACTTTAGCAGCATCTTGTATACGTTGTACATGTGCAACTGAACAGGGAATAACTATGAAAAACCTTTAATTTCATGTTTCTCAACATTTCTAAGTGATACAGTAGGGTGTGTCAATTTGAGGGGTCAAATAAAAAATTTGTGAATTTCAAAAACGGCTAGTGATGAAAATGTGCAGTTTAGCATGCTGAATCTAAATATAACTTCAGAAACAGTTTTTATGGAGTGCTAGCTACTTCAATTTACAGTTGAAATGAGCTCTATTTACATACAATTGATTTAAACGTACAACAGAACTGAAGAAAACCTATAGGTGCAGAGTGCCATATCAAATGCCATTTATGAAGTCAAATTAATGGAATTGTACAAAATAAACCAAAGGCATCATGTCCTGCTTGCTTCTGTTTCGACCTTTTGGCATTCTGCTGACCATTTGACCTCTGATGTAGTGAGTCCTCCTCTCATCGCTGTACGCATGGCAAGCAGTCTCGGTTGACATTTTCGCAAACCTTTCCACAGACTGTGCGTGCGATTCATTAATTAATTCATTCAGAGCACTTACATAGCGCCCCTTCAAGAAACTACTCAGAGGTGCTCCCAGCCCAGCCACGACCAAAGAAAGAAGACTCGAGGGACTTGTAGAAACCCACCGGATGAGCCACAAGTAGAGAGCGAAGCGAAAGCGGGAGTTCATTCCAGATTGTAGGTCCCGCAACCAAAAACACGGCGCTGCTTAATAGCTAAGCGAGCCCGCGGGATCAGGAGCTCATCCCTGGCTGTAGAGCGAAGCGCCCGACGCTCTGCAACGTAGGGGGCCCCGGTAGAGTAGTGGTTAACACGCTGGCCAAGAGTGCGAGAGGTAGTGAGTTGGGCGGATTTGCTTTGTAGGCTGCCATCGGCGCCGTGTAATTACAAAGCTGTCTGTTCAGTTGGTAGTTAAGTTTAATTAAGATTACTGCATAACCTGTAAATGTAAAGCGCAGTGCGTCTTGCAGGCGTTTAATTAAAGAAAAGATATTATTATTATTATTATTATTAGGACACTGGGCGGCCAAGATCACACAAGTAAGATGGAGCACAGCCAAGAACGCAGCAAGAGACCACTGCAGCGATGCGATGGCCAGTCTAGAACAACCATTGGGTTGCCTTAAATCGCCTTGATCTTTGCTGTTGCTATGGGGAGCAGGTAAGAGGGGTTCACAAACCCTATAGCTCTAGTCAATCAGTTTCGAGATTTTATTCGCTTGATGGTTGATGTCTGGGGCTCTCCTTGGTCTCGCCCGCCTATCTCCAAGCCATGTCATCTCCTTCACTTCTGATCATCATTATCCTCTCCACTGCATGTCTAAGCTGAGGCAATTATGCTTAATTCTGTCTTCAAACTTTGCATCAAGTTCCCTCATAACTCTCTCCTGAGCTCTCTTCTTTTTGTTGTGATCAATCACCAAAGTAGTGTCAAAGCGAGTAATCAAATCAAGGCAGCAGTAGCAATCACCACTGTCTACGTCAACTCGGTGTTGTGGTTTCTTAGAATGGCTAGGACTATATTGGTTATCTCGTAGCCCTCTTCCTTGCTTTCGCAAAATCATCGAAGATCACATATTCACCTTGTAAATGGTTTTTGTCTTTTCGTCCCTCACCGATTCTTCCACATTCTCCTCAAACTCATCAAACTCTTTCTGCTGTACATAAAACATGGATCTCTCTTTCATCTTCTCCTCTTCTGTGGTTTGTTTATCACTCTTCATACTCCTTTTTCATCCATCCTTTTACAAGAAAGCAATTGTTGCAGAAGGAAAGGCAATTTCCTTCTGTAACAATTGCTTTCTGGTCTCTTGAAGGCCAACTGGCCCTATCTGATGAGGTCCAATGCTTCCAATTTTTTCTCTTTGACCTTTGATGAAAGCTAACTCAATGACGGGAATCTTTTTCTCTCTACTGCACTCACAAAATATGTGCACTCCACCAACACAGGGAGAACTGCAACCCACATCCGTGCAGCTCTTGATGTCACACTTACAGGTTAGAATGTCTATGAGTCTGCCAAATTTTCCATAAACCTATCTCTCATCCAATGAGGAGAGATAGGTCTCTGCCAGAAGACACCTTGCTTCCATGGTCCCACGCGGATTTAAACTTTGCTTTGATTCTTGTATGACTGTGTATGACTGGTTCAGTGAATTTAGTATTTGCTTTGCACGATTGAGCAAGAACTCCAGTCATTAAGTCAATGACAAGTTGGTCATTGCTGAAATTTCGTCTGTCTTGGTCACTCATCCCTCTTTGGTACAACTCATATCTAATGGTATCTTTGACAGATGATAATTCAGCTGTAGGAAGCTGTCTGCCTGAACCGACTAAGTGATGTGAGTCCAAACTAGCAATCTTGTTTTTATATTGGACATTCTGGCTATCTCAAGGGAATACACAAACAGTGACTGTATTCTAACAATCTAACATGCAATAGTTGCAATACTATAATAATGCTGCACACATTGTACAACAGGTTGGCAATTAATTAATGGGCATAGATCACTAATAAACAATGTTTAGCATCAAACAATAGGCTATACATAAAATTCTAACAAGCAAAAACTTAAATTAAAGCATTTAAAAATATTTCTGATATCATCATATTAAAGCAAATAATTTGCGAATTTTCCACGATAATTCAAGTGCAAATTGAAGTAGCTAAATCCCATTGCAGACAGATTTTATACTTATATTTCGACTTTTCACATGAAAATGTACTATTTTATCCCTAGCCCTCTTTTAAATATTGACTTTAAAAAAATTGACACACCCTAGTGATACAGTCATCATCAGCACCCAATGTTATGAGGAAGAACTGTTATAAAGATTTGTTTTCCAATGAAATTAAATTATAGTATATCGAAAATATATGCAATAAACAAGCATTTCAGTTAAAATCTTGCATGCCCGTTTTCTCAAAAACCTTACGTGATACAAAAATTCGGAGAACACCACCGTGTTCAGCACGTCAACTTCTATAGAAAACAGTCAAAGTTTTTTCGGAAACAAAAAAAGTTAAAATTTGTTGGCCAGTGTTATTTACAGCATTAATACTTGATCGAGAATGTCACTAAAGGCGCCCAACCGTTAAATCAAATGTCCAAAAGGCCACATGATATAACCCTTCCTAGAGTTGATTCTTTTGCCAGAAACAGTTTTATTATGCGAATGTTATATAACTGTGCATAAATGTTTTCTATTATTTATTTCCTCTGTAAACTACTGTGCGTTTGCAGGTGGTATAATAAAGAATATTCTTACTTACTTACTTACAATACTTACTGTCTAATGATGTAATGTAATTTGTTTTCATGCATGTTGTCTGAGCTTGGTTCTTTCATGAGCTGTGAATGTGATTGGTAATATTGGTAATAGTAACTAATAATAATAATGTAGCGGAACTAGGGCTGGGCAAAACCACCATGAACCGAACCCCAAACCCTAGTTGTCAAGGTGCCGTCCGTCCACGTAGTTAAGGCTTCAACTGTAGATTGAAGACTAGCCAGTCAGGCTTAAAACACATTTATTCACGACGTCAAAGAAGAAACTCGCAATGCAGTCCACAGTCAACTTCTATAGCGCCAATGTTCGGAGCAATGTTCGGAGCTATTCGTGTAGCGCCACAGTCCAAAGCACTGCACCACTGTTCGCAGCAATCGTCAATGCAGAACGCCGATTCTTCGTCGTGTAGATCGCCGCTGTATCGCCAGCGCCTGCAGAAAGTCTGTGTAGCGGTCGGGCTTCGAACCCCGTCGTTGTCGTATGCGGAAGGTCGCCAAACCTTCCGTCCTCGCCAGTCGATAGCGTCGGTCGTCATCGTCGTGTAGACAGAAAGAAACTGAACCACTGCGCTCACCCAGTCGGAGGCGTTGGCAGGTCCGGCGTCGAACTCCTGCCGTCGTAGCACAGCGAAGGTCACCCCCCAAACCTTCCGTCGTCGGCAGGCGTCGAACTCCGGTCGAAAACGTCCGCAGGTCAGGAATCGAACCCCCAGTCGTCGGCGTTGCACAGCGAAGGTCACCAAACCTTCCGTCGTCGGCAGGTGCTGAATTTCGGTAGCGTCGTCGAATCGTCGTTGCGCTCTCCAAAGCGTTTTCCTCCGGACGATTACCCGCTGACTGTACTGCGACTCGAACCGGCGACAGTCGACCGACGCGTCTTTCCACTGTTCCTCGGCGACTCCTTCGATGACTGATGACTGTTTCCCTCGATCGATGACTGTTTCACTCGATTGGCGGCTGATTCGAAGACTGGCGTGCCTACGTGCGCACTCGTATAAGTATATCACGAGGCCACGCCCATGTAGACGCCAATTCATGTAGACGCTGGCCTGTGTAGACGACTACTAGACGCTAGGCCACGCCCATATAGACACCAATTCATGTAGACGCTAACCCGTGTAGACGCTAGGCCACACCCATGTAGACGCTAGGCCACGCCCATGTAGACATCAATTCAGGTAGACGCTAGCCTGTGTAGACGCTAGGCCACGCCCACTAGCCCATGTAGACGCTAACCCGTGTAGACGCTAGGCCACGCCCATGTAGACACCACATGTAGACAGCGACACTTAGGCAGATACGAGCACGGACACTCAATAAAAATTAAACCCCACGGGCCCAATCTCCAGCAATAATATAATATCTTTTCTTTAATTAAACGCCTGCAAGACGCACTGTGCTTTACATTTAGGCCTACAAGTTATGCAGTAATCTTAATTATTATTACTGTGATAAACGCCACCAATCGCTGTGTGATTGGTTGAGCTAAAAATAGTAACTGTGATAAACGATTACGTTTTTGATATATGTTTTGAGGGAAAGTATCCCGTTGCTTCTGTTCATTTGCTTTCAAAAGCACCGCCATTAATTAAGTAATTAATTAATTAAGTAATATCGCATCTGTTTTTTATCTTCTATTGTTACCCCAATGAATTTTCTGGTAAATAGGCCCCACTAGCGGGATCATTCCCTTCGGGTAGCCTATTGGTTCTGCCACACTCAGTATTGGTTGCTTACCTGTCCATTTAATCGCAAATGTTAACTCGCAATCAATCACTGTGTGTACTATCCTGTAAGCAAACTTGTCTACTTGTCTTTGTTTTTTGGTGGATCAATAAACCAATTGAATTGAATTGAATTGAATTGAGAAAGTCCCCAAGATGGTTCAGCAGAAACCACGTGATCTCACCGGCTGGTTATAATATCTACCTAAGAATGATATCTATGGACCAAGACTTCTCTATTAATTATCTTTGGTAGGCCATATGCCACGCAGTTGCTTAGTAGCAGCAATACAAGCACCGCATGAAATTCGTCTCTTCGGCTGTTTTGTTTATTAGTTTGAAGAGACAACAGAACAAAACGAGAATCAAGATAAATTTGACGGAATAGTGGTAAATTCTCTGAGAAATGTAGGTAATTTTAAACAATTTATCATATAGATTGACATTGAAGAGGCAGTCTGATCGAGAGAAGGAGACATTGTGAAGGAGACATAGAACACCTACGGACAATGAACTTAAGGTTGTTCTTGTTGTTGATGATGGTAGATTGTCAATATCATGTCATAAAATTTTGTTGCCATCTTCTGACCAATCACCTGCGGTCCTGGCCATGTAAACAGTATGACCGCCCAAGAAATCACTGAAATAGAGCGCTGCGACCGCATTCCATGATGCAATGCTTTCAGTAAGTAATTAATCAACACGGGATCTATCATCTAAGTCAGACGGCTAATAGTAATTATAAATGAGGGAAAATATGCAGTAAATAAAACTAAATATGTGTAAATAGAAAGTTCTAAAATGAAGAAACCTGCGCTTCGAAAACTGATTAGGTGCTTTTAAGCACCTTTTGAGCCTTGGGTCACGTTGGTTATCGTGACTTTGTGAGTGTTGGTTAGGCAGGTCTGGCATCATGATAGTTGGTTAGGGTTAGGTTTGGTGTCGGAATTAGATACTGGGTTATTGTTACTGACAGCTTGGTAGGACATAAACAGTATTGCCGCCGCAGATAGAGGCAGAATTGAGCGGTCTGACCTGTAGCGGTCACGGCGAAAATTAGATACCAAGTATAAAAGTTAAATTTGCAATATTATTGGTTTGATACCTGCATTCAACTGTCCACACATTATTTTTGCATCAGCAAAATATTGTTACTTATTTAACAGGAATAAGCAATCATATGCGTGTTTACATCCCAAAGCATTACACAAATAAGCTCTCCCGCATATAGTTAGCATGGGTTGTTAACGTAGCCTGCCAAAACAAGCCCAAACTTAGCCCACTTGTGTGCATTATAAAATGCTTTTAAAAAATACTTTGAAAGTTCACTTTAACTGGCACTATATCAGATAATTTTTTTATATTAGTTCCTGTACAAAGTCTAGAAAAAATTACGCTTGTAGCACCTAAATGCACAAGTACGATGATTTTCAATTCTAAGGGCTCTGACTATAGACTTCCAATTTGCGCTTGAATTGATAAACAGCGGGTAGGTGTTTAAGGTCAATTGATTTTGTTTTATTCTTTAGCTTATTTAAGCTTATTATTATTTATGAAAATATACCTTTTCATCGTCTTTTGCCCATTAACTATTAAGCGGAGTAATTGGGCTATCGATCGCCGCAAGTCAGACCGCTCTATTCTGCCTCTATCTGCAGCGGCCATACTGTTTACGTCCTACCGAGCTGTCAGTAACAATAACCAGATACTGTCCTAAGGTACTGTATATGCAGGTGGATAGTATCCAACGACGACAATGACCCTAACCAAAACACATGACGCCTTGCACACTTTTTGTGTGCCTCCATTATTTTGTTTTCTTTTCCGACATTTTCCTTATTGATTTGAACACTTATTCATTCCATTAATTCGGTAGGTTTTATTTTTTAATTACCCCCATTTCATCATCTTTATGTGGTAATCAGGTTTCATTATGGTGTGCATCAGGGCTTAAAGTGTGGATGGACGGTCATGGACGGCGTCCATGCACTTGTTTTAAAATCTGAACGCCGTCCAGCCACTTATTTGCGAACACAGACTAGAAAGTTAAGGGGCGTCCAGGCACTTCTTTTGGAGAGGTAAAGGCGTCCAGGCGCTTATTTTTTCACACTTTTGGCACTGGTGTGCATTATTCAGTTTCCTTTCTGCTTTGTGATGGGATATTTGTATTGCAACAGAGGAGGGGTCAGTGAAATGACCCATTTATTTTAAAGCCCCCTTCCTGACAATTCAATGCTTCAATAGTGTGGTCTTTTGGGTTAGTTTTACCAACTTGGACCTTGAAAAAATAGAGTCCATTTCAGACAAATTTGCCTTGTTAGTTTATGTTGAAGTCCTGAGGGATCATGTTTATGTAAGGGCCAAAAAATAATAGCACTAATATTTTTTATATTACTTTGCCTCAGTCTCACAAGTTCTTGCCTTGTCTGGTTTTTGACCTTGTTAACGCTACTAGCTAAAGTGTAGTAAAAGCTGGACTCATAATTCAAGCCTTCTGTGCTGTTAATTAAACCTTAGTACCTCAGTGGTTTATGGCAGTGCACGATGATCTTGAAGACTCTTGATTCTATTCAGAATCAAGCTTTTAAATACACCTTTGTCTTTTCGTACATTACCAATTGCTAGTTTAGAGGTGGGGGCTGTTGTCACTCCCTTGCTTCTTCGAAGAACAAAACTTGAGCTTCAGTATGTGTGTAGATTGAAAGTATTGATCTGTGGGCTTAAAGGCTACTTTTACTGAACAAAGATTCTGAGCAATGGAAACAAAATGAGGACTGTCAGAATGCAAAATGAGGCATCGAGTCTCAGGGTTGTAAATGATATTGCTGAGAGAGGGTCTAAGACTCGATAAAAAATTCAAATCACCCATCATTAAAAATTAAGAGGAGATATACTTAACGCAAGTTGAGCATTCCTTGAGGTGAAGAAGCCTGTGCTAGGCCTACAGTCTACTCCAACAATCGAAAACCCTCTAAAACTGTTGTGCAGAACATGTTCAGCCAATGGCAGCCTTCGCAATAATTTAAAAAAAAATTATATCAAGACTAAATTATTAACTTTATATCAGTATTAACAGAGAGACTTAGAGCACAAACCGAGGAATACCAGGCAGATGGATAGGCAGGATTCAGGAATGGTAGAAATACAGTGCAGCAAATACTAACACTGAGACTGATAGGAGAGAAGGCCAGAAGGAAGGACAAAAAAATATACAATTGTTTCATCAACTTCCAGAAGGCATTTGACAGCCTTGACCAAAACGTCACGTGGGCAGTCTTAAAATTGTATGGAGTAGATAGCAAGCTAATACGAATAATAAAGGAGATCAACAGCAACGCAAAAGCAGCAGTTAGGGTGTGTGGAGAGAATGGGCCCTGGTTTTGTACCAATAGAGGCACAAGGCAGGGCGACCCACTGTCACCGGACATCTTTATCACACTCTTGGAAAGAGTGCTGGATAAGATCAAGGAAAATGAGAATGAATGCGGAGTAATAGTCAGTGGAACAAAAATAAACAATCTTTGCTTTGCGGACGACATCGATTTGATAGATGACGACGAACAGAGGTTGGAACACACAGTGCAGGAGTTAAACGACGAAGGGAAAAGATATGGGCTCAAAATGAATTTTGAGAAGTCTAAGACAATGGTGTTTGGAGCAAAAGATCTGCCCACCTTGTCACCTTGTGCTGTCAACTCGTAGAGTTCTAGCGATCGTCCTGACACACATTCTCCATTGTTCTCTGTTCGCAGACAAGTCCCTCAGTTCTTCCAAATTCATGCCAGTTATGTCGTGTATCTCGTCCATCCATTTCATAACTGTGCAAATTCTGCATTATGATGAAATAATGGTCCATCGAATTGACAGAGAGGTCAGTAAACGACCACATGGCCGCTGACCTGTGCACTGTGCGCAGATCCCAGCATGTACATGTACCCACAGACAGTATACTTAGCTGGTTTGAGAGTTCTTTCAGTAGCTGACTTTACGTTCCAACCCTGATTGCTCAAATGGATACGCGTACCTTGTTTATCCGGGCGACGTCAACGAAACGAGCCAGCATGTATGAGGATTTGAGTTAACTGGCATTAGATTTCAGGCATGTTTCTTTTTACTGTCAGAGTATCGCCACACATCTGATAAACCCTTATTGGAGAGTTGGTTGCCACCCACGTTAGCCAGCTTTGCAGGGTTCCTGTTGGGCCTGTCCACCTCGCGAAACGCCCTAGGTGGTTCTTCAGCTTAATTAGCCTTCACCACTGATGGCATAGCCTCAACAGGCAATCTTGGCTGTTATTACCCCCCACCGTGTTGAGGTGTGGGTTGGTCTTGGGAGGGGGCAAAGCAATTTACAGTCTATTTATTGCAAACATCATATAATCTTGAATATATTTTAACCTAATTTATTACTTTTACTTTTATTATGTTTAGATTGCTCTATTTACAAGTTTATCTTATTTATCAACCCCTAAACGTTTTTAGTATAAAATAAATGACACAGATTCAATTATCATGTCAAGGCACGAAATAGCCAATTTTGTGCTGAAGTGCCCTGTTAAACCCAATCAATCAGTCAGTCGAATAATAACGAATAATGAAAGACTTGCTGGAACTTGTCAGTCAGTCAGTCAGTCAATCAAATCAATCAATCTCTGCTAAAGAATAAGTTGATTATTAAATTGTCCAAATTGTCCTAACTGTCCATCCAATAGCTAGCAAAGGATGTTATCGTGATGCAATTTGAATTTTGCCGAATATTGTAGCAGTGTGAACGACAACTGCCTAGAAGTCACCAAAACTGTGTCTACTGTCAATGAACCTTTGATATATATATATATATATATATATATATATATATCAAGATCAGATGATCTGATCCTGTGATTATGGAGCGACTTCGTCAACGAATAATGAAAGACTTGCTGGAACTTGAAGAAGCTGCATTGAAAGAAAAACCAAAGAAGATTATATCAGAGGAAGGGAATGTCAAGACAATCGACAGTGATGGAGATCTCTCTGTGGTAATCAGTTGTTTTATTATGGTCTGCATCATTCACAGGTTTTGTGTCTTATGTCTCTTTTTCTAGCATGAAGTTTGTGCTTTCCTGCCATGTTCTTTTGTCCCCATGTGAGTCAGTTTGTCAAACCTGTTGTAATAATAGGCCTAATAATAATGCTGCTAATAATAATGATAGCATTGATGAATTCTATGGCGCTGAGACACATTCATGCCATTACAAGGGCACCTCACATACTACACTAAACAATAGTAAGAAGAGTAGGAGTGGAAGTCAGTGAATCCTTCCAGGCTTGAGCCTGACTTGTTTGTTTCCCCCAGAGTGCTCTCTCTCTCTGTCTCTCTCTGTCTCTGTCTGTCTGTCTGTCTCTCTGTCTGTCTGTCTGTCTCTCTCTCTCTCTGTCTGTCTGTCTGTCTGTCTCTCTCTCTGTCTGTCTGTCTGTCTGTCTCTCTGTCTGTCTGTCTGTCTGTCTGTCTGTCTGTCTGTCTGTCTCTCTCTCTCTCTCTCTCTCTCTCTCTCTCTCTCTCTCTCTCTCTCTCTCTCTCTCTCTCTCTCTCTCTCTCTCTCTCTCTCTCTCTCTCTCAATTTGCTGTGTTTTGTATCATTTTAACGGAAACCTTCACTGGAATGTTCTATAATTTTGATTGTCTTTTGAATGTCATTTTCTTTTGTATATAGATTGTCAATTTTTTTTATCAGACTTTCCCTACTCTCTGTTTTAGGTATTTATTTGAGACAAGTAGCCAATCAATTGGCAATGATTGCAAAATAATTCCCAAAAATTCTAACATACACTAAATACTCAGCTCATTCCTTTCAGGGAAATTCCAGAACAGTTTATTTAATCTATAATAGCAGTATTGCACAGCACAGCTATACAAGTGAAAAATACATCGGACAAGTACATCTAAAATAACGTTACGGCTGAACACTGACCTATGCAATGAAATCAAACTAATAGCGTAAAGACTAAGATGAATGAGTTGATTATTTGGTAATCTTTCGTTTCAGCAGAATAAATCGTACTATATTACTTGTATGCTATCAACGCTAACTTCCGTGCAATGTCGAATGATTTATTTCGCTAAAACGATAGATTATCGATTATTTGGTTTTTATGAAGTTATACAGATATGCATATTTGCATAACATTGGTTAAATAGCACTCACTTAAAACTATCACCGTTACTGTAAGAAGAAAAAAACCGTGGTGGAATATAATCTTACCTGCATTACCGAAGGGAGGATCTCCTAAACGTGACGTGTGGAATTCCGCGTATTCAGCCAATTCATCGCACATTATCAACAGATGGTGACGGCTAAAATGAAAAGCATTGTGCAGTTCATCGTCCGAGGATGAATCGAGTGAATGTCGCTGATTTTTAACGACTCTTGCGTTTTAAGCTCCTTCGAACCGACATATGAGAGCTGTCATTTTACTTCATGTTTCTAGGGCCTCTAGGCCAGACTTGACAATTTACGTCTGGTTGCCCGGCGGCCTAGCCATGGTCTGGACTAAGGGCACAAAAACTCTTCATGCTCACCTCTCTAACTTTTTAGTCAGGCCTAGACCCATATCTAGGCTGGACTGGCATTTACGACCCGTCCATGCACACCTCTCTAGGGTCTAAGGTGTTAGGTCTAAGGTGTTAGGTTTAGCGATGCTGGTAGAATTCAGTAGGAGTATGTTGGGATGCTTCATCGCATCTATGACCCTCTTTTGGTGAACAGTGTTCCTTTCTACCAGGGAGGGTTAGGTTTATCAGTGGTCATCTGTACTATCTGCAGTTGCGTGGTCTGAAAATGTGCATCGACCCGTCTCTTTGGGATGACAACACCTCCGGATGACGCCCATTCAGTTCGCGTGTATTTCTGGTCCTAGGTCACATGCATGCACATGGAAGCCAAACAATGGACAGTGATAGTTCATCATGTTCTCCATTGCTGGACCAAGTTGTATCAATAGCATGTCAAGTGTCAGACTGTTGGTAGCATCCACAGTACTTGATGACGTACTGTTCTGTGGGGCCATAGGTGTTGATAGATGACACACTTCTAGTTAACTGTTGAGTGACTGACTGAGGCCATGCACAGCAGATATTGTTCAGTGATGAAAGGCACCACCAGTGGCTAACAGTCAAGGTCACTCAAAGACAAGCATTGCTATTGCACTGCATATATGAAATTATTCGGCAGCAGACAGCGTATGTTTGTTCGTATGTGCACTTGTTATAGCGTCCCTTCAAGCTGTCTACTCAGAGGCGCTCCCAACTGCGGCGCGAACACTGCATCGGAGTTTCATACCAAAGCACTGAGCAATTGCGAGTGAAGGACTTGTCCAAAGTCTCGACACGGCAACTTGAGGTGGATTCGAACCTGCAACCCTCCGGCTGCAAGGCAACGAACATACCCACAACATCACCGCGCCCCACAATATAGGTCTGAGACACCACTGTACACAAGGAAGTTCATCCCACATCCTCCTCTTCATCGTCATCCTCCTCCTTCTAACCTCCTTCTTCTCCTCCTCCTCTTCCTCCTCTTCCTTCTCGTCCTCCTTCACGTCCTCCTCCTTCTCCTTCTAACCTCCTTCTTCTCCTCCTCCTCCTCTTCCTCCTCTTCCTTCTCGTCCTCCTTCACGTCCTCCTCCTTCTCCTTCTAACCTCCTTCTTCTCCTCCTCCTCCTCTTCCTCCTCTTCCTTCTCGTCCTCCTTCACGTCCTCCTCCTTCTTCTAACCTCCTTCTTCTCCTCCTCCTCTTCCTCCTCTTCCTTCTCGTCCTCCTTCACGTCCTCCTCCTTCTCCTTCTAACCTCCTTCTTCTCCTCCTCCTCTTCCTCCTCTTCCTTCTCGTCCTCCTTCACGTCCTCCTCCTTCTCCTTCTAACCTCCTTCTTCTCCTCCTCCTCTTCCTCCTCTTCCTTCTCGTCCTCCTTCACGTCCTCCTCCTTCTCCTTCTAACCTCCTTCTTCTCCTCCTCCTCTTCCTCCTCTTCCTTCTCGTCCTCCTTCACGTCCTCCTCCTTCTCCTTCTAACCTCCTTCTTCTCGTCCTCCTCTTCCTCCTCGTCCTCCTTCACGTCCTCCTCCTCCTCCTCCTCCTCCTCAGGCAGTCATATGAGTGACTGTAATGTCAGAGCATGAGAAACAATTCTCGGCCGAAATGAAGACGACTGCAACACCCAGTCTGCAAGAGTAAATAAGATTATGCAAGAAATTAAGAATAAATTCTGCATTTAGATTATTAGGTAATCTGCTGAAGCAACTCAGCAGACAAATAAGAAGGCTGCACAGTTGCTGGCATCAGGGCCGGATTAAGAAATGTGGGGACCCTGTTCGGGAATTTTTTTGCGCATCTTCGGCCGAAAATTCTGATGACCCTTTTTAGCCGTTTGGTCGAAATTTCCATAGAATATGCCGCTTTTCCCTCCCAAAAATAGCTGACGACCTTTTTTTAGTCGTTTGGTTGAAATTTGCTCAAAATATAAAAAATTTTCGTGATTTTTTTTTATTCGGCATGTGTAGGCCCCCCTAAAGTGTGGGGCCCCTGTTCGGCCGAACATGTTGAACATGCTTTAATCCGGCCCTGGTTGGCATACATAGAATGTGCAAGCAATGCGGGTTATGCGGGTTAAGTTGTCAAATGGCTCATATCAATTAAAGTCAGTTCCACAGGTAAGGTCCTGAAAGATCTTTCAGCTATAGCAGAAAATTGACCCCAAGTATTAATTATACATCGTACCTGCTTTTTGGAAGGTTTGATTGCACTGAAAATTGTCAAATCTATTTAAAATTCGTGTGAACGGTTCTGGTGTTGTGCATAATTGGGACATTATTTTTCTTTAATGTATTTTTTAGGTCATAGTTTTATATGTTTCCTCACTTTTTCATGTGATTTTAACTGCCTAGGAATCTTGAAACTTAAAATTTGACAAATTGCAAAACTCCATTTCATCTACCATGATGAGCATCAATGATGTTGTAGAGGAATGATGGAAATTGAAATATGGTTGTGTGTCTGTTGATCAGACTGCAGAGTTGGCATAACGATTTTCTTCTTAAATAATTGTTCATTGTGGTACTAGTCAGTCAGTTAATAACATTGCAGAGCAGTAATAGCTTGATATGTACCAGTAAGAGGTGGCAGCAGCTAATATTCAAATACACCTCGGATGTGCTATGTAGGTGGAATTTTGGCATGAAAGTTATTTATTTCTCAAATGGTTTTTAATTGGTGGTCAAGGGTGGTTATTGGAACAATTGTTCAAAATCATGGCAGCATGCCTTGACATATTAAGGAGTCATAACAATGCTTGATGTTAAGATTTTTTCTTTTTTCAGTTACTTTCAACTCCTTTATTACAAGGTTTTGTTGGCAACTTTCTCAGTATCCAGAGTTCATGGAGTCAGCTGGCTGGGTAATAAAACAACTTTCTCATTTGTCCTTCTCTACTGTGTAGGTGAGACAGGGTTTAGAAAAATTGTCTATGTTACCCACCTATCTGAAAGGCTGTCCAACCTTTTTGGTACCACGGGCCACAAAAGCAAGATTCTTGAAGCCGAGGGCCGCAACAGTAAACTTAAAATTTATTGATATGTTAACATTGAAACGAGTATTGAATTTAAAATGGAATGATTCTAACCTATCTATCGATCTAGCCTATAGCTATCTGTTATGAAATTCCTATACCGCCGGTTTAAGATAACTATTCAGATATGCTCCCGACCCATGAATGACCCAAGAGGAAAGTGTTGAGCAGTTCATCGAAAGAGTTCGACGATCGCCACAGGAATAATACTAATGAATGATATAATGTAGGCTACTCAAACGACGATTGTCATGCTTCACGATAGTTGAGTACCAAAACGTGCAAGGTGGCGTTTAACCCTGCCTCGCGCTCAGTTTCGTCGCCCAGACACAGTTTGGCCCGCTCAGCTCTTCATTACGTTGCACAGTAAATTTTTTTCCTAAGATCCAATTTATGACGCGCAAATTCCATCCTCCTGCCCTGACTTTGAAAAAAATCATTGAAGTCAGGATTTCGGTCTAAAGAGTTAGCACCATATTCGTTGGACCCGACAGAACCAAAACATTGACGTTCATCATCCCTGGCCCCTGTGTCTCTTAGCGATGGTTTCTTACTAATCCTTAGGACTATAATACTATAATTAGTCTTTCTCTCGAAAGGAATGGTCATAGTCACTTGCAGACATGCTGTGACTGTAATCTACACATCTTAGGGACTGACTAGATGTGAACGGTTTGGGATGGTTTGCGAAGTGAGTTTAATTGAGTACAGTAAGAAGAGTTGTTAAAACCAGAAGTCGTAGGTCAATCTTCAAGTAGACTATAGTCTATACTGGAACCTAACCCAGGAAAAGAAAGAATTCAAGATAGTAATTTTAGTTTTCGGAATGACCTTCCTGGTACCTGTCCAAATCGGTAACTGTCACAAAATCAATAAAAAAAGCTAAAGTCGATCAGTGACTTTATCCTTTAATAATAATAATAATAATAATAATAATAATAATAATAATGACGATTTCTATGGCGCCGTTACACAGCCATGCCGTTACAAGGGCGCCTCACATACTAAACTAAACAGCAGGATAGGCCTTGAGGAATAAATGAGTCTTGAGTCCAGATTTGAAGGAGTCAACTGAGCCAGCCGCTCGCAGAGCGGGAGGAAGACTGTTCCAGCATCTGGGGCCGGCCACCGAGAAAGTGTGGTCACCGAATCGGGTTTTCATCCGCCGTACGCGAAGATCGCTTTTGTCAAGCGATCTAAGTCGCAACCCGGAGGCGGAGGAGGGAGTCCCGATGCAGAAATCATGCAGATAATCGGGCGCGGCTCCTTGGAGTGACTTGTACACAAGTAGACAGATCTTAAATTCAATCCTCTGTGGAACAGGCAGCCAGTGTAGAACGTCGCGAAGTAACGGCGTCACGTGATCATATTTCGTCCGGTTGCACAGCAGTCTCGCAGCAGCATTGAGGACTGACTGCAGACAAACCAGAAGACTCTTGGGCGAATCCTTTACTTCATTTTACACAATTAAAGTGCACAAATTTAGTGAGCCCTGGCGGGCCACTTGAAATCATCTCTCGGGCCGCATGCGGCCCGCGGGCTGCACGTTGGACAGCACTGGTGTAGCCATTTCGATGGACTGATGCCATGTCATTCTGTTCCATCTCATTCATCTTACAGACAATGCTCTTGGTCTACATTATATTAATAATAATATAATAATAATAATATCTTTTCTTTAATTAAACGCCTGCAAGACGCACTGCGCTTTACATTTACAGGTTATGCAGTAATCTTAGCTACCAACTGAACAGACAGCTTTGTAATTACACGGCGCCAATGGCAGCCTACAAAGCAAATCCGCCAACGGGGGCTCGAACTCACTACCTCTCGCACTCTTGGCCAGTGTGTTAACCACTACTCTACCGGGCCCCCCAGGAATAATAAATTAGAACAGTGCTGTCCAACGTGCGGCCCGCGGGCCGACTTTTTATTTTTATTGACTTTGTGACAGTTGCCGATTTGGAATGCTATCAGGAAGGCCAATTCAAAAACTAAAATTACTCTCTGATTTTTCTTTCTATGGTTAGGTTCCAGTAGTCTATCTGGAGATTGACCCACGACTTCTGGTTTTAACAACTCCCATTACTGTACTTAACTACACTCACTTCGCAAACCGTTCACTTCTAGTCAGTTCCTGACATCTGTATAGAGTTCCAACACGTCTGCAAGTGTCTGTGACCATTCCATTCGAGAGAGTATAATTCTAGTTCTTAAGGATTAGAAAGAACCCATCGATAAGAGACCCAGGAACCAGGGATGACGAACGTCGATGTCTTGACTCTGTCTGGTCCGAGGACTATTGTGCTAGCTCTTTAGACCGAGACTCTGGTTTCGACGATTTTTTTTGTGAAAGTCAGAGAAGGAGAATGGAAATTCGTCCCAATCATGAAGTGGATCTTAGCCAGAAAACCTGATTGTGCGACGTATGCTGAAGAACTGAACTGGCCAAACTGTGTCTGGGCGACAAAACTGAGTGCGAGGCAGGGATAAGCGCCACCTTTCCCTTGCACATTTTGGTGCTCAACTATAATTGTGAAGCATGACAATCGTTGTTTGTGTAGTCTACATGCTATTATTCATTAGTAGGTCTATTATTCCTGTGGGACTCGTCGAACTCTTTCGATAAACTGCTCAAGACTTTCCTCTTTGGCCATTCCTGGGTCGGGAGCATCTCTGATTAGTTATCTTGAACCGGCGGTATATAAATTTCATAACAGGTAGCTATAGATTGATAGACAGGTTACAATCATTCCATATTAAATTTCAATATTCGTTTCACTGTCAATATATCAATAAATTTTGATTTTAATGTTGCGGCCCTTGGCTTCAAAAATCTTGCCTTTGCGACCCGCGGTACCAAAAAGGTTGGACAGCACTGTATTAGAATACCCAATCCTGAGATGGAAAATGTAAAATGTAATATAATGCATTTGCTAGCGCATGATGTAAAAACCCATGAAATAAAACCGTGAAAAACACCCCCGAAATGAAAAATGTAACATAATAGCACATAGGCACGCCGACAAAAGCGCACAGGACAAAAGCGCGCAGACAAATGCGCGCAGACAAAAGCGCGCAGACAAATGCGCGCAAACATATGCGCACAGACATATGCGCGCAACAGGAGACCCCCAAAAACACCCCCGACAAAAGCGCGCAGACAAAAGCGTGCAGACAAAAGCGCGCAACTAATGTTTTTATGAATGTATATATGTATGTACATATGCATGCATGTATGCATATGTATGCATGCATATGTATATATGCATGCATATGTATGTATGCATA
This sequence comes from Lumbricus terrestris, assembly GCA_949752735.1. Taxonomy (NCBI): domain Eukaryota; kingdom Metazoa; phylum Annelida; class Clitellata; order Crassiclitellata; family Lumbricidae; genus Lumbricus; species Lumbricus terrestris. The sequence continues at coordinate 5,781,169 of OX457051.1, read as the reverse complement.
TGTATATATGCATATGTATGTATGCATATGTATGTATGTAAGTATGTATGTATGTGTGCATAATTGCATATGTTTGCATATATGCATATGCATGTATGCGCATGTATGTATACATTCATAATACATACATACATACATACACATACATATGAATACATGCATAGGCCTACATACACACACACATACATACATACTTACATATACCTAAGATTTTTCCTGTTGCGCGCATTTGTCTGCGCGCTTTTGTCCTGCGCGCTTTTGACCGTCTACCAGCACATAATGGAAAAAACATAAAATTATGCGAAAATTCTTACCAGGGCTGTAATAAAGGGTATATGACTATACGTGGGTATTCAGCATATACTCACCTTTGTCAAAAAACGGCCAGATGACTACAAAAAAGGCATCAGTTTTTTCGGGCGGGAAATTGGTGCCATTTTGTGAAAATTTCGGCCGGATGACTAAAAAAGTCATCAGTTTTTTGGGGACAGACAGCTGAAATCAAATCCTGGCTACAGCCTTGCTTATGGGCAATTCAGAGTGTGACAATTTGGCACAAAACAATTTTGGACCAGTGACATATTAGCATAGAGACAAATTGTAGAAGGATTCTTCACAGTTAATGAAGAAACTTCGAAGGGGCATGTGAAGTACAGCCATAATTAAAATTAAGCCACTATGTGTACTAAATCAATCTGTCAGTCTTTAGAGCTATTTTTGGACAAGTTGGATTTTGGCTAACTAAAAACCTTGCTTACGCAGAAGAAATTAGGTTAATGATATGGGCATTTATGAAATAAAGTATTCACAGTATTGTAATTATGTATATTTGTTTAATTCAATAAACGACAGACTGTAGGTTTACATTAGCAAAATTAACAGAATGGCTGCTTAAAAGTTATAGTCAAGAAAGTTAGTACAAAGATATGTTTTTTAATAACATTCTTGGGATAAAGTTTAATGAGTCTTTATTGGGAGGATGAAATTGTGAGCTCTGTATCTAAAGTTATATACGGTAATGAATCACGCTGTAGTGGGAAGAGGTTACGGAGGACATGAAGTTTATTTCCCTAAACAACTTTGAAAAGCACCTTGTCAGCCTCTTGCGCTAAAGTTTCTGCTGTAAGCGTATCAGGATGCAAGTAGCCGGCTCGTCTAAGTTTGTTCATGCGGCCCTCACGACAGGATTTGTGCAATCCATTAGCAAGACCCCACCATGCAGGAGAGGCATACATAACTCTTGATATGATAGTAGCTCTAGTAATAGTTTGTAGCTCTTGTATGGATGCCCATGAGCCTTGAGGGTTCTGATGGCATAGAGCAGGGGTGTCAAAGAGCTGGCCCGCGGGCCATTTTTGGCCCGCCGACGATTTTTTTCGGGCCCGCGGAGCCTTCCCTAAAGATTACAAAATTAGAGTATAAAAGTTGAAATTTTTATGTTTTACAGACAGTGCCAAATACATGGAGGTTTTTCTTACTGACGTCACTTTTGCTCAGACTCACAGCTCTGTGTAGACTGTGTTTCTATGCTATTCTATGGTTTCCGGTTGGTTTTGGCTGGCCAGGAGCTATCTCACAGATCAATGCCCAATTTTGCTCAGGAGCTTCGACGCCCTGGCTCGCCATGGGCACCCGCACATAGAGGCAAGGGGTACTTGCCCCTGGAAAATTGACACCTATGTTTTTAACTACTACTTTTGGGTTTTTAACAAATTTCTTTACATTAATGCACCAATAATATGAATGATACAGACAGTGAAAGTCAGAAATCTACATTTAGAGATTTCTATGGAAATAAACATGCTCTTATAACTTTCTGCCTTGCATGTTAAGCTCTTTCTAAAAGCTGCAACATTGACCATAGGCTTTCAACCCTCCTGCAAAGGCCCATGCAAACAGCAGACCTATCGATTATGGCCTACTTGAGTGGAATCGAGCTGTAGTGCAAATAATGTTTTTTATGCAATTCTTCACTGGCTCGGGGTGTGGTTCCAGTTCAACACAAAAGAGCTCTGATTTTTCCCTCTCTCAAGCGCCAGGGTCTAGACCCAAGTGCTCCCTCCAGTTATCGACCCATTTCCAATCTCTCTTTTCTCTCCAAACTCCTGGAAAAATGTATTTCACTCCAGCTAGTTGACTATCTTGAAACCAACTCACTAATGCCCCCTCTTCAATCTGGCTTTAGGAAATATCATTCTACTGAATCTCTTATTACTCGCTTACTTACTGACGTCTTTGCCGCTGTTGTTCAATCTCACATTACCCTACTTGCCCTGTTTGACGTCAGTGCGGCGTTCGACACTGTTGACCATGCTATTCTACTTGAGCGTCTGTCCAAATCTTTTGGCATAGGTGACTCTGCCCTCCTTTGGCTTAGTTCTTTCCTCTCTGATCGCTCTGTATCTGTGATCTTTGGGCCCACACGCTCCTCCTGGACCTTTGTCCCCTACGGTCTGCCTCAAGGCTCTGTCCTGGCACCGCTTCTATACATCCTTTATACTGCGGATCTATTGAACCTATTATCCCGCAAGGGTGCCTCTGCTCATCAGTACGCTGATGATACACAAGCATTTGTCCACGGTTCTCCCATTGCTGCCTCTTCACTGGCTGCTACTATCCTTGACGCTACTATGGAACTGAACCAATGGATGTCTTCAAACCGTCTCTGTCTTAACTCTGATAAAACCCAATTCATCTGGCTTTGGTGGTAGAGTCCAGCTTGCCAAGATTGATATGGAGCTCCTCAGCACGTTGTACCCAGATATCCAATTTTCTCCAACTGTTCGTGATCTGGGTTTTACTCTGGATCCAATCCTTTCTCTTACTGACCATGTTAACCGAATCTCTCGAACTTGCTTCTATCACCTGCGACAATTGCGTACTATCCGCCACTCACTCTCCCTCCAAGCGGTCAAGGCGCTTGTTCATGCTTTGATTTGCTCTAGAGTCGACTTTGGAAACTCTGCCTATACTGGTCTCTCCTCCCTTAACCTCTCTAAACTTCAGTCAATACTTAACGCTGCTGCCCGCCTAATTGCTGGTCTTCCAAAATTCTCTCACATATCTGATTTTATTAGGAACACTCTTCATTGGCTTCCTATACCTCAGCGCATTGAGTTCAAGATTCTGACACTTATGCGCAACTCTCTTCTCGGGGTAGCCCCCTCTTATCTTCGGGCATTGTGTAACTTGGTCTCCACTCTTCCTGGCCGCTCTGCTCTTCGCTCGGCTGCTAATGGCCTTCTAGTTGTCCCGCGCATGCGTGGAGCTACGGCCCAGTCCAGAAGCTTCGCATATGTTGGCCCTACTTGTTGGAACCGCCTTCCTCACAAGCTACGTTCTGAGCTTCTTGGCCTTTCTCTTCCTCTGTTTCGTAAACGCCTGAAGACTATACTATTTGTTAGCGGGAGCACTATCGTAATCGTAATCGTAAACTCGAGATTTCTAAAGCGCCACTCGAAAGCCAAGCGCAGGGCACCAGCTTATTCACGAGCGCTGCGTTGCGTTAGAAGGGTTGTCCATGAGAATAGTCCGTGGTGGTCCGGGTCGAGTTACCATTGGATCAGGATCAAATGCGTTGTGTTAGAAGGGTTGTCCGTGAGAGTAGTCCGTGGTGGTCCGGGTCGAGTTACCATAGGGTCAGAGGGGCGGAACAACTACTAAGGTGGGTGTCGTCTGGGCCGGGAATTGGAGGGTGGAGGATCAGTTGAGATAGGGTAAGAGATCGTGAAAAGGAGTGTCTTAAGTTTCGAATGAAAAGCCCGAGGTGTGATGGACAGAGGAGCCTGAGGAAGGTTATGGTGTGTGATTAGAAATGATGATGAAGGGACTGAAAAGGATCGGAATTCAGGAGGCAGATCATTCCAAAGGCGTGGTGCTGAGATGGATATGGCTCGGTTGGAGAACTTGAGATGACTTGTGACCGGGAGTCGAGAAAGTGTAAGGCAGGCGGATGATCGGGTAGAACGGGTAGGCTGGATGGTGAAGAGTTCGCGAAGATAACTGGGCTGGGAGCATTGTAAAGAGTTGTAAGTTAAGGAGAGAACTTTGAAGTGGGTCGGGAGCGCCACTGAATCTGTGAGCGGCGCTATATAAATGTTTCAATTACAATTACAATTCAATTACAATCACAATTGCAAAAAAATAATTACTAATGCAAAAATTTGAAAATTTCTCAAAGTACACTGAAATTACATCAGGGAGATCTGCTTATTCACTAGCATTCTAGTTAAATAAACCAAGTCTGCTATAAGCCAGGCTCCATTTTGTCCATTTTGCAAGCTGCCAGTGCAGAATCCAGGGACGTCAAGCTGTAGGTAAACTTGGCTCTGGTTATCATGCCTCAGGATTTACACCAAACTGACAAAGAGAGATCTGTTCAAAAGAATTGACACCCACACTCATCTGATACTCGGATCCTTCACCTTCCTAAACGACACCCGCATTAACAGCTACTCCGGCCCTGAGGCTGCCAGATTCGGACCTCTTTCTGACTACTCTTTGGAATAGGCTTCTGACTCGATGCAACACATGTGAAAAAGCTGGTGCCCTGCGGTTGGCTTGTGAGTGGCGCCTTAGAAGCAGCTAGAGGAGCACTTGCCCCTTGAAAACTGACGTCTATTTTACGTTCATTTATTCATTCGTTCATTCTATGGGCTTATATAGCGCACCTTTTGGACACTACTTTCTAACATCTACGTTTTCATTTTTAACAAATTTCTAAGGAAACTATCCGTATTAAAAGTTATATACAAAATGAAACTGAGAAATTTGCATAAGAAACCCCTTTTGAAAAATACTCATATTCTTAATTTCCAGCTTTGCATTTTTCAAGCTCTTGCTACTAAAATATTTAGCCGTGACTATCGTAAAAAATTTGCCCCTCCTCCGCAAAATTTCTGCAGGCGCCCATGTGGCCCGCCACTTGTTGGAAGATGTTCACACTGGCCCGCCACTAAAAAAGGTTTGACACCCCTGGCATAGAGTGAGGCAGTACCACAGCAGATAATCTTATTGATGTGGTCTGTAACTGTTCATTTCTCTCCAATAAGAACTCCCAATGCCTTGATGGATTTTGTACGAGAAACTCCAGAGATGGATGAATGGGTTGAGAGTGAGCTCTTGTTGCGTCTGATAATAGCAATTTCGTGTGTTTTATCAGAATTGATCTGCAAATTCTTTCCTTTGGACCAGTTGGCGATGTGTTGGAGTTCATCTGGTGCAGTAGATAAGTGATTGGAGCCAATAAAGAGATAGGAATCGTCAGCATATTTAGAGAGTCGGTTCTGGTAATGAAGAGGGTGGATGTCAGATGTACCTACTATGAAGTCAGCGGGACCTATAATAGATCCCTGGATGACGCTAGCGTTGATGGTTATAGAAGCAGATGTAACTCCTTTGAAGCGAGTTGAGTGTTTCCTGCCATGTAGGTAGTTGACGAGCCAGTTGTAGATGCAATCTGGAATGTTCAAGGTGGCTAATAAGCTTGTTATTGCAGAGTGTTTGATAGAATCAATTGCTTTTGAGTAGTCCATCGATATTATAACATGATCGTTACTCTTGAGTAGATCCGAAGCGTGATGAATAATAGATATCAGAGCAGCGGTGGTTGAGCTAGTTAGTCGAAAGGCATATTGGTCATGAAGAGACATTGGTTCAGGCATATCAACAAGACTAGGATATAGGTAGGTGTGGACAACAATACGTTCCACTATCCGAGAGAGCACTGGTAGCACAGAGGGCGGGCAGTAGTCAGATGGCAAGGTTGGATTGGTGGTCTTTGCCTTATGATATATAATGGCATCTTTCCATTGCTTTGGAACATAGGAGACTGCAAGAGATTGATTAATGAGAGAAGCCAGTATGTACGCGTAGCCTGGAGCTGTAAGCCTGAGAAACCAGGCGGGAAGGCCATCACGTCAATTGTATGGGTTTAGGGCCACACTAATCCTTGATGTCCCTCTTTTACATATCTGCATGAATTTGTGAATCTCCCAGTGACTGATCATGTCAGATGCATCGGTTACATTACTGAGACAAACTGTAAACTGTACCTGCATGGGTGGGGGGGGGTGAACAGGAGCCAAATGGATGGAGTGATCGACATGCAAATACGAAGAGAGTATGAGTTCGAGCAGTTACTGTGTATGGTCCTTGAGAGCAAGTCCTTCGCGCACGTAGTTACTGTAGTTGCTCAGCACCATCAATGTTCAGTGTTCTGTCACATGGTCGTCGTCATCGTCGTCTGTGCACTTCTGAACTTTGGAAGGAAGAGGAGGAGGATGAGGAGGAAGAGGAGGAGGAGGAGGACGACGACCACCAGGCATCAGATCAGATACTGTTGTATTGCATGTCTATTTGCATTTATCTTCTGTTCTCATTTTATATTAAAATTCTTTAAATTTATTGTATTGTATTATAATTGCGTTAGATTTGGGAATTGGGATGTGATACATAATGATCTGATTCAAATGATTCTGACTGACACTGAATGTTCTCTTCAGCCTAAAATGTAGGTAACATTGTTTTTCAGTACTTATAGTTTTTACAACTGTTTAACAAATTTTTAGCTCACAGCAAGCGAATTGACTAAACTTTTGTTGACATTTTGCTCTGCTCACAGCCCAATGGTATTTTAGCGATACAGAGCAGATTCTCTATCTAAAACGACATGTCAAACTGAAAGAAGGTGGTCTGCCTAATTGCTGAAATGGTATATGTATGTACAGGGTAGGCCAAAAAAGTTCAGTTTTTTGCCAATATCTTGGCCAAAAATATGAATTTTCCAATAAACTTTTATGGGTTTAAAGGTAACTCATATCTACGTGCAATAGCAAAATTTTACCAAGAAATTCCATACAGCACAAAAGTTATATCACTTTTATGGAGCCCACCCACTGTTTTTTGATGATCTAAAAACGTAACACAGATTAATTAATTTAGACACAAATTATTAAAAAAAGTGGTTCTATAAAGTCACATCTCAAATAATTGTTTTCAATTGAACTTTATTATTATTATTATTATTAAATTTCCCGAAGTAGTTCAAATCACAAAGGCAATAAAAGAACACGTATAGTGTTATTATAGTGTTATTATTATTGTTATTATTATTGTTATTGTTATTATTATTATTGACTTTTTATATAGCGCACCTTCAAGGTAAACTACTCAGAAGCGCTCCCAGTCCAACAACGGCTAAATAAGGCAGTTTTAAGTGAGAAAGAAACACAGTGGTGTGACCTCTAGGCACCTGGGCTGGTATGCACAGGACACGGCATAAGGTAATCACATATAGTGCCTAAACTCGACTTAGTAATTCCCGATATAGCCATTGGAATGTATCCGTATGCACGAGATAAAATAGCACAGAGCATAACTAATCTACACATTCCTTGCACCCAACGATGCATGACGCTTGCTCTTCCCCCAATTCAATAGGTTATAGCTGAGCGCGCATGCGTGAAAGATATTTATATGCGGTCGGGGGCAGCGTGGGGTAAACAGATTCAGACCTAAAGACGGGCCCAAGGAAATATCGACGGCTGCCTATTGTTCACGCTGTCCAGCCAACGTCGGCCGTCTATTGTTCACAATGGGAATAGCCGGCTAACTCCTACCTCGGAGTTGGAATAACGTTATACCTAGTTTAATTCGCTAATCTCAAGCCGTGCATACGGAAATAACCCAGTATTCCTGATTAGGCCAGATTTAAGCCATATACAAGAGTTATGCCCTCATGTGCATACGGGCCCAGGCGGAGAGCAACAGGGAGCCCATTCCAGGTTCTAGGGCCAGCCACTGAGAAAGAGCATCGCTGCATTATAGCAGTTCGAGAACGAGGGGTCAAGAGTTCAGCAGATCGCTGCTGGACACCAGAGGTGGGACAGCAGAGTTCTTGTAGGTATATGGTAGCAAACCCTCCATGCAGCGCCAGACTAGTGCAAAGACCCTATAAGTGATCCGCTGTGTAATTGGAAGCCAGTGGAGGACATTCCGCATGTAATTCTTGACTTGATCGAATTTAGGAATGCGACCAATAAGACATGCGGCTGTGCGCAGAATCCGGTCAAGACACTCAATCCGGGGATCACCGGGAGCCCGACATAGAGGGCACTACAATAGTCGAGGCGAGAGACCACAAAGGCATGGACAGAAGTGGCAGCCGCAGTAGGGGTCAGAGATCGAGATACCACCCTAAGCTGACGTAGTTGGTAGTGGCAATCACGACAAAGTAGATTCATGGGTTTCGAGAACTTCAGCTCCCGGACTAATGTGAAGCCAAGGTCTTGAACAGAGGAGGCAAATGTAATCCCAAGAAACTAAAGACTTAAGCGAAGTTTTGCAAGTTGTTGGCGAGTGCCGAGCCATATGTATTAGGTCTTGTTTGGGTTTAGTCGTAAGCTGTTGGAAGACATCCAAGCTTCTAGATATTGCTTCTTGATATTGCCAGATAATCATTACTGTCACTATTTACAAGAGAAGCATGTACGTGGTTGTACCCATGTAGCTGCACGTCACTGCAACATCATGTAGCAGGATGACAATGGAAGTGGAAAATAAAGAATTTTTTATATTCAAATTTTGTTATTAAAACAGTAAAATTGAAATTTATGAGACATTAAAATGTCCAAGGCTTCAATGAAAGACAGGAAGGATATTCAGAGTCCTGCAGCTTAAGCTACAATCACCATTTACTCGCATGAACAGTGAGAGCGGAGATATTCAGAGTTAAAATGGCACCCGCAGACATTTTTGCAGGAGGGCAAAACACGATGGTCACGGTTGAATTTTTGCATCAAAAATGCAAAGCGGGAAATTAATTGCATGCATGGGCGTGTTTCATAGAGGTTTCCTAGCACTGTAAATTTCTCAGCTTTACTTTAAATTTTTTAAAATATGAATTAAATTGCTTAGTGCTTATTTAATGCGAAGATGCTTATAAATTAACGTGAAGAAATTTGTTTAAAAATCAAAAACTAGTAGTTGAAATTTAGGTTCCTGAAGGGGCACAATAAGTCCATAGAATGAATTAATGAACCATTGAATGAAATGTAAATTTTTCAGGGACAAGTGCTCCCTCTAGTTGCTTCTATATTTTAATCGTAATTTATAAACTTCTAAGGCACCACTCAAAAGTCAATCGCAGGGACCAGCTTATTCATGAGTGCTGCATCGAGTCAGAGGGCTATTCAAAGGGTAGTCAAAAGGAAATACGAGTCCGGTTGCTATAGACTAGAGGAGCAAAGGGGGCAGGGTATACCTTTTAGGGTGGGTGTCATTTAAGATTGGAATGTGGAGGATCCGAGAGGCAGAAGTGATCAGAATAGGGGTACCATGTACGAATTCCTTTTAACAGGCGATACGTCAGTTTCTGATGACAATCACGAGGATTGATAAAACAGAGTCCCTTATAAAAGTTGGTCTGTAGTCTACGTCTTGACCTCCGTAGATTATCTACTGGTAGCAAAATGGACAAAAAGCCTGGCTATTGCAGTCTTGATCTCATATAGACCTGCACAATGCCGATGAATAAGCAGGTCACTCTGACGCAATTTCAGTTTGCTGTATAGAAATTTTCAAATTTTGCGGTCATTTAATGATAATTTGTGCAGTTATGGAAAGCTGCATTGCAGTTATGAAAAGCTGCATTGCAGTTATGAAAAGCTGCATTGCAGTGAGATTTCAATCAAGTAGGCAGTTGGGATCAGGGTAGGTTGAAGGATCTGGACTTTGCGGATGACATAGCACTGTTAAGTGAAACACATATGGATATGCAGAGACTACGAGACTACAAGAGTTGGGGGAGGGAGCGGGGTTACACATCAGCAGTGCAAAGACTAAAGCTATGATAATAGGTGTCAGAGACCATCCAAACATCAGGATCGGACAGGAAAACATAGAGTATGTCGACAACTTCCCATATCTTGGAAGCTATATGGAAAGGGACGGGGACGTAGAGGTGGATGTAAAGACAAGAATTGGTAAAGCGGCTGCGGTCTTCCAAAGAATGAGAACAGTGTGGCGATCAGGAGCAATACATAGCGACACGAAGATTCGACTGTATTCGTCGTTGGTGTTGCCTGTGGTACTATATGCGAGTGAAACCTGGAAGACAACAGCAAAGACAACAAAACAACTAAATGTCTTCCACCGGAGGTGCCTACGATCCATCCTGGGCATCTCATGGAAGGATCACATCAGAAATGAGGAGGTGTTGAAATTGGCGGGATCAAGGGACCTGGAGTGTATCATCATGGAAAGAAGAGGAAGGTTGGCTGGGCACATTCTTAGACTACCAAAGGAGAGGATTGCGAGGACGGCGATAAAGTGGGTGCCAGAGGGTGGAAAGCGAAGAAGAGGCAGACCAAGAAACACCTGGAGACGCACATTCAATGGAGATCTGGAGAGGATGGGGCTGGGCTGGGACGAGGCAGAGGAGGTGGCTGGCGACCGTGTGAAGTGGCGAGGACTTGTCGACCTATGTTCCGATCGGAACAGGAGGAACTAAGTCTAAGTAAGGCTATAATCAATACTACTTGCATGGGCGTCTTTGGAGAAGTAAAATTCAATGGTCAATGGTTATGGTTATGCATGGCTACAGATGTAGCAAGAGCTTGATAAATGCACAGCAGAAAATTACAAGCATGCTTATTTTTATAGAGGTTTCTAAACATAGGCCTAGCTTTCCTAGTTTCACTTTGTGCATCGTTAGTATAATTAATTCTCTAATGCGAAGAAATTTGTTAAAAACCCAAAAGTCGTATTTAGAAAAATAGATGCCAATTTTTTCAGGGGCAAGTGCCCCTCTTGTCCCTATGTGCGGGTGCCCATGGATGAAAGGAGAATAGCTTAGCGTCAATATTATCATACTGGTTTCATTGAGCCGAACCAATAGCCCCCTAATCTTCGGATTTTACCAAATAGATTATCAAGTGTGGAAAGCTATGCCGAAGAAATACCACAATCCGCTGCCAAAACCAAAAGTGATAACAGAATTGATGGTGTCATTGGAGTCGATATGGGAGCACATCAACAAGGACATCAAGAACTTTACAAAGAGACTGAGGACAAGTGTCCTGGCACTGGTGGTGGACACATTGAACACAAGTTGTGAAGCAATATCAAGTTCAGTTGATGACAATTATTTGAGATATGAGGTAATAAAATGTTTTTTTGCTACTTTTTGCGTTATGTTTTTTCAAAGAACAGTGGGTGGGCTCACTAAAAGTTATACAACTTTTGTTCAGTTGGGAATTTCTTGGTAATATTTAGCTATGGTACATAGACATGAATTACCTTTAAGCACATAAAAGTTTAAAGTTTATTTGAAAATTCTAATTTTTTTACAAGTTATCGGGAAAAGCCGTAGGGGTAGGGAGTTCTTTGTTTGGCCCACCTTTTATATGTATATGTTCTGTTCTCAACCATCCTCGATATAAGGGCTGGCCACATCATGCAAAATTTTTCTCAATTGGTGTCTGTTCTTGGCCCTCTTTGTCAGTTCCGCCATTGAGAGTTCAGTCCATGTTCTGATGTTAGCCATCCAATTTCGACACCAGCAGTCTCAAGGATCCAATCATGTTTGTCTGTTTAGCGGTCCATGGTACTTGCAGGACACTTAATAGCTCTTGCGCGTGCGCGCTTACTATAACCACGATCTAGTTGCAGACTTAGTGAGTGGTCCTCTGAGTGTATCTTGTGAATAATGCCTGTCGCAAACTCAAAAACATGTCTTTGCTAGTCTCATCTTAGCGCTTAGCCAGTACTTAGGGTAAGACACCGTCCTGAATACCGGTCCTGATCCTTTTCTCTTGCCTCTGTCTTTTTATTGATGAGATTGACAATGTGTTCAGAGGTCCAATTTTTCTTCTTCACTTTGGTTTTAAAGTCCACAGTTTCTTCAGCAGCTGCAAGTAATATTTGCTTTGCTTCCTGTCGTAGGTCTACTGGAGGTTGTTTTTCATGTAGAGTCTCTAACGCTTCAAACCTATTCTTCACCTCCACGGCGTCGTATCCACTTTTCACCTTCCAGCTTCTCCACATTCAGCCGTAGTGGGGCTTTTAAATTCTTCTGTCTATTCAACCGGATCTTCATTGTTGCCCATTGGTGGGACCCGGTAGCGCAATGGATAACACGCTGGCGTAGAGTGCGAGAGGTAGCAGGTTCGAGCCCCCATTGGGCGGACATGCTTTGTAGGCTGCTATTAGCGCCGTGTAATTGCAAAGCTGTCTGTTCTGTTAGTAGTTAAGTTTAATTAAGATTACTGCATAACTTGTAAATGTAAAGCGCAGTGCGTTTGCAGGCGTTGAATTAAAGAAATTTTATTTTTATTTTTATTAATTACCAGAAAATTATGATCTGTAGTACAATGAGCTCTAGGATATGCTTTTGCAGTTGCTGATGCAAGAACTCAAATGTTGGGCTATACCTATGTAATCAATCTGATTTTTTAAGTTCCCATCAACAGTTAGCCAGTTACAAACTATGTTCCGTGCAGATGTCAAGCAATCTCTCCTCAGTTGAATTGATTTCCCCCAAACTACTCAGTCCAGTCACAGATCTTGAGCCCAGTTTACCAACTATTGCACTGAAGTCGACCATCAACATTACGATATCTCTGTTTGGAAATATATAAATTATATATATTTATATATATCTATATTATTCATTTATTGAAGAATTTTAAGTTGCCAAATTCAGGCAAGAGAATAGGTTTGTTAGTACTTATGAATGGTTCCTAGAATTAACACTGCAAACAGTCCATAAAAGTACTTGACAGATGAAATTGTGGTAATTTTCTGGGCAATTCAAATACACACTGTCCAGGGTGCAGAGCATATGGCCTCTGCACAGTAGGTGGAAATGGGCTTCGAAGCACATGATTTGAGTTCCAAATGACCCCTGCAAGAGTCTGACGTCTGCTTCGTCCATTCTATGGTCTACATTCGGGTGATGTGGTAGAAGGTAGCCCAAACGCTTGGCCTTTTGATGGAAGCATTGGAGTTTGAAGCGATCAACGTCAGTGGTATTCCTTCCACCAGGCAGGTGAGGTGCAGAGAAGCTGAACAATGGTGGTTGATTGGGTTACCTCATGGATAGCATAGGGGAGGGGAGAGGTCATGAGCCCAGAGGGCTCGAAGGGCATGATGTGACCCTTACTCAGTACCCCACTGAAATGGGTTGATGCACCAAGTTCATCAGTTATGATCACTCCCAGTATGAGCATTGAGGTCATGTTCTCTCTTCACAATTTGGCTCGAGTGATTATTATTATTGTTGTGATGCCGCAGAAATGACCTATTGTCTAACTAAATCCAAATTTTGATCATCATTTGGATCATGTTTTGAATGATAATTATGTCTTTTGTTAGGAAATCTGCTGGAGAGGATGAGGTTGAGAGCTTGGTTGCGTTTGCCTGTGCACTAGCTGTTTATTCAATATATGTGCTAAGAAAAGTTCATTTGCGACAGATGTCATCTCGAATTCAGTTTGACGTCATCTCGTGGACTGCTAAAATATTTAGGTAATTTCAAAAGCTCTATTACTTGAGCCATATTTTTCGCTGTAGTAATTTGTATTTGTAATTGTTATGAACTATTTATGGGCTTCTTATGCTTTCAGAAAGTCATCAGAGTCATTTTCTGCTCTTGCCCTAACAATATTAAATGTAATTAAGAAGACAATTTATTAATAAGGAGACAATGGTAAGGTTATAACTTGGTCTGAGTTACTGGTGTTAGGCCCCTCACACATGCATGCACCCACGCATGCACGCTCACACACACACACACACACGCACGCGCGCGCACACAATTCCCAACTAGAGTTGACAGGTCACAGAGTTGACAGATGATGCTGTTGGCAAAACTACTTTTTAGTATGTTGCCTTAAGATTCTGAATTAATCTAAAACTGTGACAACTCAAACCAAGACTAGTTTAGTTTCTTTGCTGTTAGCAGTAAGTAAATAGACAATCCTAGACGTATTAATTTTGCACTGGAAAATATGAAAGCAATTTATCTCTGTCATTACAAGATTTTGATTTGCTTTTCACAGCAACGTATGAAAATAATATTGCGCTTGGAATTCATTCAATTACAAGTGCTTGACTTGTTATTGTTATGGGTCTACCAATTGCATTTCTATCTGACCTGATAGCAATTCATGTGTTAATGACAGGTTTTCTGCTGACAGAGGTTTTCTTGTTGATTCATCAACGTCTGGTTTGGTCAAAATCTGTAAGTTTGTTATTTCCCGAAAATATCCTGAGTTTTTGGAATTGGGATATGAAGCATTCCAAAGATTGTCACCAGTCATCTACATGAGTCGTAGCTCAGCACCTGCGCTTCAACTGCAATCCCTCTGCTCTCAGGTTGGGTCTTGGTTTAGTGCTTGGCATCAGCTAAATAATATTATGTTGTCTCTAGGCAATCCTTTCAGTACCATTGCTCATATGAGATGTTGGGCCGAAAGGATTTACAGCGCAAGTGTGCATCATCAACATGTGTCGCCATTTTATTTTAACAAAAACAAGATAATCTATCATCCCTGCAGTTGTTAGAGCTCTATATTCATAAGTGTGTCACGGTGGATTTGAATTCCATGTGCAAACTTAATTGTAAAGTGGGTATAAACCGAGTACACATTGTAGGCCTATTTGGTGCCAGGAGAAGGCTACCAGCGAATTAAGAGAAGAAACAAATTGATGTACTCTGTCATTTTCAGAGTACTTTCCATTTTAAATTGTCAAGACACATCTATTTGCAAACGTGTTTGCATTGTTGCTCTTGTATGTCTTGTTTGTTATAGTTCGGGAACAAATTTAGTTGTGATAAGGCATAAAAGTAAATAAGAATGCTCTTTATTACTCCACTTGCAAATGCACAATGGGATATACAGCACTATATATAATACTTTGTTGTCAAAGTAATATTTAGCAATAAAAGATGCAAATTACATCAGAAGTTGAGTGAAATGACTGAAATGTTAGCATCAAGCAAGTAATCTATACAGCTTTCTGGTGATAAATCCATGGACCAGTCAATGAATCACAGCGTTGTATCTCTAGTTTATGTAAGTAAGGCCTAAGGGAATATCCAGTTACCTGTTCTGGTTAGACAGGATCATGGAAGACATGACCAGGTTCACTGAGGAGGAGAGCAGCAATGAGGGCTTCATCTGCCTTAGAACACAGCATGTCAAATATAGAAAATTGACAAATCACTCTGTCATATTAAAAAGTTAAGTAAGCATGTGTTCTAGTGTTAGTTACTCTTTGTAAACAATAGGCCTCCATGAAGTGTGCACAATCAGTGTCCTTATCAGGTTCCTCTGTTTGCTTAACTTGCCACTATGGCAAAAATGAGTTTACAGTATGGTTTGCACAATTAGTCCAAATCTTTCTCTACATTTAAGCTATATCTATGTTATTTAAATTGTTGGCAGCTCTTGCTTCCTGTGAGCAGCATTTGTCTGGTTGAGACAGAGATGTCGTACGATTTCAGTGAAGCCATGGATCTCACCGTTCTCCAGAACCACATCAGTCGACACAAGGCGGAAAACAAAGTTCCATTGCTGCTGATTGCATATGCAGGTAATCAGTTTGCATTCAATTATTATTATATTCGTTTAATGGTAACAAAAACTGATAGACACACCGCTATCAGGTACAAAAAGCAGTTTATCAAATACAATATAATACCTATGGAATGTCTTTTGCCTTGACTGATTGGATTTGTTTTAGGATGAGAGCACAAATTAAATGACAGAAATTAAAAAAAGAATGATTCTATGTTTATATAGGCTAATGAGATTAGACTCTTTTTTAACATCATTAATGAGCATGGGGAACGGACATTAGCCCCCTGTACATTATCCCCCCGGACATTATCCCCCCGGACAAAAACCCCCCGGGCATTATCCCCTCGGGGTAGGACATTATCCCCCCAGTCTATGCTCTCATTACCTAAAAATGATGCACAAAATGAAACAGTAGGCCTATGTTAAATGAGTATCTATACATTACGCATTATGTAACATCCTGTAAGAATATGTTAAGTCAGTGGTTCCCAACCTTTTTTGACTGTCGGGCCACTTTTTCTAAGTTGGAGGACACAAGGGCCACTTTTTCTTAGTTGAAGGACATTAGGGTGCCACAAGGCTAAAATTTAATAAACTAAAGCCATATAAAGTTGTTATAATTGAATGAAAAAAGAATGTTTGATGCGATTTATTAACGTCCAAATAAAGTAATTTGTAATAGAAATTTGTAGAAAAGAATTATATATTCTATCATGTCCAAATTGTCAATTTTTACATATATTTAATTATTTATCTTAATTCATTGAGATGCTGCGGGCCTTTTTTGTAGGCCAGGCGGGCCACTTTTGTCCCGCGGGCCACGGGTTGGAAACCGCTGTGTTAAGTTAATTGAAGGTTTAATATGTGTATTATAAAACATTTAAAGGTCTGAAATGACGCTTAGAAGTCTACGAAGCTCATACGTAAATGACGTTAACAAACCTTCGCTGTAGCCAAAAAACTGACACTAACAAGTAGGCCGACCTACTGTATAGGATTCCCATTCGTTCATTTCTCTAATCTATTGAATCTAATTTTGAATGGAAACAACTCTAATAAGTCTACGAAGCTGAGACATAGCCTAACTGACGTTTACAAACCTTTGTTGTAGAACACTAAACAAATAGACTGTATAGGCCCTATCCCTTTCGTTCATTTCAAATCTAAGTCTAGGCCTACTGAGACAATTAGGACCTAAATGACTCTAAGAACTTTCGTTTGCATGTGAATGCCGGTGACAAGTCTTATTGGTTACGGCATTATTCTATGATTTGCACATAGGGGGAATAATGTCCGGGTGGCTAATGTCCTATGCAAAATAGGGGTGATAATGTCCAGGGGGGCTTTTGTCCGGGGGGGGGGGATAATGTCTGGGGGGAATAATGTCCAGGGGGTTAATGTCCTTCACCCAATGAGCATATGGTGCCTTCCTATACAAAACCAGAGAGATGTAATGTCTATCATCTTTGGTTGGTGATACAAAGTTGTGAGGGCGTGGCCTCAATTGGTAGGGACGATCAGCAACCGGTGAGAAAAGCGGTAGAAGAACATGGAAGTCGTTTCTGGAAACGGCAGCTAGAAGAGGAGCATCAGCAAGATCATTTCTCTAGGGGCCCGGTAGAGTAATGGTTAACACGCTGGCGCAGAGTGCGAGAGGTAGTGAGTTCGAGCCCCCGTTGGGCGGATATGCTTTGTAGGCTGCTATTAGCGCCGTGTAATTGCAACGCTCTCTGCTCAGTTAGTAGTTAAGTTTAATTAAGATTACTGCATAAATTGTAAATGTAAAGCACAGTGCGTTTGCAGGCGCTCAATTAAGGAAAAGATTATTATTATTATTATTATTATTATTAATGTGGGGCGCGATGGTGTAGTGGTGGCATCGTTGCCTTGAAGCCAAGAGGTTCGAGGTTCGAATCCACCTCAAGTCGCCACGTAGGGACCTTGGGAAAGTCCTTCACTCGCAATTGCTCAGCGCTTCGGCGTGAAACTCCGATGCACTGTCCACTCTGCAGTCGGGAGCGCCTCTGAGTAGTTAGCTTGAAGGGGTGCTATAACAAGTGCACATACAAAAAACAACCATTTCAGTCGCAGTAGGCGAGTCATTTGGCAAGTACCCTGATCCACTGACTCTTGATAATAGGCGCTTGATCCTGGCTCGGTCAATGCCTCCTCCTCTGTAATCTGATCCTATAAGGAAACTTCTAGCAGAGGTGGAGCTAGACAATTTTTTTAATCAGTACATAACCAGGTCAGTCACAGAAGTTATTATTGCAGGGACGATATCTGTCTGAAATAAATTCTGGGCAGGCAAAGGCTTTTTTTATCAGGTTATTTGCCCTCGCCTGCCCTGCTGGAGCGCTGCCACCGACTTCTAGAGCCGTAAGAAACAAGGCAAACATGACAATTCATTGATAGTAACTTTGAAGTGTAACTGCATGCTTTGATCACAGTCTGTTGGGATCCAACAGGTAACAGATTACATGCAGATGGGCAAGGAACAAAAAGATATCATATGCTGGAATTAAAGAATTTTTTATAGCTTTATCCAGGTTGATTTGAGCTGCTTGAATTTGTGCAAATTTATATTTGTGGATGAAAAGTTAGGCAAATAAAGTTGACACCAGATCAAAATAGATAAGGTCATCCATTGTCCATTATGATGGACTGATGATTGGCTGTTAAGAATCATCATGCAAGTGCAATGGTGAAATGATGAGTTGAATAAAAAGGTCTGTTGCAGAAGGCAATGTGATCCATGCAGCTCTCCTCTAACTCTTAGGATAACGTATATTCATAAACTAGGCATTTCACCATCAGAAACTAATAATTCAGGTACGGGTAATTGTAATAGTAACTTTCATTGTCTAATGCAGCACAATGCAATTCAGTTTAGTAGCACCAAAACCAAGCTGTAGATTGAGGTTAACACATGGATCTAAGGGATGAGTCTGTAAGACAATAGAGGCAGCAGCCTACAATGCATCAGCAGTTTGAAAGATTTGAGTTTTAAAACAGAGAGCAAAGTGATGGAACAGAGCAGACAGATAGCAGGTGCAGGAAGAGAGTTTAAAAAGTAGGTTCAGCAAATTGAAAGGCTCTTTGAAGAATAGAGTATGACCAGACAAAGTGAATAATACAAGTCTAGGGAATTCGTACTCATTTCAAGTATTGTGAATTCAAAGTCTTGTAAGCTATGAACTCAGTTTTAAACAAATTCTTTGCTGAACAGGAACTGCGAAGCATCACAACTACTTGTGCCGCATGGTAAGGAAAAGTGGGAGGGAAGACAAAGAGAGATTCATACAAGGAATATGCAGCAACGTCGAAGAGAGCAGAGTTTGAAACAAGACAAGAGCAGTGTATGAGGGAATACGGAAAATCACACGGGAGCATGCCTCCAGGGTGAAGGCAGTGAAAGATGAAAATGGTAGGGTACTATCGGATCCAGAGGATGTAAAGAGGAGATGGAAAGATTACTTTGATAAGCTGTACAACGATGCTAACAGAACGGATGACGAATTTCTAGAAAACATCGCGGTGGTGGACAACATGGAAAGCATTCCAACCTTGGGAGAGGATGAGGTAGAGGCGGCTATCGAAAGAATGAAGCTACGGAAGGCGCCGGGCCTGGATAATATCACAGCGGAGGAACTGCAGGCGGGAACAGAAGGAACGGGATTAAAAATCATACACAGATTATGCAAGATGGTGTGGGAAAGTGAACAGTGGCCATCAGACTGGAAACGATCCATCATAATTCCAATACACAAGAAAAAGGACAGGTTAGACTGTTCAAATTACAGAGGGATTAGTCCTCTATGTCACTGTGGCAAAGTATTTTGAACAATCATACTGCAAAGAATAAGGAAGAGAACAGAGGAGCTTCTATCAGAGGCGCAAGCGGGGTTAAGGGTGAACAGAAGCACAATCGATCAGATATTCACCTTAAGACAGATAGCGGAAAAGTACGACGAATTTGGGAAAGACCTTTATGTGTGCTACATAGATTTCAGGAAGGCTTTTGACAGCGTGTGGAGGAAGGGGTTGTGGAGAGTAATGAGACATTACGGATACCCGGAGAAGATAGTGATACTGCTGGAAAGCGCGTACAGAGATACTTTTAGCGCCATGAGAGTAGATGGGGACCTGTCAGAATTTTTCAGGACTATTGTAGGGGTACTGCAGGGATGTGTTCTGTCACCACTTTTGTTCAACATCTTCTTGGAGCCGATAATGGCCATGGCATTGGAGGGGACAGGAGGGAGCGGTGATAGGGGGAGAACTGATTAGCGATCTGAGATTTGCAGATGACATTGCGCTGCTGGGGGAGAAGGAGGAGGGTTTGCAGGATTCGCTAACGAGAGTTGTGCAGGTAAGCAAAAGAATGGGTATGTGCATCAATGTGCAAAAAACGGAATGTCAATACATTTGGGAGAGAAGGGACACGGCTGGGATTGAATGTGGATGGTCAGAT
Source organism: Lumbricus terrestris (assembly GCA_949752735.1). Lineage (NCBI taxonomy): Eukaryota > Metazoa > Annelida > Clitellata > Crassiclitellata > Lumbricidae > Lumbricus > Lumbricus terrestris. Next base: position 5,761,111 of record OX457051.1, on the reverse strand, counting down.
ACTGGAGCAAAAGGAGAGAGTTTCGTGTATCTGGGAGGTCTTATCGATGCACACGGGGGAATCAGAAAAGGACGTTGAAAGAAGAATTGGGTTCGCTAGAGGAACATTGCAGAGATTGCATAGGATCTGGAGATCAAAGGAATCTAGCAAGACCACCAAGGTGCGAATATACGAGACCTTGGTGCTGTATTACTGTTATGCAACTCAGAGACGGGGACGCTGAAGGAGACACAGAAAAGACGGTTGAGGGTATTCGAAAAGACATACCTGCGAAGGATTGAAGAGGTCACAAGGAGGGAAAGGATACGAAGCACGGAAATATGCAGCAGGCCGAAGGTACAACGAGACATCGTGGACAGGATTCAGATCAGAAGAATGCGGAACTTCGGACATGTCGTCAGAATGCAGAGTGGAAGATACCCAAAGGTGGCACTGAAGGGATATGTGCAATTGTGCATGGGAAGAGGAGAAGAGGCAGACCCAGGAAGCGATGGATGGATGTGGCAGAAGAAGACTGCCTGAGGATGGGACTAACCGTGGGAGAGGCGGTGCGGAGAACACAGGACAGGGACGACTGGAGGCTGTCCATAAAGGAGTGGCTGATGCGGGCGGAAGCTTCGCCAGGGCCATAAGTCAGTAAGTCAAGTCACAGGAACTGCACAGAATTTTAAGCACGTGAGTTATGTTCATATTTGGACGTATTAGTTATGACTCTCGCCAAATTGTTCCGAACCCTCTGTGGCTTCAGCGTGTTTGTCTCAGACTGTCACAGCTCAACATTGTGCCTTTGCTTCTGTTGGCCTTTTGTTTGCTCTGCAATGGCCTTCCTACTCATGCTCAGATCTTACCTGGAGCCATTAACGTTTCTGCCCGTTGTCTTAAGACTTTTCTTTTTCCAGGGCATCAGAGGCACTGGGAGCGCCTCTGATTCAAGTCTTCTGTGAGAGACTCTCTATAAATCAGAAAATAGTGTAGTATAGTGTAGTATAGTATAGTGTAGTATAGTATAGTATAGTTTAGTATAGTATAGTGTAGTATAGTATAGACTTATTGATACCCAGTTATAGAAATTCAGTGTTTGGTGAGTTAAGGAGGAGCTTACTGACCATACTACTAATTAGAACGAACTGGACCTGGTCCAAAGCAACAGTGGACAACAGCTGTAGACAGGTCACTGGACAGACTGTCAGATGAAACGTAGATTTCAGCATCGCCAGCATGGAAATGATAGCCCAGCAAATGAGTCTGGTGTGCAGTCTGGTGTACAATGTCCAGTGTACAATGTAAAGAAAAGAAGACCAAACACAGAACCCTGTGGAACACTGCGTGCCAAATTGTTGTAAACTGTTGTAAATAAAATTGCCATTTAAATGCATGGATTGAATGTGTGGACTGAGGTAAATACGAAACTAATCTAGTGGGGGACCAGAGATCACAAACCAGTGCATGAGACGATGAAGAGGAAGTGTATCAGAAGTAGCAAGACAAGCAAAGAAGAACTTGTGCTGTCAGCTTACTGCTTCTGTGGGAAGCATACCGTATTTTTCGGACTATAAGTCGCGGTTTTTTGCATGGGCGTCGGCTATTGCGACTTGTATAAAGGTGCGACGTATGTAATGAAATTTCCCAAAAAATTCGAACTGGTATTTTTGCAAATATAATCGGAACAATGCAGCAATATTAAATCACATATATTGAACATGAAGCAACTCATTGTAAGTCGTCAGACCAAACTTCAGACTTCCTGCCTCTCTTCCGACATCTGATCTTCGTTACATAAACACGTTTACAGATAGCCTTCAATGTGTTCAGGCTCCATTTTTCACTGTGTATTTTGCTATGATTACGCGATGTCCCAGTCTCTCTTCACGCAATGTCCAAGTTCCCATTTTATCTTCCGCAGAATCTTTGCCCATGACGTTTAGTAATGGATTCATGAATTGAGGCCTTAATCTATGAAATATCACCAAATACCAACAGTTAGCTTCATAAACAGCTTCTTTACAGCTCTAAGTGAGGTATTATGACATCATCATCATTTTTTGTGTTGTAATTTGCAAAAAATCATGATGAAATCACATGCATTGGAGCATGATTCTCCAGATATTTGAAAAAACGGATTTGAAAGTTTAAACAGCTGTAACTTTTGCAAACATGAAAATTTTTAAGTGAAACTTTCAGGGATTGTTGGAAATTCATTCCCCTGCAAATTGGAAAGTTTTCACAGAAAACTGTCAGTCGGTTGCAAAGTTATCACATTTTATCCCTTGGTACAATTTTTTTAGCCACCCTGTAGATGCGCATAGGGCTACAAGAAATAGTGTGGTCGGTGTGTGAAAACTCGGTCATTCATGGCAAATTTTAACTTTGAAAACATGCTCATTGAGCGATTGTTTCAGGACAAATATTGGCACCACATGCGTTAAAAGCAGTGTTGTACAGTAACGAAGTAAAAGTAACGCGTTACTGTACTTAAGTAAAAATTTGAATACTTTGACATGTAACGAAGTATCAAGAAACCGAAATACTTTTACTTTCAACGAAGTAAAATTTTACTCATGTTTCAGTACTTTTACTTCGTTACAATTTATGTGACACTCGTTACAATGTTCGTTACTTCAATTCGCTAATTGACATTTCGATATGCGGAGCTAAAACAGCTCATCTAAATTTGCATGCCTAAAAATAGATTTTCGATGAGTGTTGCACGCTGGATGCACTGCCATTTCTGCAGCACAACGACTCTTCAGTTGTGCATTTTGGTAGCAATGAATCAGAAGCATGCGTGCTAGACTCAACGATAACCATGTCGAGAATTTAATATTTTTGAAGGTTAATAATGCATTGAGTAATAGAAAGACTCGGTACTTTACTTTTTACTTTAAAAGTATTATTTTGGAGGGATACTTTTTACTTTTACTTAAGTAATATTTGTGCTGAGTACTTTTACTTTTACTTAAGTAATTAAAACCCATTTTACTTTTACTTTTACTTAAGTACATTTGCCCAATACTTTCAACAACACTGGTTAAAAGTAATTTTTTGATCACTAAATATTTGAATTAAACACTCCTAATTATAAAAATTGAAAGGAGACATTCTTAAAAAATAATACACCATAAAACGATATTTCATATTTTTTACCCTCTCGCCTATTTTACCATTTTGCACTGTGTTTAGAATCTCGACAAGCGACGGGTTTTGAGCCCCGGCAATACCAATGTGCAGATAGCTAATTAAAATTCTTTCTAAAGAATTGAAAAGACTCGCATAGTTTATCAGACTAAATCCACATTATGACCGGACGCAGCCTGATTGATTCGTATTACTAGGCCTATCCATGTCTTCATTCACACGGGTGACCTTCGCCGTATCGGACTAATACGATATGTGCACGTTTGTTTCCATTTCATTGATTCATTGATCTGTATTCATTCTTCAGTTCAGCAGTTGCCTGTAATTCTATTACAATTTGGAAAATAGTAGCTCGATTTTCATGCCGTTTGATGCATTTGATACAGTGTAAAGCCATTTATTGACCAGCAAAATTGCAGAAGAATCAATTAAAGGTTGCTAAGGACTTTCATGACACATATATTCCAAAACTTTGAATTCGATTTTCTCAATTGTTATAATTTAGCAAACTGCTGATTCAAAAGAATATAACTTCAGTTAGAAAAGATATTTTCATTCTGTAAAAAGTATTTTGAAGCAGAATAGTAGGATTATAACTGAATACAAAAAGTAAAATGACATGTGACGGGTTTTGACCACCACTGTCGCGTATTATTACTTCAAGATTAGTGTGGACACTGAATCGAAATTTCATGCCGAAGCTGAGCAATTGCAATTGAAGAACTTGCTCAGGGTCCATATGCTTGAAGTGGATTCAGACCCGCAACCTCAAGGGCCCCGAATTTGCCCCTAACCCACACAACCCATATTTTGTTAGGTGTAAGACCATATTAGCTGTAGGATGTCACTCACACCTTAACTTTGATTGGTTTAGCATCAGCGATATTTAGAAGTTTGAGTGGGTTGTGGAAGGCGAACAGCATATCCACAAGAACAAAAATAAAACTACCGGGAATTTGTCACTCCAGTACTGATGCACAGTGTTTAATCTAGTCCCCCTTCGCTGGGGTGGGGGAATTGAGGTTTTTGGGGGGAGACAATTGAGCGTCCAAAGGACGCTCGTGATGCACGTAGCACCGAGACTGGGAGGGGGAGGGGTATGTGGAGGGGATGCACCCTCCCCATCAGAAACTTTTTGAATTTCCACATTGCAGTGGCAGCATTTTAAGGTGTCGTCTTAACAAAATAGCTGTACTATTTCAGTGACCCATTAGAAACTTTTTGAATTTCCACATTGCAATGGCAGCAATTTAAGGGGTCATCTTAACAAAATAGCTGTCCTTTTTGAGTGACCCATTAGAAACTTTTTGAATTTCCACATTGCAATGGCAGCATTTTAAGGTGTCGTCTTAACAAAATAGCTGTACTTTTTTCAGTGACCCATTAGAAACTTTTTGTATTTCCACATTGCAATGGCAGCATTTTAAGGTGTCGTCTTAACATGATAGTATCATATATTATAGTAGTAAATAATGTCATTATGTAAAGTGTGATGGTTCTCTGCCCGAAGGCAGGTTCATTGGCTTTACGCCCCTGGGGATGAGATGAGTGAGGTGGTTTCCCGTTGCCTTCCCCACAGACAATGATGGGTAAGCAACTTGCCCAAGGTCGCTCCGCAGGAGCTTGCGCCCCTTCGTCCCACACGTGCTAGCCCGAGATATCTAAATCTCTGAATGTCAACTCCCAGCCCGGGGCTTGAACCGCAGTCCGTTGCAACCAACAGACGAATGCTGCTCTCACTTACCAGTGTAGCTAACTAGGCCAGTGTTTTATTATATGTCATTATAATCATGTAATAATAAATAATATCACGGTATATTATAACACTTCATGTTACGTAAAACAATGATGAAAACAGTAACTAAAAACCAATAAACCGTCTCTGGGGGGAACTTCCCCCCCCAGAGACGTCTAGATTAAACACTGACTGATGCATGTATTGTGCCTAAGGAAGGGAGATGAAAGGAGGATTCTAGTGGTCGAAATGAGCAGGCTTAGACCAATATCAGGAAAGACCAGACGAGACAGGATTTGTATATGGAGACAGACACGATTCGAATATGGAAAGAGTTAGGACAGGCAGAAACACTGGCGGAAAAAATCAGAGAAAGGAAGACGGACATGGTTAGGCTATATAGTAAGAATGGACAACAGAAGATTACCAGCAAGGACATTGTATTGTCATGTGGAGGGAATATGGAGCCGAGGAAGACAATTGAAGACACGGATAGAAAACATTAGACACGATCTTGCAGAGAAAGGCATATACCTGAGAACGACATTGGACTCTGTCAGAGACAAAAAAAATGGAGCCATCTTGTAAAAATCTTATTGTCGAAAGATAGAAAAGAAGAAGAAAAAGAATGCTGCAAGGAACCATTTGCGGTGCATGTTGTAACATTCTACTTTGGTAGCTTAAGCCCATGAACTGTAAAACTCGATGAAAACACGACCAAGTGTAGATGGAAAAAGTCTTTTTTTTCTCAAAGTCTCAATGTTCAGTAGCTACTTTCAAACAAGATTATTCATATTAGACATTTCAGCAAAAATCGATGCTGCGCCCCTGGACTAAGGTTTTCATAACTCTCATTAGTATAAAGATAAATAGAAGAAAAGACCTTAAGAAACAGGCATAAAGGATACTCAATAAGGTACACAAAATGATGGCCCACCATCCTCTTATCACGACATGAAGAACCAAGGCACCAAATGTTCATGGCACTCGTGCCATTCATCTTAGTACCACCGATGTTTTCAAGATGACTCCACACCCCACAGTAGAATTAATCTAGTCAAATACAATGGTAATCCATCACAGGGCTCCGTCTTGACCAGTGGTTCTCAAACTTCAGTAGCCCGCGGACCGGCAATAATTTTTGGTGAAGCTCGCGGACCGCTAACTTTGGCCTAAATGGCGATGCCAAACAAAAGCGACCTATGTTATAAAAAGGCTAAAATATAAGGCTATTTACAATTAGCCTACATTTGCATGTTCTTGATGCCTTATTTGTTTAAGATTTATTGCGAGCGGCAAAGGCTGCATGTCCGCTCGAAATAAATTCACATTTTAGATATTGAGGATCGTATTTTCACTTGAACGATCGATGCTTTTTCACCTTGGATGTGTTGTTCGAACAAGAAACCACTTCTAAATCATCTTCGCTCTGAGTTTCTGACCAATCACGATCATTCGCTGTTTTTTATTATTAAAAAAACCTGTCCAGATTTGTTTGCTTACGTTTGCTCTTTTATTTTATTCAAAGAATTTGTTTATATTTAAACTAAAAGTTTTATACTACGGTATGTTAGAATTTTTTAATTCTGCATACGGCGTCTACTAGGTTATTGCTCACCATAGATCAACATAAATAAGCTCGAAACCATGTCGATGCTCGAAACTGACTGCAGTCATGAGTCATTGATTTAGTAAATTTAGAATAAATTTAAATTGTTTGAATTCGCCATCTGGCAAGTTAAAAAAAGGCACGTTGAATTATTTCAAATTTTTAAATATTAAGACAAAAATTTGAATAAATTTTGGAGAACAATATTATTCGCACAATTTCACAACTTCAAACAAATAAACTAACAATTACAGTTTATTTTGTTTATTTTTAACTCTTCTCCGCGGACCGGCGATCATACCTCCGCGGACCGGTGCCGGTCCGCGGACCACCACTTTGGGAACCACTGGTCTTGACCTCCTTCTCTTCATAATCTATACCTGCGACTCTCTTCTCACTTCTCTTGCTATGCTGGCCCATCTGTATGCAGACGATGTTCAAGCATATAGCCAGGGCTTAAAGTGTGGTTGGACGGTCATGGACGGCGTCCATGCACTTATTTTAAAATCGAAATGCCATCCTGCCACTTGTTGGCCAGCACAGCCTGGAAGAGTAAGGGGGGTGTCCAGGCACTACTTTGAAAAGGTAAGGGGCGTCCAGGCACTTATGTTTCCACACTTTAAACACTGCACATAGCCATGCCTCTGACTTAGTTGCGACCGTCCAAGTTATGAGCTTTGCCATGGAGGCCCTGGGGGCTTCTATGTCGTCCAACCGACTCCACCTCGACTCTCTTCACACTCAGTTCATTTGGCTTGGCACCCGCCAGCGCCAGCAGCTGGCAAAACTATATGTGGCAACCATTGCTGCTGCCTTTCCTCATTTTGTCTTCTCCACCATGGTCTGGTACTTAGTGTTACTGTGGACCAGGAGCGCACTTTTGCTCCGCATATTCACTAACTCAGCCATGTCAGTTATTATCAACTGTTGCTCTCTTACTGCTACTGCTAACCTTGTTCCTGCTTTTATTACCAGTAAACTCAGGCTAATGTAATGTAATGTAATGTAAATCTTCGAGAATTTCTCAGCGCCCACAAAAGCCACGTCAGGGAGACCAGCTTATTCACCGGCGCTATATCAAATCAAGTCCGCAATAGCCAGAGCTGCCATTTTCGTTCCGGTGCCAGGTCAAAATCCGGGGAGGTCAAGCCGAGGAGACAGCGTGGTGCTACGGTGGTTGTCGGTGATGGTGGTGGTTGGGTGATGGAACCTGATTGGAATCTGGATAGGATAGGTTGAAGAGTTCGGTTTTCAGTCGTGAATGGAATGCAGCAGAGGAGAGTGCAAGCGGAGGAGAGGTTGAATTTGGAGGTGAGACTGCAGGAGAGATAGGAGGGTGAGCGAACAGGCGGAGGTATGTTGGGAGTCCGTTCCAAAGAGCTGGTGCAGCATAGACTAAGGAGCGATCGCAGAATTTCAGAGAGGATGATACTGGAGGCCGAGAGAGAGAAAGATATGATGATGAGCGCGTGGACCTGTGCGGTTGGATGGTGATTAGTTGACGAATGTAGGAGGGCTGAGAGGTTTGAAGAGCGTTGTAGGTTAGAGAAACAATTTTGTAATGGATGCGCTGAGAAACTTTTAGCCAATGAAGAGACTTGAGAACAGGGGTTATGTGGTGATGTTTGGGAGTCTTAGTGACTGCGCGGGCAAGAGCATTCTGGATAGTTTGCAGGCGTTTAATTTGAAGAGAATCTATTTCATGGAAGAGCGAATTGCAGTAGTCGAGTTTGGAATGAACTATTGAGGTGGCTATTGTGCAGGCGGTCTTGTAATTTAGAATTGGACGCAATCGACGGAGGTCGCGGATGTGCATAAAGCAGGTGCGGGATAGCTGGGTGATGTGGTCAGAAAAAGTAAGGTTTTTGTCAAAAATGACCCCGAGATTGCGGACAGGAGAAGAGTATGGCGTAGGAAGAGTTGGGTCTGTTTGAGAAAAGTCAGAAGGATAGTCTAGTTTGTTTAATTGCTCGCGTAGGCCAATGATGAGAAATTCTGTTTTTGAGGGGTTGAGGCAGAGCAGATTAGCGGTCATCCAGGCTGAAATCTGAGTGATGGTGTTACGTAGCTGATTTAGTGCGTCTGAGAAGGAGCGAGGGGAGAAAGATATGAATAGTTGAGTGTCGTCGGCATAGAGGTGATGTTCAGCAGAGGATGATGAAATTAGTTTGCTGAGTGGGGAGGTATAGAGAATGAACAGGAGAGGACCAAGGACTGAACCTTGAGGGACACCACAGGTGAGGATTTGTTGATTAGATGAGTGACCAGAAGCGCTAACGATGAAAGAGCGTGAGGAAAGGTATGATTTGATCCATGAGAGGGCAGTGCCAGAGATTCCAAAGACAGAGGAGAGGCGATTGAGAAGAATAGCATGGTCTATTGTGTCAAAGGCTGCAGAGATGTCTAAGAGGCACAGACAAGAGACTTGTTGACGGCCTATCGCCATCACAAGTTTGTTGTAGAGCGAGGCCAGCTAAAAGTGTGGCAGGACGGTCGTGGACGGTGGTGTCCATGCACTTATTTGAACATCGGAATGCCGTCCTGCCACTTATTGGTCAGAACAGCCTGGAAAGGTAAGGGGCGTCCATGCACTTGTTTTGGAAAGGTAAGGGGCGTCCAGGCACTTATTTTTCCACACTTTAAGCACTGAGTAAACTTGATTACTGTTGCTCTCCTTCGCTGGCCTACCGGTTGCCGACTGAGCTGCCTTGAACTTGGGTATGCAGCCCTCCTTTGTTTGGCTGGCATGATATGCTCTCAGTCCCTCTTGCTTGTACCTCCTTTTTTGCTTGTTGGCGTGGTGATGTAGTGGGTATGTTCATACTTGCTGCCAGAGGATTGCAAGTTCAAATCCACCTCAAGCCGCCTCGTAGGGACCTTGGGCAAGTCCTTCACTCACAATTGCTCAGCACTTCGGCGTGATACTCGGATTCAGTGTCTGTACATGTTTTCGGTAGCGCTTCTGAGTAGAAGCCTTGAACGGGCGCTATACCAAGTGCACATGCAAACAAACAAACACTATGCTGAACCATGCCATCTTGGTAGTGGAATCCTTGACCTGAGATGGCTTCCCATTATGCTCCATGCCTTCCCTTTCTACAGGGTGGGCCATAAAAACGACCCCTAAGGTTTTTTGCCAATATCTTGGCCAGAAGTTAGAATTTCGAAATCAGATGATTTTACAGGCTTAGAGGCAATTCATATTTACACATGATGGGCAGATTTTGTATAAATATTTCAAGCAGAGCTAAAGTTATATCACTTTTAGTGAGACCACACACTGTTTTTTGATGATTCAAAAACGTAATGCAGCAAAAAGTAGCAATTTAAACGATTTGATTAAGTCATTTCTCGAATAACCTTTTGTCAAATGAACTTGATGGTGCTTCACAACTTGTGTTCAATGTGTCCACCACCACTGCTCAAACTTGTAATGAGTCTCTTTGTAAAATTCTTGATGGCCTTGTTGATGTGTCTCTGAAGTAAATCTTCCCAGATCATCTCCAATGCAAGAATCAATTCTCTTATTGCTCTTGGTTTGGGCCACAGATTGTGGCATTTTACCAGCGTAGTCTCTACACTTGATTTTCCATCAGGCTCCAATCCGGATATTTGGGGGTTATTGGAGTTTTCTCAATGAAACTCACACAATTGACATTGAGCCGATCTCCTTTCATCAACAGCATGTTTCTTAACTTTCAATTTAACTTTTTCTCTGCACTTACTGTTTATCAGAGTGATTATAGCTTTAACCCCAGGTCCCATTGCTCAGGAGAAGTGCCTGAATACAGATTTGATCTCTCATTGGCAATTTTCAAGTGCAGAGAAAAATTAAGAGTCTTGAAAATATTTGAATTTCATTGCTTTAATAGCAAAATTATTAATCTGACAGATTCCTTGCTTACCAACTTGAGAATCTTGCTAAATGACTTCACAGTGAAGTGCAGCTATGCTGGTACACTATTTTATTCCTAAATAATAATAATGAGGATCACCTGGAATCTGGATATATCAGGGCTATTTGATAACAATTATTTGAGATGAGACAATAAAATCGTTTTTTAAAAACTTTTTGTTGCAGATGTTGCATTTTTGCATCGTCAAATAACAATGTGTGGTTTCACTAAAAGCGATATAACTTTTGTTCTGCTTAAAATATTTTGATGAAATCTGGCCATCATGTGTAAATATGAATTATCTTTAAGCCTGTAAAATTTCATTTGGACATTCTTACTTCGGGCCAAGATATTGGCAAAAAACTCAGGTTTTTTATGACCCACCCTGTATAACTCCTTGTCAGGCATTCCTCTCTCATTTTTAAACAGTTATGTTTAGCTGTACTGAGTTTGGGAGCACCTGTGAATAGTCCCCCTTGAAGAGGAAGTATTCATTTAATTAATTAATTAATTATTGTATGTGCTGTGTAGTCTTTACAGATATTCAAGTATCAAAGAATCAGTTGGCTATTGTAACCAGAGCAGACTGTAATTCTGCCATTGTTCACTGCTTCTGATTATAGTTCAAGCTGTTTGATGATAATTGACAGGTTCATCATGTATGGGGCAAGTGGATAACTTGACTGAACTACGTGAAATCTGCGACCAACATGGCATATGGCTACATGTTGATGGGTAAGAAATGTTGTTTATTTTCCTTTGGTATTGATAGCTTAATGACATTGTACTAATCTGTTGATCTGTGTACATTAGTTGGATTGATAGAACAGTTGGTGAGGTTAGCACAAAAGAAATTAATGATTTGTTGAGTCTATTTATGTAGATGTTGCTTAAAAATTGATTTAGGTGACTTTGTTAATATTTTTTGAATTGCAGATGTTCTAGATTTCCATTATTTTAATAATACTTCCTTCGATTAAACAATATTGAAAAAATATGAAGAAGTAATGAATTTTTGGGCGTGTTTGGACTATTATTGTTTTCATGTGGAACCATGGGCCAGTTTATGATTTGTTGCAATAAACTAATCTAGTCTGCTAATGTTTGATGGGTAGATTGGAGACAATAAATTGAGTTGTTTAGGTAAACTAGATCTGCAAGTAGGCAACATCACTCTATTGAAACAAACTTATCCAACTTGCTAGATGCATTCGATAGTGAAATTTTGTTGCAGCGCCTTGAAACCTCCTGTGGACTCAAGGGTACACCACTACTTTGGCTTCGCTCCTACCTCTCCGACCGCCCAAATGATCATCTCTGGTGACTCTAGGACTCAGTGGGTCCCTGTTGTGTTGGGTGTCCCTCAGGGGTCTGTCCTAGGCCCGCTCTTATTCATCCTATACACGGCTGGCATTCCCTCCCTTTTCCCCAACCATTCTGCTACTGGCCATCTTTTCGCTGATGATGTCCAAGCCTATGTGCATGGACCCCCTTCAGCTCAACTCTTTCTTGCGAGCCAAATTGACGCTCTATCTCAAGATCTTCATCTGTGGATGTCGTCCAATCGTCTTTCTTTGAACTCTTCCAAAACCCAGTTGATTTGGTTTGGCACTTCCAAGCAGCTCCAAAAACTTGACTACTCGGTACTCTCTCAAACTTTTCCTCACTTCAACTTTTCGTCTAGTGTTCGAGACCTAGGTGTCACCCTAGATAGTTCTCTAACTTTTACCGAACACATAGCCAAGCTTACTCGCTCTTCCTACTTCCAATTAAGGCGGCTGAAGGTTATTCACAAATCTGTTTCATCTTCGATCTTTACCTCCATTGTCCACGCCTTCGTCTGTTCTCGGATTGACTATTGTAATTCTGTCCTTGCTGGCCTCCCTAAGGTCCGGCTAGCTCCCCTACAGTTCGTACTCAATGCTGCTGCAATGCTCATTGCCCGTCTTCCTCGATTCTCACACATATCTACATTCATGGCTGAACAACTTCACTGGCTTCCACTCTCAGCTCGCATAGAATTCAAAGTTCTAAGTTTGGTTCTCAAGTCTCAACGAGGCCTTGCTCCGACGTATCTTTGTGACCTCATACTTCGCCCCATTTCGGCCACTTCGCTGCGTCCTCTTAGGTCCTCAGATCGGCTTGACCTCTTTGTTCCTTGTCAGGACCGCCATGGCTCAATCCAGGTCATTTGCCTGCATAGGTGATAGGTCCCTCCCTATGGAATGGTCTTCTCCCATCCGTTCGCTCTGCCATCCTCTCTGGTAGTCTTTCGTCATCTTTCTCTTGTCTAAAGACCTCCCTTTTCTCTCAGAGTTGCACGCACTGGGAGCGCTTCTGAAAGGCTCTTGCTGCAAGAAGCGCTTTACAAATGGTCAGATACGATACGATACGATAGTTTATGTGTGTCCCTTGGTTGGGCTTGCTGGATTTGACGATTGGAGAGCTCCAGCCTTAATCTTAAATGGTTCTGTTATTCTCAAAGGTTACTAGCTAATGATGAAAGAGCACGTTTCCAATCTCTACAATACTTTGAGCTGCATCTGCTCTTACAGCTATGAACATTGCTGCTGTCCCTCAACTCAAGAAAGCGTCTGCTCAAATCAGTAGTTGACTGGACTACTGCAACAGTTTACTATTCGGCATGAGCGCAAGGCTGCTCGTAATGCACTGCTTGAAAGCAAAGTTAAGGGTACAAACCAACACATGAATTTTGTATGAAGTCAGAGGGATTGTACAGAGAGATATGATGAGAAGAACAAAATCTAGTTGCTGGAAGATCAGAGAGAGAGAAAGGAGAAGTGTGCTAGTATGTACTGCTGATGTTAATCCAAACTGTATTGATGTGACTTGTATGATGAAAGAACATGACCATGACAACTGTGAACATGATGGATAGGAATCGAGAGGTGGACTCCACGTGTATACAAATGATTTTTATTTTATTTTTATTTGTTAGTTCATTTCAGCTGTGTTCGTTTCAAACATTGCATGTTGTTTTTGGCGCTGTTTTACTACAGCCAAATGTTATCGAGAAAGAAAGGGTCAATCGAGCGAGCCTCAGTGGATCCATTAAGACCCTTTTAAATTGATTCTTTGACTTGTGCACCATTCACTTGAAAGTCTTTGAGTTTGTTCTGATTGCTGTTATTTTGTAGTTGGTTGATGCTCTGTCAATAAACGGTTACATAATAATAAACAATAATAATAATTTTTCTTTAATGAAATGCTTGCAAACGCACAGCGCTGTATATGTACAAGTTATGCAGTAGGCTAATCTTAACTGAACTACTAAGAACAGACAGACTGCAATAGACGGCACTAATTCATTCATTCATTTTGAGAATTTATATAGTGCCTCTTCAAGAAACCTACTCAGGGGCGCTCCCAGCCCAGCCACAGCTAAAAAGTAGGATTTGAGATACTTAAAAAATGCAGCGGAATTTAGCCTAGGCATAAGTCGCAAGCTTAGTGGGAGGCCATTCCAGATAACGGGACCCACAACAGAAAAGGCTCGGCGCTGTCTGATAAAAGTGCGAGCTCACGGAACCAAAAGCTCACCTACTGCCGCAGAGCAAAGAGTTCGACGGGCTGCAAGGTCGGAGACAGGTCGACAAAGGCTAGGCATGAGTATGATGGAGCACAATCAAGAAGGCATCGCCAAACAAGTGCAGCAACTCGGTAGGAGATGCGCTGTGAAACAGGGAGCCAGTGGAGAACGTCACGCATATAAGCAGAGACGGGGCATATTTAGGAATGCGGCCAATGAGGTGAGCAGCCGAACGAAGAACTCGTTCAAGACGCCCAATTAGTCCAAGTGGCAGACCCACAAGTACCGAACTGCAGTAATCAATTCTACTAGTGACACAGGCATGCACAAGAGTCGTAATAGCACTATGAGAGAGGGATCTGACTGCACTACCTTCCTGAGGACAATCCTACATTCGAGTCTCTGTGTAGCACAGTGGACGAGAGGCTCTTCGCTGCCCTCCTACTTAATCCAGGACATATATTAAACCCACTCCTCCCATCATTGAGGCCCCAGCCTTATTCCATGAGGCCAAGACTACATGATCGAATCATTCCTAGGGCAGACAACCTAACGAGGAAATAATTTTTAACGATATGTGATACCATATAAACCAAAGTGCAGCATAAATTGTTGGTCATTAAAAAAACTTCTTTTTTAAATTTGAAATTTATATTGGATTTGGACTTAGGATTTTATGCTGTTCTAAAACACTTTGATATTCATTGATTGGATATAGAAATTATGTACGTTTGTTTATTATACCTTGTATGTACACCAAAATGCGGATAGCGATTGGTATATTAAAGAATATTCTTATCTTATCTTATCTTGAGACAACTCGGAGTTGACGATATCAGGGAAAGTTGCTGTTATCAAGTGCATGTCAATGGACGCAAATTGCCTGCGAGTACCAAACCAGATGAACTGAGTTTTAGAGGGATTTAGTAGCAAACGATTAGATGCCATCCATGATGAGATAGCATCAATGGCATTGGACATTAAAGACACAGTGGGCACTGCATCAGCGGCAAAGCAGTGAGCATTGGCCTGCACATCGCCAGCATAGAGTTGGTGCAGGAGACCACATGCAGACAACAAGGAACTAATATCAGCTGTATAGAGGACGTACAGTAAAGGGCCCAACACTGAACCCTGTGGCACACCAGAAGGGGCTGAGACCCAACACGACATAGAGGCACCCAAAACCACACAGTTAGTGCGCCCAGATAGAAAAGAGCGAAGCCATTCTAAAGGAGCACCAGTCAAGCCAAAGGAAACAGAGAGATGATGTGGCAAGATAGAGTCAACTGCATCAAAAGCGGCACTAACATAAAACAGAGCTAAAAGAGTGACCTGACCACGGTCTATGGCGCCATACAAATCAGACAATAGGCGAACCAAAAGAGTTTCAGTAGAATGATTTCTACGGAAACCAGACTCTTGAGAGGGGAGTAACCCATGCATGTCCAAATATGCAATTAATTGGTTTGCAACAATGCGTTCTAAAATCTTATATTATAATTTCGAAAGTTTGTCCTTCCATATGTTTTTTGTACAGATGTATTTTGACTCTTCGTAACAGAAAAGGCTCGAAAATGACAGAGCGTCGGTTTAAAAATTTGTTGCAATTGATTCTCACCCAAATTAATGCAACTATTTTCAGCTTTTAATTCAATTTAAAACCAGAGTTATTAGCGTTTTAATCCTTACAGCAGCGATCTTGCCGTATTTAGTAAAGAGGCAACTGCCCGCATGACGTCATTCATGCCAATAATAATTTCCGTTTGTCAGCAATCCGAAACCGGTTATAGTTTACAATTATGCAGCTGAAACAATAATATTCACAAGAACGCAGATCACAGAAATATTAACTATACTAACAGAACAGACAAACTGCAATAATTGTATTAGGCCACAGTCAGCACACACACCCACCCCTCAGGGACGGGTCATGTTTGGCTTTTTGAGGAGGCGGGGTGGGGTGGAGGGTTACCGAAAACCCGAAATTTAGCGGTCAACGCTTGGTACCCAGAGGAGTAGTGTTGAAAACCCGAAATTTCCCGGGCAACACCGGGTGACACATCTAGTTTTATATTTAAAAAGTAACATTGGCAATTGGCCTGTAGTTAGCTGGATCACTTGGGTCCAGACCATTTCGTTTCAGAACAGGAAGCAGGATTGACTGTTTCTGAGAGCATGGAAGATGAGTTTCCTGGATAGACCGGTTGCAGAGCGTAGTGAGGAAGGGCAGAAAGTCATCTATGAGTTCTTGAATGATAAATGTAGGAACAACATCCAACTCGCACTTTTTCGGCGCATATGCTAGAATTAGCTTTCGTAACTCTAGTGCAGTTTGTTTGTATGTGCACTTGTTATAGCGCCCCTTCAAGCACTCTACTCAGAGGCGCTGCCGACTACAGAGCGGAGTTTCACGCCGAAGCGCTGAGCAATTGCGAATGAAGGACTTGCTCAAGGTACCTACGTGGCGACTTGAGGTGGATTTGAACCTTCCGGCTTCAAGGCAACGACGCCACCACTACACCACCGCGCCTTAGTGACCTCATTTAAGGTAGATAGACAGTGATCAGTGACAGAGAATTCTGGTGAAGTGGAAGCTGAGGTAGCGTCATGTATGGCTGAAGTTTTAGCTGTATGGCGCTCCAGGAATGCATCTGCAGTAAACTGTGGCAGTGACTGCGATTGATGGTTGGCTGATTGACGACCAAGGAGGTTGCTGAATGTTGACCACAACTTCTTTGGCTCCGTTGACTAGCGAGTGATGACCGCCTCCCAGTATTCGCGCTCCCTCTCTAATAGCATGAACCTGCTACCAAATGAATTGGCATCAGACCGGGATTTATATGAATATCCTCTGCCAAAAGTGTGATTTAAACTGGTCTGTCCTTACAACTAGCGCTCTTACATACGTGCAGCTAGCATTTTTTTTACATCTTCACTACAGTCTGCGATCTTTTAGGCAAATCTGTTGTTGCATTCCATGTTGCTGGGCCAAAGAAGTAGAACTGACTACCAATGTCTCTTTGATTCTAGAACTTTTTCCTTTAAGAAATATGTCAGGATATCTAACACTCTTCACCTGGCAATTGAATGACTGATAGCAAGCTACATTTCTGAATGGCTGCATGAGTCAGAATTTTCATTATAATAATAATAACAATAATAATAGTAGAGATATAAATATGATAGTAATAATGGCTAGGATGGTTGTATCATTATGAATAACATGAATTTGGTGAACTTTAGAAATACTTTACAATGCAACATTTTTCAACCTTTTGTCAAACATTCATTTAATTAGAGTCATTTAGAGTCACTGCATGCTCAATTCTTATGGCTATAATTATGAAGACACAGACAGATTAAGAGAATTAAAATCCAAATTGGAGATTGAATTTTGAATGACAATTGTATCAGGACAGTTGCTTGTATAAAGTGTCTCTTTCAAAGAGACGTTCTCAGTGCGGAAGCCGTGGGTAAAGAGAAGCCTAGCTCGCAAAGGAAGGGAAGGAGGAGGTCATTCAAAGGAGAGGGGCCACAACAGCAAACACCTGATGGTGGACTAAAGCAGTTGTCTGAGGAATAAACAGATCTAATCGGTCTGTAGAGTGCAGTGGATGAAGATAGAGATAAGGGTTTGTGTAAATGATGGCAAAAGTGTTCTGATCCTGATAGCAGATGATTTTAAAAATGCTCCATATTATAATAACTCGAATGTGTTGCTTGCTTTTGGTTTTCTGTAGGAATGACCTGAGCACTTTGTCATATTTCAATGTTCCAATTAACATTGCTTCATCTAGACTTGCGGACAGTCTGACGTTGGCTGTTGGCCCTTGGCTTGGTCTTCCATGTCTGCCATCACTTGTAACCTTTGGTAAACTTGTCAATATAATTTAACTAATTATGTGGCATCTGTTGTAAACGTTCAGATATGCTGTTGCATAAATAATTGATGTATTGCAAGGTAGATGAGTGAAGTGCTTTTGATTTTATCATCTGAATCTGGGCTCGAATCACATTGCTACACGTTAAGTGACAGTTCTAACTTGCAGAGCAATATTGGTTTAATCCTTTAACAATGAGCGGAATTGGTTTCTCAGCCATTTTTAGAACACGCCTTTCGTAAAAGAGTTAATTTCAATTGCAGACATACCAAAACCAATGCTTAAGAACAGGATCAAGCCAAATAGTGACAGGCTTGGCAATGTCTATTGCAACAGTTAGCCTCAAAATATGCTAGCGGTAGGAAAGATAAAAACAAGAGCGAGTTTGATCTGTAGAGGAAATCTGTTTATACTTGGCCATGTAACGAGAACGAAGATGTGGTTTTGGAAGGAAGGAGGACTGTGATTTTCCCGGGTCTCATTGAGCGTTGGAAAGTGATTGTTAAGTGAGATAATTTGTTAGAGATCTTTGGAACAGATTTTTATTTTATTTTATCTATTTATATTTTTTTCCTGAACCAAACAAACATAATACAATGATGGCAGTGAACACAATACTTTAGTTTAACATAATGGTTAAGAAGGGGGAGACCCAGAATGGATGGACTATCCCGCTAATAGGTCCACCCATTAATCATCTATATAAATAAAAATGTAAAACGCTACCGTTCGACATGAAGGATCTTGGAAAGTTCTTCACCGATTGTTTTCAAAATTTTACCAAAACGTTCCATTTGAACATAAGCGGGTTTGTGTAATGCCTTTTGGGAAAAAGCGCAATCTTTACGACCCAAAAAACACAACTTTTATTTCCATTCGATATACGTCGATGGAGTCCAGCTATATCCATTTGAACTTTGACGCATCTGTCCGGCGGCGTCCACCCATTTTTCGGGCGTGTTTTAAAAGGTGTGTCTTTCTCTAGCGCATATCTATATGTAACTGTTGGTTTTTACAAAATCGTCCATTTGCGGCTGTTTTCCGCGCGTCTTTCTAAAGCGCATATTTCTAGGGATGGAGGAAGGGGAGGGACGGAGGGGAGGGAGGGGATGAAACGGGAGAGAGGGATGCAGGGAGGGAGAGAGGGAGGGAGAGACGGAGGGAGGGAGAGGCGGAGGGAGAGAAGTAGGGACGGAGGGAGGGAGGGGAGGGGAGGGGAGGGGAGGAGAAGGGAGGGAAGGGAAGGGGAGGGATGGGAGGGAAGGGAGGGGAGGGGAGGCGAGGGGAGGAAGGGGAGGGAAGGAAGGAGAGGGGGAACGGGAGGGGAGGGGAAGGGGGAAGGTGAGGGAGAAGGGGAGGGGTAAGGGGAGAGGACCTAGGAAGGGTGGGTTGGACAGTCTTTTCAGCCACAGCAACGCGTGGCTGGGTACAGCTAGTGTAAAATAAAAATTAAAACATAATAGCACACAACAGCACATTCAATTGCAGGAATACAAAGATCATTAGGGAGAGAAAAAATTTATTAATATGGAAGAAATATTAAGATGACAGAAGTTCAGCATTTCTAGCTGTAATGGGGCCAGGGTTAAGTTCAGTATTGCCATCGAGAAGTATGAGAAGGAGGATGTGTGTGTAACTGTGTATTGATAAGTTGTATTACACGATCTGGACAGACTACCTACTAGCATGCAGGCAGTTACGACCCAACCAGATTGTTAGGAAGCAGCAATTGACACATGAGGGAAGAAAAGTTTTGAAAGGTTGTAAAGGGTGACACGGTGGCTGACGTGTATGAGATTCGAAGACAATGCATGGGTGACAGACAAGAATGCTGATGGAAATACAATTAACCAGAATGAGGAAGCACTGCAGTGAGTTTTAGTTTTATGGAGCAGAGATGAGGAAAAAAGCAAGGACTTCAGCGGATGGTAGACTCACCAGCTCTCAATAAACATAAAGAGTGTTCGTTCATTCGTTCATTCATAGCACCCTTTGAGGAAACCATTGAGTGGCGTTCCCGACTTCAGCACACCAAAAAGGAATAGTTTTAAATTTGATGAGGAAGGATACTGGTAGAGCCCCATGGCGTAGGCATAGCTCCAAAGGAAGGCCACTTTAGACCACTGCGCCCACCACATAAAAGGCTCGATTCTTTTATAGTGGCAGTACGAGCATAACTTGCTGCATAAGGAAGCAAGAGAACTCCTTCTTCCACAGAGCATAAAGATGACGTCCTTAGATGCAGCATAGCTCTCGGAGGTAAAACTGACAACATGCCATACCGGAGCAGTTGTGTTAGTTTTGAATCTAGATTCTAGAATATAGGTTGCAGTCGTATCGAGTTAAGGGAGGTTCACTGGGTGAAATACCCAGGCCCACATTAAGGTAGGTGCTAAGGGTGCTGCAGCACCCGGACCCACAGTTTTGAGGGGCCCGCATTTTGGGAAATGATGAAATTTGTTAGCGAGAATGCTGCAGCATTAATAAATACCTGTAAACTAGATTTTAATTTATTGTATTTCAATAAAGGTTAATTTACTTTTTAATAAATAGATAACTAAATAAATGAAATACGAAGTCATAGCCGACGAAATTTTGCCAAATTTCTCCGGGATTCTTCCACACATCAGATTTATCAGCTTGAACTAACAGTTTATGAATTTATTGAAATCGCAGCAACTTATTATCATAGTAATTTTTTGCTTTTGGAAGCATGATCTTTCAAAATGTTGTCATAAAATGAGCTATGCAGGTCAATCATGCAGACTGACCTTTGGAAACTGACCTAAGAGAAGTAAAGTTAGAAGAAATGTTATTGGTTAACTCTTAATTTTTAAGCCTATATAGCCTAGTTCATCATCTTCTTCTCTAGTTTTTGTCTTCTAGGCAGGTTTAAATGTCCGACGTGGCCATTTATCGTTGGGCCTCTTCTTCGAGCTTTCCATATCCATTGCCATCATCCAATCGGATCCTGACGTGGTCCTCCTCTTGCTCACTTCCCCTTCATTTTCTCTTCGATGACCGTTCTTGGCAGTTACCATTCCCTCAGTCTGTGTCCTATACCATACCCACTTCCTTCGTGTCTCTTTTACTGTGTGTACTCTATCAGGGCTCTTTCTTCTCCGATCATTCCAAGACCCTGGTACAAGGTGGACCATGACGCTCTAAAAAGCGATCTGCCAGGACATATTGGAGCCTGCGAAGTACATCAGATGTTATATTTTATTATACCTGAAATAGGAAGAGGAACTAAATTTATATATGAAATTATGATAAACTGAGATGAGAAAATTAATGGGAATCCAAAGAAACGATAAGACGTTGACATGTGGTATTGCATGGATCAGAGACATGAATAAGTCTTCGAAATGTGGACATGGAGAACAATGAGCCTAAAAGGCTAAAACTATTTTACAAGTGAAGAAGTCATTTGTTCCTTCTGTCACTGTTACGTTACTAGCATCTGAAACATTTCTTATAGAGAGCAAATACACCACAGGAAAAGCATCCTTAGACTTCACTCATTGGTAAACCTGGCATAATTATGTGCCTAGTGGACCGGTGGCTGACAAAAGAGGGCCCACACGGTTTTCACAGCACCCGGGCCCGCACTAGCCTTAATGCGGCCCTGGAAATACCGTGTGAGCAACTGATGCATGCATTCCGCATATAGTTGGATACAAAACTTTGAAAACCCACAATCAACTGAACTAGTGAATTTGACAAACTGACCATGCATACATCATTGCGTAGTTAACGACAGCTTCTGACAACAGAGGCTGTTGTCATCGTCAAAAATTTGTTTGGCATATTACAGCTCCCCATTATAGTTTGAGGAAGGTCATGACACTGGCCCAATAGGTAACAATATCATTTTGGAGATCTGAAGGGTCAGGATGTCAATAAACACAATGCAATTTATGTTGAGAAGAGCTGGTAACTAAGACCCATAGATGCTTGAGGTGATGAGGTGTTGGTGAGACAGCATCCACCTGATGAAATGTACAGGGTTATATAATGTCATGCCATTTCTTCATTCTACAATTTGTGAAGTTTCTGTTTGTAATTTTGTCAGTTAACTTTTGAGTTAAACTTCTTAACTGGATCTGACACAGACATTATACAAATCAGAGAAGAAACAAACGAAGAGCAGTGAAGTGCATAAGACAATGGAGGAGGAGGCACACTTAGAAGAGGATGATGAGATGAATGATGGTTATTGGGAAGATGTTCTGGAAAGATGTCTTCCGTTGTGGTTTGTTCTGCAGCATCTTGGTCATGATGGCATCACGAAAAGAATTGAACATGCCTTCTCTCTGGTTTGTAGAAGTTTTTAGTAATTTTTTACTTTGAATTTTATTAATTCAGTGCCGTGTGTTGAGTGGTCAGTTTTCAGGAAAATGTAACTGGATCTGACAAAAGGATTACAGATGTCATTGATATAAATCAAATCAATCAAATCTCAATTCACATGGCTTGGCAGTTTGTTAAGATCAATTTGGGTAACCTTACTACTGAGTTCCTGCAATTTACTTTCTCTACCACTGTTTGTGATTGCTTGATTAAGAACTTTGTGTGTCATATCTATCAACTCTGCTGTAATTGCTACAACCAGCTGACAGAGTGATGGTTGCCGGCTGTGCATCATCAGTTACACACCAGACTTCTTATGATCTGCAGTCTGAACAACACCTTTTACTCGATACCACGTAGCTTTTTTGCGCAGAATAAGAGAATTGACCACAGTTAGGTTGAATAAACTTAGATGCAGCACAATCTTTTTGTGTTATTTTAGCAATTTCCACAAGGAGTTGTAGTATGATTTTAGTTCATCATTCTGATTGATGCCGCACACAGTGTCACACATATTATATTCATTGTAGTACAGATTGATTCTGATGTGTTGCACATACAACTAGCATCTGCGTCTGTAATCTCAGTCTTGCACTCTACCATTGGGTCGAAATAATTATCACCCAACAAATCTAAATCACTTAAAACCTCTGCGCCACTCATTTTTTGCTTCACTCTTTTTCAGTTACCGGTATTTGCTTCCACCAACTACAAGTTCAGGTCTCAGGGCTCGTATGCACAATTTTGAACTTACAAGTAAAGATGATCGGAACTTTGTCTCTAGTGTTCTTTAAAAACTTATCACTGAAGCATAGCTATCAATTCAATTCAATTCCAACAACTGATTACTCCCTTACTCTTAATTTCTGTTAGTTTAATTTTTGTCTGTTTCAACGTACCAGGTTGCGGTTTGTCAGCCTGTTTTTTGCTGATTAAACATATTATTTTATGTCATGTCAAAACGTCCTGGCCACTTCGCTACGGTTGGCTACGCGAATGGATCGTCACTGTCTAAAGTCTCTTGTCACAAGCCACGTTCAGCAGGTGTGTGCCCACGAGGCCAGTACATTGCGAGACATTGTCCGGCCATGAAATCCTTGATCTACCTCGTCCTCATCCTCGCTCCATGACATACATACTTAAGTTGTTCTAACGCTACACAAAAACATATTTTTCATCCGTCTCGACACAGCAGACATGTGGAATCAACCTGAGTCCCAGTATTTAATCTAGACGTCTCTGGGGAACCTGCAGAACTGAGCCTCTGAATGAAATTGTTATTGTAGTTATTTTATATATATATATATATATATATATATATGTTGAAATCCTAAAACACTTTTTTTATCAGTACTGAAATAATTTAGCAATTTTGCTAAAATGGCATCTTAAAATGTGGTAGCTCCAAAAAATTATTATTGTAAGCATAGCCTATATTTATTAAAGTCTTTATCCACTCTTATCAGCACTGAAAAAGTACAGCTATTTTGTTAAGATGACAGCTTAAAATGATACCATTGCAATGTGGAAATTCAAAAAGTTTCTGGTGGGGAGAGAGCACTTACCCCTCCCACACACTCTTTTTTTTATCAGTAAGCTTACTGAAATAATTCAGTTATTTTGCTAAAATGACATCTTAAAGGGCATCACTACAATGTGAAAATTCAAAAAGATTATTATTGTAAGTTTAGTATTGTATAGTGTATTTATTGAAGTCTTAGGCCACTCTCATCAGCACTGAAAAGTATAGCTATTTTGTTAAGATGACAGTTTAAAATGCTACCATTGCAATGTGGAAATTCAAAAAAGTTTCAAGTGGGGAGGGGGCACATACCCCTCTCTGCACCCTTCCCCTCTTAGTGCTACTTGATCTCATAATATTTTTCTATGTGTTTTGAGAAGCATGGAAGGACAATGATGGGCCTATAATTATTAGATTTGGTTTGTCACTAGATTTGAAAATGGGGCTCATCTTTGCAGCTCATCTGGTGCCTTAAATCAGGGTTGTAATTGAGGGTATATGTGCATTGTGCAGGGCTATAATCAAGGGTATACGCGGGTATACAGCATACTCACTTCCGGTTTAAAAAATGGCATCATATACTCACCTCCTGAAAACTAGAGTATACGCTGTTTTTAGTTT
Source organism: Lumbricus terrestris (assembly GCA_949752735.1). NCBI lineage: Eukaryota > Metazoa > Annelida > Clitellata > Crassiclitellata > Lumbricidae > Lumbricus > Lumbricus terrestris. The sequence goes on along the minus strand of OX457051.1, from coordinate 5,736,806 downwards.
TTAGGTGTATTTTTCATGAAAATCTGGGCGAATGACTAAAAAAAGTCATCAGGTTTTCAGCAGGGAAATTGGTGACATTTTGTGAAGCTTTTGGCCGGATGACTAAAAAGAGGTTGTCAGAAATTTCGGGCCCAAAAAATTCGGTTTTTCTCCCGGTCAGCATGTACTCACCTCAAAATTTACCAGTACAGCCCTGTGTATGTGGGTATACAGCGTGTGCTAACCTCACAAATATTTGTGTGTAGAATATGGGAAAATGGCATGCAGACAGGCATAGGCAACTGTGGCGTGTACTCGCCTCTAATTTGGCCACTACAGTCGATTCTTATTGGCCATGTTTAGATATAAATTCTTCATGACCACGTTTACTAGGTAACAACTGCATGAGTATGGATGTAATGAAGTTTGTAAATGTCAGGTGGTCTGATATGTGGCACCTATTTACCGTGTTTTTGAAGCAGAATTTTTCTAGCGACTAATCCCTATCACCTGTGTATTTGTGCTGTGATGTACAATCTGTATCTGCAATGGACAAAATGAGGCACTTTTGCCTATACTTCAAGATTCATCTGTATTTTTGTGACTGAAACAGAAAAAAGTAACAGATTCTTAATGCAGCTCTTGCAAAATATCTTCAAAACCTGATCTTAAAATGACCGCCTCTGATTAGGAATCTTGAAGGGGGTGCTATATTATTTCTTATTGATCGAATGAGTTGCCTAAATATTCAGAAGCTGTTGTATGTCATTGTCATTTAATTGTTTAAAGTAAATAACCAACGAGACTGTTGACAATGTGTATTCATTATTTCTATTGAAGGCAAAGAAATTTACAGAAGGTCTTCAGAAGATATCTTCCATCTTTATTCTGGTAAAAATCTGTTCTGTTAGTATGCTTAGAATGATCTTATTACAAGAAATAGCCATTTAGGTTTTCTACATCTCTGCTGATGGAGAAGAACTTCTTTTCTGGTAAGCCCAAAGTGGATACGGTATTCTTCCAGAGTATAGAGGGTGGGCCATAAAAAGTACCCCCTAAGGTTTTTTGCCAATATCTTGATCCCTTCTTCTTCTTCTTCTTCTTCTTCTCCTCCTCCTCCTCCTCCTCCTCCTCCTCCTCCTCTTCCTCTTCATGGACAACCTTGTGTTCCCCTTCGACCTCCTCCAACCTTCTCTGTCCTGCGCCTCCTCTTGGTGGCGGCCATATGTATCTCCATCATCGAGATCACTCAGCATATTTAAATTTCTTCTGCCTTCCCCTCCATACGTCCCTCTAGCAGCATCACCAGCATACCCTCTCCTCTTAGCATGTGGCCCAGCCACCGATGCTTTCTTCTGCTTATTGATTGAAGTAGTTCTCTCTGCACCCCTGCCTTTTCCACAACTGCCTGATTCGAGATCTTGTCTCTCCAGCTTATTTTCAGCATTCGTCTCCACGTCCACATTTCAAAAACCTCTATTCTCAATTACTATCCGTACCAGTCAATGTCCAGCACTCAGCACCATATGTTGCAAATATCTTGGTCAAAAGTATGAATTTTAAATGAAAATTTCCAGGCTTAAAGGCAATTCATATTTACGTACAATGACCAAATTTACCAAAATAATTCAAATAGAACAATAGTTGTTTCACTTTAGTGAGACCACCCACTGTTTTTGACGATTCAAAAACATATATGCAGCAAAAAGTAACAAAAAAGCGATTTTATTAAGTCACATGCCATAATATTATAATCGTTATTAAATTAACTTTATATAATAATAATAATAATAATAATCTTTTCTTTATTGAGCGCCTGCAAGACGCACTGCGCTTTACATTTACAAGTTATGCAGTAATCTTAATTAAACTTAACTACTAACTGAACAGACAGCTTTGCAATTACAACGGCGCTAATAGCAGCCTACAAAGCATATCCGCCCAACGGGGGCTCGAACCTGCAACCTCTCGCACTCTTGGCCAGCGTGTTAACCATTACTCTACCGGGCCTCCCCAAAGATAGAGTAATTGCCAGATAATCGTTATTATTATTATTTAGAAAAGAAACAGGGACCCAGCATAGCTGCACATCACTGTAAAGTCACTTTGCACGATGCCCAATAAGTTGGCAAATAAGGAATGTATCAAATTAATAATTTGTTATTGAAACAATGAAATTCAAATTCTAAAAATAAAAATGTGCAAGGTGTCAATGGCAGGCGAATGTGTATTCAGACAGTTTAAGAGCAAGGTCCTGAAGCTGAAGCTATAATCACCGCTTATAGTCTGATAGCGCAGAAATTAACAGTTAAGTTGAGAGTTCTGAAATAAGACGTTGATGAAAGGAGATCGGCTCAATGTCAATTGTTCTGGTTTCATTGAAAATAGGCAATGTCTCCCAAATCTCCGGATTTGAACCCGATGGATTATCAAGTGTGGAGAGTTATGCTAGAGAAATAACACAATCTGCGGCCAAAACTAAGAGCGATAAGAGAATTGATGGTCACATTGGAGCTGATATGGGAGGATTTAACTCTGGAACACATCAAAAAGGCCAACAGAGTGTGTGGACACATTGAGCACAAGTTGTGAAGCACTATCAAGTTAATTTGATAGCAATTCTTTGAGATGTGACTTAATAAAATCACGTTTTTGTTGCATTATGTTTTGGAATCGTCAAAAACAGTGGGTGGTCTCACTAAAAGTGATATAACTTTTGTTCTGTTTGAAATATTTTGGCTAAATTTGGCCATTATATGCAAACATCAATTGCCTTTAAAACCTGAAAAATTGCATTTAAAAATTCTTACTTCTGGCCAAGAAACCTTTTTGGTTACTTTTTATGGCCCATCCCGTGGAATACCGCCAACTGTTATCAATATGTCCAGGGTCCAGCTTTAGAGGCTATCTCACTTGTGGAAAAAATACTTATGACGTCGGAAACGATTGGTGCCTGGATGTCATCCAATCGCCTCAAGTTAAATCCTGGAAAAACACAATTTATTTGGGTTGGAAGTCGCGTGCAAGTTTCTAAAATTGATATGCAAAATCTGCAACATTGCTTTCCTGACATTACTTTTCTACCACTGTACGTGATTTGGGTGTGACCTTGGACCAGGAATTGTCCCTTTCTGATCACGTGAGAAATGTATGTCACACTTGCTTTTACCATCTTTGTCAGATTCGCTCGGTGCATCGCTCGCTTACAACCAAAGCTGCCATCTGATGCATGCATTTATATGCACGAGAGTTGACTATGGTAGTGCCATCTATGCTGGGTTAACCCTTTCACACATTAATAAGTTACAATCTGTCTTAATGCTGCAGCTCGCCTGATTGGCGGCATACCAAAGTTTGGGCATATATCTAGTTTTATACGGGAGGAACTGCACTGGTTGCCTATGCAAAAACAGATTGAGTTTTAGATTCTAATGTTCATGCGTAATTGCCTAGCAGGCCAAGCTCCGATCTATCTTATGAAACTCTGTGTACCTGTGCTATCCATTCCAGGCCGTAGATTCCTTCATGGTGACCTGGTTGTCCCTATGGCTTGATCTTCCACAGTGCTGCACAGAAGCTTTGCTATGGTCGGTCCGTCTTATCTGGAATAAGTTACCTATTAGTCTCCGTAATGAACTTCTTTGTCTTTCTTTGCCACTTTTCCGCAAGCGTTTGAAAACCATTCTCTTTGATTGTGGTTTGGTGTCAGGTCGGGAGCGCCTCTGAGGAGTTCTCTCGAAGGGGCGCTATATAAATGTACGATTACAATTACAATTACAATTACAATTACAATAGAGTATGCCAATCTAAACGAAGTCTACTTTGGTTGTTGCCATTACAAAAGCATGACCAGCAAATGGAGATAAGTATCCAGGGGACAGCAAAACATCGGCAAATTTGGTGTCTATGAAAATGACACAAAGCAACCCACACAGAATGAGTTCATAGAACTTTACCTTCTATTTCTTTGTGTGAGTAACAGGTAACAGTCACATCATTTTATTTGTGTAAATTGTCACAGATAACAACATTTTGACTTCTTTGGCAGAAAATGATAGACAGCTGGGTGAACTACGCTTGTCAAGCTATGAAGCGTTGTTTGGTAGTGGTTAATGGTTGTAGTTAAACTCTGGCATGAAGAGCAGACTATCAGCACGCATGATGATGTTATACCATGTCCTTGTAGGTGGCACCCTACTCTTTTTTTGTCCTTTATTAGAAAGTAACCTTTGTCCACATGAACTTCGGATTTCTTAGCCAGAAGTATACTGATTCAGAAAATATAGCCTACTTTATTATGCTTAAGTGTGATAGTTGTTGCAGTATTGTTATTTTAACATAGGTACCATCAATTTCCTAGATATCCCAAAAAACAATTCAGGCGGGAATGGGTTATGAAAGCCATATGCGCAGTGCTTTTGAGGGTTTCTTTCAGATGCACTGTATAAAAGCCCGGACGCATACATACATTGACACACACACATACATTGACACACACACATACAATGTCATACATACATGCATGCATACAACTCATCCTGGAAATCAGATCATATCTATTGCCATGTAATGTCAGGCCAGTTTCAGTGTCAGTACTGGGATGTTATGTATGTATGTGCACTTGTTATAGCCTCTCAAGAAGCGCTCCCGACTACAGCGCGGACACTGAATCTGAGTTTCAAACCGGATTCGAGCCTGCGACCAAACGGTTGCAATGCAGCAAACATACCCAAGTCCCACAAGGCCATTGCAATATTTACTAAACTGGTAATGATTAAAACATAAAATTAGGACTGCCATGCTCAATGAAATGTATAATGAGCACTTTAATGTGGGATGGTGATTGTGGCTGTGGCTTAAGATCTTTAGCTTTGTGCTTGACCAGAAAAAGCTGAAAAGAAGTATGGTGACGTTGGCCGAAGACAGATCGCCATTGGAAATGGGACTACGCGAAAAAGTCATCAGTGCAATCAAGTCATTAGTCAGTTGAATTGTTCTCAGTCTTTTTTTGCATTCTTCCTCTTTCTCTATTTATATACATCTTTGTATCAGTCTCACCTAATCTAATCTAATGACTTTTGTAGTTACACTATGGTTGTCAGCGCCTTTGTGTGCGTACAACAGTTAACCACTAATGGATTAGTGTGAGGGGGAGGGAGATTGAGAGGCAAGCCAGCCAAGTCGATTCACTACCAAAAGGGTGACTTCAAAAGGGCGACCATCAAAAGGGTGATTTCAAATGGGCGACAATCAAAAGAGCGACTGTTCAAAAGTGCGCTGATCAAAAGAGTGACCAAACAAAAGAGCGACAATCAAAAGGGCGATCTACATGCTGAGGTTGTACCATGTCGAACTTCATAATATTTGGAATCATGGACATAAAAGTCAATTATGACTAAACTAATGACAATAACAGCGATTAGTAGGCATCTAATAAATCAAACATTGTACTATTTGTAATCCAACTAATAAGAGTCAATAGAATGAAAGTGTCTGCTCAAATGTTGAGGCTGAGGTTATGAACTATCCCTCTGAGATACTCCATGCTGCTTCTGTTGCCGTAATCTTCAACCATGGTCTTGATACGCTTGGCAATTACCTTGTAGGTTTTTACAAATTCTAAGGCCAGTGTCACATTTTCTTGACAACTTAGTTTTAAGTATGCCTAACGGCAAATCGAAATCACTCAAATTCCTTTCATATAACTGCACTGTGCGTTTAAAACTGTTCATTTACATAGGTCTACACACATAGGCTACAAGTAAATATATACCGACCACTGTCAAATGGTCCGACTTCATCTCCAATGCGGACTTGCGGAGGTCTACAATAGAACTGGACAACCAATGGTATGCGGTACTATTAGACGGAGGCGTCTGGGGCTGCTTGGGCACATAGCTCGAATGCCAGCAGGCTCAGACTCTAGACAGGCACTACTGGGGCAGGCCAGTGGTGTAACTAGGAACTCGGGGGCCCCTAGACAAAATATGAAGGTGGGGCCCTCTCCCTACGGTACTTATTGAAATGTATTATTACTTATTAATTTACTGAAATCAGTGAAATGGATACATTTCTCAAACAATGAGATGCGCAATTTATTTCACGGTTCAATAAGTTTGTCTAAAATCATGTCAACACCATGCAAATGCAATGACGTCATTTCCGGGACCGGAAAGTTATCACCTGGTTATCACTAATTAAACATTAGTGCTGTGCACTGCTGGAGCTGGGCGTCTCCGACTCGTTGCGTCGTGTCGGGTTGACGGAACTTGACGAGTTCTATTTAACATATTTTTCGGAGTCTTGCAAACTCGGGGGCCCCTCGGGGGCCCCTAGACTTTGTCTTGCCCAGTCTACCCTATTGTTACGCCACTGGGGCAGGCTCCACCTTCCTGGAAGCACCCTAGAGGAAGGCCTAGAACTACCTGGCTCGGGATGATAGATGAAGACTTAACAGGGCTGCAGTATAGATTTGAACATGGCCATCACTGTGACTGAGGATCGGACACGTTGGAGAAATTTAATCAACTCATTGTGCAACGCTCCCATTGGTGGAGTAAGCAATGAATGATGATGACTGTCCAGTTAAACTTCTGAATGCACATGAAAGTATTGACAGATGGCATAGGCATTTACGTAAGCCTGTTTGCGTATTTCTCTTTCATGTAGGCCTACCGTTGATATTGAACCACCGCGAACATTCAATGTTTGCCCTTTTCATTGTTGCCCTTTTGTTTGATCGGCACCCTTTTGTAGTTGCCCTTTTGATGGTCGCCCTTTTGATAGGATGCCGCCACAGTCCACGTCAGAAAGATTCGCATGCTGGGTCTGATCATTTGCATTGACTGATGTTGCAATTTCCCACAAACATTGACACCAATTTGAAAGTAATTCTATGCTGTACTGAATGTAAGTGGGATGGAAACCTTTGTCATTTTTTTATCAGCCTGTTAAATCTATCGCACCTAAGTTGTTTCTCGTAAATATAACCACAATTTGTTCATGTAAAGAAAAACAATTAAGGTCTGTGAAAATATTGACATGTCTTATACCGTTTTGTTCGTATTTGATTCCTCAACAATATCCTGTCATGAAAAGGCAGATCAATTGATGTGTTTGCCTCAAAGTTTATAAATATACGAAATATTTTTATAAATAAAAATTAAATTTATAACATTAGAAATTCATAAAAAATAAATGAGAGAAATAAATTGTAGTAAAAACACGAATAAATGTAGTTACTTGTATGACAAACTTGTAGCAAACCGTGAAGGGCTAGAATTAGTTAATTTAGTCGAAAAATGATCTTCTATTCTATTATATTTTGGGATTTATAAAGCGCCTCTCACAGTACAACCTAATCAGAGGCGCTCCCAGTGTGAAGAACTCTTGGAAAAAGAAAAGTCTTAAGACAACGGGCAGAAAAAGTAAAGTCTCCAGATAAAATCTGGGAACGAATAATAGTAGGAACGCCATTCAACAGTAAAGGGCAGACAGAGGCAAAGGCGCGATGTTGGGCTGTGGCAGTCCGAGATCGTGGTACAAGAAGATCATGACGGTCTAAAGAGCGGAGAGGACGTCCAACGGTAGCAGAGAAAGGCTTCCTAATAAGATCACAAAGGTAGCGAGGCGCTTGACCCAAAAACATCTTATAGGTAAGAAAAAGAATTTTATATTGAATCCGGGCAGTCAAAGGAAGCCAGTGAAGGTGCTCAGTCATGAAAGTCGAAATGTGAGAGAAACGAGGAAGGCGGGCAATCAAACGTGCAGATGCATTAAGTACCGATTGAAGAGGAGCCAGGCGGAGTTTAGGTAGGCCAATGAGTAACGAGTTACAATAGTCAGATGAAGGCATGGACCATAGAAGAAAAAATCGATGAAGAGACAGATCGCCTAATGGCACGTAAACGTCGCAGATGATAGAAACTGGACCGAGAAATATTAGAAATATGTGTAGAGAAGGAAAGAGTATTGTCAATAGTAACACCCAGGTCACGGACATTTGTCACAAAAGTAAATTGAGGAAAGTAAAACGTAATCAAGCTTGTTAAGCTGTTGAGGTGTGCCCAACTAGATCAACTGAGTCTTGGAAGAGTTGAGCGAAAGACGATTTGAGGACATCCAACAATTGAGATCAGCAGAAAGAGATTCAATAAACAGAGAGCTAGTTGTTGGGAAGAGGAGCCATGAACAAAAGTCTGGACGTCATCAGCATAGAGGTAACCAGAGGCTGAGTGTTTAGCAAAGAGAAGAGGGATATAAGCTGTAAACAAGATATAAAGAAGTGGACCTAGTATGGATCCTTGAGGAACTCCAAATTTAACAGGAACCCATGAGGTGCGAGAGTCATCTAGTATAACCATTTGGGTACGGTCAGTAAGATATGAACGAAACCAAAGAAGAGGAAGGCTTCTAAGACCAAAAGAAGTTTCAAGACGATGTAGTAGAATATCATGGTCTACCATATCAAATGCTGAAGATGCATCAAAGAGAGCCAGAAGAGTAATCTGTGATTTATCCATAGCAGAATAGATGTCAGAAAGAAGAGAAAGAAGAGCAGTTTCAGTTGAGTGGTGAGCTCTGAAGCCTGATTGTCTGGGAGGTAGAAGGCCCGATTGCTCAAGATAAGGGAGAAGTTGCAAAGAAACAAGTCGCTCTAAAGTCTTAGAGAGAAAGGAAAGATTTGCAATAGGGCGATAATTTTGGCACAAGCTAGGATCCAGGTTGGGCTTCTTGAGAGAGGGAAATACAAGAGCACGTTTCTCAGATGCTGGGAGGTGACCTTCTGAAAGAGACCTATTAAATAAGTACAGCAGGAAGGTACAATGTCATCTAGTATATCAATAACAAAGGGGGTAGATCCGTTAGAGGGTCTTGTTCATCCCACTTAACTTCTAGACCAAGTCTCCACCTATGCATACATACACTGTTATGTTTATGTTTTAAGTGCTGGCCTGTCAGGTCTTCAGATCATTTGTCTATTACCCATTTGTATATTGGCTGTTGCAACCTGTGATCTAGTTATGCACAAAGACACCATTCAAATTAGGTACTGCAAAGGTATTACATATTAGATATGAAGGCAGCAGGAATTTAAAACTAATTGTAAACTTTAAAATGTCTTATGGTGTTTGTGAGAAACTTTCTGTGTCACATAATTGTTGTTCTGTGTATTTGTTTATAGATTATCCAGCAATTGGCCAATCCATCAGTTGTTTTCTATTATCGGTACAAGAAAGGTCAGAACATTCTATCTCTCTCTCTCTCTTTGTCTGTCTGTCTCTGTCTGTCTGTTTCACTCTCTCTCTGTCTGTATCTGTCTCTCTCTTGCACTGCCATTATTGAATTCTGTCTCTTTCAATGACAAGACAGGACTGCAGGCTCCAGCTGGTCCTCTGTGCTCATGTTACAGTCACAGCATTCATTCATTTATTCATTTTAATCGGCCTAATGATCAATGCAGAGAAAACGAAAAGAATGGTGATTGAAAAAATACCAAGAAGATGCAAATAGGTGTCCAAAGAGAAATTATTGAGAAAGACGAACAATTTGTTTCTCAACCTCTGGAAGTGGCTGTGACAGTTCCTTTCGAGATATAGCCTAGTTCTATTACTGAAGGTTGAAAGGAAAAATTGAAAAGTGTCGCCAGGGTCTATAAATAGCAGTATCTTGGTCTCTTTCTCAACCGACAACTATGACTGGTCTTTGGATCGAAGACTCTGACTTCAACAGCTCTTTGCAATATTGTCGGAGCAGGAGAATGGAAATCTGACTCAGCCATGAAGTTGTTGAGCAGGTCTATATATGAGGCTGGACAGAACAAACTGAATAGGCCAAATTGTGGTTGGGTTATGTCTGGGCGAGGAAGAATTGAAGAGGCTAAGCAAGCTTATGGCTGGGCAATGAACTAAGGACTGTGGAGCTGAGCCAACAAAACTGTTGCTGGGCAACGAAATGAGGAGCTGAGTAAGCCAAACTGTGGCTGGGCGATGATTCATTCATTCATTCATTCATTCATTCATTCATTCATTTAAGACATTTATATAGCGCCTCTTCAAGAGTATCTACTCAGAAGTGCTCCCGATGCAACAACAGCTAAGGAGAACAGTCTTAAGAGTAAAGTAGAAGTAGTCTCAGAGGCTATAGGCAATAGACTCGGTTCCACAGGGAGCCATTCCAGATTGTAATTCGGACAATTTATATAGCATTGTTGGTAGATCTTGGTCCTCTCCTAGCCGCTGGTTCTGTGCTGAGCCAATCTTATGCGGATGACCTGCAGCCGTATTTGCACTGTCCTGCAGCCATTTCGGCAGTCCGGGTCATGAGCTGAGCAATGCAGGCTCTGCAGCCTGGATGTCCTCCCATCGACGGCAGCTTAACTCATCGAAAACCCAGTTTATTTGACTTGGAGGTTCTTGCCCAGGAATTCCTGTGGTTTGCCTTCTCATCCTCTTCCGGAACCTTGGTGTCACATTGGACCAAGAACTTACCTATCAACCTGCCACGCCGCAATTGCTACTACCTGTTACGCCAGCTCAGATTAGTGTTCCGTACCTTAGCCTCCAACGCTTTAATGCTAATCCACTCATTTGTTGTCTCTCGTCTGGACTATTGCACCGCCCTCTATGTAGGTCTTCCGGTGACGTGGGTTAGGTGTTTTGATTGGGTTTTGCACACAGCGGTAAGTGGTACTTCTTGCTGGTCGCATCCCGAGATTCGGCAATGTCACTGATTGTATGCAGGACATCTTGAATTAGCTCCCTTTCTCACAGAGGGTCACTTACTCTTCTTTGGTTTGGCGCTGTCTCACGAGTGTGGCCCTGGGCTTCTTGTCCTCGGTTGTACACTTCTATTATGCTGTGCCATGCCTTTTCTGCTGCTGGCCCTGCGATCTGGAATGACTTTAATGTCTAGAGCCCTTGAGACCACGTTCTACTCTGCTCTCTAAGACTGTTCTCTTTCGCCGTGGTTGGGTCAGGAGCACTTCTGAGTAGTTAATCTAGAAGAGGCGTTATATAAATCGTTGAAATGAATGAATGAATGAATAGAGTACATGCATCGGAGTGCCTACCTATCATGAAGCATCTGTCATATACAGCTATTGTTCAGGCAGCAGACTCTGCGATGTCTCCAGGATATAGTTGTAGCAAAGTATTTTCGTGCATTATCTTTCCAAGACAGTGTTTGGTATGAAAGGTTTAGATTTGTTGTGCTTTATGTGTTATAGAGGCACAGGTCACGATTATGAACAGCTGCCATGAAGACCAGCTAATGATGGATGCAGCAAATAAATGGGTAACTTCTGACATCCAACTGAATTTAAGTCAAAATATGTTTGCAAAGATTACAATTAATATGCAAAGAAGCTGGGTTTAGTTATCTTTTCAAGAAAAATCTCTTTCCCACATATTTCTTCAGTCTGCTTTTCAGCAAATCCACCATCAGTGATCTATCAAGAACCTAACTCATGTTTGCTTTGGGGTTTGAACATCTCCAAGGTGCCAGTAAAATGAGCCAACTGCAATGCAGTATAAATTTGGGAGACCTACAAGTTGATTGCAAAGCCATGGTTTGCTCAATCAAACCAAAACTGTGAATAACTTTGGTATATTATATCAAGACACAATATAGAGCCTTTACAGTACATCTTTAATGTGCTGCACACATGACTATTTAACCAAACATACCATAGTTAGAAAAATGTTTTCAGGTTTTCAACTGAGTGAAGTGACCAGTTCAGTTAAGTATGTGCAATGGAAGAAAACTATTCCAAGAGGAAAGTCTGACACAAAAGAGGATGTGATGGACTAGGGTGGTCCAAAAAAATAAAATTCAAGCTAGATACCAAGGCGCCCTCTCAGTTTGTTAGACCTGTCAATAGTATTATTGAGACCAAATTTCAGCTTCCCAGTCCAACTGGAAGGCGGTGCTCAACGACATCGAAATATTACCATGTAGTTGTATTAGCAAGAAATCTTGATGCCTTTTAGCTTGATCAAAAACCTCAACCCTTGTCATGTAGATGAACTTGAAATAGATTATGTTGCACTATCATACTTATTACAGTCAGTGCTAGCTACTTGACAGCTGTTTAGCCATCAAGTGACAAGTACATTTTGATAGCAATAACACTCCTGGTGATCTGATCATGAAGCATTGAGATTGTTGGTCACAATTACTGCAGCGCTTATGTGCGATCCTTTTGTCCTGCCATTTTCACGGAAAACCATTCATATGGAGTGCTTAAGAAGCCAAGATGGAGCATGCTGAAGCTGTAAAATCTGAATTTGTACCAAATTAGCCACTTGCAGTACACTGGAAATGTTGACCGCCTGTGAGTGCTAGTTTCAGGTGATGGTGTCGCTAAACTCTTTGGTATGCCCAAATGTCCCTCTATGACAGGATGTAATTTAGATCCAAGGTCATTCATCATCTCCTGAAGTTATTGAGACTCGCTGATAATGGCTAAGACTTGATCTTTGACACAACACCGGACGTTTTAGTGAAGTGTACGTTTTTCGGGAAAACAGGATATGTAAAATGTTCCTGTGGTTGGCCTGCTGTCGTCATGGTGATGGAGTTATTTAAGCCAAAATCTTCATCTTGTGTTGTTGTCCATCTAATCCAAAATAGAATCCAATCTTAAAGAGATTTAAGCTGTGTGGGATGGTGTGACACGTGACAACATCCGAGTACTGGAAGTCGTATCCGCTACCGAGGCCTTCCATGAGAGAGCGATCAGTTTCATCAAGTAGACTTCTGAAATTAAAGTCATTTTTCAGAAACGACTACCAAGAAGTCATTGAGGTGTCAATGGTTGTCCTTGGAAGTCAGCCCTCAATAGGAAACTGGAGAGCCCAATTTACCATGCACGTTAAATGGCCAGGTTACTGCATATCATCAAAATAATTGTACGATTTAGCAATCAACGTGAAGTATTCAATATAAGGGGAAAGAAAAACTCAGATTCATCCTTTTGTGTGATTGGGTGCCCTTCTTCTCTGAAAGGCATCCTCTTGCTGCTGAAACTCCAGGACAAGATCTGTCAATTTTGATTGATCTAGGAATTATGATTCAGGTGACTATTAATTGTAGGAGCTCAACGTTGCTGCCATGAATGTTCTAGAAAATTATCAATACTTAGTGCCTTTCAGAGGAGGCTGAATGTCTGACACTGTTATGCTGACATCTACCTGATATGGTACAGATAAGGTGAAGATTTTTACGGAATGACTGTGAATCCTGGTGAAAGGATTCACAGATTGACCGGTAGTGCTGCGATACAGAAGGAGGGGGATTGCCTGGGCGAGTTTGCAACCCAGTGAACACTGACACTACTGCCACGCCTGAAATTTGGTGATTCTTTTTTATACTTACACCAGTGCAATAGCCTGACGATGAAGATTATCAGCAGGGTAGAGGCTGAAGTCAGCAATTGAGAGTGGTAAACGACATGGCTGAGAGAAGTGTGAAGTTGTTCAAGGAATTAAACTGACTCATCACTGATGAAGAAGAAAGGAGTATTTTCTCCAAGTGGTTGAGGCAAATAAAAAAGCTGTCCCCACTCAATCAACAAGGAAATATGCTGTTGACACTGTGCTTGCAAAGTCTTCTACAGTGTAGACGTCATCGTATGTTTGGAGTCATAAAACGAGAACAATAGACATTCGTGGATTTATCGATGTTTTTGACATTTTTTGACATTTTCCATATTTAAAACCTACTGAAATTTTATATTTCAAGCTCACCAATTGTTTAAGTGTCACACATATTGTCATGTTACAGTAAAGTATGATCTATCTGGAACTAAAGCACAATTGTATTGGAATATATGCTCAACACATTTATTTCTACAATTAACGTCTTTTCATTTTCCCATGCAAAGTAAGACAGTCGTTGAGCACCGCCTTCCAGTTGGAATAGGAAGCTGAAATTTTGTCTCAATAATACTATTGATAAGTCTAACAAACTGGGAGGGCGCCCTGGTTTTTAGCTTGAACTTTATTTTTTACCATGTATCTGTGGACCACACTAATGGACTATGCGAATGGAAGACATCAAGAGAATTGAAGCATTTGAAATGTGGTTATGGAGAAGGATAGAAAGAATCAGCTGGAGGGATCATATCAGCAATGAGGACCATTGAGAAGAGTCGGACAAAAGAGAGCGATGATACACACAATTAGAGAAAGACAAAGAAAGACAAAGAAGATGGATCGGGCACACACTCAGAGGAGACTCGATGCTGCGAACAGTCATAGAGGGGAAAATGGATAGAAAAAGAACGAGAGGCAGACCAAGACAAAGACTGTTAGACTGGATGATGAAAGATGGCTATCAGAAGCTGAAAATGAAAGCGCAGAACAGAGAAGAATGAGACGTCAAACATTCGAACCTGCCTAAGGGCAGAGAACGGAAAAGAAGAGATGGGAATGGGTTGCTCCCTCCCCTACAATCGGGTTTTCGGAGAAACCATTCTACTGACACCCTGCTAGTCCACCTCCTATCTGACTTCTATGGCACCATGGACTGTGGCTATATAACTCTTTTGGCTCTTTTTGATGTCAGTTCTGCCTTTGACTCTGTCGACTATACTACCCTTCTTCAGCACCTTTCTGTCTCTTTTGGGCTGACTGAAAACCCCTAGAATGGCTACGCTCTTTCCTTACTGATCACACAAACTGTGTCATATCTGGCTCAACTAGGTCTCGCTGGGTCCCTGCCATTTTTGGTGTACCCCAGGGATCAGTTCTGGGCCCTTTGCTTTACATTCTGTACACGTCAGATGTTAGCTCCCTGCTGAGGGTATGTGGACTCTCACATCAGCTATATGCTGATGACATCCAAGCATATGTTCACTGTCGTGCAACAGATGCAGTTTACTCTGTTGGGCTGATGTGCTCTGCCATTGATCCCCTTTCTGGCTGGATGGCTTCGAATCGTTTGCTGTTGAATCCATCCCAAACCAAATTCATTTGGCTTGTCGGTCGCAGACAGTTGACTAGTCTAGACATGCACCTTTTGGCTCAGACCTTCCCCCATATTGCATTCTCATACCGTCCGCAATCTTGGACTGACACTTGACCAAGAACTCAGAACTCAGTCTGTAGCTCAGTTGAGAGAGCGTTGGTCGATAAACTGAGTAGTCATCATCGCGACCCGAGTTCAAGCCTCGGTCAGGGCAAAAATTTATTTGAATTTTCTGTTAGCTGCCAGTGGCGCTTTCTGTTGTGTTGTTTGTCTCGGGTCTGTTGAAAATAAGATCGCCCCTCCCACTCCTGGCTTGGCCGAATCAGGAGCGTTCAAGCCCTTAGGCCATTAGTGTTAAGTTACCGAGCCTTTTGTAGCCGACCTGCGTGTCGTGCGAAGCTGGCCGTATTTGGTATAACTTGTACCTGTAATCGTTCTGTGGTCTGTCAGATTGAATGTCAATAAACGAATATTATTAGTTGTTTCTCACAGCATGTCAACCTAATAACGCGAAGCTGCTATTACCAGCTCCGCCAGTTGCGTGTTGTCCTACGGTCCCTATTTCATGATGCCGCTGTGGTCCTTGTCCACGCCTTCGTGACTAGCAGAATTGATCATTGCTGCTCAGTTCTTGTTGGCACCCATCTAGCTTAATAGGGCGTCTTGACCGGGTCATGCGCTCTGCTGCTTGGCTTATTGGTCATATTCCTAAATTTGCCCCGATTTCTGCTTACATGTCTGATGTTTTGCACTGACTTCCAGTCTCGCAGCGCATCTTGTACAGTTTGTTTGGCGGTGTCTCACTGGTAGTGCTCCGTCCTACTTATCTGATTTCTGACATAGCCTCCCGTCGAGCTTTTCGCTCTTCGGCCAATGGGGAGCTGCTGGTCCCTCAAACCCGTTTTGCTACCAGACAGCATCGAGCCTTCTCGGTTGTTGGGCTGTCCACATGGAATGGGCTCCCACTTGCACTACGCTTACTACCTCGGAATAATTTGCCTGCTTTCTACAAGTTGCTCAAGATCTATCTTTTCAGCTGTGGCTGGGCTGGGAGCGCCTCTGAGTAGGCTTCTTGAAGGAGCGCTATATAAGTTTCGGAATGAATGAATGAATGAATGCTCACATTTTTGAATTACCAACAAAGATTAGAACTTTATACCAATGGAGGGCTCCTATAAATAGGAGCCTGCTGAAAAATTACTGTAAACAATTAATGTACAGGGTGCACCAAAAAAAAACCTTGGTTTTTTGCCAATATCTTGGCCAAAAGCAAGAATTTTTAAATGAAATTTTACAATCTTAAAGACAATTCATATTTACACATGATGGTCAGATTTCATCAAAATATTTCAAACACAACAAAGTTACACCACTTTTAGTGAGGTCACCCACCGTTTTTTGACGATTCAAAAACGCAACGCAACAAAAAGTAACAAAAAACCAATCTAATTATTCTGGCCAATATCTTAGCCAAAAGTAAGAATATCGAAATGAAATTTTACAGGCTTAAAGACAATTCATATCTGCACATGGTGGTTAGATTCCATCAAAATATTTCAAACAGAACAAAAGTTATACCACATTTAGGGTGGTCACTCACCGTTTTTTGACGATTCAAAAACGAAACGCAACAAAAGAGTAAAAAAACACGATTTTTTTCTCATCTCAAATAATTGGTATAAAATAGCCTTGATATTGCCAGATGATCATTATTATTACTATCTAAAAAAGAAACAGGGTACCAGCGTAGCTGCGCGTCACTGAGAAGTCACTTAGCAAGATGACAATCAAATTGGCAAATAAGGAATCTGTCAGATTAATCAACAGGTCCATCAAGAACTTTGCAAAGAGACTCAAAAGAAGTTTTGGCACTGGTGGGGTGCACATTGAACACAAGTCGTGAAGCACTACCAAGTTCATTTGACAACAGTTATTTGAGATCAGACTTAATAAAATCGTGTTTTTGTTACTTTTTGTTGTGTTTCGTTTTTGAATCGTCAAAACACGGTGGGTGGCCTCACTAAAAGTGGTATAACCTTTGTTCTGTTTGAAATATTTTGATGCAATCTGACCACCATGTGCAGATATGAATTGTCTTTAAGCTTGTAAAATTTCATTTCAAAATTCTTACTTCTGGACATGATATTGGCAAAAAACCCTTAAAAAATAGGGCTTTGTTTTTGAATCGTCAAAAAACGGTGTGTGACTTAATAAAATCGTGTTTTTGTTACTTTTTTTGTGTTTCGTTTTTGAATCGTCAAAACACGGTGGGTGGCCTCACTAAAAGTGATGTAACTTTTGTTCTCTTTTAAATATTTTGATGAAATCCGGCCATATTGTGTAAATATGAATTGTCTATAAGCCTGTAAAATTTCATTTGGAAATTCTTACTTTTGGTCAAGATATTGGCAAAAAATCTAGGGTGTCTTTTTTGGGCGCACCCTGTACAGTACTTTTTAAGCTATATTTAATTTTATCCTGTAACCATGTTGCAGTTTGTCAAACTGCCTTTATATATAAATATATGTATATATATATATGCCTTTATATATAACTAGCTGGGGTACCCGGCGTTGCCCGGGAAATTTAGGATTCGTCCCAATCCCGTCCACGACCCCAGCACACCACACCCACCTCGCTAACCCTACCACACTCCGACCTCCACTGGTACGCCACTCGTGAAATTTGAGTTTTCGGGAAAATTTCCTCCCCAAGTCCCCACAAAAATCTGTCTACCTGTAACGTTTCAGATGAATAAGTGTTAAAATATGCATGGCAACGTGCGGTGACGCTTGTACCCTGTTTTTTTATAAATAATCGGATCATACCAAACATTTATTTTATTGATGAAATATATATTTGAGGCTCCTCTTTGCATATTATACTTCTTGGCCGAAGGCAATTATCTTTTCCCAGGGCTGTACGACAGCGTATGATTTTCATACTAAGCTTGGCGAAAAATGACGTCAAAATGACGTTAACGGCAGCAGGCTGCAGGCCGCTACTGAAAAACGATTCAAATACGGCGTCGATAGAGCGCATACTTTAACACGGCGAAAATTAAAATGTCTAATATCTCGAGTTCTACAGTGAATAAGGAGGTGAAAATAGCGCGCCTGAGTAAGTTGAGTGAAAGTCTATTTATGTAGAATGTTTAAGGTGAGTAGCTGCAAAACTATGAGCGTGCATTCTGGACAAAGTCCGCCAAGTCCTTTCTTATAGATATAGATTATATATATATATATTTGATGTTTGTACAGTTAGCAGCAGAGGTCCAAGCAATGTTTCGAACTCGTGGCCACTGTCCAGTGAGTGTTGTAGAAGTAGAGAAAATCGGTGTCTGCATGAGATACTGTTCACTGGAGACGGATCAAGGTGAGTGCAGCGAAACTTAATTCGTCATTTACCTCGTTGTGTATGGCTGAAGAGAATAACCTCTTTGCAGCCTCTTTACAGTTGTCATATTTCGCCAGGCACCAGACATTTAGTAGTTTTGTGAATCATGCTAAGTGAAGTTAATTAGTTCAATACATCAACTACAATTTATTTTCCATGCTAGGCCATGTTATGAATATATGTCATGCCTGCCGCCAAGGACCATGACCAGGGGTTCCCACATCTATATAAATAAAGAGAAGATTCTGTGTGTGTGTCTGTCTGTCTGTTTGACGGTGATGCATTTCGACAGTTTAGCACCTTTTCACTCCAAACCTTCACTACTTTTCGCTGATGATGTCCAAGCTTATGTCCATGGACCCCCTTCTGCTCAACTCCTTCTAGCAAGCCGAATTGATGCTCTATCTCAAGATCTTCATTTGTGGATGTCGTCAAATCGTTTTTCTTTGAACTCTTCCAAAACCCAGTTGATTTTGTTTGGCACTACTAAACAGCTTAAAAACTTGACACTGCTCTCTCAAACTTTTCCTCACATCAACATCCAGTGTTCAAGACCTAGGTGTCACCCTAGATAGTTCTCTTACCTTCACTGAGCACATTGCCAATCTTACTCGCTCTTCCTACTTTCAGCTAAGGCGTCACAAGACTATTCGCAAATCTGTCTCATCATCGATCTTACCTCAATTGCGCATGCTTTTGTATGTTCTCGGATTGACTACTGCAAGTCTGTCCTTATTGGCCTGCCTAAGGTTCGCCTAGCTCCTCTGCAATCTGTACTCAATGCTGCTGCTAGGCTCATTGCCCATCATCCTCGATTCTCCCACATTCTACATTCATGACTGAACAACTTCACTGGCTTCCACTCTCAGTCCGCATACAATTTAAAGTCCTGATTCTGGTTCTTAAGTCTCAAATCGGTCTTGCTTCGAAGTATCTGTGCGATCAGATACTTCGCCCCCTTTCTGCCACCTCGCTGTGTCCTCTTAGGTCCTGTGATCGACTTGACCTCTTTGTCCCTCGAGTCAGGACCGCCATGGCTCAATCCAGATCATTTGCCTGCATTGGTCCCTCCCTATGGAATCGGCTTCCCCCATCAGTCCGCTCTACCATCTTTTCTGGTAGTGTATCCTCGTCTTTCTCTCGTCTAAAAACTTGCCTTTTTTCTTGGGGTTGAACGCACTGGGAGCGCTTCTGAAAGGCTCTTGCTGCGAGAAGCGCTTTATAAATTGTCAGGTAAGATAAGATAAGATACTGTGTCCGTCTCGGCATGTGTTTTTCGAATCTCTGCCACCGTGGGGGCCAAAAACCCTCATTTTCCCTGTTGGACCTTGCCCTTTCGGGCTTATCACTGCACTTTATTTTTCGGTCCCATATGCAACTACGCATAAAAGCAGCGCTTGACACCGTTTTAGAGGTGTTTAAGGTACCGCATCTGTCAGTCCGGATTTCACGGGTCGCGTACCGGTGGAGGGTGGGGGTGGAGGGGTGGGATGGAGAGGGACTGGGGGAGGGGTGTGAGGGTGGATGGGGTGGATGGGTGGGGGCTGCGGTGGGATGGGTTGGGACGGAGTGGGGTGTTGGGGTCGTGGTGGTTGGGGTCGTAGGGGGAGGGATGGAGGGGGTATGGAGGGATGGGGTAGAGGAAGGTGGAGTGGGAAGGTGGAGTGGGAGAGGGTGGAGGGGTGGGGTGGACGGGGTGGGGTGAGATGGGGTGGGGTGGAGGCGATGGGATGGGGCTCTGGGGCGGAGTGGGGGTGGAGGGGTGGGGAGGTTGAGGGGGAGGTTGAGGGGTGGGGTGGGTGGGGGGTTGGGTAGTGGTGGGGGTTGGGGAGAGTGGGGGTGTAGGTGGGGTGTGGGTGGTGGGGACGTGGGGGGCTCGGGCGAGGAAATTTTCCCGAAAACCAAAATTTCCCGGGTGGCGTACCGGTGGAGGTCGGAATGTGGTTGTGGTGGGGTGTGGTCAGTGCCGGCCCTGGCACCCCCATACTCCCGGCCGGGGGGCTCCGAGTTTGAAAGGGCCCCCAAACTTAGCTGGTCATTATGCCTATTTGTGACGGTACAGATCCGGTCTGGTGCATGCCTCAACTAACCATATGGCACTGCCATAGCAGACCTAATGCAAATATCATACTGATTTGGGGCGTAAGTATAAAGCCATTAGAGTTCGAAAGGGGCCCCCAAATTTAGCTGGTCATTATGCCTATTTGTGACTGTACAGATCCGGTCTGGTGCATGCCTCAACTAACCATATGGCACTGCCATAGCAGACCTAATGCAAATATCATACTGATCTTGAGCGTAAGTATAAAGCCATTTAAACTAACTCACTCAATTTCGTCCACTTTCTCAAACACAACGTTTATAAATTGTAACTTAGGGGTCATTGCATAATTACGTAACGCCGAAAATGACCGTTTTCGACCCACCCACCCACCCTGTAACGCTTCGTAACTTTGCCCTTAACCCACCCACCCACCCAGTGGTTAAAGTGGTTTGGCTGAGCAGTGGGAACGCTGGATGTGAGCAGTGGGAACGCTGATGAAGAATTGTATTGAAATGCATGTGTTTTGGCGTTCCATCATGATGAGCAGTGGGAACGCAAGCCAAGAATTTCGAGAGCAGTGGGAACGCCGTTCCCACGCGTTCCCACCCACTTTAAACCCTGCACCCACCCTCCCCAGCGTTACGTAACGATTGTTACGAAAAATCCGTTGAGATTTAGGTCTATTAGGCTATTGACTTATGTGCGCGCGTAATTATAATTCATATTTTCATAGTGAATTTAGCCTAATGTAGCCCAGCATGTGAATTATAGGCTAATTGGACAGTAGGCTATAATAGGCTTAAAATATAAACACTGTTTTACTTTTATTTATATAGCCTAAACGACAGTCATGCGTGAACTGCAATTTTCTTAAATTATACCGCAAGAATAAAATTTTACACTGCTGAAAAGTTTTACGGACTAAATGGCTCATTAGCAATTAATCAAAATTAAGATGAACTAATTATTTGCCTAGTCTGTGCACTTCGATAATTATTAATAGAAATACTGCCGAGTTTAGTTGGGCATTAATTTTAAATGTTTGAGATCGTGTCCACTAAGTAAACATGCTTCAAAGTGGCTCTCTGATGCCAGGAATTCAAAGAGAATTGGGCCTACCACGTTGTTCCGTTGGTAAAACTTTCACAGATCCAAACAATTCAAACAGCGGTTTCCGGTTTGCACAAATGGGAGAACAGAATTGACCTGGCATGTGTAACAGGTGTCTATTACAGGTCTACTGCCGGATCTTATTCAGATAAATAGACCTACTTCGGTTAAGTTTTAAATCAATGTCACGAAGGTTAAACTTCGATCACATCATTCTTAAGCGTAATTCGATGGAAGTTTAATATTCATACATTTTTTCAAGGCGTTATGTAACGTTCCGCTACCCCCACCCACCCACCCCCGTAACGTTTCGTAACGTTTTCAATGACCCCACCCACCCACCCTCGAGCGTTACGTAATTATGCAATTACCCCTTATTCTAATTGCTAATTGGATGGGGCCTCAAAATAAAACCGGCGCGAGGCCCAAACATTAAAGCCTGTGCAGGGTCCCAGATGTTCTTGGTATGTATCTGATCTCAAGTTTGCAAGGGGCCTCAAATGTAGCTGGTAATTATACCTTTCATGACTGTTCATTCCTGAAACCACGCACCGAATTATGTTTTAACGCAAAGCATACAAAATAATATTACGCAAACCAATAGAGCATAGTCCTTCAACCAAAGAGGAGACTTTGGGGTGTGTGGACAGGGGCACGGCCCCAGAATTTGTGGTTGGGATGGAATCCTTGTATCCCCAATATTTCAGAAATATTTCATAGGTATCATTCACTGCCCATCAATAATGATCAATTTTGTTAAGATGACAGCCTATAAATGCTACCATTACAGTTGGCAAATCGGACAAACTTAAAGAATGGAGAGGGGACACTCTGAAGTCCTAAACCACGACTAACATTAAAAAATGAGCAATTTTTGCAAAGATGACAGCTTAAAATTCTACCATTACAGCATGGAAGTTCCAAAAAATTTAACAATTGGGAGGGACATTTATTGAAGTCTTACACCATGTCTTTCAGCACTTATATTATGAGAAATTTTGCTGAGATGACAGCTCAAGGTATGGGGGGCTTCAAGTTTTGTTTTTTGGGGGCCTCAGGTACCCTTGTGCCGGCACTGTGTGTGGTGGGTGTGGTGGGGTGTGGCCGGAGCGGGTCGAATCCTAAATTTCCCGGGCAACGCCGGGTACCCCAGCTAGTAAATAATAATAGCCAAATAATAATTATATTAATTATTGTGCCTGCAACATGCTATGTTGTTCTGTTAGCTATTGTTAATGACAAATGAAAGCATTTGTAACAGTATTTTAGTATTATAAACAAATATATAGAGTATAGGCCTACAATACTGAGAAAATAATTTGAAGTTAAAATATAAGCAGGTCTACAGACTAGTCATTCTATTGTATTATAAATACAACTACGAAATTCTGTGATAGTATTTTAGTGTTTAAAATAATTCCCATAACTGAATCAAACGTAGTTAGAAATAAATTGGAACAAGAAGAAAACATGTTTGATCATTCAACCTCAGTGTCTTGCACATGTAGAAAATATATTAAAAAGCTGGTGAAGTTTTCCTCCTGAATGTTTTCTGTGCCCTGGAAAAAAGAAATGATGTCCCTGGTACTGTTAGTCAGTTACTAGTGCTATAGCTTTTTACTATGAATGTGCGCTATACATGAAAAATATGTGCCATAAATCTATAGTCGGAAATTGTTGAAAGATTTTGTTCGTCTCATTGCAAAAGACTCGTAAATAGTAATACGTTACACTTAGACAATGTAATTGTGTAAGCTGCTTAGGTAAAACACAAATCCTACTACAGTCACTGCCACTTAAGTGCATAGTGCTTAGTTTTTAATGACATTTTATATCTTAACTCTCCTGGTCATGACTGATCCCCTGGAAAAAATCCTGCGGGCGCCCATGCAACACCGACTGGTTTAATGGAGGCTGGAGCAAATGAAGTACGTCAGTGTTCGACGTCGGGTGACAACTGAACCAGATGAGTTATGTCTTGGAGGCTTGTAAGATCATTATGTATCTTTAGGCACAACTTAATACTTAAAGGGCAAACTAGTAATTAGTACTTAATAATTTTACTATCACCTGAATAAGTTTGTAAGCTGTTAGCATTTAAATTGCTGCTTATTATTTTAGTTGGCAGGTGTAATAAAACCGAGTTTGAAGACTGCATGAAGTGTCTGGATGAGAGGTCAAAGACTCTGGACTTGACATTTGAACATAAACACCATCTAAATGATGATGTGAAATGTCTTCAGAACTTAAAGCTAGTTTCAAGTACCACCTGGGATGGTGTTGGATCAATGAGGTAAAACACAAATCCTACTACAGTCACTGCCACTTAAGTGCATAGTTGATAAGTTCATAATTTACTCTTAAGTAGAAGCTGGTCGTCCTGAAGCACAATCTATTTGCGCAAAAGATACTTGCATGCTCATCATACCATCTTGACCACTCTGTGTAATTCATACAGCCTTGTTGGAGCCTCGCTTACCTGCTGAAGCCTTGCTTACCTCCTGAAGCTTCACTTACTTACTGAAGTGCTTTCTTGCTGAAATCTTGTTTACCTGCTGAAGCCTTGCTTACCTGTTGAAGCCTCACTTTCCTGTTGAAGCCTCACTTACCTGTTTCACTCAGTTGCCCGAACATATCGCTCGTCATATCACTCAGAACCATCATTACTAAAATCGTTGCTGAATTGTCTCTATGGTACCAATGAGAACAAAGAATGGTAATGGAGTTTGGTAATTTTCATGCTCTGCTTCTTGGTGAATTAGAGTAAGAATGTTTAAGGATGTGAATATGAAATTCACAGGTAATTGCTAAGTTGAAATAAACCAACTGCAGGCTATAATGAAGAATACATTGATGCTGTAAAGAAATAAATTTACAGAAGTTCTTTTATTTTATCCTGACTTGTCAGCTGAAGTGTTAGTAAATTAGGCCCCCCAGAAATTCGCGATCTTGCGCAGCGCAATTTTTGCGCAAATTTCCAGGTTTAGCGCAACAGCGCAAAAATTGACAATCCGCGCGATTTTAGCGCAAATTTTGACAAAATCTTGCTAATTTATCGAAATTGGGCCTTGATTGACTTAAAATCACCGCGGCCCATGACAGTTCAACATAGCAACGACGACCGATGAGCGATAATCAAAATGGCGGCCGCCGAATGGGATGAAATTATGGATGAACTTTTAGTTAAAGATCGATATTTTTGGTAGTAACGCACAAACTTATAGTAAAAAAAATTCCAGAACTTCACGGCCACACAATGAAATGTGTTAGACAAAGTTTCTCAAAGCGGCCACACAACAGCGTCGCGTGCTGTATCGGCTTAAGACAGAACGAACGCATTTAATCTATACGCGTCAGGCGTACACACACAAAAACGGAAGGCTAGTACTCAGCACGTCGTGTAACTTGGTGATTCATTATAATATAGGCATATATAATACTATTTTGTGTCTACATTTGTAATGAGCGTAGATTTCGGTGTGCGTAAATTTTGCAACATTAAAATTATTTGCGATCGTCTGAATACATTAATCTTATGGTTATAGGAACTTTAAACTGCATTTTTGGCTTGATTGTCTAATTTCTAGAACGCCAAAGCTTTACACTAAATGACAAAAACACTGTTAGATAATTTGGTACACTGATTCAATGAAAAAATAATGAACATTTTGATTTTTTAACTTGCGCAAAATTCGCGGAAATTTATCGTTTTTGGTGCGCAATTTTTCCAATTTTTTGGCGCAAATTTCTGGGGGCCCTAGTAAATGAACTTTGTGCATTTGACGTAGATGTATGCCTGAGCATTTCCTTGTGAAGAAAGAAAAAGAGGGCACTTCTTTAACTGATCTTGAGGCAATGGTTGATAAAATGAACTGTGAAGTTCACAAGTTAGTTTGCTCAGCTGATCCGACAATCTGCTCTTTAGGTCAGTCATTTTCAACGTATGCTCATTCAACCACAAGACTAAAACTGTGTGACTTAAGATAGTCAAGTGTCATATTTAATCTGTGACAATCTTTGCCTTAAAATTGTTGGCATTCATCCAGTTGTTTAAATGTGTATTGTTTTTCGGCATAAAAACCAACTGAGAACACTAGAAGAAAGACTACAGTATTCACAGAGAACCATGCTTCTGGGCTGGACAAACTCATCTCTAATCTAATGATTTCTGTAGCACAGTTTTTAATTATCAGGTGCATAACAGAAATTGATGCATAACAGAAATTGCAATCTGTTGGAGAAGTCCAGTGAGCATATAGGACTTTTTATAGGTCCAGTTAGCAAGTCGAAGCACATGAATCTTCTTAACCTTTTCGCTACTGCTGCCAGTGGCAACCGCCGTACTGCAATATATCTTTCCTGATATCCCGGCGCCGTGCCGGGGTAAGTACTGCGGGCATGTTTTGATATCCCGGCGCTGCGCCGGGGTACGAGGCGAAAAGGTTAAGGTTAGTAGACTGTGCCCCTGAACTGAATAATTGAGCAATAAATTGTAAGGGGTGGCGGTTAGAATAATCTACTCTCCTATTCCATTACATGTATGCAAGTTTTAGAGAGTATAAGCTAGAATGACTAGCTTCCGATGCCAGGATCGTTTCTTTAATGTAGTTTCAGGCTTCACAATGGCGCTAAAAATGACAGCATGAAAATAGGTTTCATTTCATGCAATTTAAAAAATGTTTTCAGATTTATTTCTTACCTGCCTTACATTCGTGCAGTACATTTTGGATGATCCAAGAAGCATGATGCACTTGCACTGTTATACAAGTTTTTATGGGTCCGCTCAAGGTTGTAGCTGAGAATATAAGCGGGTATATAGCATGCACTCAGTACTCACTTCACAAATATTTTTGTGTAGAATACTGGAAAATGACTAGCAGACAGACCTACCGGAGCAGGCAACCGTAGTGTGTACTCACCTGTAACTTTGCCACTACAGTCCTGGGTCTGGTTGAGTTGCAGAATGAAAGTATCATTGTTGAAACAGCCACACAGGACTCTCTGGTGTATGCAGAAAATCTGTCTTGAACTAATAGCAGAACCATAAGTATGCTATGCTCAGGACTGTCTTTCTGGGAGCCAGTGCAGCTTGTCCGCAATTAGGGATTGAAAGATGAAATTTTTTGGAGATTCAGGATGGACTGAAGCTGTCACTTCAGCTGACCTGTAAGGAGAGCATTATATTGTAAGGAGAACATTACATTACCTCTTGGTTCCTTGCTCTAAAACTGCTATGGCTCAGTCCCGATCATTTGCCTCAATTGATCCCTACTCTTTGGAATGTGCTTTCTCCTTCTGCTCACTTTCTCCTTCTGTCTTCTGCCTTGTCTCTTCTCAAAACCTGCTTATTTTTGCGGTGCTTTGCACACTGGAGCACCTCTGAATGGTTCACCCTACTAGTGCCTACTAGAAGTTCTCTATAAATGATTAAATACAAAACAATACATTAGTCTTGGCACATCAGAATGAAGGAGTGGATACAGCATCAATGCATCATCACACTATAAGTTTTGCAGCACAACTTTCAGCTGGTGCATTTAGTTTGACAAGAGTGTATGACATTAACCCCTGGACAAAAACCCCACGGACAAACCCCAGACAAAAACCCCCAGACAAATCCCTCCTCCGATTTAGCCTAGGACATTAACCCCCGGACATTAACCCCTCTTTACTGTGCAAACAGCCTATTTCTGTAGTAAAATTGATCATGCTTAGGCCAAATGTCCAGTTCGTGGTGCTGTGTCAACTAGTTAGTGCAGGGGTTCTCAAACTTTATTTTTATTGTACCCCAAGCAAAAATATCGAATGATGGCATACCCCCAGCAAAGTCAGATCAGAAACAAAATGCCATTGCGATGTTCTCTGGCAGTAACAACTAAAAGTCCATTTAATCATTGGTGACATCGTTTATTAGAGTCTAGGCCTATGCGGCTAAGCCCCTATAAAGGGTACAAAATCTAGTTTTGAATCATATACAGTGGTGTGCAAAAGTCTGGAAACACCTAGAAATATCGCGTTTGTTTCGACTTTCCAGCCTCTTACTCACATATTTTCATACGCCCAATAAAAACTTTTGTGTGTAACATCATGGGGGATATATTTGGCTATTGGAATCAACTTTTTATTATAGGTTGAACTAAATTTTACCAGTTTGTTCGTGGAAGTTGCCATGGTAAAGGTTTTTTTGTGTAAATCTCGTAATTTGTACTTTCCTGACCATTGGTGTAAAAATATATTAGTATGGTTAAAACAGGTCATGCATGGTGTGAATTCGGTCATAATCATTCATTTATTCATTCATTCATTTCGAAATTTTTTATAGCGCCCCTTCAAGAAGACTACTCAGAGGCGCTCTCAACCCAGCCACGGATAAAACGATGGGTCTTGAGCAACTGGTAGAAAACAGGCAAATTATTCTGAGGTAGTAAGCGTAGTACTAATCATTTAGTTGGCATTGAAAAGGAAGTTTGGTGGACAGTTATGCCTCAGCATTTGGTGAGCCACCCTTATTCAGCCACGAAGTAGTCAGTCACCCATCGAAGTCACAAGATTTCTCTTGTTAATCAGTATGTATATAATTTCTCCACCTTGGTCAGAGACCTTGGCATCGTACTAAACCAGAAACTTACTTTTGTACCTCACCTCAATCGTCTCAGTCGCTTTAGTTTCTATCAACTGCGCCAGCTTCGCACTGTCTCTCTCTCTCTCTCTCTCTCTCTCTCTCTCTCTCTCTCTCTCTCTCTCTCTCTCTCTCTCTCTCTCTCTCTCTCTCTCTCTCTCTCTCTCTCTCTCTCTCTCTCTCTCTCTCTCTCTCTCTCTCTCAACTGGCACTGCAACTACTGCCTATCCATTTATTCTGGTTTACCATCTGGTCGGCTATATTCCCTTGACTGTATTCTATGCACCTCAAATCTCCTCTGCCTTAACCCCTCCAAGACAGAATTTATACTAATTGACCTCAGAGAACAACTCAAGAAAATTCCTGATCCCTCTATTTCCTTCAACAATGACTCTTCTTCCAACCACACTTTCTCCGCAAATTCTCCTGTCGGAAACCTAGGTGTAATCTTTGACCAGCATCTTCGCTTCTCCGACCACATAACCCAACTTTCCCGCACTTGTTTCATGCACATACGAGATCTCCGCAGAATCCGACCTACGCTCGACTTTAAAACTGCATCCACGATAGCCACATCCATAGTTCATGCGAAACTTGATTACTGCAACTCTCTCTTCCTAAACATTGATATAACCCAAATTAACCGCCTCCAAGCTATCCAGAATGCCCTCGCCCGTGCAGTGACGAAAACCCCCAAACGTCACCACATCACTCCTGTCCTGAAATCACTTCACTGGCTCAAAATACCTGAACGCATCGAATACAAAGTCCTCTCACTCACTTACAATACACTTCAATCATCCAGCCGTTCTACCTTCGTCAGTTGTTCACCATCCAGCTACCTCGTTCAACACGCTCCTCATCCTCCATTACACTGCTTCGCCCTCCCATCACTTCATCACTGAAATTCGCAAACCGCTCCATAGCCATTGCCGTTCCACCTCTCTGGAACAAACTTCCGCCAGCACTTCGGCAAACTTCCGACCCATCATACGAACTCACCAAAACTCCACCTCTCGCTATCTCCCCACAGGTCTTTCACTCAAAACTGAAAACATTGCTCTTTCACAAATCCTATCCTGATTCCTCCTCTTCTCATCACATCCCTCGTCATTTCAATTCTAAACATCACCCACCTTAGTCGTCCATCTATCTGCCTGCCTGACTCTCCGGACTTGACCCGCTGCCTATCGATTTTGTTTTGATTGAGCGCCTGTGAATAAGCTGGTTCCCGCGACTTGGCTTTTGTGGGCGCTGTAGAAGTCTCGAGATTACGATTACGATGCACTGCAGCACACCTTATTGTAAATTGCCCAAATTTAGTCACGTTTCAAATTACATGCTGGAAGTTCTGCACTGGCTTCCTGTCTGTAAGCGCATTGAACATAGTCTCCTCCTTGATATGGTGTGCCAGCTAGGTCTTGGCCCAACTTACCTACTTTATCTTTGTCAGCCTGTGTCGGGTACTCGGACTAGTTGATCCCTAGACTTGCCTGGTAGGGAGTGCTCTCTGTCCCATTTGCTCGTTCCTCAATCATGCAAAGCCGTATGCTTTTTCTGTGTTTGGCCCGGCGGTATTGAATGGCCTCCCTCTTGAACTGCGCCTGTTCCCTAGATCACTTTCTGACACAAACTGATCATGAGGCGCGATGGTGGAGTGGGCGTATTCGTCACCTTGCAGCGGGAGGGTTACAAATTCCAATCCACCTCAAGCTACCGCATAGGGACCTTGAGCAAGTCCTTCACTGGCAATTGCTTGGGCGCTTCGGTGTGAAACTCTGATGCAGTGCTGTGCTATAGTTGGGAGCGCCTATGAGTAGATAGCTTGAAGGGGCGCTATAGAAATGGAGAAATAAATAAAATAAAGTGAAAATGAGCACTTGAAAACTGTTCTTTTTGGCCGTGCTGGAGTTGGGAGCCACTCTGAGTAGTTTGCTATAGATATAAATACTTGAATGAATGAATGCTAATTCCTCCACCAAAGGGTGCTCGATTTAAAAGAGAACTGCTCAGTGAGCAGAAGAGAGCAGATTTAGTAAAAGAGAGCACTGTGAGCACTAGAAGGCACAGTAAACACAAGAACACAGTGAGCAAAAGAGAGCAGAAAGAAGTAGACAGCAAAGAGGGCACAGTGATCACAAGAGAGCCTAGTGAGCTTAGGAAGGCACAGTGAGCAAAAATGGACTTTCTTAGGACGGACAAACAGCTAGCTAAGCTATAAACTTGAAGCAGGCTTTGTATATAGCCATCATTTGCTACAGGCTATATACCTTGAAAGACGGTTGTTTACCAACGAAGCGGAACGTTGCCTGGCTTAGTGAATGCTATAACTATAATGTCCCAATTGTACACCTCATACACGAAAGGCAATTTCACTATAAATAACAAAAATTCCACAAAATTATCTGAGTTGCGGCAATATAAGTGGGTTCGTCGGGTGACCGGAAACACACAATTATTTTTTTCACCTACCGGTAATTATAGCAACCATTTACATTAAATTATTGATTTAATTTTATTGATTAAAGATAATTTTTGTAAGTGGAGAATAAGAGAAATTTAAATAGGAAAATGATTAAAAAGCAAAAGGTTAAACATGTACAAATGACTGAAAGGGAAGAGAATGACAGTTAAGAAAAAATGTAGTTATATGCTTTGAGGGCACAGTGATCACAAGATATCAAGATATTGTGGGGCGCGGTGGTGTAGTGGTGGCGTCGTTGCCTTGAAGCCGGAAGGTTCGAATCCACCTCGCCGCGTAGGGACCTTGGGCAAGTCCTTGACTCGCAATTGCTCAGCGCTTCGGCATGAAACTCCGATGCAGTGTCCGCGCTATAGTCGGGAGCGCCTCTGAGTAGCGGTTGAGAGCTGGAAGGGGCGCTATAACAAGTGCGCATACAAACAAATACAAACAAACAAATACAAGAGTTCGTTGAAAATAAATTCTACTGTGAGTAGAAATATCAAACATTAATAGTAATATAAAAAAAATATTAAAATGAACATCACAACTTGTGATTACATTGTCAAATGAGGCTGCAGATTATTACAGACTTTAGCAAACGGGTTTGTAATTGTAAATCCATTTGTTTCTACTTTCAGATACGAATGAATACACGACTCTGATACGTTCTTGAAAGATACACTTATCCAGATACACTTTCCTGTTCTCTTCACTCCTGGTTGAAAACTGTTAAGCACCATTGTTGCATCTGAATATTATTTGTTAATTATTTATTAATTAAAACCGACACTTTGCAGTATGATTACATATCAGAGTAGCTGACACAGGTCAAGTGCTGCTGGTCAAAATCACTGGATGTATCATGATGTACCGTACTTTCTCTCAGACCTGCCAGTTTATGGCACTGATTACCTTTATCATTTTAGGCAAGATATTGGAAACCAAATATGCTCAGTTAGAATTGTAGTAACATTTTATCAAACTGGTTTTGTTTCTAAACTTTTTGGAGCCACAGGTTCCAGGTTTGAATCCACCTCAAGCCTCATAGGGACCTTGAGCAAGTCCTTCACTTGCAATTCCTTGTGCGCTTCAGCATGAAACTCCGATGCAGTGTTGGCGCTACAATCGGGAGCACCTCTTAGGAGAGAGCTTGAAGGGACGCTATAGCAAATGCAAGAAATAAATAAATAAACTTCTGTTTCCTGAGTTAAAATATGTTCCATATACAAGATGACTCTACTGGAACCAGTCTTATACATGATGGGTAAGTTGGATGAGTGACTGTCAAGCCACTAAGCCCTTTTGGTCGGTAAACTGAGTATGACACAGTACATAGCTTTTATTTACATCTGACATGCACACATGCAGGTGAGAAGGACGATAACAGGACAGTTCTGATTGTGTCCATTTGTTTAATGGTTTAGAATAGTCATGAATATTTACAAAGGTCACTTTTAAACCTCAAGCTTAGCAATGTGTATTCAACAATTAAATACGAGGCAATAGACATAAGAAATACATTAGTTGTCAGCGGAGTGGTCATAGTGATAGTTTGACTGTTAGAAGCTGGACCAAAAGTAGTCGAACTGTTTGCCTTTTCAGAATCAGACTTATCTTGGCTCTGATCCAGATATTGCGATTCATCTAGAAAATAAGACAAATTGTTTAGGTTATATACTTTAGTTGTCAGCGGAGTGGTCATAGTGATAGTTTGACTGTTAAAAGCTGGACCAAAAGTAGTCGAACTGTTTGCCTTTTCAGAATCAGACTTATCTTGGCTCTGATCCAGATATTGCGATTCATCTAGAAAATAAGACAAATTGTTTAGGTTATATGTACAATTGTACATATACAAGTAAGAAAAAAGTTGCCTAATCGCTTGTGCAAGAACCTTGGAGGTGCTTGTGTATCTGAAGCAGTTAAAAACTTTTGCAAATCATTTTGGCCCCAAATCGCTTTTTAACCATTGAAGGGCTAGTATACAATGAAGAACAAAAGGACTGGTGAGAGATGTTTTAGCTCAGTCTATGCAGGCAAAGCATCTGGGTGGAGCCATTGCATTCTTGATGCAGAGAAGAAAGAGGTCAAGCTGATCTAAGAGGATGCAGCGAAGTGGCAGACATGGAAGCATGAGATAACAAAGAAACAAAGATAATTAGAATAATATTTTCTTTATTGAAACAATCCGGCTGACAGACCGCAACCGGTTACAGTGCACATTTATGTAGTTTAAACAATTCACAAGAATGCAAATTACAGAAGGCATAAATCTTAACGTTGTAATTGTAATTGCACATTTATATAGCGCCACTTCAAGAGAACTCCTCAGAGGCGCTCCCGACCTGACACCAAACCACAATCAAAGAGAATGGTTTTCAAATGCTAGCGGAAAAGGGGCAAAGAAAGACAAAGAAGTTCATTGCGGAAACTAATAGGTAACTTACTCCAGAAAGACGGACCAACCATAGCAAAGCTTCTAAGTAGCACTGTGGAAGATCGAGCTCTACGGACAACCAGGTCACCATGCATAGCAGAGTGAAGGAATCTACGGCCTGGGATGGACAGCACAGGTACACAGAGTTCCATAAGATAGATCGGAGCTTGGCCTGCTACGCAATTACGCATGAACATTAAAATCTTAAACTCAATACGTTTTTGCATTGGCAACCAGTGCAGTTCTTCCCGTATAAAACTTGATATATGCCCACTAACAGAACAGACAGCCTGCAATACACAGTGCTAATAGCAGCCTACAAAGCATGTCCGCCCAACGGGGTGCAAACTTGTTACCTCTCACTCTGTATGCCAGCGTGTTATCCAATGCGCTATCGGTTTCAGAGGAGCAAGACCCTATTCAAACTTACGAATCAAAACATAACTTTGAACCATAACAGAACTTTGAATTCCATATAGATAAAATAATGTTATCAAAAACATTGCTAACTGGAAATTAACAATGTTTCATTTACATAATTGGTTGAAGGAGAACATTTGAAATGAACAATGTTAACAAAACTACTCAACAAGACTACTAATATAGAGTAATAAGGACAAATAACCACCTGAGTCTTTTATTATCTTATATATATATTTTCGTAAGTCTGTGTGTGTTTGTGGTTTTGCTTGCTTGTTAGATGAACAAGGCCACAGTTTTGAAGCAATCGACCACAATCCTTCGCAGAGGGGCCGGGGTCGACCAGGGGCAGGTCATAGGGGAGTTCGCGAATCTCTGTCACCATAGGGGCCAGGGTGGGGGTCAAAACCCCTAATTTTTGCTACTTTTTCAGCGGTTGCCATGCATATTTTCACACTTATTCACCTGAAACGTTACAGCTAGACAGATTTACACGGGCCACCTTGCTTCCACCAACACACACCTTGGCTCGTGGGGGCAGGGTCTTGTTGGGAGGAATTTTTTTACCGGAAACCCAAATTTCACGGGTGACGTACCGGTGGAGGTCGAAGTGTGGTGGGGTGTGGAAGAAATTTTTTCCCGGTTCACCAAAATTTCATGGGTGGCATACCGTTGGAGGTCGGAGTGTGGTGGGGTGGGGAAGAAAGTTTTTCCGGAAAACCAAAATTTCACAGGTGGTGTACCGGTCGAGGTCGGAGTGAGGTGTGGTGGGGGATGGAAGGGAGGGGAGAGAGGGAGGAGGGTGAGTGGGAGGGAGGGGAGGGGGGAAGTGGGAGGGGAGGAGAGGGTGGGAGGGAGAGAGGGGAGGGGGTGGGAGGGAGAGAGGGAGGGAGGGAGGAATGGGACAGTGAGGGTGCGAAGTAGGGGAATTGGCCAGGAACGCGGCAAATCCTTAAATTCCTGGGCCGTACCCCAGCTAGTTATTAAATAAATTTGTAATGCACGCAAGGTCACCGAAATGTGAATCTCAGGCACGGATAGTCAGCCGCCAGAGGAAGATGCAGTTACTAGTTAGAGATCCATGTGCTTGAAAGCCAAGGAGAAGTAGTGAATTTTGAGCCGCTTTTGAAGGAAGTGAAATTGAGCTTCGAAGAGAGAGCGGAAGCCGATTCCATTCTCTGGGTGCACTGCAGAGGCATGGAATGCACGCGATCCCACAACTGTTTTGCATCGAGGTTCAGCTAAAAGACTTGTACCCAATGAATGCAAGCAATGAGGAGGAATGTAAGGATTTAGTAGTGACTGAAGGTAGGAAGGTGTGTTGGTGCTCAAGGATTTGTAGGTCAGACATGCCAATTTGAATTCTATCCTGTACTGAACAGGAAGCCACTGCAGCTGATGGAGTAGGGCTGAAGAATTAGTTTGTATTGGGATGCTCAGCACTACTCATGCTAAAGAGTTTTGGATGTGTTGCAGCCTGTTGAGCTCAGTGTATGAGAAACCCACAAAAACGGCGTTGGTATAATCAAGGCGAGAGGGGAACAAGAGAACATCTTGTAGAATCTACAAGATGTTCTCTTGTTCCCGTCAAAGGTAAATAAAGCATCTACAATGTACAGGGTAGGCCAAAAAAAGGACCCCCCTAGGTTTTTTCCCATTATCTTGACCAAAAGTAAGAACTTCGACATGAAATTTTACAGTCTTAAAGACAATTCATATTTACATATGATGGCCAAATTTCATCAAAATATTTCAAACAGAGCAAAAGTTTTGCCACTATTATGGAGGCCACCCACCGTTTTTTGACGATTCAAAAACGTAACGCAACAAAAAAGTAGGTTTTTGCCAATATCTTGGCCAAAAGTAAGAATTTCGAATTCAAATTTTACAGGTTTATAGGCAATTCATATTTACATATGTTGGCCAGATTTCATCAAAATATTTCAAGCAGAACAAAAGTTATATCACTTTTAGTGAGGCCACCCTACGTTTTCTGATGATTCAAAAAAGTAAAAAAACGGTGGGTGGCCTCACTAAAAGTGATATAACTTTTGTTCTGTTTGAAATATTTTGATGAAATCTGGCCATCATATGTAAATATGAATCTATATTATAATTCCGAAACACTTTCCATATGTTTGTTTATTTGTTTGTACGCTTTTGACTCTCCCCTGCAGAATAGGCTCGGAAATGAAACAGCATCGGTTTAAAAAAAATTATTGCAATCGATTCTTACCCAAATTATAAGGTCAGCGCAACTATTTTCAGGTTTTAATTCACTTTAAAACAAGAATTATTAGCGTTTTAAGACAGATTTCATCAATAATTGATCACGCCAGCGCTTTAGTGAAGAGTCTGCTCCCGCATGACGTCATACCCGCCCAGTAATAATTTCCGTAGCGCCCCGCAGGGGTGGGTCAAGTTTGGCTTTTTGGGGAAGCGAGGTGGGGTGGAGGGTTGGCGAAAACCCGAAATTTAGCAGTCAACGATGGGTTCCAGAGTGGAGTAGTGTTTAAAATCCTAAATTTCACTATAGAACTCGAGTTATTAGCGTTTTAAGACAGAAGCGTTTTAAGACAAAATTCATCGCTCACGCTTTGGTAAACGCTTTAGTGAAGAGTCTGCTCCCGCATGACGTCATACAAGCCCAGTAATAATTTCCGTAGCGCCCCACAGGGGCGGGTTACGTTTGGCTTTTTGGGGAAACGGGGTGGGGTAGAGGGTTGGCGAAAACCCGAAATTTTGCGGTCAATGTTGGGTACCACAGTGGAGTAGTGTTTAAAACCCTGAATTTCCCGGGCAACGCCGGGTTACACATCTAGTTGTCTATAAACCTGTAAAATTTCATTTAGAAATTCTTACTTTTGGCCAAGATATTGGCAAAAACCTACTTTTTGTTGCGTTACGTTTTTGAATCGTCAAAAAACGGTGGGTGGCCTTCCTAAAAGTGGCATAACTTTTGATTTGTTTGAAATATTTTGATGAAATCTGGCCATCAAATGTAGATATGAATTGTCTTTAAGACTGTAAAATTTCATGTTGAAATTCTTACTTTTGGTCAAGATATTGGCAAAAAACCTAGGGGGGGGGGGGTCTTTTTTTTGCCCACCCTGTAGATGCCTTATTTACCTTTGACACATATCCCTGATCAGGGCCGACCTGATGTGGCGTATTGCTGGAATATGATAGAAACAAGATTTACAAATGCTTGTTATGTATGATCTAAATGTGAGCTTATTGTCTAGGGTAAGTAGATTTATCTAAAGCCTTTTACACCATTTATCATAAGAATCTATTTGATAAACTGTATTGTTATGGTGTAACATGGATTATGAACTACATACCATCAACAGTTGTGATTGGTCAAACAATATATATAAGGAATGTTAACCTGTGGAGGTCCTCATGGTTCAGTTCTAGGTCCTCTGTTATTTATTTTGTTTATAAATGATACTTGGGAGTGCTCTAATATTTTGTTGCTAATTTTGTTTGCTGTCAGCTTTTATTTCTGGGGATAATCTTGAAACATTGTCAAAAGTTATAAATGATGAATTAATTACTTTATCAAAATGGTTCAAAGCTAATAAACTATCTGTAAACTTGAAGAAAACTGACTACATTGTGTTTTCTGGTACCCCTCAAAACTGTTGTGGTTATAATGGATGATAATAATATAGACAATGTCTCATCTGCTAAATTCCTGGGAGCCATAACTGATAAAAAACCTGAGATGGTTCGAATATATGTGACTCACCACCACAAAACAAGCTGGAGCTTCAAAAATAATTTTTTACACTTTTTAATACTATCTTCTAGATTTATTTATTTCAGAAATTTATATAGCGCCTCTTCAAGGTAGGCTACTCAGAAGCACTCCCGACCCAACCACGGCTAAATAAAACAGATTTTAGGTTCTTAAGGAACAGAGCGGAGTGACCCATGGGAATTAAGCGCAGTGTAACAGGGAGACCATTCCAAGCTGTAGGACCTGCAACAGAGAATGAACGACGCTGTCGGATAGCAGTCCGTGAGCAGGGAATCAGAAGCTCAGCTTGGTTCGCCGATCGAAGGGTGGATCGACGCTGGAACAACAGAGTTCTGGAAGATACGGTGGAGCTAGTCCTTCAATGCACCGCCTAACCAGTGCACAGACCCTGTATGCAATCCACTGTGGAGAAAAGAGCCAGTGTAAGATATCCCGCATATAGGATGAGACATGGCCATATTTTGGGATATGGCCAACAAATCGCGCCGCAGAGCGTAGGACCCGTTCCAGGCAGCCAATCCGGTCAGCCGGTAGTCCATGATAGAGGGTGCTGGCGGGAAACTACGAAAGAGTGAACAAGAGTAGAGGCAGCACTAAAAGACAGAGAGCGGGAGACCACCTTAAGCTGACACAACTGGTAGTAACACCTTCGGCATAGCAGGTTTATATGCCGAGTGAAAGTTAGCTCTTGGTCTAAAATAATACCAAGGTCCCACACAAAAGGTTAGAAAGTAATCAGAGGAAACTCTAATGCTAAGGCTTTCATGTCGATTTTTGCCAGTTGTTGACGCGTCCCAAACCAGATCTATTGCGTCTTGGTAGGGTTCAGTCGCAAACGGTTAGAAGACATCCAGGCCTCCTGGATTTCCATAGCCCTACAAATTTCTCGAACCGCATCAGTAGCGGCAGATGCTGGGCAGTGAAAATATGCCTGGAGGTCATCAGCGTAGGATTGACTAAGGATTGCTTTTGCCAATAAGAGTGGTCCAAGGTCTGCAGTGTATATTATATATAATAGGGGACCTAGGACAGAGCCTTGAGGCAGTCCAAACGGGGCAGGTGCCCAGGATGTTCTAGTAGCCCCACAAGCCACAGTGTAAGAACGGACCTGAAGGTAGGAAGTAAGCCAGTTGAGAAAATTTCCTGAGATGCCAAAAGAGATAGAAAGTCTAGTTAAAAGAATATCATGGTCAACTGTGTTGAAAGCTGCGCTCACATCGAACAATGTCAAAAGGGTGACCTGGGAGTTGTCAATGACCGTATAGATATCCGAAAGAAGGCGAAGAAGTAAAGTCTCCGTGGAGTGGTCTTTCCGGAAACCTGATTGAAAAAATGGAAGGAGATCATTTTTTATTAAGGTAGTGGGTGAGCTGGGCAGCTACAACTTTTTCAATTATTTTAGACAAAAAAGAAACATTTGCTATGGGCCTAAAGTTAGTTGGATCCGCCGTATCCGAACTTTCACTCTTAGGAACTGGAACAACGATTGACTGTTTCTGTGACTCGGGAAGGACACCATCACGGTGTCAGAGGAGTGTTAGGAAAGGGAGTAGAGTGTCAACTAACTCATGGAGGAGGAACGTAGGGAGAGGGTCTAGTTCGCAGACCTTCGGTGCAGAGGTAAGAATGATTCGTCGCAGCTCTTGAGCTGAGACAGGATCGAAGGAAGACAACTCGCAGCTAACCGGAGGAAAGATCGGTGGTCAACGGTTAGCCATAGCGTCTCTGACGGTGTTTACCTTCGTTGTGAAAACGTCTAAAAATGCATCGGGCGAGAAGAGAGGCGTGGTAGTGTTGCCTCCAGGTCGGGCACGTCCAAGGAGGTCATTGAACGTCGACCAGAGCTTCCTGGGCTCTCTTGAATGGTAGGCGATCTTTTCCTCCCAATGCACTCGTTCCTTTTCTTTGTATTTTCGATGCATCTCACGGACGTATTTAACAAAGTTGGCGCAGTCGGTAGATGTTTTTGTGCATCTGTAACGCCTCTCTAAGCAACAAGCATGGCGGCGGAATGAGCGGTACTCGGCGTCTAACCAAGGTGTTAGAACGAAACGACGTGTCTTTGCCGGGTGTAACGGAAGTAAGGTGTTCAGAACATCTGTGGTCGAAGCATCAGTCAGGGAAGATGGATCGGCAATGGCAGGAACGCTCATTAAGGACTTGCGGAATGCAGTACTAGATGCCTTATTTACTTTTCCAAAACTGTTCCAGTTTATCTATAACTCACATCCTAGCTGGGGTACCTGGCGTTGCCCGGGAATTTTAGGAATCGCCGTGTTCCCGGCCATTCCCCTACTTCCCCACCCTCACCGCTCCCTCCCCTCCCTCCCTAGCTACCTCCCTCCCTCCCTCCCTCCCTCCCTCCCACCCCTCCCCTTCCCCTCCCCATTCCGCCTCCCTCTCCCTCCCTCCCCACCACACTCCGACCTCTACGGGTACGCCACAAGTGAAATTTTGGTTTTCCGTAAAAACGTTTCTCCCACCCCACCCCACCACACTCAGACCTCCACCGGTACACCACTCGTGAAATTTGAGTTTCCGGGAATTTTTTTCCCTCCCAACAATACCCTGCCCCGAGCCGGCCCTGGGAGCTGAGGTGTGTTGGGTTTAGGCGAGGTGGCCCGTGTAAAAATCTGTTTAGCTGTAACGCTTCAGGTGAATAAGTGTGAAAATGTGCATGGCAATGGCCGAAAAAGTAGCAAAAATGAGGGTTTTTGCCCGCACCCTGGCCCCATGGTGGCAGAGATTCGCGAACCCCCTATAACTTGCCCTGGGTCGACCCCGACCCCCCTGCAAAGGATTGGGGTAGATTGCTTCAAAACTGTGGCCGTGTTCGTCTAGCAAGCAAGCAGGACCACAAACACAGACTTACGAAAATATATACAAGAGTAGCTGGGGTACACGGCGTTGCTCGGGAATTTTAGGAATCGCCGCGTTCCCGACCACTCACCCCTCCCTCCATCCCTTATGAAAAAAGACTTACGGAAATATATATAAGATAACCGGAGTTATAGAATTTCAATTTGACGGTATACATAAGCTGCTAGTCGAGAAAACTGCCTGTGAAGTTTAGCCATATTATTATTCATATTCTCCTTGGAAACAGCCACTTCTGTTGGACCGATTTAAATAAAATTTGGCAGCCATGTAGCTTCACCAATTGCTAAGGTTCTCTAACAATTTTCAAAAGATCTTCAATTTCGAAGATTAAGTTTATTAAGAGAAAAACGAGGAAAACAAACAATTTGCTTTAGTGACCCGACACAAAGCAAACAATGTTATGCGAGCATGCTCAAACCTGACCTGTCAATTGTTCAGCCAACCCATGGCTCAAGATTTTGTCATGTGTCAGTTTTGTAGAGCAATTCTAAATTTGTTTACCGTTAATCGACTTCTTTTGAGCCAATCTTTGTGCATGTTAAATAAAAGGTAATATTTTATTAATAGAACAGAAAAGGGAGATTTGCTTGTTCAAAACGAGACCAATCACGCTTTTTGATTTGATCTGTAACCTACATGTAATTAAATATTGCAGCAAAAGTAGCCAACTTTGACTGAAATTCTGGCTTTCCATGTGTAAGCAGATTTAGTGCACTTAGCAAATATTAGTTTTTACACATTTTATATGTTATTTCTATTAAATATATATTTTTAAACCTGTCTTTCTATAATTATGATCAGTTTGATGTTTGCCATAGTTTTTGGTCATTTTCTACCTGATGACATTTTGTGACAAGCGACTTGCCAAATATCCGCCTAAATTCAGCCATGGTACAGCCATGGCACGAAATTATAGAACTCATTACCTTTAAAGTTTAAGTCTATTGATTCACTAGCTCTATTTGGTAAGACTTCCTCGCTTCGTTCAATGCCAAAATCCAAGACATCCGTCAAGCAACTGCCAGCTCTCCGCCCCCTCATCACCCTCCAACCGACTACCGCTTGTCTACACTACATCCTGTCACCAGCGAGGAACTACGCCGCGTAATCCTCTCCTCACCACCAAAGTCGTGTGAATTGGATCCTCTTCCTACTTTTCTACTCCATGAATTCCTGGATATTCTTCTCCCCCTTCTCACAACCCTCTGCAATCGCTCTCTCGTTGAAGGCATTTTGCCTTCACTGCAGAAGAGATCCATCCTGACACCTATTCTGAAGAGTGATGGACTTGACTCATCTGACCCAGCGAACTATAGACCTATAGCGAACGTATCCTTCCTATCAAAGATCATCGAAAAGTTGGTTGCTGTGCAGCTCGTTGCATACTTAGAGGAGAAAAAACTACTCCCGCCTAATCAATCTGGCTTCAGAAAGCATCACTCAACCGAGACGCTGCTTCTTCGTCTACTTTCAGACATCTACGGGGCAATCGACAGGGGCCAACTCACACTGTTGGCTCTCTTCGATGTCAGTGCCGCATTTGATACTGTTGACCATGAGATTTTATTAGAACGATTGAATGTTTCGTTTGGTCTGACTGGTAACTTTCTTGAATGGATAACCTCTTTTCTATATGACCGCTCTCTCTGTGTGGTCCATGGTTCTACCAGGTCCGCATGGGTCCCTGCCCAACA
Source organism: Lumbricus terrestris (assembly GCA_949752735.1). Taxonomy (NCBI): domain Eukaryota; kingdom Metazoa; phylum Annelida; class Clitellata; order Crassiclitellata; family Lumbricidae; genus Lumbricus; species Lumbricus terrestris. The sequence goes on along the minus strand of OX457051.1, from coordinate 5,695,030 downwards.
TGGCCTGCCGCAGGGATCTGTCCTTGGTCCAATTCTGTACATAATTTATACTTCTGATCTTGCATCTCTTCTTACAACACATGCAGTTTTGGGTCAGCTTTATGCTGATGATGTACAAGCGTACAAGCATTGCCTATCGTCTAGCGCCATATCAGTGGTCCGGGACATGAGTGAGACCTTAACTGCCTTAGAAACATGGATGTCATCTAACCGACTGCGCCTAAACCCAACTAAGACTAAATTTATCTGGCTGGGCAATCGTAAGCAACTTGCTAAAATTGACTTCGATGCACTTGTGACTGAATTCCCCACTTACACTTTCTCAAATACGGTCCGTGACCTTGGTGTCCTGTTGGACCAAGAGCTCACATTTGCTCCTCACATTCACCGACTTACTCGAGACTGCTACTATCAATTGCGTCAGCTTCGCACAATTGCTCGTTCACTGACATCTAGTGCTGTCACCACTCTGGTCCACTCCTTCATTACTTCCCGTCTTGACTATTGCTCGTCACTCTACTCTGGCCTCCCATCCAATCGAATAATGTGCTTAAACAGAGTCTTACGCTCTGCAGCACGTTTAATTGGACATATCCCTAAATTTGATCATGTGTCCAGCTATATGCTGGAGACATTACACTGGCTTCCTACTCGGCAGCGCATTGATTTTAGGATCGCTGCCCTAGTTAGGCAATGCCAGCTTGGAATCGCCCCACAGTACTTGCAAGAGCTTTGTTGCTCCACTAGTATCCTAGACCACCGCCCCCTCCGCTCTGCACAGAAGGGATTGCTATTGGTCCCTTTTGCACGAACTGCAACGATGCAGCATAGAGCCTTTTCTGTGATCGGCCCAGTTGTATGGAATGAGCTTCCACAGGAACTACGTCTACTTGCTGGGGTTATTACTGGAACATTTTTTACTAAACTCAAAACTGTCCTTTTTTGCCGTGCTAGAGTCGGGAGCGCTTCTGAGTAGTCGCCTTGAAGAAGCGCTATATAAATTCTTGAATGAATGAATGAATAAATATATCCTGCTGCTAATCAAACTGGCTTTTTGTTCTGTTGTTCTGTTGCATTTTATTGTGATGCACCAAACATGAATGGTGCATTCAATAACTGGTTTTGATGCACACGATACAAGTCACACCCAGGGCTGTACTCTAGGGCATATGCAGGTATACAGTGTGTACTCACCCCTCACGAAAAATTTGGCATCGTGTACATAGTTCGGAAAATGAGGGTATACGTGGGTATATAGCATACTCACAAAGACCAAAAAAGTGAATAGAAATAAAATGATGAGCAGAAAACAGTATTTGATTGTGGTTTTCAAAAAGTCCTGAAATTAAATCATTTTATGGCACAGCAAGGTTTTCTGGGCGAAAAATTGTAGGAAAAGTGTGTGATGACTAAAAAAGATCAGAATTTTGATGAAAAAGTTGCTTTTTTGGCAGTGTGTACTCACTTTAAAATTTACCAGAACAGCCCTGGTTATTCCACCAAATACTTGTTGAAAAGAACAGTAAAATAATTTACATGTAGTCTTTTGAATACTATGTAAGGATGACACCATAAGCTCACTTGAAATTTGTTTCCCCCTTCGAGACTGTCTCTGGTAACAGTTTCAATGTTTGTGTACAGTGATGAGTATAATTATGTATTGTTGTGAGTAATACATAAACTTGAACTTGAATAACTACTTAGTAACAACTAATTACCTAGTAAATGTTAATAATACTATTAAAAGATGGACAATGCAACGAAGATAATGTTAAATTTGTATATGTCATTACATATTGGTAATACATTTAAGCAGAGTTACAGAGTTAACTAATCATTAATTCCTAAATATAGTTAACTATTAACATTTTGCATCATTACAGCCCTAATAAAATTAACCAAAATGAACTAAAAAATGTTTCTGAAGATATTGGTAAATAAAATAATCATTTAATGATTGACTTACCACAAAGACAAGTAGTTGTGTTTTCTGGATATTCACAATATTTGTCTAGTGTTTGGCAAGATGGAGAAGAGCCTAAAATTACAAACAATATTTCTCTGCTGAAATTACTAGTGCAGTGCTGTCCAACGTGCGGCCCGCGGGGGCTCACTAAATTTGTGCACTTTGTGAAAAATGAAGTAAAGAACAAAGTCAGTCACTCAGTCTGGTCGACTTGAGCATTTATTTTTTTCTACTGATTTTGTGACAGTTGCTGATTTGGAATGCTACCATGATGGCCAATCCGATTACTAAATCTCTTTCTTTTCCTGGGTTTAGGTTCTCGTAGTAGGCTATATCTGGAGATTGACGCACAACTTCTGGTTTTGACAACTCTTATTACTGTACTCAGCCAAACGGACCTCACAAACCATCCCAAACCGTTCACTTCTAGTCAGTCCCTGAGATGTATAGGCTACAGAGTTCCAGCACGTCTACAAGTGACTGCGACCATTCTTTAGAGAGAAAGCCGAGTTCTAGTTTTAAGAATTAGACACAACCAATCGATAAGAGACCCAGGGCAGACGAATGGTGATGTCTTGGCTCTTTTTGGTCCGACGACCATGACTGCTATAGCTCTTTAAACCGAGACTCTGGCTTCGACGATTTTTTTTATGAAAGCCAGAGCAGGAGAATGGAAATTCGCACCAGTCATAAAGTGGATCTTAGCAAAAAAAGACTGCTCGACATAATGAAGAACTGAGCTGGCCAAAGTGTGTCTGGGTGACGAAACGGAGTGCAAGGCAGGGATAAACGCCACTTTGCACATTTTGGTTCTCAACTATTGTGAAGTATGACAATCGTGGTTTGTTCGCATTTAGTCCTCATGCTAATACTGCTCTTGACTTTCCTTTTAGGCCATTCCTAGGTTCGGAGCATCTCTGAATAGTTATCTTGAACCGGCGCTATATAAATTTCATATAACAAATAAACATCGATAGCAGTTTGATAGATAGATTGTAATCGTTCCATATCAAATTTCAATACTCGTTTCAACGTTAATATAATATATTGTCAATAAATTTTAGCCACTGCTTTAAGTTTACTGCTGCGGCCCTCGGCTTCAAGAATCTTGCTTTTGCGGCCCGTGGTACCAAAAAGGTTGGACAGCACTGTACTAGTGCATATTATTACACTCAGCCAAATAAATGACAATAATGACAACCATAACTAGAGAGAATATTAACACTGATATGACCATGATTAGAGAGAATATTAATACTGATATGACCATGACTAGAGAGAATGTTAGCACTGATATGACCTTAACTAGAGAGAATATTAACACTGATATGACCATGACTAGAGAGAATATTAACACTGATATGACCATGACTAGAGATAATATTAACACTGATATTATGACCTTGACTAGAGAGAATATTAAACACTGATATGAGCATGACTGGAGAGAATATAAACACTAATATGACCGTGACTAGAGAGAATATTAATACTGATATGAGCATGACTGGAGAGAATATTAAACACTGATATGAGCATGACTGGTGAGTGAAGCTTTGAATTGCCCCTGCAAGGGACCCTGGACAATAATTAATAATTTGTCACCTACTCCACAAGGAAGTGTTGCACGATGAGTTGATTAGATTTCAATGTCTAATCTCACTACTCATCATTAATTTTAATAAGCCATGATGTCCCAGCCAGGTCGCAAATCCGGCATGTTAAGCTACTTGGAGCAAAGGAGACAATTATGGGTGAGCAACTTGTGTGGCTAAAGGTGGATTTGAACCTGCGACCCTCCAGCCACAAGGTACCGAACAAGCCACCGTGTTTTCTGGACAAGTTTCTTCAGTTTAATGCAGAATTTGCTCAGTACCTTTCATCATATGGGTGATTCTTGTGCTGGCTTTTCGTATCGGACATCTCTGGAGGGCCATCAACCATCTGCGTCTCCTCAAGTTTTCCTCCCCGCTGCCAAGTTCCATTCCATTCGCTCTACTGTCGATACGGCGATAGAGGGGATGTTCATTCTGTTCATTCTTCTCAGACAAAGTCATTTCTTTGCTTCACATTACAGTCTCTTCTAGAATTCACAGTCCCCAGCACTGATTTCCTTCCATCTTCAAACCCTTCTCCTGTCTCTCAGTCATAAGTCTCAATTCTCCATCCTGCTTCTGACGCTGAAGTGTTATTTCTTTTAGGTTCTATTCCCAACAAACAATGCCTATTAGATCCTATCCCCACTGCTCTTCTAAAAGATTGTGCCTCTGTCATTCCTGTAAGGCAGTGCTGTTCAACGTGCGGCCCAAGTGGCCCGCCAGAGCATTCTAACTTCTTCCACAGTGTTTAAAATAAAGCAAAGGACAAAGTCTAGTCAAATTTATTTATTTTTATTGATATTCTAATGTTTTCTAGGGTTTGAAAAATCACCGGAAAAGCCAACTCGACAACTAGCATCTTCCTTCTATCTCGTGATTAGGCTGCCGTAGTCTATCAAAGGACTAACAAACGACTTCTTGTTTTGAACTATTTTTATCCATGGCCTACTTAACTAAACTGACCTCGCATAGCCTATATAGTAGGCTATATACCGTCCAAACCGTTCACTTCTGGTCAGCGCTGGCTCGCTTAGCTACATCGTAAGACCGCTGGCCGCGCGTCTGTACGCAACTCTGTGAAAGAGCGGTCGGGCCGCGGTTCGCTTCCCGAAGGTGGCTATTTCAGAGATTCAAATCTCGGGCTAGCACGGTCCATCCATAGGGACCTAAATAGCTTGGCGACACTAATCATCTTTGAAATGGCAGTGTCGTTAAACATGTAACAACTTCTAGTCAGTTTCTGAAATGTGTACTCTATCCTACAGCGTTTCAGCACGTCTTTATGTAGGCTAGCTGCAACAATTCCTTTCCAATTGTTGTCCTGAGGGTTGAAGGGAAACTATCGATAAGAGCCTATGGACAGAAGTCACAGAACAGATGTCAATGGCGATGTCTTTGGATCATTCTCAGCCAACGACTACGACTGTTCCTTTGACCGAATTGACTCTGACTTTGGCTCAACCACAGGGTGGAGATGAACCAAAAACTATAACTGGGAGACGAAATGAAGAGCTGAGTTTGCCAGACCGTGGTTGCTGTTTGGGTGACAAACATTGTCACCCAGCCTGGCAGCGTTTTATCACGCTATTCCGCGCGTGTTTCTACAGCCGGTGTCACGAAATAAAGTCTCCCCCCGATACAAAGTCTCCCCCCGTAACAGAGTCTCCCCCTGGCTAAAACTCTGTATTGGAAGACATTTTCTGATGCAAAAGTATATTATATGTTCGTGTTAAATAATTTAGCAACGTGAACTAACGATTTAACCAGCTCATCTATAAATTTCAGGCGACAGTAGTCGATTTTACGCTCAACGGGGGAGACTTTGTTTCGTAGGCGGAGGAAATATTCTCTCCCCCCGGAGACTTTATTTCAGAATATAGTCTCCGGGGGGCGAATCTGTTATGGAACAGATCCGCTGGGGGAGAATTTGTTTCGAAATAAAGTCTCCGGGGGGAGACTTTTGGGGGGGAGACTCTGTCACGCGACACCGGCCTTAAAATCCAGCTGAGCGCACCTAACAATTTTGGTGCTGATATATAATCAAGCATCGTGTAGGCCATTCATCTATATAAATAAAAATGTTAAATAAAAACGTTACCATTTGTAACGAAGGATCTCAGAAAGTTCTTGACCGATTGTTTTGAAAATTTTCGCAAAACGTTCCATTCGAACATAAGCGGGTTTGTATGATGCCTTTTGGGAAAAGCGCAATCTTTACGACAAAAAACAACTTTGAATTCGATTCGATATACGTAGATGGATTCCACCCATTTCGATTTCAACTTTCACGCATCCGTCCGTCCATTTTTCGGCCGCATTTTATCACGCATATCCGGCCATGTTTCTATAGCGCATATTTATCTGTAACTGTCGGTTTTTACAAGAGGGGAGGGGAATGGAGAGGAGGGGAGGGGAGTAGGAATGGGAGTGGAGGGAGTAGGAAGGGGAGTGGAGGGGACGTAGGGAGGGAGGGTTGGACAGTCTTTTCAGCCACAGCAACGAGTGGCTGGGTACAGCTAGACTAGCTGTACCCAGCCACGCGTTGCTAAGTTACTAAGTATTATATATATCCACTGTTCATTTATACATTACACTAATTCCATAAAACAGTTAAAAATTTGCGGTAAATTTGTGGCGGTTGCTTTTGAGCTTAATATTGCGGCCCTCGGCTTCAAGAATATTGCTTCTGCGGCGGCCCACGGGGCCAAAAAGGTTGGACAGCACTGCTGTAAGGGTCATTGCATAATTACGTAACGCCGAAAATGACCGTTTTCGACCCACCCACTCACCCACTAACGCTTCGTAACGTTGCCCTTGACCCACCCACCCACCCACCTGCCCTAGCGTTATGTAACGATTGTTACAAAAAAATCAGCTGAGATTTAGGTCTATTATTGACTTTTATAAGCGCGTTATTATAATTCATATTTTCATAGTGAATTTTAATATACGGTAGCCTAGTATGTGAATTACAGGCTAACTTGACAGTAGACTTATATGCTCAAAATATACAATGTTTTATTTATATAAACGACAGTCATGCGTGAACTGCAATTTTCTTAAATTATACCGCAAGAATAAAATTTTACACTGCTGAAAAGTTTCACGGGACTAAATGGCTCATTGACAGTTAATCAAAATTAAGATGAACTAATTATTTGCTTAGTCTGGGCACTTCGATAATTATTAATAGAAATATTGCTGAGTTTTGTTGAGCATTAATTTCAAATGTTTGAGATTCATATCCAAAAAGTAAAACATGCTTCAAAGTGGTTCTTCAATGTCAGGAATTCAATGAAAATTAGGCCTACCACGTTGTTCCAATGGTAAAGCCATCGCAGATCCAAACAATTCGAAGAGCGGTTTCCGGTTTGCACAAATGGGAGAACAGAATTGACCTGACATACCTGTTGTAAAGGCTGATGGAACAATACGAATATGTGGGAATTATAAAATGACAGTCAACAAAGTGTCAACACTGGATCGTTATCCAATCCCAAAAACAGAAGATCTTTTATCTTTTGATTTCACTGTGTGGTGGAAAAACATTCAGCAAGTTTGATTCGGGCCAGGCTTATCAACAGTTGCTCTTGGATGAAAAGCCAAAGAGATATCTGACAATCAGCACTCACAAAGGTTTATTTGAGTATTTCCGTTTACCATATGGAGTCCAGTCAGTCCCGGAATCTTTCAGAGAATCCTTGAAAACTTGTTGAGGGACATGCCTTTTGTTATTGTCCGGATGGATGACATTCTGCTAACTGGGGTATCGGATGAAGAGCATCTCAGTAATTTACGGGAGGTGTTACGTCGATTGGCAGAGGCAGGTTTACGCCTAAAGAGGTCAAAGTGTTTGTTTATTGCTTCAGAGGTGGTCGGTCGTATGGTTACTGCTGAGGGTACTCGACCATCACCATCCAATGTGCAGGCTATCACTGAAACCAGAGCTCCTCACAACTCCACTCATATGCATGAATTTATGGGTATGCTAAATTTTTATAACCCAGGCCTACCACATTTGGCGGCAACACTGGAACCCATGCACAGTTGCATACTATTTTTCATAAACATGTACTTTGGCATTGGAGTGCAGAACCCCAGTCAAGAAGCCAAAAACTTGTTGACCAATTCCAGTCTCCTCATCCATTATACGATGAGCAAAAAGAATTGAATGGTGTGGGCTTGGAGCCGCCTCGACTACTGCGCCTCCATCTTTGCTGGTCTCCCGCGGGTTCGAATTGAGAGGTTGGAGAGGGTCCATCAGGCTTCATCAGTTTGTTTATGGCCGGAAATTTAGCCTCACCACAGAGCACAAACCATAGCTAGGTTTATTCGGCAACGAAAAAGCTGTTCCACAAATGTCTTCTTCGTGATTGATCTGTTGGATTTTTACATTATTATTGTGGGGTGCCCGGTGCGGTGGTGTAGTGGTGGCATTGTTGCCTTGGAGCCGGAGGGTTCCAGGTTCGAACCCATCTCGTAACAAATGCACCACGCCTCTCCCTCCGTACCAATAAGGGTCACTCCACCAAGACCCTTCTTCTACATCTTCTCTCTGATGTTTACAGTACTATTGATAGATAGCAGGTCACTCTTCTGGCCCTCTACAACGTGAGTGCTGCTTTTGACACTGTCAATCATAATATTCTTATTCATCAACTTTCCACTTCTTTTGGCATCTCTGCTCTGCCTCTTGACTGGCTAACATCTTATCTAGCCGACCGTTCCTCTTCCACTGTCTTTCACTCTACTCATTCCCTTTGGATCCCTGTTCCAGGCGGCCTTCCGCAGGGCTCTAGGGCCCTTGCTCTATATTCTTTTAACTGCTGACATTAGCTCTTTGCTTGCTTCTTGCTCTCTGCCAAGTCACTCATACGCTGACAATGTCCAGTCATATGCTCATTGCTTTGCTGAGGACGCAGCCAGAACTGTCTGCCTTATGGTCTGCACTTCTGACACCCTTATACTTGGCTTTCGTCAAATCGACTGCGACTTAACTCTTTGAAAACGCAATTCATTTGGCTGGGAACTCGCTGGCTAAGATTGACTTGGTTGTCCTTGCACATGAGTTTCCCCTTGTAGCCTTTTCCACCTCTGTTCGAGACCTCGGAGTCTTCTTAGACCAAGAACTCTCCTTCTCTAAGCACATCTCTTCCTTGTCACTTGCCTGCTATTATCAAATTCGACAGTTGAGCATGTAGCTCTCTCTCTCTCTCTCTCTCTCTCTCTCTCTCTCTCTCTCTCTCTCTCTCTCTCTCTCTCTCTCTCTCTCTCTCTCTCTCTCTCTCTCTCACAGCTTCTTCTACTCTTGTCTATGCCTTTGCTTGCAACTCTTTGGACTACTGCTCCTCTCTTTATGTTGGCCTACCACTATACCTTTTCCTCAACTGTTCATGATCTGGGTGTTACTCTAGATAGTTCCCTTTCATTTAAAGACCATATATCTAATCTTACACGATCCTCATATTTTCATTTAAGGCGTCTAAGGGCAGTTCGGCGTTCTGTTTCGCTTTCTGTTTTTACCACTTTGGTCCATGCTTTCATTTGCTCCAGAATTGACTACTGTAATTCTCTTCTAATTGGTCTTCCCAAGGTTCGACTCTCACCTTTGCAGTCGGTCCTTAATGCGGCCGCCAGATTAATTGCACGCCTTCCACGCTACTCTCATATCTCTACTTTTATGTTTGAGCAGCTCCATTGGCTTCCTCTAACTGCGCGCATTAAGTTCAAAATTCTCATTTTGGTCTCTAAAGCACAACGGGGGTCTTGCTCCAAAATATCTAACCAATGGAATTCGCAGGCCAGTTTCAGCCTCCTCACATCGTCCACTCCGCTCTTTAAACAGATTTGAACTTCTAGTACCTCCTACTAGAACGGCTATGGCTCAGTCCCGTTCCTTTACATCAATTGGCCCCTCTCTTTGGAATACGCTCTCTCCTTCTATTCGATCTCAACTTCTGACAGGTAATCCCTCCTCCTCATTTTCTTTTCTTAAAACCTATTTTTTCTCTCGTGGCCTTGCGCACTGGGAGCGCCTCTGAACGGTTCACCCTAGTAGAGGCGCTTTATAAATGTTTTTATACAATACAATACAATACCACAAGTGTGGCCTACCACAACTCCTTTGTTAGGATCCTTCGATCTGCAGCACCCTTGGTTGGTGGCATCTCCCGGTATGCTCATGTTTCTGCCCTTATGAAGGAGGACCTCCACTGGCTCCCACTGCAGCAACGCATTGCTTATAGAGTCTCATCTATTGCTTGGCGCTGTGTCCTGGCTCAAGCTCCATCCTACCTGTGTGAGCTATTTACCCCGTCTCCGTTTCTCTGGGCCATCGTTCACTGCGCTCAGCTGCCCGTGGTGACTATCTTATCCCTTTTTCCTCATACCACTATCATGCAGTGAACAGCATTCTCCGTGGTGGGTCCAGCTATCTGGAATGGCCTCCCTGTGGCTCTCAGCTCTCTTCCCCGTGACTCTGCTGGCTTTTTCCTATAGTCTTCTCAAGACTTTTCAACCAGGCCTGGGTTGGGAGCGCTTCTGAGTAGCGATCTTGAAGGGGCGCAATATACATTTATGTGATTGATTGATTGATTGACTGAATTCTGCTCTTTTTCTGTTCCTCCATCTTTTCCGGTCACCAACCATCATCTTCCTCATGCTCCTCTATCCATCACACCTCAGGCTTTCCATTCGAAACTAAAGTCTCACCTCTTAAGAAACTCTTTCCCTGACTCACCTGATCTTTCACCTTTCAATTTTCGACCTGAACACTACCCATCCTAACAGATACTCTGCCACCTCTGATCCTTTGGTAACCGGACTACAAACTCCTTCTGACTACTCTTTTTGACAACCCTTCTGTCTAGACTAGACTCACGAATAAGCTGGTGCCCTGCACTTGGCTTTTGAGTAGCGCTTTAGAAATTTGGAGATTATGATTACGGTTGCGAAACTGCATTCGCTCTTCATCTGAAGCACCTCACCAAGTACTGTAGAGAACGTATTATTCTCTACGTTTAACGACACTCCTGCTATTCCTTGTTAAGTTACATATAACTGTGTGTGTGTAAGCGTGTGTGATTGTGTTGTGTAGGTATGTGTGGTTGTTGATGTGGAGTTAGGAATTGGGAAGGGTAAGAGCTGGGGATATAGATGGAATTTTGCAAGCAACAGTGACAGCGCATTTCAACTACCAACGCTTGCTGAAGAAATTGTGTGTAAGAGTGACTTTGCAGTTTGCTTCCTATATAAGGCCCGGCATTCTCTGTTTGGACGCTCTCGATGTGTGGATGCTCTCGACGTTCGTCTAGTTGTCGTTGGAGTCCGGTATATTGCGGTACGATTCTTGAAGCCTCAGCATGATTGTCTGGAGGTATACGAGTCAACAGCGGGTTGCGCGGGCATTGTAAGACGCACCTCGTACTGTTCGTGAATCGCATTCGTTGAAGTCGTAATTGGAGATCGGAGCCCGGAAGCCAGGAAGGAAAGGAACTGCTTTCGTTAACGACGGAATTCTGTGCGGAGATTCTGGATTCTGTGAGAGACGCTGTGGAAGGGATTTTTCATTCTTTAAAGAACGGGAGTCGGTTTCTACAAGGAAGGCTTGGAGAGAGAGAGAGGCGTTGGATTCTTGTTTACAAACGAACACCGCAGCCGCAACAGCTGAGTACTATAATATAGACCTAGAAATATACGAGGGGGAAAACCCTGCATCATAAAAGTCCAATAATTGTTACCGCCGAGTTTCTTAGGCTACGATGTGTGTGGTTGAGTGAATGGAAATATTATAATTAGGTTGAAAGCGAAAGTAAACTCAGTTCGATAATAATATTGTATCAGATAGGCCTAGCTTAAACTTTAAAGAGACATTGCTATTATTCTAAACTGTTGTCATTTTAAAACTGCTTTACTATTAATAAGAAAAGTAGCGGATGCTATATTAAACCACACTATGTCTCTTTCATCATTGAATAGAATAGACACTGCTATTGACGAAGAAGGAGAAGAGATATTAGGACTGGGGGAAAGTCGAGGGTCTTCGCCGTTGAACAGACCTAGGTCCACCATGGAAGAATTCATGCTTCAAATCAGTACGACACTTCAGAGTATGGACCAGAGACAGAGAAGTATGGACCAGAGACAGAGAGAAACTAATGAACGTGTGTACGACATGAATGAAAGACTAAATGAACGAATGAATGAGATTACTACAAGTGTGCATGATGTGATGAGTGAACAGAATGACATACAGGAGCGATTGATGATGGTGATGCCGGGTGATCATGACGTTATGAATGATGGATGTCCTAATATACAAACGACTGTCACTTCGACTGAAGACTCCAGGGAAAGAGGAAGAGTGCATTGGACAGAGGGACAGGAAAACCAGGAAGGAGTTGTCCGGGATTGGAGAGAGAGAGAGAGGAATACGAACCCAGGTCATGAAATGGACATGATTACAGAAAGACCTTCTGTCGCGCCAACTCAGGCACCTACGTCAGACGGAAGAGAGAAAGGGGAGAATTTGTTGGGACAGCCGGTGGGTAGATTTAGTGCTAGGCTTCAGGGGAAGCCTAGGCCTAACTATTCGGATTTGAACCGGTTGGGTTTCCTTCACGGTCGGGTAGATTTCCCTGCTTCACTCGTGGGAACAGGCCTAGCCGAGGAAAGGGAACAGAGAGAGAATATGAGAGGAAGGGCCCCGTTTCAGCCTACTGGAGTGACGTCAATAGGAGCAGTAGCGCCCTCCTTTGCCACTGCCAGGACAGCAACCGTGTCCAGTGGGGGCAAACTCCCTTGTAGCGTCGTCAATGAGGAGGATGAAGTGCGAGTAGATGAGGAAGTAGCCAGGTTTAACCCTGGGGGTGCTAGGCCTAAAGAGGTCAGTGGGGAGCGAGTGGCTTTCTTTAGTAGCGCCAGACTAGGCGACGACCTACTACAGGGGGGCGGACACGACAGTACTTCAAAGTCCAACAGACTTAGATCAATCTAAGAAAGGCTGTCCCACATTTTACAGTTCTACTGGTTGCTTCAAAGCTGACTATCAGTGCTAGTTCAAATTTCTTCAATTGTTCGCCTGTTTGAAACAAGTAAACAGCAAGCAGTCTTCCCATGACCTAGCTTCACATTTACTATTGAGCAGTGGTTTAGACTTTCATGGTAATTAAGTAATTATTAGGGGTCATTGCATAATTACGTAACGCTCGAGGGTGGGTGGGTGGGTGGGGTCATTAAAAACGTTACGAAACGTTACTTGGGTGGGGGTAGCTGAACGTTACGTAACGCCTTGAAATTTTTTTCTCAATTAATATTAAAATTGCCATCAACATTATATGATCAAACTTCAAAGTTCAAACTTTGTGACATTGATTTTATTTTAAACGTAACCGAATTAGGTCTATATATCTGAAGAAGATACGATAGCAGACACCAGTTACATGCCAGGTCAACATTATCTATTCTCCCGTTTTTGCAAACTGGAAACCGCTGTTTGGGTCTTTGTTAGCTTTACCAACGGAACAACGTGGAAGGTCTAATTCCCCTTGGATTCCTGACATCTATAAGAACCACTATGAAGCATATTTCACGAATCTCAAAAACATTTAAAATTGATGCTCAACAAAAGTAAAGAATATTTCTGTTTATAATTATCGACGTGCCCAGACTAAGCAAATAATTAGTTCATCTTAACTTTGAGTAATTATTACTGAGCCATTTATATAGTCTGTGAAACTTTTCATCAGTGTGTAAAATTTTACACTTGATGCATTTCGAACATGACTGTCATTTATATTGTAGCCATTAGATGTCTACGGCCCGTCTTCTCTTCCGTACTCTCTCTTACTTGGTGCGTGGGTGTTGGTTGAGGGGCCTTGCCTATTTAAGGGCCTGCGGTCATGCATAGGGCCCCTTCCGTTGTGGTGTGTGGTGAGCGTGGTTCCTGTCTCTTGTTGAGCGGTCTGGCGGTGATTCTTCCTCGTGGTCATGCGAGTTAACCTGCGGGTTCCTTCTTCTACGTCGCCGTCTCGCCCTGTTGGCGGTCTGGCCGTTCATCCGTCTTCCTTGGCTCCGTTAGCCTTGTCTGCCGTGCTGTCGTTCGTACTGAGTTCTCTGGTCTGTTCGACTTCGTATCTACTAGACGGTAACGTTTTGTTAATTACGCTGTATATATTGCTCGCTGTTGAATAAATCTATGTTTATTTCATCCAAATTGGGACCTTATTCTATTAATCATACCCCGTAGACGGCCATTGAACCCAACATATGGGGGCCCTCCGTTCTTTTGACCGGTTTTTTGCGTAATTCCGTTGGAAAATTTCGGAAATTTTGGTCCGTATGGTTCGCAGGAATTTTGGTGAATTTTGCCGTTTTTTCGGAAATTTTGCGAAGTCGCATTTCGTTTTGTGGGGGCCTGGGCTATTGTTTTGAGTTGGAGGCCGAAATTTTGTGCGTTTTGCACGTGTGACGGTCTTGCAGTGGACTGTCGTTCGCCTTTCTTTTGGTGGAATTTTGGGAAAATTTTGGTCCGTTGGTCTGCGCAGTTAGACTATTATGGCGTCGACGGCGGAAGGTAATCTTCTTGAATGGGACGAGATAGTGGATTTGCCGGTTGACGAATTGAGACAATATTGTGTGACGTTGGGTGAGGACGTTAAAGGTTTATCGAAACCTCAATTACAGAAGTTGGCTAGAAGAGCGTTGTCGCCTAAACACGGAAGTGAGGAGTGGAAACTTCGGGCACAAGCGAAGCGAGAGGCCGTCGAAATGGAGCGCCTGAAATTTAAAGAGGACAGAGACTTTGAGTGACAAGTCGAGAAAGAGAAAATGAGAATAGCAGCTGAGGCCGAGGAGAGAAAGATGGAGGCAGAGGAGAGGAAAATGAAGATGGAGGCTGAGGCTGAGACCGAGAAAATGAGAATAGCAGCTGAAATCGAGGAGAAGAAAATGAAGATGGAAGCTGAGGCTGAGGAGACGAAAAGGAGATTTGACATAGAGGAGAAAAGGATGAATTTGGAGGTCGAAAGACAGAAATTGGATATGGAAATGAGGAGAGTAGAATTAGGAGGTGTGACAGAACGACCTGTACAGACCAAGGAGGATTTTCGTTTTGGGGCGGCAATGAAGTTTGTTCCAAAATTTGACCCCTCAGATATTGAACATTATTTTGCGGCATTCGAACAGGCGATGGCATTGCATAAGATTCCGATGGAAAAATGGTCATCCCTTTTACAGCCACAACTGTCGGGAAAGGCGGCAAAAGTATTTGCGTCTTTGTCTATGGATGATTGTGTTGATTATGCTATTGTTAAAACTGCGCTCCTCACTGCTTATGAACGGATACCTGAATTCTATCGGAAGAAATTTCGGGAGATGAGAAAAGAACCACGGGAGACTTTTGCAAATTATGCCTATCGTATGCAGATCCCTTTTCAGCGTTGGATAGAGGGTACAAATTCGTGGGATGATTTGGCTAAATTTAAAGAGGTTGTACAGATGGAGCAATTTGTACAGGCGTTACCGCTAGAGGTCCACAGGTGGCTTTTGGACAAAAGTCCTGAGAGTGTAGCGAGTGCTGCACGCATGACAGATGAATACGCTGTTTTGTATAAACAGGGGCCGAGTAATTATGCTGGGGGATTCCAGAGGAATTTTTCTGAGCGTACAAACCGATTCTCATCTGAAGATAGTGAGAAGAAAGATGTGTGGGAGCGTCGGGGCTCTGGGCACAAGGAAGGTGTGCGCAATGATTCAAAATGCTGTAAGCGTTCGCCTCAAAGAGGGACGTATGGGTTTAAACAGCCTAGTCGTCAAAATGATGACGTGGATGGGTTTGGGGAGCAGGTCACGTGTTCGTACTGCAGAATTTCTGGGCACGTCCGGTCCCAATGCCGGAAATTACAACGAAAGGAGGGGCCTGACATTGAAAACTGGAGGGGTCCGAAACCAGTGGGTTTAGTACAAACTTTGTCGGCACCTGTTCAGGAACAGAGTTTTCAGAAGCCTATTGAAAATGTCGATAAAATGTATGCTCCTTTCTGTGTGAATGGGTGTGTCATTAATGATTTGAATGAACGCAAGGATGGTATTTTTCTTCGGGACTCCGGAGCTCTGCAATCTTTAGTCTCTGCTGAATGGTTGGATGAACATGATTTTGTGCAGTTGGATGAAACTAGACTTCTGCGTGGTATATCTGGTCAAGTTATGGAGCGCCCGCTTGTGAAATTGAATGTTGACTGTGCATTTGTGAAAGGCGAAATTCTTTGCTGTATGATGAATTCTCTTCCTATGAACGGTGTACAAGTTGTTATTGGGAATGATATTGCGCTTGCTGGTGAGATTGTTGATGTTGCTATTACGACCAGGGCTAGGGCACGACAATATGCAGCAGAACGAAGTGAGACAATAAGCGCTGTGTGCAGTGAACCGACGCGCGTGGAGGCGACGAGTCTGGGTCATAGTGCAGAGTCGGTCGATCAGGCATTAATGACAGGTGATTTATTGGGTGTGTCAAATGACCCAGCGCTTTTAGAGCCCGGTGATTTAGCAGCATTATTTGCACAGACTGAAAGTATTGACGACGAATGGACAGAGATCTGTGTTCCGAGATCTGAATTTATAATGAGGCAAAGAAATTGTCCAGATTTGGTTCCATTGTTTGCGCTGGCGGAAAATAAATCGACAGGCGATGACAGTGTACAACCGTATGCATTGGTTGAAGGTGTGTTGGTGCGTCGGTGGGACGATAAATTAACTCCATTCGGTATGGGTGTGTCACAAATTGTGGTTCCACGCCAATTGAGAAGGAAGATGTTGCACGTCGCACATGATATACCAGTTTCGGGTCATCTGGGAACACAGAAGACATTGGACAGACTGTTAAAACATTTCTGGTGGCCACTTGTGAATAAGGATGTACGTGAGTACTGTCGTTCATGTGATGTTTGTCAGAGGTTGGGTAAAGGTTCAAGGAATTATAGAGCGCCTATGGTCAGTGTGCCTGTTATGCAAGAAGTGTTTGAACGTCTCGCCATGGATATCGTTGGTCCCCTAAGTGTTTGTGCCTTAACGGGTAACAGATTTATACTTACGGTGATTGATTTGGCATCGCATTTCCCATTTGCTTTTCCTTTGAAGACCCATACGGCACAGGATGTTGCGAAATGTTTGTGTGAAGTGTTTACGATGTTCGGTTTTCCGAAAGAAATTCTTTCTGATTGTGGAAGTGAATTCATGTCTGATTTGATGCAAGTGTTTGTGCATGAATGTGGTATTCTACAGTTGAAGACTAGTCCTTATAGACCACAGACAAATGCTTCGTGTGAACGCTTCCATCGTACTATGAAAGATATGTTGAAGGCGTTGGCTGAAACATATCCGGGTTCGTGGGATACCATGCTCCCTTGGGTGTTGTTTGCATATAGAGAAGTTCCTGTACAGAGTACTGGGTTTTCTGCTTTTGACTTGATGTATGGTAGGGATGTTCGAGGTATGCTTCAGTTGATGAAAGAGGCATGGTTGTCAAAAGATATTGTGAACGAAGTGTCTGGAAAGAATGTGATTGAATATGTCTTACAATTGCGTGAGCGTATGCGTGTTGGGTTGCACATGGCTGGTGAAAATGCTGTTGTTGCTAAGGCTAAGTCAAAGCAACTGTATGATAAGAATTCGAGGGCTGTTACTTTTGAAGAAGGCGAGAAAGTCCTTTTGTTGATTCCGTTGGTGGGTAAACCTTTACAGGCCAAATATTGTGGACCTTATGTGGTGTTGCGTCGGCTGGGTCCGGTGGACTATTTGGTATGTACACCGGATAGAAGGAAAACAGAACGAGTGGTACATGTGAATCTTATGAAGCGGTATGTGGATCGTGCGGATGTGTTGCATGATGTACCGAAAGATGATGTGGTTGCTTCTGTGTTGTTGGTGAATACGGATGTGATGGTGACTGAGTTGACTTTGGAGGATAAAGTCTTACAATGTGATGTGTCTGCTGAATGTCGTGATGAATTACGTGATGTTTTGCATGACTTTGCACATGTGTTTAGTACGTTACCGGGTAAAACTGATATGGTGTCACATCGAATTGAATTGGTCGAAGGTGCTCGTCCTGTTCGACAAACCCCTTATCGATTGAATCCTGAGCGGATGGCTAAGGTGGAGAAAGAGGTGGAACAGTTGTTGAAGGCTGGGATCATAGAGGAATCTGAGAGTCCTTGGGCGGCTCCGATTGTCATGGTTCCTAAGCCAGACGGTACGGATCGCTTATGTTCGGATTTCAGGAAACTGAACGGTCTGTCCGTAGCGGATCCATTTCCGATGCCCCGGGTGGAGGTCTTAATTGATCGACTGGGAAAATCCCGATATTTGACAAAATTGGATATGACCAAAGGATATTGGCAGATTCCAATGCATCCTGATTCAGTCCCGTTGACTGCTTTTGTAACCCCGAAGGGTCATTACCAGTGGAAATTCATGAGCTTCGGATTGAAAAATGCGCCTGCATCATTTTCAAGGTTGATTACGAAAGTTTTGAATGGATTGGATGATTTTTGTGATGCGTATCTGGACGATATAATCATTTTCAGTTTGGAATGGTCTGATCATTTGATACACTTGCGTAAGGTGTTGAGTAGGATTGCGGATGCATGTTTGACTTTGAACTTGGCTAAATGTGTCTTTGCAAATGCGGAAGTGGATTTTTTGGGTCACCACATTGGAGTGGATGGTGTACAGCCATGGGTAAAGAAGGTGGAGGCTGTCTTACGTTTTCCCAGACCTGGTAATAAGAAACAGGTGCAATCATTTCTTGGTCTTGCGGGTTACTATAAGCGATATTTGCCTCACTACTCTGACATTGCTTTGCCGCTTACGGCGTTAACGAAGAAAGGAATTCCTTTTAGATGGAATGAGGAAGCAGAGAATGCCTTTGTTGATTTGAAATCTCGTCTTGCTTCTCGACCTATTCTTAGACCTCCTGACTTTTCTAAACAGTTTTGTGTTGGTGTTGACGCATCTCAATTCTGTGTGGGAGCCTGCTTGTTTCAGATGCACGACGGCTTGGAACACCCGATCTGCTACATCAGCCGGAAGCTTCTGACGCATGAAGTCCGATACTCGACGATCGAAAAGGAGGCGTTGGCTCTGATGGTCGCGTTGCGGGCCTTCAGTGTGTACTTCGGGTCGGCACTCGTCCTGGTATACACGGACCATAAGCCTCTGCAATTCATCCATCAGATGGCCAATAAAAATATGAAACTTCTGCGATGGAGTCTGGAACTCGAACAATACAATCTCGACATTCGACATCGGCCTGGCAAGTTAAATGTTCTGCCAGACATTCTCAGCCGTCCGTCGCAGTAACGTGGTTGGAATCCTGTTGAGGCCTAGTCATTGGGGTCTCGGCAGGGATTCTGTCCTCAACGTCCTCGAGCGTGACAGAGACACTCTCTGTTACGTTCTGTGTCAATCATGTGTCATCGTCAGAGAAATGGAAATTCTTGCAATGAACACTTCAGTGGGTGTCATCGTCAGAGAAATGGAAATTCTTGCAATGAACACTTCAGTGGGTGTCATCGTCAGTCAAAATGGAAATTCTTGCAATGAACACTTCAGTGGGTGTCATCGGCAGTAAAAATGGAAATTCTTGCAATGAACACTTCAGTGGGTGTCATCGTCAGTAAAAATGGAACTTCTTGTATGAACACTTCAGTGGGTGTCATGCGAGCGGCTGTCAGTCACTTTCCAGAAAAAGTGTGAAAATCTTCAAAGTCTTGTTCCGGAACTGTTCAAGAGTTGGGGGTTCTTGTTTGTTGACTCGGTTCTGTGATGAGCTGAGGGGGTTAACTCTGTTAGCGTTAGTCTTATTTGGCTTTGGCCAACGATACTTTTTGGTTCATTTTTTGATACACAGCGTGTGTCCAAATTTTTTCTTGCTTTTCAGGTTTATATGATTCGAACTCTGTATTTAGCTTTGCATTATATGAACTCTTAGTTGATTGTTTATGATGATGCAGTAGTTTAGTGTTGTGCTGCGTTAGTTGTTGCGATGCATTGTGCGATGAATTGCTTAGTACGTTAACTTGTAATGATATAGTAATTGGCGATTCTTTCTGTTGTGGACTGGTAGGCGTAGCGTTTGCTGTTCTATTTCGTCGTCCCCTCAGGACTCCTCAAGCTTTTGGGAGGGGGATATGTAGCCATTAGATGTCTACGGCCCGTCTTCTCTTCCGTACTCTCTCTTACTTGGTGCGTGGGTGTTGGTTGAGGGGCCTTGCCTATTTAAGGGCCTGCGGTCATGCATAGGGCCCCTTCCGTTGTGGTGTGTGGTGAGCGTGGTTCCTGTCTCTTGTTGAGCGGTCTGGCGGTGGTTCTTCCTCGTGGTCATGCGAGTTAACCTGCGGGTTCCTTCTTCTACGTCGCCGTCTCGCCCTGTTGGCGGTCTGGCCGTTCATCCGTCTTCCTTGGCTCCGTTAGCCTTGTCTGCCGTGCTGTCGTTCGTACTGAGTTCTCTGGTCTGTTCGACTTCGTATCTACTAGACGGTAACGTTTTGTTAATTACGCTGTATATATTGCTCGCTGTTGAATAAATCTATGTTTATTTCATCCAAATTGGGACCTTATTCTATTAATCATACCCCGTAGACGGCCATTGAACCCAACAATATAAATAAAACATTTGTATTTTATAGGCCTATAGCGTACTGTCAAATTAGCGTCTAAGCTCAATTCACATATAGACCTCCATAGGCTATATTAAACTCACTACAAAAAATGAATTATACTTACCCGTGCACATAAGCCTATAATAGACCTAAATCTCAGCTGAATTTTCGTAACAATCGTTACGTAACGCTGGGGAGGGTGGGTGGGTGGGTCAAGGGAAACGTTACGAAGCGTTACAGGGTGGGTGGGTGGGTCGAAAACGGTCTTTTTCGGCGTTACGTAATTATGCAATGACCCCTTATCAAACCCACATGCATCATGCCCGGTAGTGCATTGGATGGATGCATGGAGAGCGAGAGATAACGAGTTCACGCCCCGTAGGGCGGACAATGCCGGACATGCTTGGAGGCTGCTATTAACACCATGCAGGCGGTCTGTTCTGTTAGTAGTTAAGATTTATGTCTTCTGTAATTTGTGTTCCTGTGAATTGTTTCAATTGCATAAAATAATGTACACTGTATGTAATTGGTTACTGTTTGTCAACCAGATTTTTCAATAAAATTTTTATTATCATATCTTAGCTAAATCTACATGCCGTGCAAAAGACATGACAAAAATAGATATCATTGAATATCGCTTTGTACGAAATGGAAGCTTGGTCCATTCAAACACTGCAACGACTGCATCAGTTTCTCAGACATTTTTAGTGCATACAGTCATGGGCGGAGTTTGGTTTTCGTTCTTGGAGGGGCTAACATCATTTTCCCAACCCAAAAAAGTTGATGACCTTTTTTTAGTCATTCGTATGTTTTGGGGTGGGGTGGGGGCTAGGTCCGAGAAAAGATACAATTTACACGGTAAAAAATGACTCTGGGTCTTCTTGGGGGGGGGGGGGGCTTAGCCCCTCCTAGCCCCTGACAAAAATCCGCATACAGTGAGAGCAAAACACTGTGTGCATATGTATGCACACAAAGTAGATCTAAAGAACACACAATAAATGTGTGTGCCTGAGAAAATATGGCTGCACATAAAATTTGGACATTGCTTGCTCATTCATGCAGCCTGTTACATAATTATTAAAACATCATACTCACGGCACAGTTTATCTTCACATATTTTGTATCCTTCAGGGCAAGCAGTACAAGGTTCTCCAGCTTCATATATTTTCAGCATCTCTGGCACCAAGATATTTCCCTTTCTTGCATATTTAACTTTAACACCTCTACATTGGAAACAAAGTTACTTTAAATTAGCTACTTTAACATCAATCACTTCTTTCACAACTTTAAAACAAAATCAGTACATTACAGGTCACTCAAATTAAGTATATACAAAATTACAGATTTCAATACATTATGGTATGACATCACACTGTAACATGTTAAGAAAAAAAAACATCACCTCACTAGAATGTCCTTAACAACAAAAAGAAAAACCCTTCTCTTCACAATACACTATCTCTCTGTCTCAGTGGACTGAAAACTGATACATAAAATTCATAAATTAATCATTCATTCAACCGTCTAAACCTCAATTTGTTCAAGTTTAATGGAAAAATGCTGTGCAAGAAATGAATTGATTTGCAAAACTTTAAGAGTGGGTATCAATTCTCTGCATTTACCAGGCTATCAGGATGAGGATAAATAAATAACAAAATAAAATAAGTAATATGGTGCTACATTTAAATAATAATAATTCCTATTATGGTAATTAAAATGTGCTTGAACGCCAAGGAGAAATAGTTTTTAGCTGCTTTTTGAAGGAAGTGAAATTGAGATACAAAGAGAGAAGTCGATTCCATTCCCTGGGTGCAGTCATGGAATGCACGCGATCCTACAACTGTTTTGCATCGAGGTTCAGCTAAAAGATTTGTACCTGATGAACGCAAGCAATGAGGAGGAATGTAAGGAGTTAGTAGTGTAGGAAGGTGTGTTGGTGCTGAGGGATTTGTAGGTCAGCCATGCCAATTTGAATTTGATCCTGCACTGAACAGGAAGCCAGTGCAATTGATGGAGTAGGGCAGAGGAACTAGTTTTTATTGGGCCGTGCAGCACTACCCGCGCTAAGGAGTTTTGGATGTGTTGCAGCCTGTTGAGCTCAGTGTCTGAGAGATCCACAAAAGCGGCGTTAGCATAATCAGGGCAAGAGGAGACAAGAGAACAGGTAATGGTTTGAGACAGGGCAAGAGGAGACAAGAGAACAGGTAATGGCTTGAGACAGGTAATGGTTTGAGACATATCCATAGTTGTGGCCGACCTGAGGTGACGTATTGCCCGTGATAGATACAAGATTTACAAATGCTTGCTATGTGTGGGGTCGAATTGTGAGCTTATTGTCTAGGATCACCAAGTATTCTGACAGTACCTGACCGATGTACAGCAGTGCTCACAAGGTTGACATTAGAAAGTGGAGGGAAAGAGTGCAGGCGCTGGCATCACCCAAACAAAATTGCCTCAGACTTGTCAGGGTTTATGGCCAAACCATTGAAACAAAACCAGGAATACATAGATGAAAGACACTCTTCAAGTTTAAGTTTGCCAGACTGATCAGTGTGTGATAAAGCAATATGGAGCAGGGTATCATCCGCATACTGCTGCAATTGGATTCCAAAGTGATTAGCAATGCGACTGATTGGGGAAGTAAAGACAGTAAATAGTAAGAGGCCAAGAACAGATCCATGTGGAACTCCAGCAGTGCAAACAGTGGACTCAGACTGAGCGGTCCCAATGCCGACCTGCTGATTCCGGTCATGCAGGTAAGAAACTGACCAGTTTAAGGCTGTCCCAGAGACACCGAAGCTTTTGGCAAATCTTGAAAGAAGTAGCTGATGGTCCACATGTGTCAAAGGCTACACTGAGGTCACGACATACTGAGAGACAGGTTTTCCCATTGTCAATAGATGAGAAGATGTTAACAAGTGTAGAGACAAGGCAGTCTCAGTGGAATAGCCTTCATGGTAGGCTGACTGATAAGGACTGAAGTTGGGACAGGAAGCGATGTGTTTCTTAATACGAGTGAGAAAAAGATGTTCCAGGATCTTAGAAATGTTATTAAAGTTGGAGGTCTGAAGTTTGAAAGATTGCTGGAGTCTAGGTTAGGTTTTTTAAGCAAGGGTGGGACTAGGGCAGATTTGAAGCATGACGGAAAATGCCCTTCAGCAAAAGACAGGTTGGCCAAGCGTGCAATAAGATGGGAGAAAACATCAGAGCAGGAAAGTACCGGTATAAGTGATGTTGGTATGAAGTCCATTTGGGATGCTTTTGAGAAGATTCTAGACTTCAAAGTAGGTGACAGATGGCAAGTCAGTGAAGGCAGATACTAGGTTGACATGCTGTGAAAAACTGAGTCCTTGGTCAAGTGTCACTCCAAGGTCGTGAATGGTATGACAGAATGCAATATGGGGAAAGTCCTTTTTGGAATGCGATTTCTCCTTCTGTTTGCTCTACACCTCGGACAGTCTCACTTCTGCGTTGTCTCTTCTCAAAACCTGCCTCTTCTCGCGGGGCTTTGCGAAGTGGGAGCACCTTTGAACGGTTCACCCTACTAGAGGTACTTTATAAATGTTTAAATACAATATAATATGCAATACTATTACTAGTGAAGATTATAGATGTTGAAGCATGTCATTAATGTGACCTCTAGAACTAGGGTAGTTTAAGTCATTAAAGCAACCTTTGAAACCAGGGCAGTTTAGGTCACCAACAAGTGAAGTATAGCTCTCACAGATCAAATTATTATGCTGACTTGGCATATGAAACAAGTTTTCATACTAGTTTGCAATGCATTTTTTAAAATTTAATACGGTCAGATGGAAAATGAGAGTAGTGCTTGCATAGCACTTTGCTCCAGCAGTAGTGTGGTTCAGATATAGCACAGTTAAACCAAGACTGTATGCAGTGAACGATCAACATAGAGCTCAGTTAATATGCATTGAAACTGCGCATCTAGTTTATTAGGTGCCTGTACTGAAGATAACACTAGAAGAGAGGCATTAATTATGTTTGAGTTCATTTAATTAAGTTTTATGTATAGGGCAAAAATTAATAATTTTGTAATTTGTAATGGGCTTAAATGGGAAGTCAGGTTTGAACAAATAGCATGTATGATCTGAAAGATAAAACCAAAAAATTTGGTAGAATGAAGAACTGTGTATCAGAACAAGTTATCAACATATCCAGCACAAGATGGCTTTATTATGTGTAGGAAAAGTGATTAATGAGGTGTTCTAGAAAAACTGTCAAGAAATACATGAAGCACTAGCTACACAAAAACCAGGAATTGACTCTTTCTGATCACATGAGGAATGTATGTCGCACTTGCTTCTACCATCTTCGTCAGATTCGCTCGGTGCGTCACTCGCTTACAACCAAAGCTGATGCATGCATTTATATGCAAGAGAGTTGGCTATGGTAGTGCCATCTATGCGGGCTTAACCCTTTCACGCATTAATAAGTTACAATGCTGCGGCTCGCCTGATTGGCGGCATACCAAAGTTTGGGCATATATCAAGTCTTATACGGGAAGAATTGCACTAGTTGCCTATGCAAAAGCTATTGGATTTAAGATTCTAATGTTCATGCGTAATTGCTTAGCAGGCTAAGCTCCAACCTATCTTATGGAACTCTGTTTACCTGTGCTATCCAATGGTTAGGGTGGTCGTTAAAAATTAAAGTTTGAATTGACTGTTCTCCAAGGCGACATTTGGTGCCATTCTCCCCAGAAACATCACACAAAAAGTTGTAAGAGAAAATATTAATATTTAGGACTAGCGCAACGCCATCAAAGTTTTACCCTTATAATAGCAAGTCTTCTAATGCTCAAAAGTAGCTATATGGTTGTAATCAACCAGGAATCTTCAAACCAGGAATCAATTAAACTACTTGTAGTTGGTCCAGACTTAAACATAATGATTCTACTGTTATTGTAGTCATAATCATCAATTTATATAGCGCCACTTCAAGAGAAATTCCTCAAAAACAAGAAAACCTGTATAACACACCGCATCACAGATAACATCTATCATATCTTATGTCTTTACAAATACTACCTGTTTTACCTTGTTGTCTTGATTGATAATAATAGCTTATTGTTCTCAAAGACTTATACTGTTACAGTAAGGGACAGTAATAGTATACAATAGGAATAAATAAATAAATTTTGTGGTTTCATCCGTGTCCTACATAATAAATTTTGTCTGCAAAATCATCAATATTCTTAATGAGGTCTGATTTTTCATAAATATTTCTTTTGCTATCGTCATTGTTAATGGGGTTACTGGGTACAAGGAACATGGCCGAATCATTCCTAGGGCGGACAACCTAACGAGGAAATCATTTTTGACAAGGGTGCTTTATCATATTTAACTGTAATACACTATAAACCAAAGTGCAGCATAAATTGTGGGTCACTAAAAGAACTTTTTTTAATTTAAAATTTATATAGAATTTTGACTTAGGATTTTATGCTATTCAAAAAATTTGACATTGATTGCATATAGAAATGATGTACGTTTGTTTATTATACCTTGGATGTACACAAAAATGCGGATAGCAATTGGTACATTAAAGAATGTTCTTATCTTATCTTGATATTAAAAAGTAGCAACCCATTTTAGATGCGAATTTTTAATCTCAGATTTAGGTTAATAATTATGTTTTCAACCTGAGGAATTATTACCCTGTCTCACGATTCAAATTGCATTTGGTCTTTGCATGGGTTTGAGCTATGGACCTATGGTGTAGTTTTCACGATACACTTCCCTCAAAGTGAAATCTGTGGCATGTTGCCCAAAGAAGGTGTTCGTCTGCCACCAAGAGTGTAGCAATGGATGTTGTCTTGAGGGTGCTATACTTATTCCCTTGGATTGGTTGGTCGTCTGAGATGTCCTGGTGGCCACTGTAATTTCATCTGGATCCATTGCTGATCATTATGTAGATTTTGAGTTGCACATAGCTTATGTGTTTGACACCATCGCCTTCCGTGCTAATTTATTATAGGTTGTTAATTTACAATAGCTAATAAAGGCAGTGCAATTTGTGTCCACTCTTGACAGCACTTTCTGTGTCAATTGTTTGACTCTGTGTTCATTCTTTCAACTCTAAAAGTATACCTTTAATGGGATAAATTCTATATTATGAAATAGACAACAAAGTGAGAAGGCCTCACCGATGCTCTCTTTATAAGTTGTTTAAAAGCTGCTCTTTGACTACTATGTATACAGTGATACGTTATTTCATAGATCTATAAAAATTATGATGCTCTCTTTATAAGTTGTTTAAAAGCTGCTCTTTGACTACTATGTATACAGTGATACGTTATTTCATAGATCTATAAAAATTATGATCTAAACAATTTCAACATCTATTTTAATTAATTTGTTTACAGCAGCTCTTGGCAAATTTTATCTGTGATGCGCTGTGTCATTCTGCTCTGATTGCCACAATAAACGAAAATATCATCAGTATTTTTCTCTAGTTCAGCTATTATTGAGGTCCTTGTCCTTGTTATATAAGAATTTGTGTTAAAGTTAAGCATGCAATAATGAGCCTCTGGTGTAACAAAGGATTCCTGTAGATAGAAATCAGGCCTATCAAAAGAACATAGCAATGTGTTGGCTTACTAGTATAGGTTTGCGGTCATTGATCTCAGGGACTCGCGCGTCAAATACTAGTGTTATGGTTAGTTGTTCATAAAAATATATAATAAACCATTATCATGTCAGTTGTGCTTGATTGAGTAAAAGAATTTAGTATTTCTGTTAAAACTAGTCATAGGTACAAAAATGTGACTAAATTATCCTTATACTCAAAAAGACGATGATATTTCGTAAAATCCAAAACTTCAAACACGTTGTGCTAGTCCTAAATATTTTTCAATCGGGATAATTTTTGGGCTACATCAGTCTTTTGCCAAGTGGCACCAAATGGTGGGTTGGAGAAAGAATAAAACTGAAGTTGAAAATTTGCCATTGCAGATGCGACCACCCTACTATCCATTCCAGGTCGTAGATTCCTTCGCTCTGCTATGCATACCTGGTTGTCTCTATGGCTCGATCTTCCACAGCGCTGCACAGAAGCTTTCTGGAATAAGTTACCTATTAGTCTCCATAATGAACTTCTTTGTCTTTCTTTGCCCCTTTTCCGCAAGCGTTTGAAAACCATTGTCTTTGATTGTGGTTTGGTGTCAGGTCGGGAGCGCCTCTGAGGAGTTCTCTTGAAGGGACGCTATATAAATGTACGATTACAATTACAATTGAATGCATTATTACTATTTCAGCATAGAAGGAAATGAGATGTTCAGTGTGACTGGACTTTCCTCAAAATATCAGGGATGGTGACTGAGCACTGCACCAACTGTTCATTGACAGAATTGACAAGAGCAACCAAAACCTGGTACATGGAATATGCAAATTGAACCAGTGCAGTGGAACAAATTAAATGACACAATGGAGCCATGGATCTAAAAGTTAAATTATGTACACTTGCGGTTTATGGAACAAATGATAGATTATGATACATATATGTACATGTACAGCATAGAAGTTAGTTACCTCTTAGTTCCTTTTGCTCGTACTACTACCATGAAGGATCGAGCCTTTTCTGTGGTTGGACCAGTGGTCTGGAATGGCCTCCCTTTTGAGCTACGCCTACACCCTGGGACTCTACCAGGATCCTTCCTTACTAAACTTAAAACTGTTCTTTTTGTGCGCGCTGGAGTTGGGAGCGCTTCTGAGTAGTTTTTCTTGAAGGAGCGCTATATAAATGTCCGAATGAATGAATGAATGAATAGAGTCTCTAAGCGCTGATCTCTTTCCTCATAATTTGCCAAACTGATAGTTGGTCAAACCCTGTGCTGAGTTGGCTGCTACAATTATACATCTTTATCATACCTGTAAATGATTTTTGTTCCTAGAAAACTCTCCAAGATACTTCTCTAAAAATCATCACCGTTTGTATAGCCAAGATTCAAGATTGTCTTCTTGTATTTTATTTGCCATGTAATAGGCTGTAGTTTGTCACCCCAATTGATAATAAGCAAAGATCTATAAGAGCTGCATTTTTACCAAAATAATATATTCAATTATAAAGGTCAAGAAGTACATTTAAACTGCTAGACAACTGTACTGTGGCTCTGAAGTGGTTACAAATGGTCATCTAGCATCTGAAAAATCATGTTTGTCTAGGTAGGCTGCTGCATTTTGCTAAGCATGGCAGTAAGATACAAACAAAACTCAACGACGTCTTAACAACTAGACCAGTTGACCTGGTTGAATAAAACATTCCACTACTGCACAAATTTCTTTATTATTACTTGTTTCGTGTATCAAAAAATCAATATAAACGTGTGGTGTATACCACACAAAGGCTGCAGAATTCCATACATATACCGGTAGCTGGAACGTCATGGACCTTGAGAGTAGAAAATGAAAACAAAGATTGTAAAGCAATAAGAAAGCCGCCTCCATTCTGAAGTACAATTTCTAATTGAGCAGAATTTTGTAGCCAACTTTACAAGTCCTATGATACCCAAGTGGGAATGTTGTGGACTCATTCGTCATGACCAGAATGAATTCTTGCTGTCATTAGCCCACTACAACCTTCAAATACACAGCTAAATGGTCACATACAACCATTTCAGTATAACGCGGTAGTTGATGTGCACCAAAATGTTTAAACTTTGGCACTGGTATGCAGATGCAACAGCTACACAGCTTAATAAAATTTTAAATACACAATATCTAGCCTTGCAAGGTAATGTATGATGCTGAAGCGTCAACACATGAAAAAAATCCAGCATCAAAATTTATACATGTACAGAAATAATAAAATCCAATTTTCTAAAGCACTACTCTAAAGTCATGGACCTTGCCATATTAATGCAGTAAAGAGACAGGATAAGAGCAATGAGACATTCAAGGAGAGTGTTTGGTGTAAAATTCAACTTATCAGGTCTAAGATGCTTGTGGGAGGATGCTATAGGGTACCAGATGCCACAGAAGAAGCTGATCAAGGGATGTGCATTGTGCAAGCTACTGGAAATGGCTAATAAGGAAACGTCCTTGATAATGGGAGATTTCAACTATCATATTGATTGGGAAACTTTGGAAGGGGAAAGAGAAAAAGATAGGAGGTTCTTGGATTTTGTTGATGCTCGCTTTATGCAACAGCATGTTATGGAGCCAACAAGAGGAGAGAACATTTTGGACTTAGTGATAACGACTGATGAAAATCTGGCAGAGAATGTGAGTGTGGGGGAGCATTTTAACATTAGTGACCATCAGGTTGTAAAATGGGAACTATATGTGCAGCAGTCTCAGGAAGTGAAAGTCTATATGAGCAAACCCAATTTCTTTAAGGCAGACTATGAATTAGTGAGGAATAGGTTGAAGGAACAGGAACTAGAAAGTGTGATGAGTGGAATGGGAGTGAACGAAGCTTGGAAGAAGTTTAAGTCATGAGAGAGATTATTGACGAAAATATACCGAAGCACAAAAGAACCAATAAGAGGAGGCCGTGGGTAACACATGAGGTTAAAAAAAAGAGAAGGGCAAAGAATAAAGCTTGGAAGAATTATCAGAAGTTGAAGAAGGAAACAAAGAATGGACTTGATTGTGATAGTGTAGCAAGACTTGAGGAATTGAAGATGAACTATGTCAAGAAAAGAAACGTCTGCAATAAAGCAAATAAGGAAGCACTAAAACTCTTTGAGCAGAAGTTGTCGAGAAATGTAAAGGAGGACAGCAAGAGTTTCAAGAGTGAGGCGCCCTTGTAACGGCATGTGCTGTGTTACGGCGCCATAGAAATTGTCATCATTATTATTATTATTATTATTATTCTACAATTATGTTAGAAGCAAGCAGAAAAGGAAAGACAGAGTAGGGCCATTAAAAAAGAAGAGGACGGTATAGAAGTTGTTGTGGACGACACGGAAGCTACTGAAGTACTGAATAAATTTTTCAGCTCAGTGTTTACTTTGGAGGATTTAGGAAACATTCCTGAGCCTACCCGAGCATTTCTGGACAGTGGCGGTGAAGGATTGACGCAGATAATGTTTATTAGGGAAAATGTGGTGGAACAACTGAAAAGATTAAAAACGGATAAGAGTCCTGGAAACGATGAATTACATCCTAAATTCTTACATGAAGTGAGGGAAGAAATAGGAGAAACATTGGCACAGATCTTCAATAAATCGATACAGAACGGAGATGTTCCACAAGAATGGAGGGATACCCTTATAGTGTCATTGTTTAAAAAGGAAACAGAAGTGAACCAAGTAACTACAGACCAGTCAGTCTAACCAGTGTGGTGTGTAAGGTCATGAAGAGAATTGTTAAAGATAGCATAGTTGAGCACATGGAGAAACATGATATTATAAAAGGTAGTCAACATGGATTTACTAAGGGACGCTTGTGTTTGACAAATCTGTTGGAATTCTTTGAGGAGGTCTTTGAGAAGATAGATGAGGGAAAACCAGTGGATGTGATTTACCTAGACTTTGCAAAGGCATTTGATAAAGTACCCCATAAAAGACTAGTTAAAAAGTTGCAAGCATGCAGGATTAGTGGGCAGGTACTCAAGTGGATTCAAGGCTGGCGATAAACATTCTAGGTGGACAGCAGTGCTAAGTGGAGTGCCACAAGGATCAGTGTTTGGGCCACTGTTGTAGGTACTTTTTATTAATGACATAGATGATGGGGTTCTATCAAAAATTTCTAAGTTTGCAGATGACACAAAACTATGTAGAGCAGTGGGTAATGAAGAAGAAGCAGAGATACTACAGGAAGATCTAAGAAGAATGTTTAGATGTTCACAGGACTGGCAAATGCTCTTTAATTTGGAAAAGTGCTCAGTGATGCATATGGGAGGAGACACCATGACTTTGCATATGAAATAGGGGGTAAGGTACTGAGCGTGAGTGAGGAAGAAAGGGACTTAAGTGTGATTATGCACAAGAGTACAAAACCTTCAAGGCAATGTGCTGAAGCATCAAAAAGGCCAATTGATAAAAAGGACAATAGTTACTAGAGACAAGGATACAATACTGAGGCTGTATAAATCACTGGTTAGGCCACAGTTGGAATACTGCATTCAGGCATGGAATCCATACCTGAAGCAGGACATTGAGAAACTGGAGAAAGTGCAGAGAAGAGCTACGAAGATGATTTGGGGTTACAAAGATTTGAGCTATTAAGAGAGGTTGGAAAGGTGTGGGCTAACAACATTGGAGGAGCAGAGGAGAGGCATACAAGATCATTACTGGAAACGAAGCACTAGGTTGGGAGAAATTCTTTGAATTAGCACCAAACAGAGCAACTCGGGGTCATAAGTACAAATTGTTTAAGAACCGAAAGGAACATTTGGATAGAAATTCTTCAGTGCAAGAGTTGTAGACATATGGAACGGTTTGGATGATAACACTGTGTCGGTGGACACGGTCTCAGCGTTTAAAAGGAAGCTAGGAAAATTGGGCTATTAAATGTTCCAGATTAATTTGCAGTGGTTCTAACACAGACCCAGCATCTTCTGAACTACTGAAACCCATGTTATGTTATGTTAAAGCTAAGTGCAGAGTACCAGCTTAATCATGTGTGCTGACGATCAGTGGTTATGATCGCAATTGTCCAAACCTACGGCAGTTATTACCATTCCAAAATGTTTCCAAAACCAATTGCAAAATGCAACTAACAGCTCAAAATGCAAGTAAAAGCTCGTAAGACTGATTTGTGAAATTCAGTTAACTGCCCAGTTCAACATAAACAATGACACCATATTTGGCAGAGTGACAGCCCTTCGAAGCAGCACTTCGAGCAGTCATAATAAGTAAGTATAAATCATTGACCTAATAATCTGATAAGATGGGCCCTAGCGTAATATTCAGTTTTTGTAACAAGCAACTTTCACAAAAGGAGACAGTATGTACTTTACAGCATACTTACGAAGGATAATAATCACAGACAGCGTTATACACATCTTCTTTGACAATTTTGCTACCTGTATACTGCGGACAATAGACAATTGCACATCCAACGTAGGTGACACCAGCAGATGCAAGCTAAAAAAGAAATTCACAGGCAGCTATAATTCACCCCATGCCGGCAAATAATATAATTACAATTACTGTGTGTTATGTCTGATCAATTTGTTGGTCATATGAAAATTCTGCCTGGCAATTCTCATTTGTTCGAACTTCTAATGTGGCCATTCATGGACTTAAGTTGTCTTAAGTTCTCTTTTCCAACGTGACGTTTTTCTATTGAGGCTTTGTGCATACAAATGAACTCTACCAACCAAAGGATTTCTGGTTAAGTTCCATTTGAAAAGGCCAGAAAAGGGGAGAATGTGGGTTGGTGCTGATCATTCTATTGCCTCAGTGCTTATCAACCTTCTTGAGTGACAGAACTTTCCTCATAGCACTCATTTGCTCACCCATCCAGTATTTGAAGAAAAGCATGCACATGTAATTTTTGGCACTTTTGTGCAGTCTACATTAATACATAACAAAATGCTTGTGTCGCATATCGACCGACGGTGTGTCGCGTAAAAATGGTGTCATTGGTGTGTCGCCAAAAAATTGATATTTCACGAATTCTCAAGTTAACTCACTTTCTTTACCAGCTTACACATAATGGTGTCAATGGGACACAGACATTAACCCCCACCGGACAACCCCCAGGGTAGGACATAACCCCTCCACCCCAGGTGGGACATAAATAGCATACAAGTGGTAATCCTTCGAAAGGCAGTCCAAAGTTCAAAATACATCTGTTGGTCGTACACAAGTTGGATTGATGAAAAGAATTCTCGCTAAATAGAAGTTGGATTGATACAAAGAATTTTTACTAAATTGGAAGCTGGAACGATGAAAATATGGTATGCGGACTACTGATCACAGGTCAACTGATCAAGGGACTACTGATCAAAGGACTACTGGTCAAGTGACTACTGATCAGAGGCAACTCATCAAGGTACTATTGATCACAAATTACACAATGCACAACGTACATCGAACATCGAACGAATCATCGAACGAATCATCAAACGACTTGTTGGGGTCCGATTTGTTTGCCAAGGAATGTTTATTTAAACTCCCCACGGCCCAACAAAAAGTCCCATAAATATTGGGAGAGTTTTGCATTTCATTTCAACAGCGTTCAAAGTTTAGACCTACACTTCTGTAGACAAGGTTATAGTTTCGAAATAGCAATGGCGACTTGCACGTATGGGATATCCGAACGCGGTAAGAAAACAATAATTCATTTAAGTTATGAATACCGGCGAATTCGTGAAAATCCGTATGCTATTAAACTCGGCAAAACAATTTCTTTATTGAGCGTACAATCAAGTTTTTCGAGTTATACAATGGACTTCGATGTATGTTACTTTGTGTTCTACCAGTCGTAAATTTAGTGATTTTACTGAAATCGTTTGCTAAATAACTAATTTTCGATAGTATTAACACTGAGTAAACCAATTCCGGTATTGAGTTTCGATCTATTAAATTGTTCTCTGATTTCATTGATTGTGTTCGTTCTTAGACAACACGGACTGTGATCAATAGTACCTTGATGAGTTGCTTCTGATCAGTAGTCCCTTGATCAGTAGTCCTTTGATCAGTAGTCCCTAGATCAGTTGACCTGTGATCAGTAGTCCTAGAACCGAAAATATTTGTGCTTAAATTGGAGCTGGATTGATGGAAATATTCTTGCTGAAATTGGAGTTGGAATGATGAAAAATATTAGCATTGCTTAAATTGGAGCTTGATTGATGAAAAATCATTGTTATTTAAATAGAGGCTGGGTTGATTTAAACAATTGTTGCTATTTAAATAGAAGCTGGACTGATGAAACGAATTTTTGCCTAAATAGAAGCTGGATTGGAGAATAATAATTGTCTAAATAGAAATTGGATTGATAAAACTATTGTTGCGATTTAAATAGAAGCTAGATTGATGAAACGCATTTCATCAATTAACTACAGAAATAGCCTATTTTCACAGGGAAGGGGATTTTTGTTCTCCTATGCTAAATTGGGGGTTGTCCGGGGTTTGTCCAGGGGTTAATGTCCTACACTCGGTGGACTTTGAGAATTCTCAGCTCACTATTCACCTAGATTTTATTGCAATCTGGAACGGTCATGATGTTTATCTAATTTACACATATGGTCTACACAGTTTTTGATGATGTCGATTGAAACTTTACCCATTACTATAATAACAGACTGTAACATTCGAAATGGAAAAATTTAGACTACAATCAGTAGAATAATTACAAACCATAATTATAAACTATAAACCAGTAAACCAACCAGAAGAACATTAGAGAGGATAAATCTGCTATGGGCAAGTGGAACAATGAAACCTACTTGAATTTTCATACATTTCCTATATCAAAATGATCCAACGAAAAATCCAGGAACAAATATCCCAATAATTGCTAGGACTATGCCTACTCTTAAGTTAGTTCTGAAGCAGATTCATAGAAACATCATGGAGTCGTAGCATTGGGTCAGTGTGATTTAGAATCTTTGGTAACATTTTCAGTCATTAGAAATGTTAAAATTTCTTAATTTGAAATAAAAAATTTGTTTTACTTTAACATCTTCATACTTTAACAGTATTCACATAATTTTTATGATGATTGCATGGTGTGTTGCCAGAATTTGATTTCAAATTTTTAGGTGAGTCATGTGCCACAGGGGGGGGGGATGGAGTAAGCAAGCGTCTCATATAGCCTCTGCTGCTCAAAAGTCCATCATGCCACCTACACATGGTCCCCTTGTCGAAAACGAAGTGCGCGACCGAGTTCTCGCCGGTATATGCGAGAATCCAGAGGAGAAGATCCTGAAGGACGGATGACGGAACTCGGCAACGCATGGAGATGGTGTCTCGTTAAAAGCACCGAGGGGAAGGCAACGGGAGACCACCCCTCTACGAATCCCGAGTAAAATGTCAAATGAAGCTCCTACAGCAGGGGTTCTCAACCTTTTTCGTCCCGCGACACACTTAAACTTGTTATTAAATTTGGCGACACACCATTCAAACGTCATATGTAAATGTCGCAAAAATATAAAAAGTCTCAATGTTAAACATGTCTATTTATTTCAAATTTGCTCTCAAACATATTTATTCTTCTAAAATGCTAAACTTCTGACATTTTTAATAAATGAAAATAATTATATTGAATTTCTTTCCAATTTTTGTGATTCTAAAATTCTAAATTATTCTTCTGATCCCAATCTATGGTCGTTTCTACAACTCGAGGTCAATTTAGTCACCTAATTACTAAGACCTTGTAGTCCTAACAGTTAATGGGATCTTTGATCTTGAATTTTTCTTTTGATCATATTAAAACGCGGTTCCACAGTTTTTGTAAGTGCAATTCGTAAGCAGGCTGAGAGGGCACCTCGACAAGTTTGTACCGATTCTTGTTCTTTATGTTGATCATCTGAGAAAAGCCCTGTTCAGATAAGTAGGAGCTATGAAAGGAAACCAGCTCCTTGATAGCTTGCTTACAAGTGATTTGTAATGTTCTTCCTTGTACGTCTTTGCCCAGAACTGAGTTCTTGATAATTGCTTATTCATGTCCTTCATTCTGGAATCACATTGCAGCTCAACAAGTGTTTCCTGTTCATTGTTGTTCAATTCTGCTCCACTGATGTTTTCTCTGAGGAATGGGTTCAACATCCACCTTGTCTTCTTAGTAATAGCATCTGAAGATGATGGCTAAATTTACGTTTTCTTACCATAAATTTTTCCATTTCGATTGCTGACTTAGTCTATAGGTTAACGGGTAAAAGTTTTCTAACAGGTGCGATCGCAAACGTTTTTACATAAGCCCTATGTCATATCCGTTGAACATAAACGTCATAGCCTACCTACCCCAGATCGCGGTAAAATAAATAGATAAATAGAGCGCAACAAATTCTCATTGCAGTCATCCACTAAACTTTGAAATTACCTGTAGGTAAAGTAAGTCAGTGTATAATGCAAGAACAACGGACGTGTGTTGTGAGAATTTAGTAGACTGATGTTATTTAGGATTATTTCCTGTAATCATAGGTCTACTGCGTTGTTTCAGTTTGGAAAAGAAACGAAGATAATTTATTTTCATTATTATTAATTCGCGACACACCAATTCTTTGCGACACACCAGCGACACACCACTTTTACGCGACACACCGCCGGTCAAGTCGCGACACACCAGTGTGTCGCGACACACCGGTTGAGAACCCCTGTCCTACAGAACCTGGTAAAATTGGTGATAGAAGGAAAAATGGAGGGGAAAAGAACATGAGGAAGACCACGACAGATGATGTTGGACGCGATGATGACGAGGATTGGTTACCAAAGACTAAAAGAGAAGGCCCAGCGGAGGGAAGAGTGGCGACATTGGACAGCCGAACCTGGCTAGCGGCAGAGAACCAGAAGAAGAAGATGTGCCACAAAAGGTTAAGAACCTCTGCTTTAGAACTCTAGAAGTGTAGACTACACACATTCGATTCAGAACACATCGTATTCGTCTGAAATGGTTTCTCGTGAAATACAGTGGAAAGACTGTAGCTCTCCAGCTTTGCTGGAGTTCTTTTGTAGTTCTCTTGCTTTTGATAAGCTGAATCTAAGGTTAGTTAGAACGTACAGAATGCTGAAACGAGACAGCCAATTTCAACGTTACTAATCCAGTCTAATAGCATTCCATTCTATTATACTTTACTGCTGCAGGTGATAGTGTGTCATTTTAGACAACTAGATGCATAATTATGAACACATGAATGACAAAGGTTACCTATTGCTTCGAGAACACTCTTTATAGAGTTCGTTTTTAATTGACAGTCTCTGAGAGAAGAAATGTCTCAGAATTTCTCTTTATCT
Source organism: Lumbricus terrestris (assembly GCA_949752735.1). Lineage (NCBI taxonomy): Eukaryota > Metazoa > Annelida > Clitellata > Crassiclitellata > Lumbricidae > Lumbricus > Lumbricus terrestris. The sequence continues at coordinate 5,657,938 of OX457051.1, read as the reverse complement.
GTAAGTCATATGAATGAGGAGTAAGCACGAGAGTGTGAAATAGCCAGTCCGGCGGTATCTGATACACCAGATAATGACTGGCAGTTGTACATTGTACAATCAGATCAGGCAGTGGATTATTGCTGGGGAATATTAAGCTTTTCTAATTTACAGAATGTTGAGAATGTTACTTGTCTTGTTATGACTGTTTTGAGTCACTAATGAACCCTTGTGTATGAAACATCACACAGCCATTATTTCAATATGTAACTTGAATTCGAATTATGTGGAAACTTTGGTTCATCGAGCGACCTTTAAACAGGGCTGAAAGTGAGCCGGGTCTGTCTGGGTCTCAGAACACGTATATTTAGCAACCTTTGGGCCAAAGAGATCCGGCAATTTTTTCAAACCACTTTCAGCCCTGCTTTTAAAATGTATTTGATCTTGAAAGTTCTTATACAGAATTTATTCTGTACCCAAAAGGAATTAAATTAGCAACTATGCTCATCAACTTTATTTTGTTTAAATCACCCTAGTTAAGGTGCTGTCTAGGGCGTAAGTTAGAAAGCTCAAACTGACATAAGCTAGCTAGCTGAAAACTGCATTAGAATTCAGATATATCTTTCTGAGCATAGATGGATATTCCTCAAATTCAGTTTAAAATTCTCTTTCTTACCTATTTGACCTTTGGGTCAAATGATCTTATCTCAGCTACCATTGTATGTACATTCCACTCTTTAGACGGTCATGACCTTCTAGTACCATGGTCTCGGGCTTCCACAGCATCTGACCCATCATACGAACTCACCAAAACTCCAAACTGAAAGCATTGCTTTTTCACAGATCCTATCCTGATTGTTCCGTTTCACCCTTCCTCCCACACCGTTGCAACTCTAAACATCGTCCCACTAGCCAACTGTCTTACTGACTCTCCAGATCTTGCCCTCTGCCAATAGACTTTGTTTTGATCGAGCACTGTGAATAAGCTGGTTCCCACGACTTAGCTTTTGTGGGCACTGTAGAAGTTCCGAGTTTACGATTATGATTACATGTACATTGCTACTATCCACTACACCATGATTCTGAAGGCGTGCTTTCCACTGACCGCTTGTTAGGCACACAAAAAATAATGGCGTGTTTCCGGTAACAGAGGTTTAAAAAACTGGGTAGGTAGGCAGGAAAATATTTTTATTTTGGTAAAATATTTTTATACAGTGGCTACCCAAAACATTTTGTCGCTGCCCTATTTTTGCACAAAGATACACGATGCAACGAAGTATGCGTTCTAAGCGAGTATAAAATGCCTATTTGCAGAATGTCTGTTCCTACAAACTGCTCTAGAAAACAATCTTATTAATGTCATTACGTTTACGTCTTTTCTGGCAAGGTGGAGTGGGGTGGAAAGAGGAAGATGAGTGTGAATATCATCGCTAAGGGTCGTTGGAGACTGGCAAAGCCAGTGAGTATCCACCACTAGAGGTTTCTAGAATTCTTTGTTCCCCAGTCACCCGTCAGAGGTGGCTCAAGTGAAAATGACACCACTAGGGATCTCTCGAGACTGGCAGCCAGGAAGTAGTCAGTCACTCATAGAAGTCGCAAGATTTCTTTTGTTACTCATTAACAACAGTATGTTAAATATTTCACCAAAGGATGCTCGATTTCAAAGAGAACTGCTCAGTGAGCAAGAAGAGAGCTCTGTGAGCACAAGAAAGCACAGTATACATAAAAGCACAGTGAGCAAAAGAGAGCAGAAAGAAGCAGAGAGCAAAAGAGGGCACAGTGAGCACAAGACAGCCTAGCCTAGTGTGCTTTGGAGGGCACAGTGGAGGAAAATGAGTAGCCTTAGGATGGACAAACAGCTAGTTAAACAATAAACTAGAACCAGATGACAGCTGCCTATGGTCATAATATGCAACAAGTGATGGCCTCTAGGGAATACCCACAAGGAGTTACCATTCATGAGAGAACTGGGCTGCCTAAACTAAGTAAAGGAATTCTCCAGCCAAGTTGTGTTCACTGACCTGTGTGGGTCCCTCTATGCAGATTAGCATTCTGTGTGCCCAGTTGAGATACCCAATTATAAACACCCTGGCACATGCATTGTGATATAATCACTGCCAGGACGTTTTATATATATACACATAATAAATGTATATATATATATATATGTGAGTGTATGTATGTATGTATGTAGGTATGTATGTATGTATGCATCAAAAAGGTCCATATACGATGGGGCGGTGAGAGAAAAACATCGACTGGCGTCTGAAACGTCATCCTTCCACTGAATTTGTTGTTCCCATCCAATCCAACGGTGTAAAAATAAAACTTTGTGACTTTTAGTCACATGTAAAATTATCAGTTTGTCGCACATGTGACAATAAAACTTTCTATAACTTTTTCTAATATCCAGCGTCACCAGACATCGTGCCAACATTTAGTCAAAACTCAAAGTAGGCGTACAACGCCGCACCGTGAGAATTGTTCATTAGTCGGCCCAGTAATATGACGTTTCGGTTAAGTGTCGCCTGTTCTATTGTCGGCCCGTTCTAATATCGCCTGTTAAAGTGTCGCTGGTCAAGTGTCGTCCGTTCAAATGACCACCGTTCAAATGTCCGTACACCAGATAAAAGGGTCGTTACGTTAGGTAAGCGACCCACGAATTGGTATTCCTACCATGACGCGGCGCTTCGAATGCAATTTCCTAGGGCATTTAGCCAAATTTTAATATTTTGTGACAGCGAAAATAGAAGCCAATATAATGTTCGCCATCGACGAAGAATATGAGTTCATTGCAGACGTTTTAAACACGTTTTGACATGTAAAGTGTGGTCGAATGCAGCGAGTTTCGAGTCACAAACCGACGCCATCTTAGGGAGTAGAGACAGTTTACACCTGGCCCAGAATTGGGGTAGCCTTGTTCGCAGAATAAAGGTTTATGCCTGACCCATGACTACCGTTTTAAATCTTTATTCGGGTGTAGACCATATTTATGCTGGAGTAAGTAATATTTACCTAGCGTAAATATGGCCCATAACTGCCGCCCCAGGAGATCAGCTTTGCTTCCATGGAGGCCTTAGAAAAAACCACCAGTAGTACCTTTCAGATGAGGCTGAAAGTCTGGTTATGTGACCATCTGCCTATAAGTCTATAACAGACAAGGTGAAATATTCCACAGAATGACTGGGAAACCTGGTGAAAGGATGCTGAGGCTTAGTGCTGTGCTAAATGGCACTGAAGAAGATGATTGCATGGGTGATTTTGCATTTCAGCAAATGAGGACGCTACCATCATGCCTGAAGATTGGTGATTCCTTTTTATACTTCCACCAGAAAATAGAACGAGAAAGAGGATTATAAATAAGGCAGGAATAAAAGTTAAAATAAAATAAATATAAATAAATAAAAATAAAATATAAATAAGACAGCGGTGACTGGAGGCTGCCCATAGAGGAGCGGCTGATGCAGGTGAAAGCCTTGCCTGGGCCATAAGTAAAAAAGTAAGTAAAATAGGCTAAGGCAGAGACTGAATTTAACAACGGAGATTGGTGAACAACATAGCTGAGAGACGTGTGAAGTTTTCGAGGAATACAACCGACTCATCACTGATGTTGAAGAAAAGCCAAGTGGTCGAGGAAAGTAGGAAAGCTGTCCCCACTCACTAAATAAAGAAATCTGCTGTTAACACAGTGCCTGCTTAGCCTTCTACATTATAAAACTTTATCGGATGTTGAAGTTAGAAAACAAGAACTATTGACATTCATGGACTGAAAGATGTTTTTTGATCATCTTTAACATTTACAATTTTTCAAACCAACTGAAATTTTACATTTAATGCTGACCAGTTGCTTAGGTATCACACTATTGTCAATTTGTCATATTACATTAATATTTGATTTATATTTAAATAAAATACGATTGTATAGGAATGTATGCTCGACACATTAGTTTGTACAATTAACGTCTTTTCATCGGCATTGGGCAAAGTAACACAGTCCATGAGCACCGACTTCCGGTTTGAGTTGGAAGCTGAAATTTTGTCTCAATGATACTATTGATAGGTCTAACACCCTAATACATATCAAAGAACTTCAATTTCTTACATGTAAGGTTCACTTAGCTGCGAGACAATGCCGAGCTTTCTCAGTTGTAGGACCGTCTACCTGGAATGACCTCCCTTCAAAGGTGCATTTATTGCATCTGACTAGTCAAACTTTGTTTCATAAATCTCTCAAGTCTTTTTCTTTTGTCGTGGCTGGGCTGGGAACACCTCTGAGTAGATATTTATGAAGGGGTGCTATATAAATCCATAGAATGAATGAATGGACTGAAACATCCAGAGTGGTCGGACTGGTCACTACATGAAGATAATTCAGCAGCAGAGTTAATTGGGCAAGATAAGAACCTAACTGCCTGCATTAGTAATAATTATGCATATGAATGAAATGACAGAACTTGACCTGAAGATAATGTCCACACTTTGCTCCAGCAGTGCAAGATTCATTTTCATAGATGTAGTCCTTGCCTTCATTAAACCAACTGAAGACAGTATTCTCAATGTTATAACCACCTGAAAAATAAGCAAATTCTTTCACTCTTCAAACCCTGCAAACTAAGCAAAGGATTCTCACAATTTTATTCAGATAAATTCCAAAGCTATATGGCATAATATTTCAGTAAAAGTTCATTTTGCGACTGAAACTCATGGCCTGCACTCATTCAGTACCGTAATAATTTTGCAGAAGGGAGTTGTAATAGTAATCCACATCAGTACGAATGAATGAACTATAGGCTTATGTCGCATGATAGCATTTTTAGATAATGGTCAATTTTTAGTGAACTCGGGGACAGAGGTGATTTTTACTTTTTTGCATTTTCGTATAGTACACTGTATTATCTAATTATTCACCAAGCATCAAAGCTAAAATTCATCTGAAAATATTTTAAATTAATTTTATTTTTGAATGTTGTATCTTTCCAAAGTGTCAAAATTGGACCTTTTAGTGTATTTTCAAATCATTGCCGTCGGTCATATAACCTGTCACCTCTATTGAACTTGGTATCCTCGGAAAGCTGAGACTGTGGGCTAACAAATATCGGTCACATGAATTATGCTAATTATTTTCAGGCCATTATAATAAGCAGCGTTTAGAAGCAGCCTGAGTAAACAAACAAAACTAGGGTGATCACCTTTTCCTTGTGTTTCCTCAAAACTGCAACATCGCTGTCTCGAACACTAAAGTATTCATAACTCGGTTAAATATCAAGATAGTTGATCAGAATGCAGCTTGTTTTAAAGGGAAACTTCTACTATTTAACATGGTATCAAAATATCATTTTCCATTTATGACATAAGGCTGATTTTGCCTATTACATCAATTTGCTATAGTGCTCCTTCAAGATTGCCTACTCAGTAGCACTCTCAGTCCAACTCAGGTCGAATAGGACAGTCTTAAGAACAGTGAGCAATGAGACAGAAAGAGTACTAGGTATTTGACAAAGAGTAGGAGGGAGCCCATTCCAGGTCACAGGGCCAGCCATAGAGAAGCTCTTGGACTTCTTTATTGCAGTCCAAGAGCTGGGAACAATATGTTTCGCTTGGAAAACTGAGCGGAGAGAACAGTGGCGCTGGACGCATGTGGTTGAGCAAGCCGATCTCCTGCAATAAAGAGGTGCTAAACCATCAATACAGCGCCGGACCAAAACTGAAATACAGTAAATAATGCACTGTGGGTAAGGAAGCCATTGGAGTACATCCTGTACTTAGAGACTCGGCCAAACTTGGGAATGTGGCAAATGAGACGGGCAGCAGCATGCAACACCCTATCTGACAGACAGGAAGACGAAGTCCATTGTATATGACACTGTAGTAGTCCAGACGTGAAACTACAATTGCATGAACAAGTGCTGAAGCTGCACTAGGAGTGCACAAAGAGCGAGAAATTACATTGAGCTGTTGGAGCTGGCAGTAACAGCTGTGATACAGAAGGTTAATGTGTCACACAAATTTATGAGTTCCTGGTTTAAATTATTACTATTATCCGGATGAACACAGGCACTGAGAAGGAATGTAAGGAGTTAGTGGTGTCTGAGGGGAAATGTGTTGGTGCTCACGGAGTTATTGATCAAACAGGCCAATTTAAATTTCATCATGAACTCAACAGGATGCCAATGCAGCTAACGGAGTAAGACTGAAGAACTTCTATGTGGTGGGACACACAGCAAGATGCAAGCTAAGCAGTTTGGATGCATTGCAGCTTATTGAACTCTAGGTCTAAGATGCCCAGTGATGTAGTACTCGAGTCTGGCAAAAGACTCGAGTCTGACTCGAGACCAATTTTCTGCGGACTTGGACTCGGACTGTCAGGACTCGGACTTGGACTCGGACTCGAAGCCCTGGACTCGAAATTTGACTCGGTAAATCGGTTTCCGAGTCACGAATTCTCCATGGAACATGCCACAACATGTATTGCCAAAACCAATTCAGACATTTCGTCTGCTTTCTTGATGACTCCACTCAAACAAAGGAGCCTTTGTAGCCTACATGTTTAAGACACAGGATTGTCCGACATTGAAGTAATGTGACGTATGTCTGGGCACCGCTGACCACAGGGCGAGCGAAATTAATTAGCCTACAGGTGTATTTGATGTATGGTCGGTGTGGGGTTACGGGAGGGGCGATTGTAAATATTTGAACTTGAGCTTATAGATAGGCTACATATAACAAACATAAACAAACATCCATGGCATGCATTGCATACGGTCGAAATCGAATTTAATATTTTGACACCTCAATGGACTTGGCATTAAATTTTATAGGGCCTGCTATGCTGAGACTTCTAATTTATCTGGATGTTTATGGATAAGACAAATCAGATAGTGGTTGGACGTGTCTATTGGCTATTTGTGTCTGGTGACTATTAGAACTTCTCTGATCTTGGAACTGGGCACAGATGTTTATTTACATCCTCATTAATAGATCAGATGGCCTGCTACATAATTAATTGGTCGATTGCAACATGTAGGCAATGTCATAGCACTTAGTTGGTCTGTGCTGGGGTATTGGAGGGCAGATTATATTGACACAGTGGATGGACCCCATTTCCCCATACCAAAAACTCCGAACATTTACTTAAAGACTAGAGGCATTGCTTATGGGTGGCATTTTGGCCGCAAACCTCAACATAATTCAAATGGTATACAAGCCAACCAAGAAATAATAAACTACAGGTACCAAACTCTAGAAGTTTTGCAGTAATGATGTTGTTTTACTAGGTGTTCAAAGACCAAAACATTTGAAATTTGGCAATTTGAAATTTGAAAGAAAGCACTGGATAGAAGCCATTTAGTTGTACAAAAATAGTATTTGTACAAATATTTTCAGAAAGTTATACTCATTGTAACAAGATTTTATTTTATTATTTGTGTTATATATTATAATAGTTAATAATAACATTATAATCATATAAACTAAATTAAATATATTAAATATATTGTTATCATGTAAATAGTAAATAATATCACAGTATAATATATTATAATACTTCTTGTAAAGTAATGATGCAAACAGCAACTAAAAACTATTATCATTTCGTCAATTTTTCTGGAGGGGGAAAATATCAATTCTGGGGGGAACTTCCCCTCCAGAGACGTCTAGATTAAACACTGCACGCCCAGCAACCAAAAAAGATTGCCGTTGCCTTGTGGAGTTCACGAGTGAGGGACAAGAAGCTCAGCCTCTACATATGTGACTCATTGTATTGCATTGCATTTATAAATTTCTAAAGCACCTCTCACAGTGCACACCAATCAGAGGTGCTTGCAGTGCCTTATTGTCGTAATGTGATAGAAACAAGATTTACAAATGTCAGTGTTATATGCAGTTGGAATGAGAGCTTGCTTTATTTATTTATTTATTTATTTATTTCAAGTATTTATATAGCGCCTCTTCAAGAAACCTACTCAGAGGCGCTCTCTGCGCTAACTAGCCGAAATGATGTTAAGTGTCATAACAACAAGAAAATTCCATCAATTAGCAAAATAAGTCACAGTGAGCCGGAAACAGTCATCAGTGGCGATCCCTCGCAGACACGTAGAATCATCCAACGGAATCCTGTCAACAGCTTTCAGATGGTGTGAATGTTCAGAGTCTCTGGTACAGGTTGCGTCAGTAGAGTAGAGCGGCGACAGAATGACAGGGCTCGCAAACACGAAACGCTGATGAAACTGAAGCTCCTCGCTGGTTGAAGATGATGCGCGCGTCCGGCCAATCGTCGGGCACAAAGTTTGCACAGTAGAAGGCATTTGTCGCTTGTCGGTCGGTAGTTTTGAACGCCACCAGCGACAACATCCGATCGAGTTAACTCCACTGACCTGCGTGAACCGTCCTTCGGCGAGATGTAAACAGCAGACAGCAGCGGTGAAGCCACGCGGTCTTGATGGTTGAGCTCGACCGTGTGCATCAAGAGGCGTCTAACGTCAACACGTGGGCGACACAAGACGACTTGCGAACAAAATCCCTTCCAACGCAAAATCCTTGACGAACCCGACAAATAAGTTCGGTACACGAACCTAGAACCAGTAAACTCGAACGTGTGTGAAATTACTGCGCGAATTCTGCATAAAGTTGAAATAATCCACCGAAATGACGGAGTGGTCTAATAAACAACCAATATGGCCGCTGACCTGCGCAGAACATGGTAACCCCAAATGTTTTGCATGCAGCTGATAATGGCACAGGCACAGCAGTGCCTGAGATTTCGATGCTAAAAAGTCAAGGATCTTGGAAATGTTTTCGAAGTTGGAGATAGGTCGGTCAGAAGTTAGAAAAGTTGCTGGAATCTAGGCCAGGTTTCACCGGATGTTCTGCAAGCAAATCAACACATGTGGAGAACTATTGATAATTCAACGACCAATACCACAGCCCTGCTCTACTCATGAAATCCAGATCATCAGATGCCAGTGCTTCATCAACCTTGGAGAGGGGCTTAGGTGAATGGGAGAGCAGAAGATCAGCATGGACATTGGACATGGCATCGGTTCCTGCAGCTAGAGTCTCAAAGGTCCTCAGCAGCGTTCTATTCACTAGGGTCGATGGTGAAAATGAGTTGCAGTAGACTCCTGGGATAACTTGCAATCATCCATTCATATTATGACTTGTAATTATACTGCAGTGTGTCAGTTTGGATTAATAATAAACACAAATATATGTGACCGTGCATGAGAAAACCCTCCCAAAGTCGGAAATTCCATAAAATGAGTTTAAGTTTGTTTTAAATAGTACAGATATAGTTGATCAATTTGGTGAAAAACGTATATTTGCATCTTTAGAAATGAAATTTTTATGATTTTTAGTATCTTGAGAAATCGTTTTATGGAGAAATCGCCAGTTGAAAATTACATCCATTACATGAACCACACAAAAGTCAATAGATTTTTCATCACAATTTAGTAATATGTTCTAAACGTAAAATTTTCTGCTCTTTCCAATGGTGTCAACGGCTTTTCTTGGAAAATTAAATTGAAGGAATGGCACAGATTTAAATAGGAGTCTCCGCACAGTAGCGTGCATTTCGTTGAGAACTGGGTGTAGACCTTTCCGCTCGATTTACTCGGTTTCAATATTTTCACCTTTGGCCGGGTTTTCTCATGCACGGTCACATATATATAATTTTAGACTGTGCTTGACACATGCCCAGCTGTATGTACAGTCTTGGTTTTGTTTAGCCAAATATTACTGGACGAAAACCATGCCTGCATTTTAAACGCTAGCTTGATTTATACTCAGCAAATAGGACATATTGTATTTGTATTGTATCTGACCACTTATAAAGCGCTTCTCGCAGCAAGGGGCTTTCAGAAGCACTCCCAGTGTGTGCAACTCCAAGTGAAAAAGCAGGCTTTGAGATGAGAGAAAGATGACGACAGCTACCAGAGGATGACAGAGCGAACTGATGGTGAAGGAGAGTCCATTCCATAGAAAGGGGTCAATGCAGGCAAATGATCTGGATTGAGCCATAAGCGGTACTGACACGGGGAAACAAAGAGGTCAAGCTGATGAATTTGTTACTCTCTCAAAGATTTTCTCAAGCTTTTGAACTGGACATAGATTTCTCATTCTCCAGTTCTTCTGCTTCATCAACTGCCTTTTTGCTTGTTTGCCTGCTGATGAAGTTGCATGTCTTTGCGTGATCCTTTTGTGTTTGTTAAATCTTGATTTCCTGGTCATTTACCTACTTTGCATCTTTTATTATAGGTGTTTGTTGTTCTTGATCAAGGTACTGTTCATACTGGCTTCTGACAGCTTTGGCATAAGTTAACAGCGATGGTGTGATTATTGTTTACACTACCAGCTTTCAATATGGCTCTTGTACAATTCTTTACACAATGACTTCTTGCTGACAACCACAAAATTGGAGTTAATGGAAGCCTTTTTCTACACCCGGCTGGGTCAAGATACAACACAAGAACAAGCTTTACAACTGACCAAATACCAGTTTAACAGTTCATGAGTGCACAAGGAAATGAGCCAAGAGTCAGTGTTTGTTATCGTGTTCAATATTCACTGCAGTCAGCAAGGCTTGGTACCAACTGACCATGTAGGAACTGTTAAAGATGGCACCACATTTGTTCTCTTGCACTTCTTTTGCAGACCCTTCATCTTATTTTCAGTCACTTGGAGTTACAGCCATGGTTATGTGTTTAGCTTCCACCATAAAATCGAATCTATAGAATTATAGGTTTTTTCACAGTACTTTGGCTACTTATAGTGCGAAATAACAACTGGATCCAACTGGAGGTCTTCAATTAGTTGTTAAAAATAAATTTAACCGTAGAAATAAATTAACGCTTAATCAATTAATAAGTCATTAACTTTCATAGCCCTAGCAATTAGTGTAGACATAGAATCTCCCCAAAACAGCACAGTGCTCAAGAACTGCTGTAAAAGAATTATTTGTTTGTCTTACCAATTCTTGCAGCAATGTTTTGTCCTATGCCAGTAGATTGATCTAGCTGATGACGAGTAAAGTTAAAGTTGCCGTGTTTAAAGTTGCACTCAGTGGCCCAGTCCAATGCAGCAAGCTCCAATTCTCTGTGATAAAGCTGGAGAAAAGTACAAAAAGTCAACTTCTAGTTCAACATAGATAGAATGCTGTACACTGTATATTGGAATGTTAACTGCGATCTGCAATGCAGCACACAGCATGAGTAAATTCAACATCTAGTCCAAGGAGCTTATAAAGATTGTTTTTGCATCCTCTAAATTTGCCCATCTTCGTATTTCTTTGTCGGGTTACTGTCAAGAAATGCTATTAAGAAATGTTATCCTTGTACTTATCAGCATGTAACAAATAACTTCATTCACTTGGGAATTTATATAACACCTCTTCAAGGAAACTACTCACAGGTGCTAACTTAACCCATGGAACTTTAGGTTGCATTTACAATGGAATTACACCAGCTGGTTATCATTGATCTTAGGTCTTCTTCTTCTTCTTCTTCAAGTTCTCTGCCCTAGGCAGGTTCGAACGCAAAATGCCGCCACTCCATCCTCCGTTGCGCCTTCTCCTTTAGCTTTTGGGAGCCGTCCTCCATCATCCAGTCCAACATCATCTGTCTCGGTCTTCCTCTTGTTCTTCTCCCCCCTCCATTTTCCCCTCAATCACTATCCTTAGCAAGGAATCTTCTCTTAGTGTGTGTCCAATCCATTTTCATTGCCTTTCTTTTATCATTCTTATCAGTGTTCTTTCTTCTCCAATTTTTCTTAGCACTTCTTCGTTTGTTTTATGTTCTGTCCAGCTAATCCGGTAGTAACTTCAACAACACAGGCATCAACTGATAGCACACCAAAGCTAACCCTTAACAGGTGAGTCAGAAGATCAGTCTCCTGAGACAGAGTAGCAGCCCATGGTGGAAAAGCAATTAGAAAGTTAGTAAGCTTCTTTAAGCTTTCTATCACAGAATGACACAAGCACAAGCAGCCAAGCAGATCAAGCAGAATCAGAGATGGAAGACCAGATTTAAGTCCAACAAAACAAAAAGCTCAGTTCCTTTAGCTTTAGGTTTGACCAGATAGAAAATACCGACAGCCTGTCAAACTTCTATAACCCATTTCCAGATTCGGATTGACATGATTTTCAAGCACTTTGACACAGTCTTAAAAAAGTAGACAGGTCTGTAGTGTGTGGCCTATTCAGCCCCATTGTAGGCAATACATTAAAATAGGAAGGGTAATTTGTGGTTTCCCAATAACCAAATTCCTGTTTTCAACTTTCTTGCAGTTCTAAGTGAAAAAGGATTCTTCCATTTAAATCGGAAAAATGGCATTGTCAAAAAACACTTAAGGAATGAAAATTTAAAACACTTTAATCTCAGAATAGTGTATATATGTGTGTTGGTGCCTGAGAAAAGAAGACGAAAGAAGACTTCTGGTGGCGGAGATGAGCTGGCTAAGAGGAATATTGAGAAGATCGAGGAAAGAAAGGATACGCAATGAAATAACTCGAGAGGAAACTGGACAAAAAGAAACAGTAATTGACAGAATCAGGAAGAGAAGACTGACTTGGTTCGGACATGTTCTACGGATGGAGGAGAAAAGGCTACCAGCGACAGTGTTATACCGGGGGGGCCCGGTAGAGTAGTGGTTAACACGCTGGCCAAGAGTGCGAGAGGTAGTGAGTTCGAGCCCCCGTTGGGCGGATTTGCTTTGTAGGCTGCCATTGGCGCCGTGTAATTACAAAGCTGTCTGTTCAGTTAGTAGTTAAGTTTAATTAAGATTACTGCATAACTTGTAAATGTAAAGCGCAGTGCGTCTTGCAGGCGTTTAATTAAAGAAAAGATATTATTATTATTATATGGACAAACAGAGGGGAAGAGAAGCAGAGAAGACCAAAAAAGACATGGATGAAGAACGTGATGGAGGACCTAGCAACGCAGGGCATGGATATACGAAGAGCGGTGGATAAGACCAGAGAAAGAGCAACTTGGAGACGTCTTGTAAAGGCCTCATCATCAGCATGCGCTTGACGGAGGAGAAATTGGAAGTGTATAAAAAATGCATTTAATTATCTTTCCCTCACTGTCCAGAACAATGTCTAGACAGCTAAAAGAAAATGCACTCTACATAGAAATATGTGACACCGGGGGTCAATTCCAGTCACATGTCGATTTTGACTTTTTCATACAGTCAGATTCTATAGTGGATCAGACTTAAAATACTTTTTACTGAATGAAAATATCTTTTGTCTAACTTAAGCTATACTAGTTTGATTCTGTAATTTGTAAAATCACAGCAAGTGAGAAAATCGATCTTAAAGTTTCAGAACGTTTGTGTCATAAAATTCCATAGCACCCATTATTTAATTCTTCTGCAATTGTGCTGGTCAATGAAGGGCTATATTCTGTATGAAATACAACAAACGGCATGAAAATCGAGCTACTACTTTCGAGATTGCGATGGAAATGTAACAGGCAACTGCTGAATTGAATTAATGAGATTAATGCAAACAAGGGCGTCCAAAGCGCAGGCAGAGAGTTCGACGTACGCTTCATCTTCGGCCGACCTACGATGTATGAGTCTGTAATCTTTGAACAAATAATTAGCAAGGTCCTACAAGATAAGCTCGTATATAGTACTATAGGCCGATTCATGATTTCATTAAACCTATGCAAACATTGTGATCGATAGTATATTATTCGCGGTGTGTTGACATTCCGAGTAGGCTTACTAGGCAATAATCCATAGGCTACTTCATAGAAAATAATGCTTTCAAAGAACCTCGATAGACCTACGAATCCTTTGCCCCCGAATAAACAGACTGGACTTGGCCTTGTAAATTATGCGAGACTCCTCAATTCTTATAAAGAACTTTAATTATCTACCCACTCAGACAATAGGCCACATATTTCCTATCGTCTGCGGTAACTGCAATGGATTGCTTTCGCTGATTAAGTGTTCATATGACAAAGCCAAAGCCTTATCAATTCTCTATTCATTTTCTATGGTAACTCGACCCGGACCACCTTTGAACTACTCTTACCCTTTTGACTTGACGCAGTGCTCGTGAATAAGCTGGTGCTCCGCGCTTGGCTTTCGAGTAGCGCTTTAGAAGTTTGGAGATTACGATTACGATTATCACTATTTGAGCACTTTAACAAATTCAAAATTTCACTTTCCATTAGGCCTATGTAAAATAAGCTTAGTGTGAATAATGTTCATACGAATTCTTTCCGAGACACACAAAATAACGTTTTTTCCCCGAAAGTAACTAAAAAAAATGAGCAACATCAACAAGGTTGACAACAATCAAGAATTTGTGGACTTTGCAAGATCGCATGCGCACGATTGAAGGTCAGTGTCGCAAGATGTCACATGAGCAAATTAGACTGTAAGAAACCTGGGTCGGAGGTGTGGCTTGAATTATCATCGTTGTCATGCAAGCAATAATGAATGCTTAAAACTTTTACCAAAACTTGCTTATTTAAACAAGAAACACAGTTTTCAAGGACCATCCAATACCATATTTTAGGTAAAATTTATTATGTAGTAGACTCGACTACAAGAAACAGTTCATTCGGCGTATGACAAATCGGTCATTCATGACGAATTTGAACTTTGAAAACAGCTCATTGAGCGATTGATTCTAAGCAAATCTTGACACCACATGCACATAAAGTCATTTTTCAACGACTAAACATTTGAATTCAAGATTTTTAATTGTAGATATTGAAAGAAGACATATTTTAAAATAATAATACATCATAAAATCATTTTCCATATTTTTTACCCCTCTCGCTTATCTCTCCTTTAGCACTTTATTGAGTTAGCGACAAGCGATGGGTTTCGAGCCCCAGTGACACTTATGTGAACCTATTCCTACTTTATAACAATGATGTCACTGCTCAGAATATATACTAAAATTCAGCAGATTTCTTAATAATATACAAGTAACTAAGAATTGATTGCTTATGTATGGCCTTTGACAATGTACATAATTCCTACTTACAGGAATGCAGAAATACTTACAGGTAGCCCAATCTAATTAGAATTGTATTCTTGGTCTTGTCAATGGCAGTCACATTGCTTTCTTCATGTATGCCCCATGTAAAATTGCATGGGCACTGAGCATCCAGTAACATTGATAGATTACAGTAAAATTTTGCATCATTGTTGAGTAAGACCAAACGAACAAAATTATCCACTATGTCATGCAAACAAACAAAAAATTTCCCCACTGTGACATGAATCACCTTAAAACACAGGGATTGGATCACCGGATTTAGGCAATTTTGTGTGTGCAGCAGGGAGGAGTTTCAACAAACTGTATGTAACAAAAATTAACTTTTCATAATGACATCCATATTTATAACTCTGCATTAGTGTGGCGAGGTAAGGGACACGCCATAGTAAGTTAATACAGTCGGACAAATAGATAGGCGAAAAATTAAAAAAATTTACGGAAGACCAATTATCGGTTCTTATGCCAAAGCATAGTGCGCAGATATGGACATTAGGGTGGAATATAGCCTGCCACATGCTGCATTGCTATATACGTAGGGTAGTGTTCATTGCTCTATGCACGCTATAGGTAGATGTTGACTGCTCTGTGCATACGTGAAGATTCGTTACAGTGTTGTGTTCGTTCCCTGGTGTTTCCACACGTGTGCTAAAGGTCATTTTCCGGCAGTTTTGTCGAAAAACTTGTATTCGGGCGATCTTGTATTACTTCTGAAAGAAACGCACTCAGGTGCTCAAGCTTTCAGTGGAGATCCGGCAGCGCTGGCTGGGTCCCAAGGCTGTAGCCAGGATTTGATTTCGGGGGTGTTTCTTCAGTTTCCCGTCCAAAAAAACTGATGACTTTTTTAGTCATCCGGCCGAAATCTTCAGAAAATGTCACCGATTCATTCAATTTTTTACATTTTTCATTTGGGGGTGGGGTGTTTTCATGGTTTTATTTCATGGTTTTTACATCATGTGCTAGTAAATGCATTATTTTATTTTTTCCATTTTCCATTTCGGGGGGTGTTCAAACACCCAAAACACCCCCCTAGCTATGGCCTTGCTGGGCCCCACCTTGTCATCAATCTCGTGGGGTTTTGAGCTTTGTTGTGAAGTGCACAATATACTGTCTGCGAGAGACAGTGAAGGTTCATTGCAAATCAAAGATCGTTGAATCTGGCTAGGGCCCCAGAAATTTGCGCCAACAAATTGAAAATATTGCGCACCATAAACGAGAAATTTGCGCGAATTTTGCGCAAGTTAAAAAATCAAAGTGTTCGTAATTTTTTTCATTGAATCAGTGTACCAAGGTATCTAACAGTGTTTTTGTCATTTAGTGTAAAGCTTTGGCGTTCTAGAAATTAGACAATCAAGCAAAAAATGCAGTTATAAAGTTCCTATAACCATAAGATTAATGTATTCAGACGATCACAAATAATTTTAATTTTGCAAAATTTACGCCCACCGAAATCTACGCTCATTACAAATGTAACTTCAAAATAGTATTATATATGCCTATATTATAAAGGATAAATACGTGAGTAGGGAAACAAAGAAAAAACTGGTAAGAGCACTGATCTTCCCAGTGGTCCTATATGGATGCGAAACATGGACAAAGACACGAGATATGGAAAAGAAAATCAACGCATGCGAGATGTGGATTTGGAGAAAGATGCTAAGGATTTCATGGACGGAGAAGAGAACTAACGAATCGGTGCGTGGGGAGCTCGGAATAGAGAGGGAGGAGACACTGCAGCAAACAGAAACTTGGAGGAAATTGAGCTACTTCGGCTATGTGATGAGATCTAACGGTTTGGAAAAGGAGCTGATGATGGCATGCGGTGAGGGAAGGAAGAGACACAGAAGACCAAGGAAGAGATGGTTGGATGAGATACAGGAAAAGTCTGGCATGAGCCTGGAGCAGCTAAGAGAGGCGACAGGAGAGAGGAGACACTAGAGAGGATACATCAAAACTGTCGCCAGAGCTCCAAGAGCTGACGGCACCAGGTGACCAGGTGATATTATAATGAATTACCAAGTTACACAACGTGCTGAGTACTAGCCTTCTGTCTTTGTGTGCACGCCTGATGCCTAAATGCGTTCGTTCTGTCTTAAGCCGAGACAGCACGCGACGCTCCTGTGTGACTGCTTTGAGAAACTTCGTCTAACACATTTTATTGTGTGGCCGTGAAGTTCTGGAATTTTTTGTACTATAAGTTTGTGCTTTACTACAAAAAATATCGATCTTTAACTAAAAAATCATCTATAATTTCATCCCATTCGGCGGCCGCCATTTTGATTATCAATAACTTGCGGTGAAGTCTGTGAATTAGTGATACCGCATATAGTGGGTGATTCGCCTGAACAATATTGTTACGAGGTCCTCATAGGTAAGGCTCAAATAAAGACTCGTGTCTAGTTTGAAAGGTATAATTCTACAAATAAAGGAACTAATACAGTTACCAAACCGAAGTACAGAACGGTTGACGAAAAGAACGCTCCTTAAGAGATGAACAAAGCACCCAAAACGTCTTCCTCACAGCAACAGGCTGACGACGACGGAGTGGAAACTTAAGCAAAGAAACCTCTTTTGGGTGTACCGAGAACAATGCTAACTAAACTTAGGTTAGCGAGAACTCTGACAATAAAACTGCACCACGGAAACACAGCTGTCGAAAACATCAGAGAGTCTCTCAACGCCCCCTGAAGTCATTCCTTATATAACATTAGTCTGTCACCAGATGTCCCCCTTAAGGCTAGCAAAGTCAATTGTCCATGACTAAAACCCATCCCAGGACCAGAACAATCGTCAACAGTCGTGGGACCCAACATACCCCGGACGACCACGAAAGGCAGAAATCAGAAGGGTTTCTGACTCATGGCCGTAAATCCCGGGGAGGTAAGGAGGGAATTCCCTCCCCACTTTTCAACCTGGGGAGGAAACGTGAGGGAATTAGTAGTACAGAAGTAGGCGGCTCGGCCAGGAAACCAGTACATAGGGTCATTTTCGAAAATTTGACCCCTACATAGGTTCATTCTCTGACCCTGAACCCATACTTGCCTTGCCATAGGGTTCATGACCCCAAGATATGGTAGCATATACCTAAACAACCATAACTTAACCATAACTTAGGGACCACTTAGGTACCACTCGCGCACTTAACCATAACTTAGGACAACTTAGGTACCACTCGCGCACTTAACCATAACTTAGGGACCACTTAGGTACCACTCGCGCACTGAACCATAACTTAGGACCAATATAATCCACTGAACCATAACTTAAGTACCACTCACGTACTTAACCAAAGCCAGGGTCCCTCATCCCATCTCTCCCCATTGAGAGGACCTTCACCCCCAGTCCCTCTCATACTTGCGACAGAACCTATGTACTGGAGGCTGATGAAGTCAAATTTTCAAAAAAAATATCTTGTATCAGTATAAAGATAATACCTTGTATACAAAATGAACTACACAACGTATAATCTGAAAGAATTGCAGCAAATTCCAAAAGAAAGAGGACAAAAAGGATACTCGAGACTACGAAAAGCGGAACTCATCGCATTCATAACGCGAGGAGATCAACTAGGTGCACGGGCTCCAGACGTCAAGGTTCCAACGCGCACTCCCAGCACGGTATGAGAATTGCAGCAAATTGCGAAACAGAGAGGACAAAAAGGATACTCGAGACTACGAAAAGCGGAACTTGCAGCATTCATATCGCAGGGAGTCGCTCTGCCTCCAGACACCAAGGTTCCAACGCGCACTCCTGGCACTGTACAAGAATTGCGAGAAATTGCGAAACAGAGAGGACAAAAAGGATACTCGAGACTGCGAAAAGCGGAACTTACGGCATTCTTGTCTAATACTTGGAAATTTGTAGGGAAAAATAAAGTTACTTTTTCGGATTGGTTGACTAGTGAGATTAGCCAGTTACCCCCTCGAATAAAACCACCCGTTCATAGGTTCAAACTTCGAGAGACAGCGACAGCCATCAAAGGGTTTACAAAAAGATACACGATCGATGGCAACAACAGGATCGATGTTACGTCTTTTCTCAAGGTGGTAAGACCGCAGGTAGTTAGGTTGCTAGCGAAAAATCGAGGGGTAAAAGTTCAACTAAATATCATGTGCGAAATGGAGAAAGTAGACATGAAATCTGGCGAAATAGCAACGGCTGAGCCTAATTTCAAATCAAAGACTGATATCATTTTAGAAGCAACTGATGTGAAGGAAATATATAACAACGCCGTGGATAAAATTAAAGAGAGCATGGCGAGTTTTCAGATGCGAGGTAGTAATTGGAGATTCAGAGCCGTTTTGAAATTAGATATCGATACAGTGGTATATAAACCATTGAAAGGTAATTCTTATATTCCGCTCCCCGGGTATTTGGCTAGTAAAAAGGCTATTATTAATATGAAAAACGAAGACGATGAATGTTTCAAGTGGTGCGTTGCCAGAGCGCTAAATCCAACTGATAATCACCCTGAAAGAATCACTAGAGATCTGATAGAACAATCTGAGAAACTCGATTGGAGTGGTACCGAATTCCCAGTTGCTGTCAATGCTAATATTATAAATAAGTTTGAGTGTCGTAATAACATTAGCGTTAACGTTTTCGGCTTTGAAGAGGCTGTTTACCCATTATATATATCGAAGCATGAAAGCGATACCCGCGTAGATCTACTGCTTATTTCCGACGGTGAAAAGAAGCATTACTGTTGGATCAAGAACTTCAATAAATTGATGAGCTCACGAACAGAAAAATCTCATAATTCAATGCATTACTGTAGAAGATGTCTAACTGGGTATACACGATCAGAAGCGCTCGTCAAACATGTTGAGTACTGTTCTCAGCAAGACGCCCAACGAATAGAATTACCTAAACCAGGAACTATGTTGAGTTTTAAACATTATTTTAAATCTATGAGAGTACCTTTTGTCGTCTACGCGGATTTCGAGTCCTTCATTAAACCGATCGATACATGTCAACCCGATCCCAGCACCTCTTACACCAATAAATACCAGAAACATACTCCTAGTTCGTTTTGTTATCATATAAAATGTTTCGACGACGACATTTATTCTCAAGATACGGCTGAAAACGAAGACGACGACGTCGCCCAGATATTCATAGATTTACTTGTGGAAAATATAAAACGAATATATCACCAGTTCAAATTCCCAAAGAATATGATATTCGGTAAAACTGAGAAGAAATGTTTCGATGAAGCTACTAACTGTCATATATGCGGGGGTGAGTTCTCTGATGGTGATGATGATAATGACATACGAGTAAGAGACCACTGTCATCTTACTGGAAAATTTAGAGGCGCCGCTCATAAGATTTGTAATCTAAAGTATAGAGTCCCCAAGTTTTTCCCAGTAGTATTCCATAATCTAACCGGCTACAACAGCCATCTTTTCGTGAAGAAATTGCGAGGTGGTGAAAATGAAAAGATTAAATGCATCCCCTGCAACGAAGAAAAGTATATCTCATTTAGCAGAGAAGTTGTAGTCGATAAGTTTGTAAATAAGGAAAATAAGGAAGAAGAGGTAAAACGAGAACTACGTTTCATCGATAGTTTTAGATTCATGTCTTCGAGTCTCGACGCGTTATCGAAGAACCTTCGTAAAGATCAGTGTGAGAATTTAGGCAAATTTTTTGAAGGTGAGAAGTTGGATCTTTTGCTCAGAAAGGGCATTTACCCATACGATTACGTTGATAGAGTTGAAAGACTAAATGAAACCGAATTACCGCCGAAGCATAACTTCTATTCTAAACTGAACGATTCAAGCATCAGCGATGAAGACTATGAACACGCGAAAGCGGTATGGGATAAATTTGGGTGTAAAACGTTACGAGAATATCACAACCTGTACAATCTTTCAGATGTTCTACTGCTGGCTGATGTATTCGAAAACTTTAGAGACGTCTGTATGAAGAACTACAACCTAGATCCCGCTTGGTATTACACTTCACCCGGACTATCATGGGATGCGGGGCTAAAGTTGACGGGTGTACAGTTGGAGTTATTGAGCGACTATGATATGTTACTGATGATTAAGCAGGGAATCAGAGGAGGAGTCAGCACGATTTCGAATCGATACGGAAAAGCGAACAACGAGTACATGGGAGAAGCTTTCGATCGCAGCCAGCCTTCGACATTCATTCCGTACTTAGACGCAAACAACTTGTATGGATGGGCAATGTGCAAACCGCTACCGACTCACGACTTCAAATGGATGACTGATACTGAGCTGAAAGATTGGAAAAGCGTTACCTCGCGAGATGGGGTGGGGTGTATACTAGAAGTCGATTTAGAATATCCTGAAGAATTACACGACTTGCATAACAATTATCCTCTGGCCCCTGAGAGTATAAAACCGCCAGGATCGGTTGTAGCGAAACTAATTCCAAATTTGAACGATAAAAAGAAATACGTTGTTTATTACGGTGATTTACAGTTGTACGAAAGTCTCGGGATGAAAATCGTTAAAATTCACCGTGGGTTAAAATTCAAAGAAAGAGCGTGGCTGAAAGAGTATATCGAGTTGAATACGAAATTGAGAACGAAAGCTACAAACGATTTCGAGAAAGACTTTTTCAAGCTGATGAATAATAGCGTCTTTGGCAAAACTATGGAATGTATCGAGAATCGAGTTGATGTACGATTGGTGAGCGATGAGAAGGAGGCTATTAAACTCGCGGGGAAAACTAATTACGACAGACGAACTATATTCGACGAAAATCTCATCGCTATTCACATGAAAAAGACAAAGTTAGTCTATAACAAGCCGATATATCTAGGAATGTGCATCCTAGACTTGAGTAAAACGCTCATGTATGATTTTCATTACAATTACATCAAGGATAAGTATGGAGATAGGGCAAAGTTACTTTTTACCGATACTGATTCTTTGGCCTACGAAATTAAGACCGACGACTTCTATGCTGATATAGCTCCAGATGTTAGAAGTAGATTCGATACGAGTGATTATCCAAAAGATCATCCGTCCGGTATTGAAACCGGAGTGAATAAGAAAGTAATAGGTTTGTTTAAGGACGAAGCTGCAGGTAAACAAATCGAAGAATTCGTGGGTTTAAGATCGAAACTGTATTCGTACAAGATGGCTGGAGTGGATCATAAAAAGTGCAAGGGCGTTAAGAAGAATGTTGTTAAAAAATCAATTACTCATGAAGATTACAAAGAATGTCTGTTTACGAGGAAAGAACAGTCGAGAAAAATGAACGTGATTCGATCCCATCTTCACGATATCTACACTGAAGAAGTGAACAAGATCGCGCTGTCCGCTGAAGATGATAAAAGAGCGATAATGAACGATGGTATAAGCACGTTGGCTTACGGCCACTATTTGTTGAAAACTATTCAGGCTAAAGAATAAATATAGTAACATAAAATGGAAGAACTCTCTAAAGTGTGTACCAAATGTAAAATAGGAAAAAGCTTAAACAAATTTCATAAGAACAAACTTGGCAAGAACGGGTATGGTGCTAGCTGCAAAATATGCAAAAATATGAAACAGAAGGAATTTAGACAAAAATACTCAAGACTAGAGATCCGGGAAACAAAAGAAAACAAAGTTTGCAGTCGATGTAAAATGGAGAAGAACATCGATACACACATTTCAGAATATGTAAAAAATAGATGTTGTAAAGATGGTTTTGATAGTGAATGTAAAGATTGTAAAAATAAATATAATAACGCGTATTTTAAAGCCCGAAGGCAAAATGACCTGGAGTTTAAACTTGCCCTAAACATGAGGTGTAGGCTTGGTCTTGCATTAAAACGCAAATCGATATCACAAATGACGCAACAAATCATCGGTATCGACTTTGAAACATTTATTGAATGGATTGAATTTCAATTGGAAGAGGAAATGACTATGCAAAATTATGGTTCGGTTTGGCACCTTGATCACGTTCTACCCCTATCATCATTTAACTTGCTAGATGAAGCAGAACTTTTTAAAGCCATGAATTGGATGAATATTCGCCCGCTGCTACCAGCAAAAAATATGCAAAAAGCGAATAAAATAGATCCTTGGTTATATGTTTTACAGGAAGTGAAAGCGGATTATTTTATGAAACATTTAGATGAAAACTATTTAGATCTAAAGAAATAAATTTCTAGTATAAAATGGAAATCCCAATGTGTCTCAAATCTAAAATCGGCATCGGTCTTAAAACATTTACGAAATGGATTGAATATCAGTTTGAAGATGGTATGACTATGGACAATTACGGCTCGGTTTGGCATCTCGATTTTGTTTCGCCAATATCATCGTTCGATGAAAAAGAACTTTTTAAAGCCATGAATTGGCTGAATATACGCCCGGTGCTATTGGAAAAAAATATGCAAAAAGCGAACAAAATAGAGCAGAGGGAAAAAGCGTATTTTTTTATAAAACATTTAGGCGAAATAAATAAAAATGAGCTTTGAGATATATAAAAATATAAATGTCGAAGGCGTATTACTTCCAAATATCCCTCTATCCAATATACAGTTGATCGATGCTGCGAAAAAACTAAATATTCCGAACTTCAGAGGTGTGTTTGTTCGAGATGAACTACCGAAAAAACCTAAACGGAATGAATGTGGAATACTGAACTTAGACGATTCTAACGGTATGGGAAGCCACTGGGTCCTTTTTTTAAAGAATGGGAAGGATAAAATATATTTCGATAGCTACGGTCTACCCCCACCCACAGAGCTCGTCAAGTATTTACATAGCCCCGTCTACTACAACAGCGAACGCGTTCAACCAGATAATGAAGTGTTTTGCGGTCATTTGTGTTTGTACGTTTTGAAAAAGACTATGAACGATGGTTGTAAATTTCAAAATGTGATAAATAGTCTATACTAACAAAAAAATATCGTGTAATAAAATGCCAGTCGATAAATTTGGACACACCGATGTTGGAACTACGACAAGAGTAATTGCTGGAGGTGTTACTTTTACTCAGGCAAACAATACTTTTCTAAGGGTAGACGAAGCAAACCCCACGACTGGAGATCTAGATATGAATGGCCACGTGATAAAAGGTCTACCAACAACGAATAATCCGGATGCAGGAATGGATGAGGCACTAAGTCAGGGGCAAGCTATAGATTTGATAACGAATCACGATAATGTACCGTCGAACGGCAATCATTTGACTAATAAGAAATACGTCGATGCAACGGCTGAAAAATATGTTGACACGAAAGCAATCGGACCTATGATTAACATGTACACTTCAGCTACGCAAGATATAAGCGCCGAAACTCACACAATAGTTTCTTTCGATATAGCAAGACTCGAAAGAGATATCCGCCATCGCGTAGGATGGAATAAGATCTCTCCTGACAAAGCCGGCTGCTATCTCGTTTCGACGCACATAGAATTTCGTTTATTCGGTGCTGGTACTTCAGGTTTCGTCTACCTGTATAAAAATGGAAGGGTGCATATGCTAATTGCGGGTGGAGAGGGTGCGTCAGGTTCAAGTATCAATGCAACAGGTTGTACCATAATTTATCTAACCGAAAACGATTACCTCGAGATAGGTGTTTATTCAACCGTCGCTGTAGGCATAGTAGCTAAGGACTTTTCCCTCGCATTCTTACGGCCATAGCGACTGAAAAAAATAATCTTAATTATGTAAAATGCCTGTTGATAAATTTGGACACACCGATGTTGGAACTACAACAAGAATAATTGCGGGAGGTGTTACTCTTAGTCAAGTAAACAGTACTTTTCTAAGGGTAGATGGAACAAATCCGGCTACTGGAGATCTAAATATGAATGGCTACTGCATCACAGGCCTACCTATAACGAATAATCCGGATGCGGGAATGGATGAGGCTGTAAGTTACGGACAAACCATAGATTTGATAACGAATCACGAGGGCACTCCATCCAACGATAATCATTTGACAAATAAAAAATATGTCGACGAACAAATTGCTTCGAGAGTAGCCACTACCAACCGATTCTTTGGCCCGGCGTTTAGTGCTTACGCCAACGCTGCCCAGGCTATCCCCGCTAATACCCCCACGATGGTAAAATTTAATACAAAAAGATTCGATCCGGATAATTGTTTCATCAATTTGAAACGATTCTTTCCTCAGAAAGCTGGATGTTATATGGTTTCGGTGTTTGTGGAATTTCGCGCCGATAGTGCTAGAACTTACGGTAATGTTTCCTTGATCAAAAATGGGAGGTTGTACATGAAGATGCCCGGTGGTGGAGGTGATTTCGGTGGTGGAGGTACGGCTGGAGCGAATAATAATGTATCGGGTACTTGTCTAGTTCGATTAAATAATACCGACTACCTCGAGATAACTGCAATGTCAGACGCTGACGCAAATATTAAGGCCGAGGACTTTTCAGCAGCGTACTTACGACCCTAAATTCGAAACCACATTTAGTTTTGAATTTATATTTCTACCAAATCCGTTACAAAATCGTCATCCTCCTTTCTCTCATGAACTTTAATTTCGTATCTAGATCTCCATACTCGGCCATTGAAAAATAAGATTGTTCGCGCGCTTTCCCCGTGTGCTTTACCTGCTTTGTAAAGCGATGAATACGAGCTTACTTCACCCGTTTCACGGTCTAATATATCTACTCGTCTCGGTTGGTTTCTGATATATTTCAATCTATCATATTTTTCATCCGTGCTTGACACCTTCGGTTCTCGCCGCTGTTTCTCTTTTTCAGCGATATCACGCGAAAGTACACCCTTCTCAAACAATAGATCGATGAGTTCGGGCTTGTTGAGATGAGTCCATCTTTTGATCCCATGCTCTTTCACCAGCGTTTTCAATTCTGTCAGTTTCATTTTTATAGTACAAGATATTTCTTTAGTACACTACGCTCATTTTCCCACCATCCGACTGAAATTTGAGTAACTTGTCACAAATCACCACTGCATAAGCTTGCGTTCGAGCCGGCACCACATCATTAAAAGTAGCTCTGATCACGATATCGACTATTGATGGCTTCAGACGCTCTGATTGCTTGCTCACATCAAACACTATAATTGGGAACAGATCTCTGAAGTCTGCTGGAGTGATATTACTTTGCGTTATCAGTTCGCTCATTCCATAGAATTTTTTACTAAACGTGGACGCTTCTCGGTACGCTCGCGAGAACTGTTGATTCGGGAATGATAGGTTATAGTCGACGGCTGGGTATCGGTCCTGATTCATCGTCACGTACATGTTCTTCAGATTACAATGATCGAAAACGGAAGGATTCATAGTTTGATTGCCGTCACGATCCGTTTGAAAACCTATAATTATGTACCTAGGTTTCTCAGGTGATGACTTGACGCTAAGTCTCCAGGTAAAAGTAGACGCGCGGTCAACGGATATAGTATCGCATTGGTGTGCCCTGTACCCAACTGGCAGCGAAGGCTTTGATTCGATCGTTTTCATCAGTTCGAACCTCTCCATATCAGCCGGCCTAACATGCGGCATAAACCACGAGATTTTGTCTAGCTTGACTTTCCCAGCAGCAACAGCAGCGTCTCGAAAAATTGCGTCGTCGTCGGCTTTACGAACAAGAGTTAGCGTTTGTTTAAAACCATAAACAACCTTGTTGTAATCATCACAAAATCCAAAAATATGCCTCAATGGAACGATAAAACTAAACGTGCCTTTAACACCCGGTTTTTGAATTAGATACGACTGTCGAACGCCGAAACCTATATTATTAGCGATAGAGGCTGCCGCGCCACTGTCCTTGTACCACAGCTGATTTAACCCTTGAGCCAGTTGAAAATCATTCGGGTATTTGAGTAATCCGAGCATCGTAGTTGCTTGACCCGGGTGAAATAATGATTCAATTTCTTGGTTTGATAGGGAATACGAAATTTGGCTGAACAGATGCATGAGTCCATTGTTTGTAAGGGCTACATCATCGGCATTAGCGTACGCGGTGTTGTCCGCCTTCAACAATCTACCCTCGAATAATAGATAAGATTCCGCTGGATGGTTGAAATTATCTTGAAGTTCGATGTTTATTCTAATCTCTCCAGCGGTGTTTAGATTCGCTCCCGATATCGGCTCATACTCATGCCATTCGTAGCGCTCGATACCCTCATCGATCAATGGTTGTTCGGTAAAGTTTAGAATATCAGACTGCATTTTATTGTAGAATAATATTTTTTTTATTACGCGACCTTCATTCCCGCGCCGTTTTGCATACGCACTAAATCTTGGATCGACACGACATTCTTCAAGCCTTTCCCCAACATCAAGCCATTCCCCATCATCAGATTATTGATATTCACGCTCTCTGGATTCGCCCCGATGCTACTAAGTCGAGCTAAAGTGTCTATACTTTTTTGCGTAACTGGATTCTTTGGAGCAGCCAACAGTTTCGCCGCAGCTTTGTCTACTAATCTTTTACCGGCGTCAGTTGCGGCTGATTTTCCAACATCTATCGCCTTTTTCCCAATTTCTATCGCCACGTCTTTGCCTGCACTAAGAACTCTCGTTGCTAACTGTTTTCCAGCGTTCGATGTAACTAGTCTTTTGAAAAATCCTGAAATAGTATCAAATATTCCAGATCCACCGATAACGTATTGCTTCCTGTAACTCCTTCTATTCACGATCGGCATTTTTATAATGTTGACATTATATTTTTATAAGCATCCTTGCTCAACACCCCTTGTCTCAGTAACGCATCACACATCGCCACGATCTCGTTTCTTACCCCAGTATTGCCTGCCTTGAAGCTATGAATTCTTAACTCTAGCTGTTCCACCAATACATTAGGGTCTTCGGATATGACGATTACGCCGACGCCTTTGCCCACTGTACTACGCGGTCTCTCTTTCCATATCGGTTTGATAATGTCATTGTATTTAGTACCTGAAGACGCCCTAGGTTTGTTAGGATTTTTCGGCTGTGCTATAGCATTCGTCGCGTACAGAATCTCAGCGTAATCACCTATATCATTAACATCGTATATCGCCGCGTCAGGCCGTTTCAGCGTCAACAACTCCCAAAGCCCTGGTGTTCCTCTATAAGTTTTATTTTCAACCGTCACATCGTCTCCTTGAATCGAAATCGGAGTGTCACCGATGTAGAATTGACCATTTTTGGATTTTATTCCGAACGTTGTGTCTACGGTTCTTTTATCGGAGACGTATTCATGAAGGTACTTGACGGCTAAATCTCCTAATTCCAAAGTTCTAATGTCCTCAGTCGGGTCGTTGCTATACGCTTCTATCGAAGGATACTGGGGAAATTTAATTCCATGTAACGAAGCGGGAAGTGCTTGTAGCGCGTTTGAAGTAGCTACTGAGTTTTCTTTGATGGCGGAAAGTAAGACATTTTGCTCTTTAGAAATTGCGGATTGGGAATCAACTATAGGCTTGTACAATTTGGTTAATTCTTGCTGCAGTCCTGAATCTCCTAATCTCTCCGATAAAAAGTTTTGTTGGATATTCTTCTTTGTTTTCAAATATTCTGCAACGATAAAGTCTCTTTTCGCGGGGTCGGTTATTTTTAGAAGCGACATTTTAAAATTAGAAACATAATGTTTTCAGACGTGTTTTTCGACATGTTTCAAAACATAAGTTAGACGTATTTTTTCAGACATGTCGACATAGGTCAACATGATTTATTACATGTACGTGTTAGACACCGCTCCATTAGGTTTGTTATTTTTTTCAAGCATGGTTTGAAAGTACTGCATGACTTCTCCTTTTCCGCGATCGATGAGTGATTGTTTCGCTTCCTCGTCTAGCGCAACTTTAATCTTAGTTTTAATTTCTTCTTTCATACTATTGAATTTATCAATCTCGCTTAAAATCAAAGAATATTCCTCGTCTGAAATGTTATCGTCCTCGAGGGCTTTTGAAATATGGTCGCTGATCGTGTTGAGTTTTGCGTCGGCTAGCGTTTTGATCTTTTCATGCTTCTCCGCCTTCAGAGCAAGCTTTTTACTGATTATGCCGCCTATTATACTTATTACCCCCACGCCTAATGCTGCTCCTTCCATAGCAATAACAATGGGTGTTGCAATTACAGTGGATAATACTCCTATTCCTGAAACTCCGAGTCCTATCGACGCCACCATGAGGGTGCTACCTACTGCACCGATTACGCTTACAGTTCTATGATACTTTTTACTTAATGCTGCTCTTTTGTCTCGTTCTTGCTCGATTTCCTTTTTAATTTTGCTAATCTTTTGAAGACGAAACGCTTGCATAGGGCCTCCGCCGATAGGCTTATGTATTTCACCTTCTGGCGCGGTGGGTGTTAGATTTGGATAGAGCTTGTTGTCTGTTTTGTAGTCTTCGTGATACTCCATTGTTTTTATTTAACATAATATTATTTTTTTAATGATAACTCCAAACCGGTCGTTTACTGAATATAGTTTACATAACATAACGACTCTCCTCCGTTTATAGTTACTAGTGAATCGGAATTGTTTTGAATAGAAACAATGATATCGTCAACCGCGTCTTCTGAAACCTCTCCGTCTTGGAGACTACATCTTCGTTCCTTAATACTCTGTCTAAGGGAGACGAGGCAAACTCCTCCAGTCATTTCTACACCGAGTCCAAGCAGTAGCGTATTAGTAGCCCTCGGTTGAATCGTTATAACATTTTGCGCGAAAATCTCAAATCTTAAGCCGCCTCGTTGTCTTTTTGGAGCGTGAGTTACATCGCTCTTTACCTTCCAACTGGCAGAAATGGGTTGGGTTCTGGCCTCTACCTGACGAGTTGGTTTAGTTATAAATTTGTGTAGTGGTCTCGACATTTTATAAACACTAAATTATAATATCATACCGAGTATCGGAATATTTTGAAACGGGGAATCAGGACCTAGCAAAAGTCCTTCACCTATTGGCTCATACCCCGACCCTGTTTTCATGTACAACCCGGATGCTGTTATTGAGCTGCCTTTCTGCCACGGGGACATGTACAACCCAGACCCGGCTGATCTTATCTTACACGCCATATCGCCTTTCTTCACGTACATTACACCAGATCCGACAATCTTCGACGCGGCCGCGGAACCTACGCCGCTCATGGCCCCCATCGCTAAACTAGGTAGCAATTTAGACACAATGAATTTACCCGCTGTTGCTAGAAACGGAAGTAAAGCGCCTATGAATCCTCCGTTGACTTTTCTATTGTACTCCAGTTGCGTTTTACTCATTTTGATGACTACGCCTGTTCCTTTTTGGTACGCCTTTGTCATTTTATTGATTTGCCCCTGTGTGAAAGCTAACATATGGTTGCCGTTAAAATCACTGTGCGTTAGTTTGATATTCACACCAGTTCCCGCCTGATGAGATCTTTGAATTTTGTCTTTTTCCACTTCTGAAATATTAACTTTGTGGGTTATGTAACGACTCATTTTATATATAAATTACAAAAAAACGTTCAAACTTCTCTGATGTGAAAACTAATCGTCAATTGATCTCATCTAAGATTTATCTGTTTCCCATTTTGGTCTATGAGCATCGTTGTCATCGTTGAAATTGTAGATAGCGTAATGGGGAGATATATTAAATTTTTCGGCACTTCGATAATCTTGTAACCCGGCCCTACGTTTGGGAAAAAAGAATATATCACGTTTTCCCTCGTTCCGTTAATGTACGAAGACCCGATAACATCGCTGGTCACTATTAGACTGCTTACATTCATAATATCTACCGGGTTCTGCGATTCGTTATATCCTGCCGTATAGAACCAGTCTTTAAAACCTAGAACCGTTCTGATCGAATTCTTTGGCTTAAAGTCAACCATATAGTTCGCTTTTATATTTAACACAGTCCTCTGCGTATTTGTGTTTGGTTCTATTGTGATATAGTAATCTCCATTTGCATTGTCATAATGTCCATTCTCCTTCATGATTCTCTGTATGTGTTCGTCTATATCCGTTATTTCATAGCACCCTTCTGGGACTTCTATGTTGTACCATGGTGTTTGACCATTCGGCGAATATTTAAAGTTGTTGTTTGTCGCGTCGATATTAGGAAAAGAATAGTACGTATTGAGATCTACAAGAGCCATTTCATAATTTTTATTTTTGTCTAGTTCAAGTAGTTGATTAAACTTTGATCTGATTCGTGTGCTCTTTTCGCTTATCAAAATGTAAAATGACGTTTTTGGTTCCGTGTTACGAGCCGTCTTTTCCGTATTATCAGCTATCTGTTTGAGAAGCGATGATTCCATTTTTATTATGCAATAATGTTTACGACAGTGGATCCTTGATTATATAAAATTGATCGAACCCGCAGCGGTATTTGCCATTGTACTTTTTGCTGCTTTGGTCAATAACAAGGAATCCGTACCGTTGTTCCCACGCCGTTTTGCATAATTTTCTAAATTCATCTTTCGGCATGTCTGTACTAACATGATCGTCATAGATATGATTAATATTTTTCCGGTCTTGCTCAAACAGGCAAATAAAGTTTGCATTCTCTCTGATCGTTTGGCGCGGTAACATGAAATAATTCTGAGCGAGGTAAAAACAGTCCACATTACTATGCCTTCCCCGAATATAATATGTTTCACACTTGTTTTGTTTTTCCAATGGTAAATCATCAAAAATCATCAGATTCTTCTTTTCGCTACTCAAGTCTCTTGGGTCCGGTACATCTTCAGCGCTTTCAAAAAACTTGGCATTGATATCGGATTTGGTTTCTAACTTTTTAGCCATTTCTTCTATAACGAGGTCTGGTGACACATTTAGTCTCATGATTTCGTCTCGGTGCTCGAATAACCTAACGATCTCTTCTTTCGGTAATTTTTCTTCGAATGCCTTTTTAATAATACGATATTCCAGTTGAAACAGAGAAGTACCGAATACCTGGAGGTTATTATAATCCAACCAGTCCGGCCTTAGTAATAGATTAAGAAGGAGCGTTGTTTTGCCACACGCCGATTTCCCTACTATAAACCCCCGTATACTTCTAGGTAGCAAAGGATTATTAAATCTTTTCGAAAGCGCAGTGCCCCAACTCAGATCTTTGATATCCATTTTATATATCTGTATTAAAAAAGCGAAATGTATTGCGTAAAATGTAAAAAACAGACCGAAACGAGAGATGTACAGAACGTTGTAACTAATAATGGAAGGTCGATGCTTAGAGGCGTTTGCGTTGTATGTGGTAAAACAAAAACTCAATTCGTAAAAGGAGCCGTGAAAGGGGGAGATCTAGTTAGTTCATTGAATGCGGCCACTAGCACCATAAAGATACCATGGGCTAAGTTTCCCGGTGAGATGCATTTACCAGGTCACCATTTTACGGGCCCAGGTACTAGGTTAGATTTGAGACTGAATCCAGATGGGACTCCTAAAGAGTGGAGCAAACCTGTAGATAGGGTAGATAACGCGGCGTATCACCACGATTTGGCTTACGATCAACACGCTGATACGGCTTCTAGGAATGTTGCTGACAGAGTAATGCTTAATGATTTGAATAACATTCCTAATCCTAGCTTGCGGGAACGTATAGAGAGGGCGTTCGTTAAACCTATCTTGTCAGCTAAAGCGAGCCTTGGTTTGGGTTTACCTTCAAAAAACGGCAAAGTTATGGGAAGGAAGAAAAAACGCTAAAGTGGACAGATGAACTAGCGAATGAATTGCATAGGCCCGCGGTTAAACATTTTCGAAAGAGAAAAGTGTATGTTAGTGGGATAGATGAGATATGGGCTGCCGATTTAGTCGATATGCAAGCGTTCGCTAAAGATAACGATGGTGTGAAATACTTGTTAACCGTTATAGATGTGTTTTCGAAATACGGTTGGATCGTGCCATTGAATGATAAGAGTGGGAAATCTACAGCTAGTGGTTTTGTGAAGATACTCAAGGGTGGACGAAAGCCTGTTAAATTATGGGTTGACAAAGGGAAAGAATTTTACAATAGAGACGTAAAGAATTTGGTTGAGTTGTACTCTACTGAGAATGAAGAAAAATCTTGCGTTGTTGAGAGATGGAACCGAACGATGCGGGAGAAAATGTTTAAGTACTTTACAGCTAATTCAACGAGAAGATATATCGATATATTAGATGAAATGGTTACTAATTATAATGAAACAAGACATTCTTCCATTAAAATGACACCCGTTAAGGCTAGTATGAAAGTGAATGAAAAGACTGTATTTATGAATTTATATGGTAAAGAGCTTTCAGAGCCTATTATACCAAAGTTTTCAATCGGTGATAAAGTCAGAATAACTAAGAAGAAGAATATTTTAGAGAAGGGGTACACACCTAGATGGACGGAAGAAGTTTTTACAGTATCCCAGATTCAATACACGGTTCCACCAACTTATAAGATTACTGATTCTAATGGTGAGGAAATACAGGGCTCATTTTATGAACAGGAGCTACAGAAGACAACTCAAGAAATATTTAGAATAGAAAAGATTATCAGGAAACGCGGGAAGAAATCGCTCGTGAAGTGGTTAGGGTATCCGGACTCGTTCAACTCATGGATCGATAGTGAAACAATGATAAGTCTATAGGTTTAACGATGCGAGGCTGGGTGGGTAATAAACCGCCGGGTTGACCTAGGTCGTTGTGAATAATAATGGGGTGAAATACCTAAAATAGGTTGTTTGTGCCAGACTCCTCTTTTTCCTACTACTTACGCTGTCATATGCTGTCCTGAATTAGATCACTCCGTCAATATCTAGGTGAGTTTGTCAAGAATTAGGTGAGTTTGTCAAGAATTAGGCGAGTTTGTCAACTAGCCGGAACATTGACGGAAATTTGGTGTTGCATATCCTGCTATTCGCGAGATGATTGGTCACGGCTTATTATGAAAGGACCGCCTCCATTATGCGTTCATCATAGCCTGCGATCATGGGCTTCAACGTCGCGTGATGTTTAGTCACGCGGCTATTTCATCATATGTCTCCATAGGCCACTGTAGCGAAACGGCTTTTTTGTTTTGTTTGTTTATTCATCACGTAATGTAGGCCTTTGTGAGGTAAGTGACTTCGTGTTATGTGGTGATGATGATGGCGATGATGATGGCGATGATGATGGTGATGATAACGACGACGATAGGACCTAAGATAATTATATATGATTTGTAGTTGAAGCCACAGTGTATGTTGATTTCAGTTTCATTATTACGAAGGCTTGGATTTTCCGCTCACTGTATGCTTGCTATAAAAAATCAGGCCTGCAGCAGCAACGAGGGATAATCGGAGGCGGAGCTGATTGAGGCTTAGTACAAAGTCGATGTTTTTATTTAGCATGCAGCCACTTCAGCCTTATTTTTATCGTTCCTATTCAGTGTATATATGTGGTGTAGCATGAGTCGTGTCTGTATAAAACGATACAATAATGTGGTCTTGCTTATTGGTTTATGCATGCGATGATGTTAGATACCAACCTTACGTATAGGTAGGTGTATATTTTCTTCCTTGCTTATTGGTTCGTGCACGTTCTGTCGCAAGTATGAGAGGGACTGGGGGTGAAGGTCCTCTCAATAAGGAGAGATGGGATGAGGGACCCTGGCTTTGGTTAAGTACGTGAGTGGTACTTAAGTTATGGTTCAATGGATTATATTGGTCCTAAGTTATGGTTCAGTGCGCGAGTGGTACCTAAGTGGTCCCTAAGTTATGGTTAAGTGCGCGAGTGGTACCTAAGTTGTCCTAAGTTATGGTTCAGTGCGCGAGTGGTACCTAAGTGGTCCCTAAGTTATGGTTAAGTGCGCGAGTGGTACCTAAGTTGTCCTAAGTTATGGTTAAGTGCGCGAGTGGTACCTAAGTGGTCCCTAAGTTATGGTTAAGTTATGGTTGTTTAGGTATATGCTACCATATCTTGGGGTCATGAACCCTATGGCAAGGCAAGTATGGGTTCAGGGTCAGAGAATGAACCTATGTAGGGGTCAAATTTTCGAAAATGACCCTATGTACTGGTTTCCTGGCCGAGCCGCCTACTTCTGTACTACTGGAATTCCCTCCCCACAATTTCTAAATTTCTCTCAGCTATGTCACAATGTTAAGGTCTGCAAGCTGTAGGCGACTGCACATTGCACAATCGAATTGTAGATAGACCTACTTGGAAACTTGCTCTGTGAGATGAAAAGCTAGCGCTATTAGAGGTGTAAATGTATACATTGACATTTGAAAGATAAGATCTCCTCTTCATTAATACAAAGGGGAAGAAATTTATGATGCGACAAATACGCCCAATATAGGTCCTATATGATCCTGCGAGACTGCAGGGAGATAGCGGACATGCAGCGAGAAGACAGCTAATGACTGTATATATACATACTTCTTCTTCTTTAGGTTCTCTGCCCTTCGGCAGGTTCCAACCTCCAATGACGCCACTCCTCTCTGTGCTGTGCCTTTTCCTTCAGTTTGCTGTATCCGTTGGCCATCATCCATCCGAGCATCATTTGCTGCGGTCTTCCTCTCCCTCTCTTTCCTTCCATTCTCCCTTCTATGATTTCTTTCAGGAGGGAGTCTCCTCGTGCCCAACCCAGTTCTTTTGTCTTTCTCTTATTGTTGTTATTAGCAATCGCTTTTCACCAACCATTTGTAGCACCTCCTCATTCGTTATATGCTCCGTCCAGCTCACCTTCTCCATCCTTCTCCAAATCCACATCTCGAAAGCCTCTAATTTCTGCATATCCTCCTTCTTGATAGTCCAGGTCTCCGACCCATACAGTGCCACACTCCATACCAGTGTTTTGACCAGTCTTTTCTTTAAGCCTTTGTTTATTCCTCCTCTCAACAATTCTCCTCTTTTCGTGAATGCATCCTTTCCCATTGCTATTCTTCGTTTCATATCGCTTTGGCACCTTGCATCTGTTGTTATCATGCTTCCCAAGTAACAGAAGCTCTTAACCTGTTCCACCTCCTCGCCGTTGATTTTTATTTTCTCTGTTACTTCCTCCTCTTCTCGGCTTATCCTCATACTCTTTGTCTTTCCAATGTTTATTTTCATGTTATATTTCCCTGAGGTCAGATTTAATTTGTCCATCATCTACTGTAGTCCTTCCTGTGTCGTCGCGAACACTGCTTGATCGTCAGCAAATCTTAAGGCTTTTACAAGTCTTCCTCCTACTTTTACACCTTCTTCCGTGTCTTCCATTGCCTCCTGCATTAGTTCCTCTATATATATGTTGAAAAGGAGTGGTGATAGGGGGCACCCTTGTCTTACTCCCCTTCCAATTTCTCCTTCCTCTGAACACTCTCCGTCTATTCTTATCTTTACTTTCTGGTTCATGTAAAGGTTTCCTATAAGCCTTCTGTCCTTCCAGTCGACTCCTCTTCGTCTCAGTGCACTCATCAGTTTTCTCTAATCTACCCTGTCAAATGCCTTTTCATAGTCCACAAAACAGATATAAACCTCTTGCCCATACTCTAGACTTCTTTCTGTCAGGACCCTCAAGGCTCCGATGGCATCTCTTGTACCCCGACCTTTTCTTGACCCGAATTGATCCTCTCCTAATCCTTTATCAGATTCTACCTTTGCCTGTATTCTTTTTGTTAGTATCTTTAACATAACCTTAGCTGCATGTGGTAGCAAGCTAATTGTTCTGTAATCCTTACAAGTTGTTGCATTCTTCTTCTTCTTTATTGGTATCATGATGGTCTGTAAGAAGTCCTCGGGCCACTTCCCAGTGTTATATATGTCCTGACATAACCTTATCAACTCTCCTGTTGCTTTTTCTCCTAGAATCTTAAGAATTTCAGCTGGGATGTTATCTGCCCCTTCTGCTTTATTGTTTTTCATGTCACTGATTGCTGCCAGCACCTCATCTTTTAACACCTCCGGCCCCATATCATCTCCTGTCCCCATGTATGGTCCGTCATTCAGGTTCTTCGGTTTTTCCTGACTCTGGTATAGTTCTTCTACATATTCCTTCCATCGACCTCGAATCTCTTCTGCATCCTGCAGCATCTTGCCTTCCTTATCCTCTACTGCCATCCCTCCCTCCCTACATATACATATATATACATACAACATGTATGTATAATTGTATATATAAATTGCATACATATGTGTAAACTCAAACTGGACAAGCTCCTGTAGACCTATTATATATACCTTTGTGACTTAATGCACGCACACCTCTACGCAGTATCTTCCCTGTCCTCTTCGGTCTGCTGATCGACTTAATCACCTATAATTCCTCGGGCAAGGACTGCCATGACCCAACACCGAGCGTTTGCCATTGTAAACCCTTCTACGTGGAATGGCCTCCCTCCCTCTATCCGTAATAAGATCTTATCTTCAGCCTTTCGCTGTTTGAAGTCTTTCTTATTTCCTCGGGGCTGTCACGCTGAGAGCGCTTCTGAATAGCTAGTAGGGTAATAGTGATGCACTTTATAAATTCTCATATACAATACAACACAATACACTCATAATTCATGCATACATAACATGTATACAAGTACATACGGTAATTATATTGG
The DNA here is from genome assembly GCA_949752735.1 of Lumbricus terrestris. Lineage (NCBI taxonomy): Eukaryota > Metazoa > Annelida > Clitellata > Crassiclitellata > Lumbricidae > Lumbricus > Lumbricus terrestris. The sequence goes on along the minus strand of OX457051.1, from coordinate 5,620,536 downwards.
GAGTGTGGGATCTCAGATTTGAAAGAAGTACTGACAGGAATCTGATCATCTATAATCTACAAGAAAGGACTTGGTGGACTTTGTCAGTTATGCACGCTCACAGTTTTTGAGCTTTTCACTCCAAACCTTCTTTACTGTGTTCGTTTCGGCATCAGACGCGTAATCGAGGGGTTCGCGAATCTCTGCCACCATGGGGGCCAGAGTGGGGGAGCAAAAACACTCATTTTCCTTGTTGGCCTTTGCCCTTTCAAGCTTACGACAGCACTTTTCTTTCGGGTCTCATACATGTACGTATACTATAAAAGCAGCGGTTGACAACCGTCTTAGAGGCGTTTTAAGGACAGCGCTTTTGCCAGTCCGGATTTCACGGGTCACGTACGGGTGGAGGTCGGAGTTAGTGGTGGCGCGTTGTGGAGGGGGGGTCGAAGAGGGGGGAAACTTGGGGGAAATTTTTTCCCCCGAAAACCAAAATTTCACGGGTGGCGTCCTGGTTGAGGTCGGAGTTAGTGGTGGCGTGTTGTAGGGCGGGGAAAATTTGAGGGGGGAATTTTGGGGGAAATTTTTTCCACCGAAAACAAAAATTTCACGGGTGGCGTCCCGGTGGAAGTCGGAGTTAGTGGTGGCGTGTTGTGGGAGTGGGTGGGGAAAATTTGGGGAGGGAAATTTTGGAGGAAATTTTTCCCCCGAAAACCAAAATTTCACGGGTGGCGTACTGGTGGAGGTCGGAGTTAGTGGTGGCGTGTTGTGGGGGTGGGGGTTGGGTGGGGGAAATTTGGGGGGATTTTGCCCCGAAAACCAAAATTTCGTACCCGGGGAGGTCAGAGCGGTGTGGTGGGGCTGTGGCCGGAGCGGGCCGAATCCTAAATTTTCCGGGCAACGCCGGGTACCCCAGCTAGTAATGATATAATGCTGCTAGTGTTTGTCACATTTAGTGGCATAGCCAGGCAGTTCATCTCGAGTGAGTCCACATTATAACCGCATATTCGACTGTAGGCCAAAAGAGGATTATAGATAATTTTAAACAAATTAAATTCATGATTAAAAGTGCTGTGCGTTAAATAATTTAAACAGTCTAAACTTTTTCGTTTTCCAAACCACTTCAATCTGGTAAGTGTGAAGAAAATAGTGCAAATGTACACTGCCTTCTCTATTATAAGCTTAACAGTTTTTCACATTAACCTACATAAAAATTAGCCATTGCCTGAATCTGTTCATCAGAAATGTGACCAGTGGCATAGACAAGGGGGGTTTTGGGGGTTAAACCCCCCATTGGCCTAGGAAAACAGTTTTCTAAGGTTATTTATCCACTTAAATAAGAAAAACAAAACAATTGCTTGTAGTAACAATTGTTTTTCTTACTTTATTCCCTTTGTTACTTTATTCCCTTTTTATTTACTGTAATACTGTTGGGTTGGTTTCAGAAAGGGTATCCGGCCAGGCAAAAAACATGAAAAATTCCTGGCTACGCCACTAAATGTGACAAACACTAACAGCATCGCTGCATCATATCATTATGATCAGATTCCTGTCATTTTAGTTTTTCCATTTAAAAATCTGTGTTGGTTGCAGTTTTGTATTTGTGAGAGCAATCACAATCTCGAGATTTCTTCAGCGCCAACAGAAGCTATAAGTCACGGAAGCCAGAGGTCTCAGTCAAAAGAAATTTAGCTATTGACGAAATCGATAGGAAAGCGATGTAAAAATGACAAAATGACATGATAAAGTAAGCCTATTGTTGTGGATTATGTAGGCTACATGTAGGAAGTTATGCATAATTAAAATTAATTTTATCCACCTAGTTTATAGATACACTAGCTGAACTACCCGGCGTTGCCCGGGAAATTTCGGCTTTTAATCCCCAGCCACGCTGACCCCCTCCCACTCCGCCTTTCGCACCCCTCCTTCCATCGGCCCCGACCCGGTCCCACCCTGGGGTGCCTGGCGTTCCCCTTGAAATGTAGGTTTTTCGCCCCATCCCATCTCCCATCCGCTCCTGCATGCGGGACGGATTCGCTCGGCATTTGCCGGTGAATCTTTGTTCTTTTGCCTAAACCCGTCCCCCTAAATAATGTACAGATGGCCTACATACGACGACACAGCATAATATTAATTACCGGTGTACATTGTCATTTTCTTGCGATCAACCATTCATAATTATTATCAGTGGTTTTAGTATAATTTTGCGAAAGCGCGCGCTATAAAATCGACCGTCTAAAGTGAGGTGAAGAAGTGATGACGTCATGAATCTATGGATTCTTTGAAAAGGGTTCCGAAACTTCCGGCGACCAATCTTAAATATTGCGTTAACTTTCGAATAGAAAATTAAAAGTTTCAAACTCAGGAAAAGGTAAGATTTTTGGATCGCGAATCCCGATAGTGTTGTCATGGGGTGGTTAGAAGTTGCTTTGTAATTATTTGAAAAAATCGGTCGCGTGGATGAGTAGATTTTTTATCAAGCACGCATTACAACTTTGTTTTTATAGGTTTAGATTATTGACTGAGGTTCACTCAACTCATAAACATGTCTTAACTCCTTGTCAACTCATTAACTTTTTAGAATACTATAACCGACTTGTCTAAGACTCTTAAGTTGATGATCAAACATGAAGAATACAGAAGCGCGTGACATCTAAATTTACAGTAGAGGTCGTTAAGGTGGATGTCTAGGCCTATACTAACTCATTCAGATGCAGGAAGTCAAAATGAAGAAACAATTAAGCGACTATAAGTCACTATTATAGGCCTAGTACTGTTTTGGTTTGGCTAGAGAACCCTAATCAATGTAGTCATGTTGTTCCTGTAGTCCGAACATAAAAACATGTGCAGTAGTGTGAATGTCGAGGAGTGGATGGGGTTGTCGATGGCGGATTGCATAAGGAGAGCGAGGGACAGAGAGGGATGGAGGTAACTGACGTACGTCCTTGGCTCTGGTCTCCGATCCGCAGCAATGAGGATTGAGGGTGGTCAAGATGATGAGTGTGAATCTACAATTTTTTAACACTAACCTACATATAGGGTGTCACTGAACTCAGTGACCAGTGGGTCCTTGAGGGGGCATTCTGCGCACAATTCCGAAGGGGAAATTTTCCCTCTCCACATCTAGAAGCAGATTTACGGCCATGTTCTGACTTAACTGACTTTATAGCATACAAGAAAAGTAAAGGTCACACGACTTCGAAATTAAAAAGGTCAAAGCAAAATATCACACAAGACATTAAAGACTAAAAAACTCAGTTAAACTATACAAGCGAAACGTCAAAGTACATTCTCTCTCAGAGGCGTAGCGACCGCCTTCATAGTTCATCTAAAACTATAAAATACAAGTTGCAACGGGAGGTTAATAAAAAATCTACTCATCCACGCGACCGATTTTTTCAAATAATTTACAAAACAACTTCTTAGCACTAACGAAAAACACTATCGGGATTCGCGATCCAAAAATCTTACCTTTTCTCGAGCTTGAAAATCTTTATTTTATATCGCAATGCTAACGCGTGTGTTTAATATACGACGCCATTTATTTGCATACAACCATCATTATCAACAGACCATCGATATATTGATGATTGAAACCAGTACATTAATGACGTCACGGCCGATTTTAAAATAATTATTGTAGCGAACTTTGCTTGTAATAGAGTTCATTAGGTACACTTGCTGCTAAAGGGTTTATTTGGTGCGGTTAAGATCGCCGGTTAAGAACTTAGCTTGGCCATGTAATTTAACCGGTTGGGATCCTAGGAGTTAACCAGGCAGAATGCATGTAATTGGGCGGTTAAATCTGAGGCAAGTAGAACCGGTGTTTGTATGGGGTTTCAGTCGGTACCGGTTAGGCCTATAACTTAACCGAGGCTAATTGTGTGAGGTATTCCGGTTAAGTATTGGGGAATATTAACCGACGGTTACCATTGCGGTAATGGGTGGTTAAGATTAGTATGTAACCACTAAGCGGTAAACCGGTTCTGGCCAGATTTATTAACCAGCCGCTAAGTATATAAGGCAGTAGTTTAAAGGGGAAAAGGAGCTCAGTTTGGAGAAGCAGCGGGAGCTCCGTTCGGTTAAAAGGCTCATTCTGAAGAGGCAGCGGGAGCCCCGTTTCGTTTGAAGTTGTTTGATCGTTGTTCGAAGCAGTCGTTCTTTAATTCGATTAATAGAGTTTATAACCGTCATCGTGTTGTTTCTTGGGTTGGCGACTACGAAATCTCCTGACAGACCGTAGGAGTGGACCAGCGACATATGTAGCACGGTGGTGTCGGCATCCTGGTACGAGTCACACCACCGTGCGGAAGATCCCCCCTCCAGGAAGACCGGAAGAGGACAGAAAGGAAGGGAAGGACGGAAAGGTCGAGAGAGTTTCGCCACATTATTATAGCGCTTTATCCGTTAATTAATATCTATAGCATGTCGTATGTATCAGAAGCCTATTTAAGACGCCATAATTTTGGCCGATCGGTTTTCAAGGAACCAATAGATTTTTAACCTCATTTTTCGCCGAGGGCAGACCTTTTGGCATGCGGTTTCGCAAAAATGCTGACTATAGCGTAAACATTGGCGGGTGGCAGCTGGGTTGGAGCCGAAAACATAAGAGCGGAGTCAGGCGTGGCGGGGGACGAAAACCGAAATTTTCCGGGCGTGGAAGCGTGGTCAGACGTGACTGTGAACAAAATCTGAAATGTCCCGGGCAACGCCGGGTAATTCAGCTAGTATTTTATAAATTCGAAACTGGAATCGCCCGAATATGCGCAATTATCAACTGGTTTGCGCCAATCATAAATACGTCTAGAATCTGAAAATATTTTGAATAAAGAGTCTCTATTAGTTGTATCACCAAATGGTGGATTGGAGAATAAAAAGAAACTTCCAAATTTTTCCATTATGGGTGGAACTACCCTAATGACAGATACACTGAATTATATTAAAAAAAATTATAAACAGATACGGAGGTTTGAGCCCCTAAACCTCCTAAAATTTACACATGATGGTCTACTCAAGACTTGTAATTTTGAATAGCTGTTCATCAAATGGGAATCTAGTTAACTTTTATGTTTTCCAATGGTCATGTACACAATACATAAAAAAAATTACCATTGACTTTGAACCATTTGGACACCCTGTTCAACTGTCTCAATAATGATTTTCCATCAGTTGGCCCTTAGGCCTACCTGTTGAGCAGATGACCAATGAGACTAGTGTAGAAACCCACTTCTCAGAATTAATTATTCTCATGATAAGTTCATTTTGAAGAGAAGAACTCGCTGAACTGATAGCACTTTGACATGGAAGCATGCAAAGCCATAGCCTTCGATTCAGTTTGAGATATTGGTCGATTTAACAAATATCTATCTATCGCAAAGATTTTGAATTCTAGTTCGGTTTTCAACTATATTTACCTATTCAAGTCATGATTTTCTTCCACTGTTATCCGAAAGTTATAGCGCGCCCTTCAAGCTCTATTCTCAAAGGCACTCCCGACTACAGTGCGGACAGTGCATCGGAGTTTGACGCCGAAGCGCATGAGCAATTGCAAGTGAAGGACTTGCTCAAGGTCCCTACACGGCGGCTTGAGGTGGATTTGAACCTGCAAGGCTCCAAGGCACTGAACCCACCACTACACCACTGCGCCCCGCTTATATATAAGTGGACCTATCACAACTTACAGATCATACATATCTTTAGAACTGGTCTAAAGATGTATGATCTGTAAGTTGATTGAAAGTTGACAGTTAAGCCTATGATATGAACTGATAAAAGTAAAAATATGATTACCAAGTAGATCATGTCAGCAGCTGTCGGATTGTCAACTTGTTTTCGAAAGAAGTTATGCCAGTACAGAAACTCCACGCGCTCTGACTGACTTATTTTCCTTTTGGAAGTATCTTGTTGTAGATTGAGTCTTGTAGGTTGTTGTGCTTTACAGCATAAGTCCATGATAAGAAATATCAAGAAGGCAGCCAACATCTCACTTTTCATAGTGAAGAAATTGGATTAAGCCTGTTTTCAAAATAATTAAAAATCACAAGTTACATAATTAATAAATATTGGTTTCAAATAAATTTATAATTACCATTACCAGCAACAGTTTGCCTGTAATTGTAAATATTAAAGCAGATTTTTTATTTATCCAACCACATAATTATTCAATCAATTCATTCGTTCAAGAATTTCAATTACGCCTCTTCCAGGGGACTGTGCAGAAGCAATCCTGACTCTAGCACGACCAAAAAGCACAGTTTTAATCTGAATAAAAATGCTTCAGTTAGAGCCCCAGGAAGCAGACATAGCTTCTGTGGGAGTCCATTCCAGACCACTGGGCCCACCACGGAAAGGCTCGATTCTGCATAGCTGTGAATGTGAATGGATCCATCGATCTCTGTGCAGAACAAAGAGGGGCGGCCTTGGAGACCTGTAGAGCAGCAGAGCACGCTCAAGTAGTCTGGGGCAACACCAAGCTGACATTGCCGAACCATGGCAGCCACTGTTATTTTAGATCAGAAAATCATTTTTATATTAGTTTTTATTTAGTTCTTCATCAATCATTTCAGTCTAGTTATAGTTTTAATTTTTTTCCGACAATCATTTTAATGTCAGTTTAGTTTTTATTCTTAAAATCATTTTAGTGCCGGCTTTCGTTTTTGTGAACTATTGACTAATCTTTTTCGTTTCGTTTTCGTTCACAAAATTAACTCTTTGGAGGTGAAGTGAAGTAAGTCGCAATATGAAATAGACAATATTAATTTCAATATCAAATAGACAACATTAATTGTGAGTTAAATTATTATTTTATAACCAATTATCAGATAAACTGGCGATAATCACGTGAACAAATTTCTTTTCAATCCTGATTGAAATGACCAGCAGGTGAACTAATCACCATCCAATATCTGCTTAGCACATGCAATTTGCAGTCCTCAATCCCAACTTTATCAAATGCATGAATAGCCAATAATTCAAATGCAACATAGACTGTTTTAGTCATCATTATCTTCAGCCTTCTCAATGCAAGGTAGGTCTATCCATGAGCAGGGTTTGCTCTCGAATTTCTTGGCTTGCGTTCCCACTGCTCACTATGCATGGAACCCTTGAAACATGGGTGTTCCCAATAAAACTTCACACGCATTCCCACTACTCACAGTTGGCATTCCCACTGCTCACCCAAACCACTTTAAGGCCAAAAAAAATGTTGTGTTTCCGGTAACAGAGCTCTAAAAAATTGGGTGGGTAGGTCGAAAAATATTTTTATTTTGGTAAAATATTTATATACAGTGACTATCCGAAAAATTATACCCAACTACTCTTTTTGCATAAAGGTACACGGTGCAACAAAGTACGTGTTCTAAGCAAGTATGAACTGCCTATTTCTCGACTGTCTGTACCTAAAATTGCTCTAGAAAACAATTCTATTAATTTCATTTTGTTGACATCTTTTCTGGTAAGAGTAAGTGGGAAGGGAAGGAGAAGATGAGGGAGAACAGAACATCACTGCTAGGGGTCGTTCCAGACTGGCCGAGCCAGTGACTACCAGTAGTTACACCTAGAGGCTGCTAGATTTATTTTCCCTAGTCACCGTTAGAGGTGGCTCAAGTGAGAATGATAACGCTAGAGGTTTCTCAAGACTGGCAACCAGGAAGTAGTTAGGCAGGTGTGAAACTCTAAGGCAATGTCTCCTACCGTGAAAGAGAGCGAGTCTACTGGGAAGCCATCATTGTTCGTCAGTCAAAGGATCCGAAAAAGCTCTGGACTACTTTTGATGGCCTCCTTGGCCGTCAAAAGACCAGTCGAAAGTCCGAGTCGCCATCGCTGTTCACTGCAGATGCATTCCTAGAACGATTCTCAGAAAAGATGGCATCAGTTCGAAATACTACTTTCGATTCCTCTCCACCCGCGTTCTCTACAACGGAATGCCGGCTTCCGGTTCTACATGAGATATCATGCGTTGAGCTGCGACGCTTAATTCTTGCCTCAGCTCCTAAGACGTGCGAGCTCGATCCTGCACCTACATTCCTTGTGCAGGAACTGATTGACGATTTCCTGCCTTTCCTCACGATCCTATGCAACCGATCTATCAGTGAGGCATGCTTACCTGCTTCACAGAAACGATCAATTCTTCTGCCTGTATTGAAGCGAGATGGTTTAGATGTTAGCGATCCTGTTAACTATCGTCCAATCGCAAATGTAACTTTTCTCTCTAAACTTCTAGAGCGCATTGTTGCTAACCAATTGATTGCATATCTATATGTTAATGAACTGATCCCTTCGCAGCAGTTAGGCTTCCGGAGGAACCACTCCACAGAGACCCTTTTACTCTGGCTTCTTTCTGACCTGAAATCCGCTATGGACCTTGGTCAGGTTACGGCGTTACGCTCTTGGCTCTTTTTGATGTTTCTTCTGTATTTGATTCTGTGGACCACTCCATCCTCCTGCAACGTCTTTCTACATCCTTTGGGCTGGTTGGACAGCCTCTAGAATGGTTACGTTCCTTCCTCTCTGACCGTTCAAAATGTGTGGTTGTTGGATCCTCTAGGTCCCTTTGGGTTCCTGCTCCTTTTGGTGTTCCTCAGGGCTCCGTACTTGCCCCTTATTATACCTTCTCTACACGGCTGATCTTTGTCCTCTACTTGAGTCCCAGGGTTTCCTCCACCAAATCTTTGCTGATGACACTCAAGCTTACATACATTCTAACCCATTGGATTCAGTTAGCACTGTGCGCCTAATGTGTCTGACTGTAGACGTCCTTTCCTCTTGGATGGTGTCAAATCGGCTTCTCCTGAATCCCAGTATAAGACTCAATTCATTTGGCTGGGTGGCCGTCGGCAACTTGAGAATATTGATCTGCCTCTGCTAGCTCAAATCTTCCCTGACATTAGTTTCTCTTCCACGGTTCGTGACCTGGGTGTTACCCTCGACTGTGAACTCAGTCTCAGCCAGCATGTCAACCTTGTTGCTCGAAGCTGTTACTACCAGCTTCGTCAACTTCGAGTGATTGCACGCTCTCTCTCTCATGATGTGCTGGTAGTTCTTGTTCATGCCTTCATAACCAGTCGAATCGACCATTGTTGCTCAATCCTTGTTGGCCTCCCCCTTGGGGTTCTGGGATGATTAGATCGGGTTCTGCGCTCTGCTGCCCGGCTCATTGGACAAATCCCTCAATTTTCCTCTGTTTCTACCTACATGCGTGATGTGCTGCATTGGTTGCCAATAGCCCAACGCATCCATTATCGAATTGCTGCCTTGGTTTCTCGCTGTATCCTTGGTTGTGCTCCATCTTACCTGCGCGTTCTCTGCCGCCCAGTCTCTGACATTGAAGCGCGTTGCGCTTAGCTACCAGACAGCGCCGAGTTTTCTCGGTTGTGGGGCCGTCAATCTGGAATGACCTCCCCCCTAGCCTCCATCTCCTTCACCTGACCAGTCAATCCTTATTCCTTAAGTCCCTTAAATCTTTTTCTTTTGCCGTGGCTGTGCTGGGAGCGCCTCTGAGTAGTTTCTTGAAGGGGTGCTATATAAATGCTAATAATGAATGAATGAATGAATGAAAGTCACTGTAAATAAAAAAATTTACACAAAATTTTCTGAGTCGCAGCAATAAAAGTGAGTCGGTCGGGTTACCGGAAATACAACATTTTTTTGGCCTAAGATTCAACTCTATATGGAAGGCAATGTCACCGTATTATGTCAATACAAATTTTTTTAAATATAAAAAAGTATTTTTTTTAATTTTTATTTTTTTTAATTTAACGTTATACCTAGTCAAATCTGGATCCATCCATCCAGAGAAGATTTAGCATTACCAAAATCTTTGACATGTAGTTGTGTATCATGAGCATAGACGTGTATAAGGATACCATCATCATCATCATCATCATCATCAGCAACCGTGGGCTCAGCGCCCGTAGGTGTCCGATGCCTTCTTCACCAGGTCCTTCCATTTTCTCCTATCCAGCGCCGCTCTGCTCAGTTCCTGAAGCGAGGCTCTGCCCCAATCGGAGACGTCATCGAGCCATTCCCTGTGCGGCCTTCCTCTCTTATTTGTCCCGTCCATTCGACCATGATTACCATGATTAGAAGCAATGTTAACAATGGAAGTGTAAAGAATAAACAAAAGTGGACCAAGAATGGAGCCATGAGGGACACCAAAAGGAATGTTTAAGTACTTGGAGATCTTGGTAACAAGGACTGACTGTGAGCTGTTTGTTAAGAAATTTGCAATCCAGAGGTCAGAGGCTGCTATACAACACTAAAATAGGCCTACATGGAATGGTCAACACAGTCAAAAACTTTCAAAAGCTGAACTGATGTCGAGCAGAAGTAGAGCAGTGATGAAGTCAAAATCGAATGCTAAGATTATGTCAGTGTGAAAATTGTGGAAAAATAATTGTGGGTTGGACTATGATCCACTTGAAATTGGGGTGTGAAAAACAGACTTTACTATGGGGCTCTAAGAAAGACTAGGGGTTGAAACCCTAACTCCCGGCAATTCTCACCCTGATTATATCATTAAAAACTTTAAGAACACCTGTTTCAGTAGAATGGAGGTGGCGGAAACAAGACTGAACAGGAGGTAGAAGAGAGATTCAACGTAATTTGAAAGCTGCCGCTGAAATCCATGTTCAACCAGCTTGGAGATGAAGGAAAGATTAGACATGAGACGGTAACTAGAAGGATCAGAATGGTGAAGGCCTGATTTTTTTCGTCGAATGGACAATACAACGCTTGTGAGAGGTAGGTATACAGAAGCTGGAAGTAGAATTAGGATGGGTCAAAAATATATGGCGAAGAGATTTAATTAACCAGACAGGAGACTGATAGAAGTCTAGTTCGCAGTTCCTGGTGAAGGAGTCACTTAGAAGTTTATCAACTTCAGGCAAAATAATCTCATCGAAAGCAATAAAGCCAGGAAACGTCAAGTGGCCAGAATTCAAGTTAGGTGGTTTTGCCTCATAGGCAGGACCAGATTAACCAGTATGCCATGTCTGCCATGGTGGTGGTGGGCTCCCCTTCGTCAGAGGCCCCCATCCGTGAACAAAAAGAATTTGTAATGTGCATTTTCCAATTTATTCAACTTCACTCCAAGGACAGTGTGTAAATTTAGGTCAATTGCTGATTGGTTTTTATGAAGGCAATCAATGGGCCTAATCATGATTCTGTAGGTATTCCATACTTTTAAATAGAACAAGAAAGCATTAATGCTGGACATGAAACTGAAGTTGCATTTTTAGGGGATGGACAAAGTTGCATTTTTAAGGGATGGACAACTTTCAGGCACATGAAACCTTTTGGCAATGGTCATGAGTTAGGGCTTTCATTAAGATATAGGAATAAATTAGTGCATGCAAAGAAGTTCAGAATGTACTAAGAGTTTTAATGGTTTTTGATGTGCTGGATACTGACATGATTAGAGAATTGTTAGGCTACTGGCATTGGAAAAGACATATTTTGGTGGTTTAAAAGCTGCAGTGTTTATTCCTTGATGAATTGATTCAGTTCGTTATATTGAGCAAACAGTGGCGGTGCCAGCTATACAATTTCAGCAGATCGTACCAAGGTCATGGGAGTTATTCATCAGATCAAAGAAATTAAATGTAGGCCTACAGAAGATATCAAACTTCCAAAGAATTCTTGGTAGGTCATAAAGCAGGTCAAGAGCAAAATAGGCAGGTCAAGTTGCCACCTATGGTAGAGCCACCACTGTTTGCATTAGGCTACAGAGACATAGCCTAACCAAAATCGCCAGCTTCTACTGCCATTGTGCTGCACACTGAAGATCTTCAATCTGCATTTCTCAATGTGCGCATTGCTCACATTGCCAAGAGCAAACAAAATGTGTGGTATTTCATAGGATTTAGACCCTTCGACAGAACAATATCTAGGCCTACTGCATTGACTGTGTCGCCTAAAAATTAGTTTTGTTTTTAATTAAGTTACACATTATTAAGTTTGAGTTACATAGTCAATAATAGACATGCATTAAACATGTGGGAAGGCATGGTGACGGAAGGTCAAGGTGGATTAAGGGCCCCCTGAGAATATGGCGGCGGGTCCTCCAAGGGCTTAATCCGAGCCTGCTCATAGGCCGCATTCCCATGTTTGGCCGAGTCTCCTAGTACATGCGGAATGTACTCCACTGGCTCCCTTACCCACAGCGCATTGCTTACAGAATTTCTGTCTTGGTCCGGTCCTGCTTTGAGGGTTTAGCTCATTTATACTTGCAGGAGCTCTGCTGCTCCACCAGGACCACCACGCACGTCCACCGCTGCTTTCTCCGCTCAGCTACACAAAAGGAACTTATTGTTCCCGCTCACGGACTGCAATCAGGCAACGCTGTGCTTTCTCTGGGGATGGTCTTGCGACCTGGAATGAGCTCTGTTATATTTCGTCAAATACCTATTGGCCCTTCTGCTTCATTTATTTCTCTTCTTAAGACTGTCTTATTCCACCAGACTTGGACTGGGAGTAAATAACCTTGAAGGAGGGCTAGGTAAACGTGTATTTTAGCATGGTAAATTATTCGCTCGTTGCAGTATTTTTATTTTTAATCAATTCAACTTCTAGTTTGGCAGCAATCCTTCTTGTTGATCCAGCTTCTGTTTAGGCAAGAATTTGTGTCATCATTCCCGCTTCTATTTCGGCAGCAATTATTTTTCATCAATAAAAACTTCTATTCAATTAAATTTTTTATTGTTTATCAATGCAACTTCAATTTTAGCGAGATGTTTGCATAAATTCTACTTCTAGTCAATCAAGATTTATTTTCATCATTCCAACTTCTATTTAGCAAGAATTCTTTTCATCAACCCGACTCGTATTCGACCAATGCTGAAACCCATGCAAAGTTAAATAATTTACGACGCTAAAATACACATTTACCAAGGGGGTATGTCAAATTCTCAGTAAATAAATAAATAGTGGATACACGTACAGGCATAACTGGGAACGGCGGTCCCAAATTATAAAATTCCATAAATCGATAGTGCGGAGTATTGGATGGGCAAAAAGTGTGCGTTTTTCATCCAGCATCCATTTCTTAAGCATTTCTTCATCAATCCAGCTTCTATTTCAGATGTAGATATACCTTCATCCAGCTTCTATTTCTCATGCGTTATTTTCGTCAATCCAGCTTCTATTTCACCTGCAAAAGAACCTTCATCCAGATTCCAATTCTATTGAGTTTTTTCATCAATCCAGCCTCCATTTCACCTGTAAAAGGTCTTCATCCAGCTTCTATTTCTCAAGCGTGGTAGTGCAGCATTACAAACAGCTCATGACGCTGGATGTCTGCTGGTCGTTTTATACACCGCGCTATTACGATTTACGACACGTCAGGTTGATTTATTTAATGTTATAATTTGGGACCGCCGTTCCCAGTTATGCCACACGCACATACGGCTAAAATAGGCTTAGCTTAGCCAAAGATAAGACTCTGATATCTTTGGCTTAGCTGCCTAAAGTGTCAATAGTGTTAAGATAAAAAGATTAAAATACAGCGTTCTTCAATTGAATTTTAAAAGTAAAACTTACTCAAAATAACTAAATCATAAACTCAACCGGTACGGTGAGTAAATTCATTGCGTCTACGCACCACCGACCAGCGTTGCCACTGAGGTTTCAGAAATAGACCCAGATTTTCTTCCAAAAATCCAGAAAACCCGGACTATTCATCTAAGCTCTTTTAGACACCTTAATTTGTTCAAATTAAGTTGGTTTCTCGCTTGTTCGTGAGAGGGCCAAAAAATGTTCGTCAAAAGAGTCGACTAAAATGTAACTACAACTTAAAATGTCAATTGTTAAAGTTGTCAGAGACTCGGCATCCATAGGCCATACTGACAATAAGCTTCATGTACGCATGCGCATGCGCAGCGGGTCGAACCCACCAGAATTGTAAACACATAACACGTACGTGACTTAGGCCTAAGTTTATGAAGTTTTAAAGTTGTCTGAGGTTCCAGCCAAATTTTCTTAATACATCAACAATCCAACGCTTTGACCACTTAGAACAGTGGTTCCCAAAGTGGTGGTCCGCGGAGGTATGATGAGAAAAGTTAAAAATAAAAAATAAACTGTCATTATTAGTTTATTTGTTTTAAATTGTGAAATTATTCAGAAATTATTCAAATTGTCCCAAATTTATTCAAATTTCTGCCTTAATATTTAGAAACTTTAAATAAATCAACGCGCCTTATTTTAACTTGCCAGATGGCGAATTCAAACAATTTAAATTTATATATAAAACTTTTAATTTAAAAAAACTTTAAATATAAACAAATGTCTTTGAATGAAAAAAATGAGCAAACGTAAGCAGGGGCTTCTATCCCTATACATGGCGGGCGTAGCTTGCGCCCAGTGAAAAATAGGGGGGGGAATCAGAAGACAGCCAAAATTCACGCCGATTGGGAGGGAAGGTCGGACATGGAGGGCAGCGTTCAATCTATAGGCATCACTAGGAGGAAGATCCATTTTCTCCATGTAAACTTCAGCGGCAAATAGTATTTTAGTTACAGATGAAAATATTGATAACAAACCACGAAGTGGGATGGCGGATAAAAATCTTCAGACCAAAACAAGAAGCGGGATGATTTTTTTTTATATTTTTAGTGCAATAAATGCGATGATTGATACAATTTACAGTTTGCAGGGGGGGTAATGTTTAGGAGGGGTAATCTGAAACCTTTACACCGGGCCGCGGCCTACTGAAGTTTGGGAACCGTGGACTGACTTAGAACATTAATACTCTGCAACAGCTAGTGTGACAGGATGGTGACCGTGGTTATAACAATACGTCTCAGTACAGTTTAACACTTTAATATGGCAACTAGTATGGTGTAACAGAATAACATGTAAGTCTAGTATAGGTCTGTGTAGATCACTCTAGTCTGATAGTCAGCGATAGACTGGCGTCTCTTCGTGGTCAGCAAACCCTCCTTGGCCACTGCGGTGGGCGTGGCCTGTGCTGACCAATAAGATACCGTTACAGCTAGGCTATTATACCACTAGAGGATTGACCTGACCTACAGACTAAATTTAATTTGATTCATATTATAGGCCTACCCCCAGTCGATCGAGTCGATTATAACTCGGCCAAGTCGAGTCGATCGAAAAATCGTCGACTCGATCTACTTCCAAGTCGAGTCGATCGTGACTCGTGAGTCTTGCCAAGTTGAGTCGATCGAAAAATCGTCGACTTGCAAGTCGAGTCGATTGTGAGTCTTGCTAAGTCGAGTCGATCGAAAAATCGTCGACTCGATCTACTTCCAAGTCGAGTCGATCGTGACTCGTGAGTCTTGCCAATTTGAGTCGATCGAAAAATCGTCGACTTGCAAGTCGAGTCGATTGTGAGTCTTGCTAAGTCGAGTCGATCGAAAAATCGTCGATTCGATCTATTTCCAACTCGAGTCGATCGTGACTCGTGAGTCTTGCCAAGTTGAGTCGATCGAAAAATCGTCGACTTGCAAGTCGAGTCGATTGTGAGTCTTGCTAAGTCGAGTCGATCGAAAAATCGTCGACTCGATCTACTTCCAAGTCGAGTCGATCGTGACTCGTGAGTCTTGCCAAGTTGAGTCGATCGAAAAATCGTCGACTTGCAAGTCGAGTCGATTGTGAGTCTTGGTAAGTCGAGTCGATCGAAAAATCGTCGACTCGATCTACTTCCAAGTCGAGTCGATCGTGACTCGTGAGTCTTGCCAAGTTGAGTCGATCGAAAAATCGTCGACTTCCAAGTCGAGTCGATTGTGAGTCTTGCTAAGTCGAGTCGATCGTTGTTTCATCTACTCGACTCGATTTAGAAATATTTTACTTAGGCCTACTATATTTCTTGAAGTCTCAAAGTGACCTACATGATATATAATGACGTAATTCAGTTTTTGCACACAAGTTCAGCTAACGAACCTTTTGGCAGCTGGCGATTTCGTGTTAGTGGAACCACATATATTATATTACTAGCTGTACCCGGCCACGCGTTGCTGTGGCTGAAAAGACCGTGCAACTCTCCCTTCATACCTCCCTTCCCTGCCTCGCTCCCTCCCTCTGTCCCTCCCTACCGCCATTCCCTCCCACTCTCTCCTTCCCCCTCCTCCCCTCCCGTCCCTCCCTTCCCCTAACCTCCCTTCTTCCCCTCCCTTCCCCTCCCTCCCTCCCCTTCCCCTTCCTCACCCTCCCCTACCCCTCCCCTCCTCCTCCCTCCCCTCCCCATTCCCCTCCCGCTCCCCGTTCCCCTTCCTTTCCCCTCCCCGTCGCTCCCCCTCCCCATCCTTCCCTCCCCCTCCGTCCCTCCCCTTCCTCCATCCATCTCTTCCCTCTCTCCATCTGTCCGCTCCCTCCCCTCCTTCTTCCTCCCGCTCCCTCTCCCTCTCTTCCTCCCTCACTCCTCCCTTCCCGACAGCTAAAACCCGTCCGATGGAACGTTGTGTGAAAATTTGAAAGCAATCTCTCAAAGGTTTGTTATTGGTGACCCAGTTAAAATGGGCGGAATCCATATACAGGGTGCGCCAAGAAAAGGTAATCCCCTACGGTTTTCAGCCCATATCTTGGCCAAACATGCGAATTTTTAAATGACATTTTACAGTCTTAAAGGCAATTCATATTTACAATTTTTACATACAATGGTCAAATTACAAAAAAATATTTCAAACAGAACAAAAGTTATATCACTTTTAGTGAGGCCACCCACCGTTTTTTGACGATTCAAAAGCGCGACGCAACAAAAAGTAACAAAAAACCAATTTAATTATTCTGGCCAATATCTTGGCCGGAAGTAAGAATTTCGAAATGAAATTTTACAGACTTAAAGACAATTCATATCTACACATGATGGCCAGATTTCAGCAAAATATTTCGAACAGAATAAAAGTTATGGCACTTTTAAGGAGGCCACCCACCGTTTTTTGACGATTCAAAGACGTAACACAGCAAAAGTAGCAAAAACACGATTTTATTAAGTCTCATCTCAAATAATTGTTGTCAAATATATAGGCTTTGATAATGCCAGATGATCATTATTATTACGATTTAAAAAGGAACAGGGCACCAGCGTAACTGCACGTCACTGAGAAGTCGCTTAGCAAGATGACAATCAAATCGGTAAATAAGAAATCTGTCAGATTAATCAACAGCTAGGTTCATCAAGAACTTAATTTGCAAAGAGACTCGAAAGAAGTTCTGGCACTGGTGGTGGGCACATTGAACACAAGTTGTGAATCACTATCAAGTTGAGTTCCAAACAGTTATTTGAGATACGACTTAATAAAATCACGTTTTTGTTACTTTTTGTTGCGTTACGCTTTTTAATCGTCAAAAACGGTGGGTGGCCTCACTAAAAGTGGTATAACTTTTGTTGTGTTTGAAATATTTTGATGAAATCAGGCCATCATGTGTAAATATGAATTGTCTTTAAGCCTGCAAAGATTCATTTTGAAATTCTTACTTCTGGTCATGATATTAGAAAAAACTAATTTTTTTGGCGTTTCGTTTTTCAATCGTCAAAAAACGGTGGGTGGCCTCACTAAAATTGATATAACTTTTGTTCTGTTTGAAATATTTTTTTGTAATTTGACCATTGTACGTAAATATGAATTGCCTTTAAGACTGTAAAGTTTCATTTAAAAATTCATATGTTTGGCCAAGATATGGGCTAAAAACTGTAGGGAATTACTTTTTTTGGCGCACCCAGTATATCGACAGTTAATATATATCTCGACAGTTAAATATATGCGCTATATAAACATGCGGTCGACAGCGCGCGCGAATGTTGCGACCTGTGACCCAGTTAAAATAAACATGTTCTGGACAGCGCGCGCGAATGTTGCATTGCGACCTCTTTTCCAGGTTTGTTAAAATCTTTGGACGGTTGAAATGAAAGTGGGTCGAATCCATATTATATCTACAGCGGCGCTATCAACAGCGCATGCACGAGATGGCGGACGTCTGCGTGAGAGTTAAAATGTATAAACGTGTCAACTCGAGGAGTAAGTTGTGTTTTTTTGGTCTAAGAGATTTGTTTCTTTCCAGGATATCCTTTTACAAACACGATCGTGTTCGAACGGAGCGTTTTGCGAAAAATTTCAAAAGAATCACTAGGACAATACTCAATGTCTAGTTCCTTCTTTCTGTACATTTCCCGTACGAAATATTTAGTTCCGATATGCTTTGTTCTATACTGTGGTTTTATTCATAAGTTCTTCAAACTTCTTTAACATTGTAGATTTTGTCGATGCTACAATCAGGTCATCCACATGCAGGGCCGTAAATCCCGGGGAGGGAAGGGAGGGAATTCCCTCTCCACTTTTAAACCTGGAGAGGGAATGTTAAGGAATTCCCTCCCCACTTTTTCTCAGCTGCAGCCTGCAGGCTGCAGCACAAATGTTAGGGTACCATAGGCACAGTGGCGGCGCTAGGGGGGGCTGGGGGGCTAAGCCCCCCCTACAAGAGGCTCAGCCCCCCCTAAAAAAATGACCATCTGAATTATTTTACATTGAAATATCCACGATTTTGGTCGATGACTAAAAAAAAAAAAAAAAGGTCGTCAGAAATTTTGGCGGCGAACATAGAAAATTTTCATGAGATTTGGTCGATGACTAAAAAAAAAAAAAAAAAAAAAGTCGTCAGAAATTTCGGCGGCGAAAATGGAAACTTTGGCCGCGGGCTTCAGCCCCTCCAAAACTGAAATCCTGGCGCCGGTGTCATGAAACGGAGTATCCCCCCTGAAAGCTATCGGGGGGGATGAATTAATCTATCCCCCCGGATGGAATTAACCGGTCTATACTATCCGGGGAGATAGACCATTCTATCCCCTTTTTGAAAAAATGCGCATAATAAATTTTTTTATGCTATAATCAAAATTTAAAGTGACTCTAATTGTTTTAAGTGTCCTAAGCAATGCTCAGATAAAGGCAACTCGAATTTATTTAGTGACTCTGAGTGTTCTTAAGTGTTTTCAATGTTTTAAGTGCTCTAAAAACAGGGCAAAACAAATTATCTATTAGGAATAAACATACCAATTAGTGTCATTGTTCAAAACAAAGCAGATGAAAATTAATTTGCCCAAAAATATACACGCGGAAGCGTTTTTTTCGACTTTTTTAAATTTGGGGGGATACAATTAATACGGGGGATACTCTATATCGTGACACCGGCACTGCATAGGCAAGCTGTTGCTTGAAAGCTTGCTCTGTACGATCAAAAGCCGAGAGATAGGATCTTCTCTTCAATGATACAAAGCGGGAGGAATTTATTATGTGACACGTCACACGCCGAATATAATCACCCTGCAATACTGCAAGGAGTTAGCGGCCATTCAGCGAGAACACAGCTAATGACAATAATATATATATATATATATATATATATATATATATATATTATCGCCCTATATATAATTATATATAGGGCGATTAGGCCTATATATATCATACATACATGTAAACTCAAAATGGGCAAACGCCTAAATACCTTTGTGACTTGAATCACTTGATGCACAATTTAAACCCGTGGACAAACACCTCTACGCAATCTCTTTTCGCCTTCTCCGGTCTGCTGATATTCTTGATCTCCTAGTTCTTCGGGCAAGGACTGCCATGACCCAACCTTCAATTGCCAGTGTAGACACTTCTTTGTGACACATCTATCCGTAGTAAGATCTTATCGTAGGTAATCGTAATCGTAATCGTAATCTCGAAACTTCTACAGCGCCCACAAAAGCCAAGTCGCGGGAACCAGCTTATTCACAGGCGCTCAATCAAAACAAAATCGATAGGCAGCGGGTCAAGTCCGGAGAGTCAGGCAGGCAGATAGATGGACGGCTAAGGTGGGTGATGTTTAGAGTTGAAGTGGCGGGGGATGTAAGGAGAAGAAGAATCAGGATAGGATTTTTGAAAGAGCAATGTTTTCAGTTTTGAGTGAAAGACCTGTGGGGAGATAGCGAGAGGTGGAGTTTTGGTGAGTTCGTATGATGGGTCGGAAGTTCGCCGAAGTGCTGGCGGAAGTTTGTTCCAGAGAGGTGGAACGGCAATGGCTATGGAGCGGTTTGCGAATTTCAGTGATGAAGTGATGGGAGGGCGAAGCAGTGTAATGGAGGATGAGGAGCGTGTTGAACGAGGTGGCTGGATGGTGAACAACTGACGAAGGTAGAACGGCTGGGATGATTGAAGTGTATTGTAAGTGAGTGAGAGGACTTTGTATTCGATGCGTTCAGGTATTTTGAGCCAGTGAAGTGATTTCAGGACAGGAGTGATGTGGTGACGTTTGGGGGTTTTCGTCACTGCACGGGCGAGGGCATTCTGGATAGCTTGGAGGCGGTTAATTTGGGTTATATCAATGTTTAGGAAGAGAGAGTTGCAGTAATCAAGTTTCGCATGAACTATGGATGTGGCTATTGTGGATGCAGTTTTAAAGTCAAGCATAGGTCGGATTCTGCGGAGATCTCGTATGTGCATGAAACAAGTGCGGGAAAGTTGGGTTATGTGGTCGGAGAAGCTAAGATGCTGGTCAAAGATTACACCTAGGTTTCGGACAGGAGAATTTGCGGAGAAAGTGTGGTTGGAAGAAGAGTCATTGTTGAAGGAAATAGAGGGGTCAGGAATTTTCTTGAGTTGCTCTCTGAGGCCAATTAGTATAAATTCTGTCTTGGAGGGGTTAAGGCAGAGGAGATTTGAGGTCATCCAAGAGGTGATTTGGGTGACCACAGAGAGAAGATTATTTATGGAGTCAGAGAAGCTGCTTGGAGAGAAAGAGATGAATAATTGGGTGTCGTCAGCATATAGATGATGGTCGACTGTGGATGCTTTTATGAGTGAACTGAGTGGAGTGGTGTAGAGGATGAACAAGAGGGGCCCGAGGACAGAACCTTGCGGAACACCACAGGTGAGGGGGCGTGATTGAGATGATGTTTCAAGTGTTTTGACTGAGAAAGTGCGTGATGAGAGATAAGACTGAATCCAAAGGAGAGCAGTGTCGGTAAAGCCAAAGCAGGAAGACAGTCTTTGGAGTAGTATGTTATGGTCGATGGTGTCAAAGGCTGCAGAGACATCAAGGAGGCAAAGGCAGGAGACTTGTTGATGAGAGATGGCAGAGACAAGTTTATTGTAGAGTGAAGTGAGAAGTGTTTCGGTGGAGTGCTTTTTAGTAAAGCCGGACTGGTTTGGATTAAGGAGTGAATTTGAAGTCAAGTAGTCATTGATGCGAGAGAGTACGACACGTTCTGTTAGTTTAGAGATGAATGAGAGGTTGGAAACAGGTCGATAATTAGAAAGGATTTCCTTATCAAGTGATGGTTTTTTTAGAAGTGGAGTTACCAAAGAATGTTTGAAGAGGAGGGGAAAGTTGCCAGTAGATAAGGAGAGGTTGATTATTTGTGTGATGATGGGGACAATGATAGATGCGCACTCTTTCAGTAGGGCGGTAGGTATAGGGTCGAGTTCGCACTGCTTGTTTGGGAGAGATTGTAATAAATTGGACACTTCAGACTCTGATGTTGGGCTAAAAGCAGATAGTGATGATTGAGGTGGGGAAGACGGAAGGTCGTGAGTGGAGGAGGGTGTATCTGCAGGTGAATCGATGGTAGATTTTGAGAGGAGTGATTGCAGAGAGAGACGGATAGTAGTTACTTTGCCAGAGAAGAACGAACAAAATGAGTCAGCGATTGAAGAAGATGGTAGAGAGTTTGGAAGTGGGCTAGAGGAGTTCCGATGTAGGAGTTGGTTTACCGTTTTCCAGAGAAGACGAGGATTACAAGATCGGGATTGAACTAGTGAGGAGTAAAACCTCTTCTTGGCCATTGCCAGAAGGTGATGGTATTTGTTTGTAGCAGCTTTTAGAGCAGAGAGGAGTTGAGGGTCATGGGTTCGTTTGTAAGTACGCTCAAGGCGTCGACGGAAAGATTTGAAGGCCTGGAGGTAGGAGTTATACCAAGGGTTGTTAGAGTGAGAACCAGATTTGGTAATAGTAGGAGCGTGTTTGTCGAGGATCATGGAGAGAGTGGTGTTGTAGGAGGACAGGAGGTCATCTAGAGAGGACGGAGGATTTAGGATGAGGTCTGAGGAGGCAAGATCGTGCTTGAAGGCTTCAATGTTTATGGAGCTGATGCGGCGGAAAGAATGAGAGACGGGATCAGGACGCGGAGTAGGTAGTATGTTAAGTTGTGTGAAAATGGGGTAATGGTCAGAAGGAGTATCAAAAGAGAAAGATATGTTTGGCGATAGCCTTGAGAGAGACGATGTGATGATGAGGTCAAGTGTGTGGTTGTGAGAGTGGGTGGGAAAGTTGACGTGTTGGACCAGATTAGTAGATGACAAGAGCGTGAGGAAGTCGGGAGCAAGTGAGTCAGATGGGTTGTCAACATGTATGTTGAAATCCCCTGTGATCAAGAATTCATGAGGAGTTGTGGCAGCAGTGGAGAGTAAGTTGGTAAATTCCTGCAAGAAAACAGAGTTAGGTTTAGAGTATGAGGAGGAGGAGGGAGGGCGGTAGACATTGAAGATGGTTAGGATTGAGTTCGGGAGTTTGAGAGTGATTGAGGCGCATTCAAAAGATGTGAAACAGTAGCCAGGTGAGTCAAGGACAGTGGAGGGCTCTCGGGTTAGAAATGCAATCCCTCCACCTGTGGTATTCCGGTCGGTTGTCAATTTTGAGGGACGAGGGGTGCTGTACAAGTGGTAACCAGAGGGGATACAATCTTGATATTGAGCATGAGTTGTGCCTGAATGGAACCATGTTTCGGTTAAAGCAAAGAGGTCTGGAGGATGAGAGGAAAGAGACAAGTCGTTTATTTCAGCAGCGTGAGCTGGATGAAGCAGAGAGCGTATATTTAGAGAACATAGTAGAAATTTGTAGGTGACACCTTCAGCCCGTCGCTGCTTAATTAAGTCTTTCTTATTTCCTCAGGGCTGTCACGCTGATCAAAGCGTCTCTTAATAGCTATAGTAGGGTATAGGCTAGAGCCTACTGTAAGAAGCACTTTATAAATTCTCATATGCAATGCAACACAATACATACATATGCATTCATGATTAACGCATACATAACATGTACATGTACACAAGCTTACATAAGTAGGTAGTCTAATCATATTTGGAGCATAGGCGCAATCACGTCCTAAAAGTTGGTAGGGGGACCAAATGGAGATTCTTAGTAGCGAGCGTGAAACGCGCGAAGCCGCGATTGCCGAAGGCATGAAGCCCCTAACGATTAGGAGGTATGGACTTTGCGGTACTCAATAAAATTAAATTTTTAATATTGTATATCGATGGCTGTATCTAGGTTTATTATATCTATGGTAAACACATGAGAAGTAAATATGGCGGCATCCATGGGAAGCGGCGTGAGAGTGCGACTAAATTTCGACGATAGTTGTCGTTATATTTGCGAATCATCAACTTATAGGTCTTTGTGGTTTTTGGTAAACCTAGATCGACAGAAGACTATCGAAGGCCTAGCGTTAGAGCTTTGCAGTCGTTTCGATATTAGTCCTGATCTTCGGGTTGAATTGTCTCTGGACGGCAGCCTTCTACCGCGCTGGGAGACGACTGCCATCCTGAGAGACAACGACCTCGTGACGTATGCTTGTCATTAGCGTTTTTTCAGTTGTTAACCCTGTGGCTCCCCACTTTTTTACTTTCGAGCCACGTTTTCTTAGTTAGAGGACATGAGGGCAACAAGATTAAAATTTAGTTAGAATTTAATTGTCAACAGATTCGGTTATATACAGGGTGGTCCAGTATAAATGAACCAACTTTGAATGCATATAACTCCGCCAATTTTTGGAATCTATTTATACTTTATGCGTCAAATTAAAGATATTTCACTCAAGTATATGTACTGAAAAAATGGATCTATAGTACAGGTTTTGATTTTAATTATAGGCTGTGACTAGGGGACCGCCAGGCGGCTGTCGTATTTCAATTACTAGCGGACCGCCAGTCACGTGTAACCTGTCACATGACCCGAGTCACGAGTCCAGGCGGCCGTCTCATGCTGAATCTGCGAATGGCGGCCATGCCATAACGAATATTATTATCTAATTTGAAGTTCGATTTTTGAAGAAAAAGTTCTTGTAACTAACCCTACCCTATCCCTAACCCTAACCCTATCATGTATATGAAGATTGGTTACTTACTCTGTCCTTAAAACAAGAAAAAAACAAGAAAACTTTTGTCCGACATAAAACAAGCAATCGATAACTGCCGCCATTATTCAAGAATGAAGACTCGTGACTCGGGTCATGTGACAGGTTACATGTGACTGGCGGTCCGCTAGTAATTGAAATACGACAGCCGCCTGGCGGTCCCCTAGTCACTTCGTTAATTATATGCTCGGAACAGCGCGAGCTACCATATTTTGTTGTCATTTGTGACGTAATAAGGCGCCGTTTCGCAGGGATATTCACAAATCGTTTTTCGCTAACACGTGCATAAACACGATCATTTTAGATGTTTTTAGAAGTATCTACCATGAATATCTTCTCGTCGCAAAACCATTTTCTTTCAATTTTATCAACAGCCTTTCGCGCTGCTTTAGACGCAAAGAAACGGTTGGCTGCACGTCAGCTGTTTCGCTAGTCGTTTCTTTCCGTCAGTGTTGGAGTGCTTTTGGACATCACGTCGACAAATAACTTTAGATCATCTTTTAGAATATGTTGTACGGTGTTTCTAAGACTACCTGTTTCGCGCTGAATGACCTGGGGAGATTTGCCTGTAGAGCTTATCCGGGTTGTTGTCTTTACGGCCAATTTACTCGGACACAAGAGCAATGTTAGCGGATATGCGCGCCGTAATTCCCATGGTTTGCGATTGGAAAGTCAATTTTCAGTAGCAGATAATTCAAGGTAATGTTTATGCCATCCACTGTTAGAAAATTTGTAAATCATTTCCACCGAATTATATCCCTTATCAGTTCGGAAAATTAAGATCAAAGCGGGATCATCATCTGTCAATGGCGCCAGATTTCATCACAAATGACAACAAAATATGGTAGCCAGCACTGTTCCGAGCATATAATTAAAACCTAAACTTGTACCAGTTCCATTTTTTCAGTGCATATACTGGAGTGAAATATCTTTAATTTGACGCATAAAGTATAAATAAATGCCAACAATTGGCGAAGTTATATGCATTCAAAGTTGGTTCATTTATGCTGGACCACCCTGTATATACAGGGTGCGGCCAAAAAAAAAATCCATTACTAAACTTGCGATTTCTCGAATACCGCTGAATATTTTGTTACAAATATTTTCATGCTTATTTGTAACATATTTTTGCATATTATGTGAAAATTTTATGACAGTATCTTTATATTTGTGATCATGATATCAGGCAGAAGAAAGAACTGCATTTTTTTAACTGAACACAGCATTCACTAAATAGGAAATCAAATTTTTACATAAAGTAGCCTGTGGTGTGCCATAATTAGTCATTTCCGCTTTTCAGACGGTGTTTTGTTTACATTTAGAGTAAAATTGCAAGGTTTTCTTCACCTATGAAAAGATCATTTACATCAACCCATCCATTAATATTCCAAACAACCGCGTCTGGGTGAAGAAAAAAACCGATATCCATCGGCCTTCTCGTCAATGAAATGCAAGAGTCCTTTACCCTCGTATCTGACACCTGCAGAAACCATGATTTGGGGAGAGAACTTGGCTCTCTCGACCAACAGATGGCTTTGTCTGTTGGTCGAGAGAGCCAAGTTCTCTCCCCACATCATGGTTTCTGCAGGTGTCAGATACAAGGGTAAAGGACTCTTGCATTTCATTGACGAGAAGGCCAAAGTCAATGCTAAGTACTACGTGGAGAATCTTTTGCCTAAGCTTGTCGATGAGAACTCAGTTCCCTTTTCTGCAAGATGGAGCGCACGCTGACGGCGCCAAGCTGGCCCAAAATTGGTTAAGTCACTGTCCGGACTTCATCGACAAGGATTCACGGCCGCCTAATTCCTCAGATATGAACCCACTCGACTGCTGTTTGGTGCAATACTTGAGACCTAGAACAAACTTACCACAAAGCTGAAGAATATTCCTGAACTGAAAACTACGCTGCAAATCATCTGGAATGACATGCCACTTGAGACCATTCAGAAGTCTGTTCTGGGCTTTTGAAAACGTCTGCAAGCTTGAGTAAAAGCAAACGGTGGTCACTTCGAACATTCATTGCACAAAACTTAACACTTGACCCAATCTTGTCCATAACAATAAGTAACCTTGAACCTTGTTACATTACTCTTTTTGTCGTTACTTTGTTACTTATTGCTGTCAATAAATGTCTGTTGAAACGAAAATAACATTGTTTCACTTCAGGGTTGCACCATTTTGGTTTTCATGATTCGAATTTCATTAGATTTAGCCAAGCTGTAGTTATCTATCAAATAGACTGGCGAAGTTTTGTAACAAAATATTCAGCGGTTTTCGAGAAATCGCAATTTTCGTAATGGATTATTTTTTTGGGCCGCACCCTGTATATGTATAATTGTACATATATATTCTCATTCATTCTTTCCTAGTGTTTATATATATATATCGTTTATTCAGGAGAATTATCCTTCGAATGGCAGTCTCATTTTCAGATTACCAGTAAAACTGACAGAGAACTGCTTTGGTCGAATAAAAGTTGGGTTGACGAAAGGAATTCTTGCTAAATAGAAGTCGGATTAATGAAAATAATTAGTAAAAAACATATGTTAAGGACACCAAACATGACTGACAATTTGTATGAATTTCTTGGCCACATGATACCATTTAGAAAAAGCCACCATTTTGAATTCTTAAGTAAATTTTGGATGGCTCCCAGTCTTAAAATGTTCTGTTATGTCCCAACTACCACTGTGCAAAGTGCAACTTGTGTTCAAAGAGTGCAGTATGCATGTACCGCCAGCACTATTAGAGTAAATGACATTGCTTAAAATTGTATTAACTGATAAATTGTTTCAAGATTTAAGTTATTTGCTGACTTCTGTCTTACAGTGTTGCTGCAGTTAAAGAAGCTGTTGGTACGAAAAGAAAAATTGGAAATGATTGTGAGATGTCATCTCTTGCTGCAGGAAGCAACAGGCAGCATGAGAAGAAGAGAAAGAGGGGAGCAGTTGAAGAGGAGACAGCTCAGGAGAATGCTTTGGCTCCTACAGTGGCTGGGCCTAAGGAGAAGAAGAGAAGAAAAGAGGTGAAAAGTGTGGAGATTGTGCAAGAAGATACGGCTGAATGTGGTGGTGAAGATGGTTCCTTAAAGAAGAGAAGAAACAGACAAAAGCAAGATACATGTACTGAATTCCTAAATTTATCAGATTTTCCCTGTGAGCCTAATTCTGTGAAAGGCTCAGCTGCTTTCAGAAGCAGAAGCTGTCGTATGATCTGCTCAGATGAAGATTTGAAGACTAGGTCAACTTCAGAACAGACTGGAGTTGATGGAGGTAATAGAGATGAACAGACAGAGAGCTCTGCACTCGTTCTTTCAGCCTTCTCAGCCTCTGCTCTCGAAGAAACTGAAAGTAGATTTGGAAAGAATGTTAAGGTGAGCAACAACGTGGATGAGGCAAAGAGTCGATTGAGCATGGCTGATTTGGCTGCCGATGTTTCGCCAGATGAAGTTCAAAAGAAATCAAAGAGAACCCGACGTTCAAGAAAAAATCGAAAAGAGAAAAACCGTGCAGTATTAGACCCAAAGCTTAAGAACAGCCTTAGCATTGTCTCTCCTCATACACTTGAAGCATCTTCATGCGATGGACAGAGAAGACTCTTCCAGTGGCAGAATACAGACTTGCCATGGTCCAAAACATCTGCCAATTCACATCCACAACACGTTATCTTTACTGATGATAATGATCCAGGCTCTGGCGCTCCTATTGACCAGAACTTCGTCACACTTGGTGTTGCAGATCGTCTTCCAAATCATAATACAGCAGCAGCAGCAGCAGAGCCAGTCTGTAACAAAGAAGATGTCTCAAGACCCAGCAAGGACCTTTCTAGTGATGAACCACAGAGGATCTGTCATGCAATGTTACACTCTGATGAGCAGATGCCACAGCGCAATGAAACCAGTCATGATGCGGGTTGTATGTTAGAAAGAGCAGCTGGAAAAGGTTGCCACGGATCCAGCGGTCAGCTAATGATTGCAACCTCCTCCAACTCTAAAGGTTTGCCACATGACCAGAAACCGAGACAGATGCAGTCTGCCAAAGATCTCGGCCCCTTTAGTAATGTCCAGGTGTTCAAGAGACAGCGTGGAGCTCCAAAGTTCCAGTCGTCACGATCTACTGCTGAACCAATGTTGACAAGCAAGGGCAACAACTTCCTGGCTCCATCATATACCAAACCAACAGAGGTTTGTTGGTGACTTGTATATGTACAGGTTTACGTGTATGCATACTTATGTGCATGCTTGATACCTGTAAATATGCATGTAAGTACGGTATATATTTTAGGCACTTTGGTGGGTACATATATTTTATTACATACTTGTGTAAAAAGAACTTTTTACAGGTCCTAGTTTGCAAGTTAAATAAGATCTATTCAATTATTTGCTAGCAGAAAGTATATTTAGCCTACCCTGTGATACAATACAAAGCAGAATGTTTCCCCCCACCTGACTACAGCATACTAACTTCTCAAGACGCTCATCAATGGCACTGTCACTTTTTACCATGCCAGACACCGCATTTGTAATATGCCTAAAAATATAACCCAGTCATTTAAAGTGGTGTTTTCAATGACAGTAGTAGTTGGTAAATGCACGATTAATTGATCAGCTGATTTTCTCAGTACAATTGCACGTAAACATTGTCATTGTTTAATTTTATGCAGGATATTCTGGATGTAACAGCTTCAGAAACAGCAAAGAATTACTCGTTGTATGAGCTGCTTTTGGGACCACCAAGACCGGGTGATGTTATTGCTTATAAGGCAAGTGTCTATGATGCTTTCTCTCGCCCAATTTAAATCGATTGAGGCTACAAAAATGATAATGGTTGACTGTCACAAATCAAGGGGTGTGTCTGATTGTGGCAAACTTGACCTTTGTTGCCATGCCAGGTACCATCGTCTGAAATGGCTTCTAATATGACTGGAGTAAACTGAGCAGAGTAAAAGAGTGATGTGGCTTCACAAAGGAAGATGGAAAACAATGAAGGGAGCAACACTCATCTCTTAGTCATATTGATGGTGCCTGGCATCACTGCTGAAAGTGGTTTGGAAAGTTGCCGTGTCTGACTTTGTCATTTAGGCCTACTCTAAATTTTTAGAAATCCAGCAATTTTTACTTGGTTTTGGCATCTGACAACTTTTTTAGTAATTTACCCTAAAGTTTAAAATATCCTACCCTTTTTACCTGGTTTTTGCATTTTACGACCTTTTTTAGTCATTAGCAACCGATTTTTGGGTTTCTTATGCGTTCATGTGTTAAAATATCGACTCAGCAACAGCAGGTTACGAAAATCGATGCTCGGTCACAAATGCGGACCGACCCAGCTCACTTTCAAGTTTCAGCCCTGCCTGGCATGTGATGTGAGAGTTCAAAACACACAAATGTCACATTGATTAGAGCAAGTGAAGCCTCTGTTTGTGCCACTTTGGCAACAAGTGTGATATGTGCCACTGTGTGTGTTATAGTGGCACATATCATTTGTCTGTTGCTCTGAGGTGGTCAACTTGTGGAGCATGGAGCAAGGAATGGCTGGAAGTTCAGAGTTGGGGAGCAGAATAGGAATTGTAACCAATGATCCACTTGAGACCTATTTGTTCCAGAAGAAACATCATCTGCCTCTTGGGAAGATTTCCATCATGCTGTGAACCACTCTCAGATGGTGCTTCGTCACAGTTTAAGAGCAGTTATTGGAGAAACAAGGCGAATGATAAAAGAAAGAACTCAGTAAGATGATAATGATAGTAATGATGGTGATGATTTCAATACTAATGACTTAGGTATGTATGGCATCTCTTGGAACCCTACAAAGGTGCTGAAATAAATTATGCTGTTCTGGTTTTCTTGGTTTCATAGATACTGCAGCTGTCTGCTGACTATTCACCTGTTGTTTCCAGTTACAAGGTAGGATTGATCAATTCAAACCGTGGCACATGGTTCAATCCAACTTGTATCACTGAGATCCAAGTTTTTGTATAGTCTGATAAATACTTATTTTAATATTTAGATTTTCTTGTTTTTGCAGTAAATAGTTAGTTATTAATATACCAGATGATAATTTGGTTCACTTACCACTGTAAGTCAAATGAATACTGTACACTGATATTGAGAATAGCAATCTAATGATGTCTATTGTGCCGCATAAGCTACTATCCTTGCATCTGTCGTCTGTTGCTACGAAAATCTTAGCAGGATTCAATATGGAGTCGGCTGTTATATACCAAGTATGGCACCTTTTCCTCTAACACTTTACATCATCGACTTGATGGGTGTGTGTGGCTGCTACTACTTTATTACGTTATTATTACTCTTCCTTCTGTGTTTTATTCTGCAATCTATTTTGATTTTTTTATGTGCACTTGTTATAGCGCCCCCTCAATCTCTCTACTCAGAGGTGCTGCCGACTACATAGCGAACACTGCTTCAGAGTTTCACGCCGAAGTGCTGAGCAATGGCGAGTGAAGGACTTGCCCAAGGTCCCTACACTGCGACGAGGTGGATTCGAATTGTATGGATTCGAATTGTATGGATATATCACGGACATCCTAGTTGGCAGACCTATGTTTTGTATTGAGTTAATGTGTTCATTGAAATACTGAATTGAGTGAGACATGATGTCTAAACCGTAGACTGAACAGCTACACTCTGTGAAAAGGTTAATAAGAAAAGTTAAGATTATGACATAGAGCATGCAGCAGATGTTTAGGCACAGCATCAGTGTCTGCTAATTTATATTGCATTTAGTGTTCAGCTAATTATTATGCAAAAGCAAGCGTATACGGCATCATATGCTTGACGCAGGCAGGTGGTAGAGAGGCGAGAAAAACAATTGCTATCGCCCGCGCACCTGAGTGCGAGAGAGAGTCAGCTTTAACAATTGTTGTCTTTGAATGCGCTTGTTCACATGAGTAATATTGAGTATGGGCTGGCAAATATACAACATTTGAGCTTGGCTTGTAATTCGCTTCTGGAGTGGGTGCCAATGCAGGACATCCTGCATATGATCAGTGACATGACCGAACTTTGGGATATGACCAATGAAGCACGTGGCTAAGCACAGGACCTGTTCCAAGCACCCCAACAGCCCAGCTAGGAGACCAGCATGGAGCGTGCATCGGTATTCAAGGCAAGGGACAACAAAGTGATGGATGAGAGTTGTGATAAAAGAGTGATAGTGGCAGTGATGACAGAGCTAGCGATATGTGCTGGGCAAAAGGTAAGTTTCTGTTCTAGTATATCTCCAAGATCGAGGACAGAGGTAAAAAAAGTGAACTGCGGGAACTTGGAGACAAATGTAGCAAGTTGTTGGCACAAGCCCAGATGAATAAAGTCTTACATTGCAAAGGAACCAACTCCATTTGTAGTATTCTTGAAGCCTTATTGATTTCAAATGTATTGCTGAACGGCTGAAGTTGGTCCTCTCCTAGATGTCTCAATTCTTAAAAGTGGTTTTGCAAATAAGTGAAGTAAGTATTTTCTTTATTACTCCACTTGCAAACGCACAATGGGACACAGAACATCATTATTGGGGGGTCCCGTAGCTCAGTGGTGAGAGCGCTGGTCGTTAAACTGAGAGTCAGCCGTGCGGACCCGGGTTCAAGCCTCGCTCAGGGCAAAAATTTATTTGAATTTTCTGTTAGCTGCCGCTGGCGCTTTGCTGATGTGTTGCTTGACTCGGGTTCTGCTAAAAATAAAGATAAATAAAGATAGCCCCTCCCACTACTGGCTTGGCCGACCAGAAGTGATCCAGTACTTAGGCCATTAGTTAAGTTACAGAACCCACTGCTGTAAAGCCGATCTGCGTGTCGTGCTACAGTGGGCCGTATTTCGTATAACATGTACTTGTGATCGTTCTGCGGTGTGTCAGATTGAGTTATTAAAAAGAAAATATTATTATTATAATACATCGAAGTAATAATAGGTAATAAAAATGTGCAAATTAAAATCACAAGTTAAATATAATATGATTACTAAACTATTATCGTCAGACAAGTTAACTATATGGAATGGAATCGGCTTCCGCTCTCTCTTCGGAACTCAATTTCACTTCCTTCCTTCAAAAAGCGGCTAAAAACTTACTATTTCTCCTTGGCTTTCAAGCATATGGATCTTTAATTGCATCTTCCTCTGGCGGCTGACTATCCGCGCCTCAGATTCACATTTCGGTGTGACATTGCGCGCGTTACAAATTTATTTAATAATAATAATATAGCATTCTCGTGATAAATCCCTTTCCAATCAACGAATCACATTGTGGTATCTCTAGATTGTGTGATCGGGGTCTAAGGGAGTAACCAGTTACACGTTCAGGTGGAAGAAGATAATGGAGGACATGCCCGGGTCACAGAGGATAGAAGAAAAGAGGGATACATCTGCCTTAGAACATAACATGTCAAAAGTAGGAGTGTTAGTGGGCAAAAAGCCTGTCTTATCAACTTTCTAATAATAATAATAATAATAATAATAATAAATGCATCAAGTATGTCTGCCACCTTCTTTGCATATTATTTAGCAGGGTCATTAAGGATGTTTTATGCTTTGTTCATCAGGAGCAATGGAGAAGAACTCAAATACTTTGCTTTGTTGTGCACTTAAATCATCTGCCATTTATTTCTCGCATTTGCTATAGTGTCCCTTCAAGCTTTCTACTCATAGGCGCTCCCGATTGCACTGCATCGGAGTTTCATGCCGAAGCGCACAAGGAATTGTGAGTGAATGACGTGCTCAAGGTCCCTAAGTGGCGGCTTGAGGTGGATTCGAACCTGGCACCACTACATCACCGCGCCCAATCTCTGCCTCACTCTCTGTGTAACTGTAATTCCTGATAAACATCGGCTGACATGTCTTGAAAACATTCTGCTGTTTGGACAAGTTCTTAAAATTGTCAATCTTATCTTTTCTGCTCTAACCTAAAACTCCGCTAAAAATATCACCATGCTTTTTGTCATAATGTCTACGGAACTTCTATTTTTAGTCACGCTTCTTTTTCGAACCTGTCGTAATGAAACTTGCTGGATAATTATTGTATTCAACAAAACATATATGTGGCGGTCCACACCGAAATCAGCATTAAGTATGAAATTACACATCAGAGATATTTAAGGAAATAGTATGTTATTTTTGATTTTTGTGCAGAATTGAATAAAAAAAGCAATTTAAATGTTTTTTAAAACACAAATTTTCGAGCAAATTTAATGCTTTTGATATGCAAATTAATTTGTTTTAATTACTTCATTGGTTAATTAATTAGTTTAATTGGATAACTTTTTTCCTTATATCTTCGATTAGAATAGAGCTAAAGCAATAATTTTTGTGTCATTTTAAAGCCTGAGACAAGACCTTTGAAATGATATATCAAACTCAATATCTTGGAAAATCACCTTAATGCTGGTTTTTTGTGTGTGACGCCACGTATCGTATAACAACCTTGAGTTCACTTTCGCTTCTTTTTTATGCATTTAACAATGAAATAGTTTAAAACTTTTAATATTTATTAACACACTCAACTTATATGTTTATGACAGAGTCCACAGAAAATCAGTCTGGAGTTGCACTCGAGTCCTTGCTGTTTATTAAGCCATGTAATTCTTTAACAATGAGAGGAATTAATTAGTTTTCCTTGCATTTTGACACACACTCGTTATTAAAGTGTTATAGAAATTTGTTGTTATTGTGTGTATTTTGAAAATTATTGACTTGTCTATAATAATTTATTGTGTCAATGTCCAGAAGTCTGTTTAGTGAATATCTCAATGAATGAATATTTTGATTTTTCTTTTGCAGGAGGCAAAGGTACAGAAATTTGTGCCTGCAACACGAATTGTAGAACTTGAGTCAAAGAACCTACAAATTCCTAGTCAGCGTAAGTTTGTCAAGGTTGAACTGGTGCTTTTGACTTTTCTTGAATTTGAAAGCATAATTTTGACCCGTTTTCACAAAACCAGTCGCTTTTCGCAGAGATGTCATTAGGTAGAAAATGACCAAAAACGATGGGAACCTCAAACCAGTCGTAATTGACATGAATGCAAAAACAGTTTAAAAATATATATTTAACCGAGTTCCCAGCTCTACACGTGGAGACATCCATCAACTGTCGAGCAGCAGCGGCGAAGAATGGAGCTTGGGATTGGGCGGATTGCCGACTGGATGCAGTTGAATCGACTGCGGCTTAACCCCGAGAAGACAGAATCCCTGTGGTGCGCGACCAGCAGACGGTGTCTGAGTGTCTCCATCTTGACACCGGCGCGCTGAGTTTCTGCGGGGCCTTGATACGACCTTCGACTTCCGTGCGCGATCTCGGCGTCCTTGCAGGAGTCAGATCTGTCCATGAGGCGCCATGTCGCATGGACCGTAGGCTGTGACTTCGTCTCATCAGGAGCTGCATCAAATCCTTGCCCTTCGAAGCTGCGAGAGCGGCCGTTGCCGCTTTCGTCACTTTGAAGGTGGACCTCTGTAGCAGTTTGCTTGCCGGCGCGCCTGCGTGCCTCCAGTCGGTGCTTAATGCTGCGGCGAGGCTAGTCTGCAATATATATGAAAGTACGATCACGTCACGCCGCTACTCCGTGACGTCCTCCGCTGGTTGCCTGTTCCATCTCGCATCGAATTCAAGCTCTATCTGCTCGTCTTCAAATCACTTAACAGAGCTGCGCCCGAGTACCTGAGCGATTGCTGCACAGAAACTCATTCCTCCGCGGCCAGGCTTCGGCTCAGATCATCCGAGAGGACTGATTTTTGTGCGCGGAGGATGAGAACGCGCTTTGGCAATCGTGCTTTCTCGGTCGCTGGTCCTCGATGCTGGAGTCAGTTACTTCCTCTCGCTATTCGATCTGCAGGTTCAGTGGACTCTTTTAAATCCATGCTAAAATCATACTTGTTCGCTAGGGCTTATCCCGTGTTGCTGCTTTGTAAGGCGTCCTTGTAACGGCATGACTGTGTTACTGCGCCATATAAATCGTCGTAATTATTATTATTAGTATTAATAGAAATGACATATAAAATGCTTGTTTAGACATATCTAAATGCGTAAAAATTAATTTTTACTAAGAGCCCTAAAATTAATCTGCTTCGAGATGGAAAGTGGGTGGGTGGGTCTAAAACGGCCATTTTCGGCGTTACGTAATTATGCAATGACCCCTTACAGGTCGAATCGAGAAGCGTGATTGGTCTCGTTTTGAACAAGGAAATCCCCCTTTCCTGTTCTATTAGTAAATATGACCATCGTGTTTTCTTAATATGCGCTAAGATTGCCCAGTTTTCATTGGTATGTTAATTAAACTCTCCCCACAATATTATGAACAGGCCTGTTTACAGGTGAATTGTAATTGTAGGTACAAACTTTAAAAATGCCATTTTAAGTCATAAATTATATATACCTGCGTGTAATTCATGTAAATCATTCCATCCATTATTTTTTTTGTTTCAGTGAAGAAATCTACTGGAAGGTTTGATTTGACAATTGAAGATGAGCATGAAATTCTCACAAATTCTGTGATGCAGGATGACCAGCTGGTAAATCAGGTTTATAGCATTTGTTGTATGATTTGTTTCAGCTACAATATGCTTGATATTTCATTAGCAAAACAATATGTCATACTCAAATCTGCATTTATCAACCCGTTGATCGTCCATGAATTACATGCACCAACCAAAGCATTGCTTCCGTCATCCAAACAAACTAGACAAAAACTAAACTGAATGAACCACCAAATCTCCACCAATTCCCACTTAATTTCAGATGCAAATGCAATCACTAATAGGCTGCAAGTAAGAAACTTAATCTGTGCTGTCAATTCACATAGGCGTAAACTACTCTCGCCGCACAATATAGACCGAGTCGGTCTCTTTAACTTCTTGTATCTCATGTTCAAGGCTTTAACCCTTTGAACCCTGACTGCCTGTACATACAATCTGCTGACCCTGGATCCCTGAGCATGTATGTATGTGTGTATTTATGTGTGTATATGCATGTATGACATTGTATGTGTGTATGTATGCATGTATGTGTCTATATTTGTGTATGTATTTATGTGTGTATGCATGTATGTATGTGCACATGTATATATGTATGTAACTGTGTATGTATGTATGTATGTATGTATGCATGTATGTATGTATGTTGATCAATCCCACATTACCTTACTTGCCCTGTTTGACGTCAGTGCGGCGTTCGACACTGTTGACCATGCTATTCTACTCGAGCGTCTGTCCAAATCTTTTGGCATTGGTGACTCTGCCCTCCTCTGGCTTAGTTCTTTCCTCTCTGATCGCTCTGTATCTGTGATCTTTGGACCCACACGCTCCTCCTGGACCTTTGTTTCCTACGGCCTGCCTCAAGGCTCTGTCCTGGCGCCGCTTCTATACATCCTATATACTGCTGATCTATTGAACCTATTATCCCGCAAGGGTGCCTCTGCTCATCAATACGCTGATGATACACAAGCATTTGTCCACGGTTCTCCCAGTGCTGCCTCTTCACTAGTTGCAACTATCCTTGACGCCACTATGGAACTGAACCAATGGATGTCTTCTAACCATCTTCGCCTTAACTCTGATAAAACCCAATTCATCTGGCTTGGTGGTAGAGTCCAGCTCGCCAAGATTGATATGGAGCTCCTCAGCACGTTGTACCCAGATATCCAATTTTCTCCAACTGTTCGTGATCTGGGTTTTACTCTGGATCCAATTCTTTCTCTTACTGATCATGTTAACCGAATCTCTCGAACATGTTTCTATCACTTGCGACAATTGCGTACTATCCGCCACTCACTCTCCCTTCAAGCGGTCAAGGCGCTTGTCCATGCTTTGATTTGCTCTAGAGTCGACTTTGGAAACTCTGCCTATGCTGGTCTCTCCTCTCTTAACCTCTCTAAGCTTCAGTCTATTCTTAATGCTGCTGCCCGCTTAATTGCTGGTCTTCCCAAATTCTCTCACATATCTGATTTTATTCGGGATACTCTTCATTGGCTTCCTGTACCTCAGCGCATTGAGTTCAAGATCCTGACTCTTATGCGCAACTCTCTTCTCGGGGTAGCCCCCTCTTATCTTCGGGCACTGTGTAACTTGGTCTCCACTCTTCCTGGCCGCTCTGCCCTTCGATCTGCTGCCAATGGCCTTCTAGTTGTCCCGCGCATGCGTGGAGCTACGGCCCAGTCCAGAAGCTTTGCATATCTTGGTCCTACTTGTTGGAACCGCCTTCCTCACAAGCTCCGTTCTGAGCTTCTTGGCCTTTCTCTTCCCCTGTTCCGTAAACGTCTGAAAACTATACTATTTGTTAGCGGTGAGCACTAGCTTGGGTCGGGAGCGCCACTGAATCTGTGAGCGGCGCTATATAAATGTTCAATTACTATTACTATTACTATGTATGTATGTATGTATGTATGTATGTATGTATGTATGTATGTATGTGTGTGTGTATGCATATATGTATGTGTGGCGGACAGGCCACAAGGCAAGTACACGTAAAATATATCTTGTTGGGTAAATGGCGGGAGTAACCCTGACTCTCGTTAGGTAGCCATTTGGCTTAGTAGAAAAGAAACTGAAACCGGTTTCGTTAAAATTTAGGTTTCGGTCATTGTATACGGAAGACCGATGGGGGCTTTTAAGCCAAAGTATAGAGTGTTGCCGGTGGAATAAAGCCTGCCACACGGTGCGCTGCTTATAACGTGGAGTAGTTGCCGACTACTCCATACGTACTGTGTTCGTGAATTCGTTCATAGTTAAATCGGTTGTGTTCGACTGTCTCTACAGGATTGGCATTGGCCATTCGAACATAATTGGGCGATCCTGATATACACGGTTGTGAGGGCTCGGGTAGATGATCTGTCGGGGTTCGTCACTCTGTCATCGATCTCTCGGGGTTCAATCTTCTGTTTCAGGGGTACGGGTTACGAGGCCGGAGACGCCGCAGCTCCGTTGGTCTGCGGAAGTGTTACAGTTGTATAGGGTGAAATCCCCTGGTGAAGTATCCGGTTACTGTTTGGCTACACGTGTTGGTGATTCTGCAGGGCTTGGGTTGGGCTCCTACCTGCCAGGGAATCTACGTGTTGCATTCACGATCCTGCCGTCTTGGCGATCGTCGAGAGTCTTTTGAGCGTAACGTGAGGGTTACGGGTTTTCTTGAGTGGAGAGGGTGACTCCACGGGTGCGCATGAAGCCGAAGATTCGGTGATATACGTTCGATTTAGTAAAGCAGGGGCACCAAGTTCTTCGGGTAATATATATTGGTACAGTAGAGAGTTATCGCTCCCCTCGGGTAGAGGATAGTTTGTGGCCTTAGCAAACTAGGAGCGTGGGAAGCAGAGTAAATTTTGAGAGTAAAGACCAAGTGTTATCGAGGGTTTTTACCTGAGGTCCGTAACTGCTGAGGTAGGGCGAACGGCGCCAGTAGAATATAGCGACAATAAATAAGTCTCTTCGGAGACGGGGCTACCCGATACCTGTTCCCCAAGACCGCCAGGTCTTTTATTTTTTTCCTCCGTTTCCCGTGAAACGACCAGCATCCACCACGACGCTCTTCCGAGCGCCCGAGAAAGCTAAGTCTCGGTGA
Source organism: Lumbricus terrestris (assembly GCA_949752735.1). NCBI lineage: Eukaryota > Metazoa > Annelida > Clitellata > Crassiclitellata > Lumbricidae > Lumbricus > Lumbricus terrestris. Next base: position 5,581,887 of record OX457051.1, on the reverse strand, counting down.
GGCGCCGGTTGTTGCCGTTGGACGTGGGACGAGTGAGGCGAGCGAGGCGAGCACTCGGGAAGCGCACCGCGTACTTGGTACACGGCGGCGGTGCGTGTTCCGTGGACAGGCTAAGTGTTAAAGTCGGGAGTTCGGCCGCTGCCGGTCTCGATTGCTGCCGGGCTTCAGCTCGACTCTGCCCGGTAGCGTGTGAGCAGCGTGAGCTGTCTCTCCGTGGAATTCACTGTTACCGAAATGAGAACACGGTCGTGGCGCATCCTCGGCCTGGGGCCGTTGGATTGGTCCTGGTTTCAGGCACTTTGGTTGCCGGGAAAGGGCATGCGCTCAGTAGTCCCCGTCGGTGGCGAGGGCTCGGTGGCTGCCCGGTGCAGCATGGTACGCAAGAGTAAAGACGAACAGGGCAAGAAGACAAAGACCGAAGGCGCGACGGGTGGCGCACGGCGAGGCCGCTCTGCCGGTGGGACAACGGACCCTGTGTTGGGAGTCGGCCATCCTCCATCTCAGGACGTCGCCTACTCGGCGACCGCGGACTCGGCAGAGAGCGGGTCCGACGATACGGCGCTGCACACCCGGTCGCAGGCGTCGGTGTCAGGGGCTTCTTCGACCGTCAGTGAAAGCGACAACGGCGCGCACGGCGCAGACAGCGACTCGGGAGATCCAGGCAATCCTGGTAAGAGCGCGGGTCTCTCGGGTCTTGGGCTGTCAGAGACTCTTGATGGTGCAGGGGCCACCGAGGAAGACCGACCCGGTCAGTCAGAGGCGTTTGCGGCCGACGGCAAGAGGGAAGCGGCGCAGGCGTTGTCTGCTGAGGGTCGGACGCCACATATGTATGGATGTGTGTAGTGGCATGTGTTTATCAGTAGCTACTTTTCTGACGACATCAGCATTGTTGATGGAATATATAAAAAAAACAATCTGAGCCACTAGAGATGTTTTGTGAAGATTTTCTGCAAGGATCTCACTGCTGCATTACCATGCACAACACTAGAATCATACCGGGCATTTTGCAAAGTGTAGAATGTTGCATTTGCGCCATATCTACAATAAGGAATGTAATCTGATCCCGGGAATCCCGGACCTTTCACAATCCTGTAGATCTCATGCCTGTCCTCTCCTCTGTCCCAGATTGCTGTATGTGAGGTTGAGTTCATTTCAGATTCCTCAGTTTTTCACTGGGCTAATGTTGCATTCACCCTGAATAAGGTAAAAGCCCTGAAGGCAAAGGCTTGCAATGAGGTCAGACGACACCAGGTGACCAATGCACCTACTGATAGCAGTGTGATGAACCCAAGAAGTAGCAGGCTAACCACATAGCTCCAGCCCTCTAATATTAAGGCAACAGAACCCATCTGTATTCTGTCAAGATCCTTACACTCACAGGTTTGCCCAATAGGAAAGTGGGGGGGGGAGCATGGTCATGATGAATGAGAGTGAATTGGAGTTAGATGCTGTCGTGTCACTGGCCTAGTCAGTGGCTCATATGCTGCTGGCATCTGTTTATGTTCTAGCAGTCAACTGCTGGTAACTTAACTTGTCATTGGTGTGTGGAGGAATCTTGGTAGCCTGTGACCTCGGTATGGTCACATTCCGACCGCATTTAAGAAGCCTTAGTAGATCTTGTTTCTACCTCATCTAAAGACAATATGCCACATTGGGTTGGCTCTGACTAAGGTTATGTCGAAGACTTTAGCCTCTTCCCATGTCTCCTCTCGCCTTGATTATGGTAATTCGATTTTTTTGGTATTTCGGACTTTGAGCTCCATTGGCTGCAATGCATCCAAAACTCCCATTATAAACAAGTTTTTAAGTTCTTCAGTCTCACACTATCAGCTGCCATGGCTTCCTGTCGAGTTCAGGATAAAATTTAAATTGACCTGCTTAAATATAAATCCCTCACCGCCAGCTTACTGCTTACTCTTTACATTCCTTCTCATTGCCTGCGATCATCAAGTATGGGTTTTTTGGCTGAGCCAGATGCAGAACTGCTATTGGCTTGCATGCCTTCCATGCTTCTGCTCCCAGGTAATGAAATATTGACCTCCGCTCTGGCTTCATAACTCAAATTCATTCCCTACCTTAAAAAATGGCTAAAAACTTCTCCTTGTCTTTTAATTGCTGGGATATTTAACTCCATCTTCCTCTGGCGGCTTACTATCCGCACCTCAGATGCACATTTCGGTGTAACCTTGGGCGCATAGGAAATTTATGTAATGATAATAATAATATTAACAATATTATCAGTGCCGGCGCTAGGATGCCTGAGGCCCCCCCCCCAAAAAAAAAACTCGAGGCCCCTAAACCTTAAGCTGTGTTAAAATTTTTGAAATTTACACACTGTACAAGTAGAATTTTAAGCTGTCAGCATAACAAAATTGCTCTTTTTTCAATGCTGTTGTTCATGGTTTAGGACTTCAGAGTGTCACCTTCTATAGTTGTTAAAACTTTTCGAATTTGTACACTGTAGCTGTTGCATTTCAGGCTGTCATCCTAACAAAATTGTTCATAATAACATGTTTTAAGACTTCAATAAATTTCCCTTCTTTATTGTTTAATTTTCGATTTGCACACTAGCTGTAGTCAAATCGTCGTGTTTTAAGCTATCATCTTAACAGAATTGATCATTAGACATTTTTAAGACAATGGATAAAACTAAAGAAATTTATAATACGTATGAAATATTTCTGAAATATTGGGAGAATAAATTCGTCCCCATCACAAATTGTGGGGTCCGTGTCCCTGTAGTACCCTCTAAGCCTCAACCCTTGGTTGAAGGACAATTGCTGTATTGGTTTGGTTATATTATTTTGTATGTTTTGAGTAAATATATAATTCGGTGCGTAGTTTCAGGAATGAACAGTCATGAAAGGTATAATTAATTGTCAGATAAATTTAGAGGCCGCCTTACAAACTTGAGACCATACACGTCCCAATGACATATGGGGCCTACACAGGCTTTATTTGGGGGGCCTCATGCAGGTTTTATTTCGAGACTTCACTCCATTAGGCTATAGTGTTTAGAATAAGTTATAAACGTTGTGTTTGAGAAAGTAGACTCAGATGGCCTGAATTAGTTTTAAATGGCTATAGCCTATTCTTACACCCAAATCAGTATGATTTAGGTCTGCTATACGGCAGTGCCATGGTTTGTTGAGGCATGTACCAGACCGAATCGGGGGCCCCAAGTGAATGCGCCATTTTAACAAATATACATTCACAAAAATAGGCATAATGATCAGCTAAATTTGGAGGCCCCTTGCCAACCTGAGGCCCCCCCCAACCGGGGGGCGCGGGGGGTGCTAACGCCGGCACTGAATATTATAATACTAAAAAATTATACCGAGGCAAGGAATGGGAATCTGCTGCGCAAGCACTGAGAAACGCCTACCTCCAGTCACCCCTCTGGGTTCTCTGCTTGGCTAGACAGCTACAAAACACGCATTCGCTACTATATAATTACATTAAGTCAAAATATGTGCCAATTTATAGATCCGAACAAATTCCCAGAGTGCTGGAGGAATTCTCTGAGTTTCCCCTATGTTTTCCAGATTTAAGAAGTTCCATGTGTTTCAGAGTTTTCCCTGTTTTCTAGAGTTGTGGCAAGCATGTGCAAGTGTAATCAAACCTTATTTTGACACTTTAGAAAGAGAGTGTAATATATATTAGTGACCGGGAAACCAATGTATCTTGTTGTTAAAGTGTTAAAAGTATTAAGTGAGCTGCAGTAAGTGACCTAAACCAGAGCCTGTATAAAACTGGCCTTTTTAATATAGGAGTTAAATAGAAATACATTATTTTAGTCTTATACACTCTTTTTCATTGATGGCTGTTTCAGTTTTCTAGTCAATGCATGATTGTTTTGTGAAGAACATTTGTAGATTAGATTAAATTGCACACATTAAATTTTTTAATATAATTTATTGAAATAGACTAGTCCAAAGATTGTGTGTATTTTCCAGATATCCATCTCCTGGGATCTTTTGTTGGAGCCAAGACTTGTTGTGTGAAACTGACATAGCTTGATATTGGTGATTAAACAGCATGGAAACACATCATGTATCAAATCAGTTTGATTCCAGTATATTTGGAAATTAAATTCCAGTTGACTGACTAAAGCTTTCAACTAATTGTTTGATTTTAATAGATTCTCTTATGTTCCTTGCTCCTGGATTTGAAATCTAGGTGCATAATTTCATTCTCATGAACAAGTTCGAAGAAAGTGGTTGACTTATCTTTTTTTGTTTAAAGTTTTGAAAATTCAGTCAACTGTGTATTAACATTATTCTTGAGTAAATTACCAGTTATTGCTAATTAAAATAATTTCTTTGAATTAGCAAGGAATTATATTATAAAAGTAAGTAATCCCAGAAGAGGCATAGTTTCTTCATGTATGCATACATTGATATACATTTGTACTGTAATATCATTACCATAGTCATGGCAAATATTTAGTGCCATGAAAAATTTTTGCCGCTACCGGTAGTTTCTGTTAACAAAGGCACGCCATGATAGATTTGGCTGAGAGCCTGATAGGGTTTGTATAAATTTATATAAAGCTTTTCAACTGAAGTGTTCAGTGTAATTTTTATAATTTACTGTTTGAAAATTATTTTTTACTGAATATTTGTTCTATGTTTAGAATCTAAGTTAATTAGAAGTCATCACTAACGACAGGGCTTAAAGTGTGCCTGGACGGTCATGGACGACGTCCATGCACTTATGTTATAATTTGACCGCCGTCCTGCCACTTATTGACCAGCGCAGCATGTAAAGGTAAGGGGCGTCCAGGCACTTCTTTTGGAAAAGTAAGGGGCGTCCAGGCACTTCTTTTGCAAAAGTAAGGGGCGTCCAGGTACTTATGTTTCCACACCTTAAGCACTGACTAAGAATGATAACATGGTATGATGGTCATAAGACTACCTACCATCTGAGTCATTATGATTGAACACCTCTAAGTTAGAATCCTGTCCGAAAATGCAACAACTGGTTTAAGACTAGAAATGGTGATAATAAAGTCTGTTGGACCTAAACCAGAGCCCTGTATAACACTGACATTTATTATGTGCCTTATATTTGATTACGTGATTCTGATTTTCTAAGACAATTATACAATTGTACACACTGTCAGGTATTTGCATGGGCTTAATTTATCTGCCAGATTAGAATGTCACACCCTGTCAGATGTCTTAGCCTTCTGATTTGAAGAGTTGTTCGCTTCATCCATTCATTTCAGCCAGTCGAAGAGACTTGTGATTTTTCTGTTGAACTGCTTGCAATGCTGGTCAATGCTGACATAGGCATAGGAGCCTTAGGAGGCAGGGGTTCAGAGGGGGCAAATGCCCCCCCCCCAAAATTTCTGGCAAATGTGTTTTTCGGGCAAAACAGGCATGAGCGGACGAACCTTTTTTGGGGCAAACAGGCATGGGAGGATTTTTTGAGGCACACAGGGGTAAAAGAGCTTATATTTTCTGAAGCTTTGTACGAAATTACTAAAAAAAAGTCCTCAGAAAATTTGGTCGATGAAAAAATGTTGGTGACTCAGAGTCCGCCAAAAAATTTAAAGTACCCGGTATACTTTTCAGGCAAAAGTAAAAATCTTTGCCCCCTCCCCACTGCCGAAATGTCCCCTACGCCTATGAATGCTGATGTTGTGCATACTTATCACCCCATCACTAAGCACAGCAATCATGTTACCGGTAGATCTAATAAAAAGGGGGCTTGAAAATATTTCTTGAGCTGTTTATAAGTTAACGACAGACTTCGAAAGAGGATGATCCGATGCATGAAATGCACAATGTGCCTGTGTCACGAAATAGAGTATCCCCCGTATTAATTGTATCCCCCCAAATTTAAAAAAGTCGAAAAACCCGCTTTCGCGTTTATTTTTGTTGCAAATTAATTTTCATCTGCTTTGTTTTGAACAATGACACTCACAGGTATGTTTATTCCTACTAGATAATTTGTTTTGCCCTGTTTTTAGAGCACTTAAAACATTTAAAACACTTAAGAACACTCAGAGTCACTAAATAAATTCGAGTTGCCTTTATCTGAGCATTGCTTAGGACACTTAAAACAATTAGAGTCACTTTAAATTTTGATTACAGCATAATTTTTTTTATTATGCGCATTTTTTTAAAAAGGCGATAGAATGGTTTATCCCCCCGGATAGTATAGACCGGTTTATTCCATTCGGGGGGATAGATTAATTCATCCCTCCGGATAGCTTTCAGGGGGGATACTCCGTTTCGTGTCACCTGCACCACCTACTATTATTAGTAAGCATAGTAATAGTCATAATCATAAACTTTGTATCATTCATAGAGGTGTGTGATTGAGCGCCTCTGAGTAGTTTCTTAAAGGGGCGCTATATAAATGCTCTGAATGAATGAATGATTGTTACCCTGCTGTACTGTCAACTGAGAAGTCGGAGTTCAAATCCTTGCTACGGCAGAAATGTTTTCGACATTTCTGAGACGTGCTGCTTCCGGGAACGTTACAGCTCAGTGTTCTGTTAACTTCGCTTTGTCTGTGCATGACTTTGTTTGGAAGCTAGCTTGGTTTAGAAGCAATAACTTACTTAGTACTTAGTCCTTCCTAAGCTTCCTAACCTTCCTGGTAGCGCATCGGGCGACACAGTTCCTCCACACCACTCTGTCCTCCGTAATCCTCTCTGCCTCCTCCCACGTCATTCCACCGTCGTCCAGATCTTGAGTGATTGTGTCTCGCCAAGTCTTTATCGACCTACCGTGTTTTCTCTTCCATCCTGTTGGAATCAAGTCCAGTGTCTGTTTTGAAATTCTTTCATTGTCCGATCTGTGTACATGACCAGTCAGTGCAGACGTGATCTCTTCAACATATCTTACATTTTCTCCATAGACGTTCTTATCCTTATATCTTCATTCTTTATCATCTCTATCCAAGTGACCCCTTGTATCCTCCTCTGCCATTTATGATGTGCCGCCTCTAACTTCTTCAGATTAGTTTTAGTCTCAGACCATGTCTCCGATCCTTATAGCAATGTTGTCAGAACCAAGGCTTTGTATAATCTTGTCTTTGTTGTCATGTTTAATCCTTTATTCTTCCATATGTTGTTTAATCCTCTCAAGAAGCAATAAATCTATATAAATATATATGAATGGTTATTCGTAAAAATAATTTGTAGGCCTACATTCATGTCGCCATTCATTCATTCCAGAATATATATATAGCATTTCTTAAACGGGGCTACTCAGAAGCACTCCCGACTCTAGCGCAAAAAAGCACAGTTTGAGTTTAATAAAAGATACTTCAGTAAGTACTTAGTCCTTCCTCGCGCTGGTAGTGCATTGGGCAACACCCAGGAAGCAGATATAGCTATGGTGGGAACCCATTTCAGTCGACGGCCTACCATGGAAAAGGGTCGATTCTGCATAATATTGTGGAATTTTTGCACTGTGCTGTATGAGGTTTCCTGCGTAGTGTACGCTTGCCTGGTGTCCGGACAATTCGTCGCCGGACAATTCGGAGCGGACAATTCGGACCGGGCAATTCGGAGACGGACAATTCAGAGACGGACAATTCGGAGACGGACAATTCGGAGCGGACAATTCGGAGACGGACAATTTGGAGCGGACAATTCAGAGCGGACAATTAGGACCCGGACAATTTGGAATGGACAATTTGGAGCAGACAATTCGGAGCGGACAGTTCGGACCCGGACAATTTGGAGCGGACAATTCGGAGTACATATAAAAAATCATGGACTCCTAAAAGGCATGATTTGTAGGGTTTCAGATTATTAGTTAAAACATTATTATATTTTACTGCTACTTAAGTTCGTAGGCCTAGCTTTGAGAAATTTTTCAGCCAAGTGATCTCTGACATTGTATGCCTGTCAGTCTGGTTTCACATTATTAGTTATGTCACTTTCAATAAAAAAATGTAATCATTCGCTGATTGTCTTCGATGATCTGGTAGTGATACGGCTCCTGCTTTAAGCTAGGTTTACATCGCTCCTATTTATAGACCAGATTTTTTCCGGTTCCAATAATATCATGAGATGAGGTTAACACTAATTTATTTATGAGAACAGATCATGTCGAATCATATACAGGGTGGGCCAAAAAAGAAGACCCCCTCTAGGTTTTTCCCCAATATCTTGGCCAAAACTAAGAATTTTGAAATGAAATTTTACAGGCTTAAAGACAATTCATATTTACACATGACGGCCAGATTTCATAAAAATATTTCAAACACAACAAAAGTTACTCCACTTTTAGTGAGGCCACCCCCCATTTTTTGACGATTCAAAAACGAAACGCAAAAAAATAGGTTTTTGGCCAATATCATGGCCAGAAGTAAGAATTTCGAAATGAAAATTTACAGGCTCAAAGACAATTCATATTTACACATGATGGTCAGATCTCATCCAAATAGTTCAAACAGAACAAAAGTTATACCACTTTTAGTGAGGCCACCCACCGTTTTTTGACGATTAAAAAACGTAACGCGATAAAAAGTAACAAAAACACGATTTTATTAAGTCTCATCTCAAATAACTGTTGTCAAATGAACTTGGTAGTGCTTCACAACTTGTTTTCAATGTGCCCACCACCCGTGCCAAAACTTCTTTTGAGTCTCTTTGCAAAGTTCTTGATGAACCTGTTGATTAATCTGATAGATTCCTTATTTACCAATTTGATTGTCATCTTGCTAAGTGATGCACAGCTACGCTGGTACCCTGTTTCTTTTTTAGATAGTAATAATAGTGATCATCTGGCAATATCAAGGCTATTTGATACCAATTATTTGAGATGAGAAGAAAAATCGTGTTTTTGTTACTTTTTTGATGCGTTTCGTTTTTGAATCGTCAAAAAACGGTGGGTGACCTCCCTAAAAGTGGTATAACTTTTGTTCTGTTTGAAATATTTTGATAGAATCTGACCACCATGTACAGATAAAAATTGTCTTTAAGCCTGTCAAATTTCATTTCGATATTCTTACGTTTGGCCCAGATATTGGCCAGAATAATTAGATTGGTTTTTTGTTACTTTTTGTTGGGTTTTTGAATCGTCAAAAAACGGTGGGTGGCTTCACTAAAAGTGGTATAACTTTTGTTCTGTTTGAAATATTTTATTGAAATCTGGCCATCTTGTGTAAATATGAATTGTCTCTAAGCCTGTAAAATTTCATTTCAAAATTCTTACTTCTGGCCAAGATATTGGGGGAAAATCTACGGGGGTCTTTTTTGGCCCACCCTGTAAATATTATGAGAACATATATAAACTATAGTATTGCATTGAAGCCATTTTGGACTTGTCATAAACATGAAAGCTTCAAAAGGTCGAAGCGCAGCATCCTATGGCTTCCAAAACAAGTATACAAAGTGAATGGGCTGACGTACGTAGATCACACAGTAGCGGCGCTAGGGGGGCTAAGCCCGCCTAAAAAGGTTATCCATTTTCCCCCATGTAAAAATGAAATATTTCCACGAGTAACCCCCTATACCTCCTCCAAATAAACTGCAAAGGTACGCACGAGGTTTGCCAGACGGTTTGGCAGATATGAAAACACCATTTTCCAAGATTTCGACCCAATGACTGAAAAAAGGTCTTCAGAAATTTTTGCGACCGAAAATGGAACATTTTCTCCCGCTAATTCAGCCCCCCCCCCCAAACTGAAATCCTGTCGCCGCAACTGAGATCATAAATGGATTGGCAGATATACGCATTGACACAGACAGACAAACAGGCAAAGAGACGTACGAATAAACAGACATAAGCATAAACGCAAACTGATAGACAATGGGGTGCTAATTAAGTTCATCTAGTATTTATTTTGATGTCCAGTATATCCTATCCGGCCAACCTATGTAGGTCTATTTGGGTGATAGAGATGGGTATGAAAATCTTAGTTCCATCACTAAGTTTGACTGTTATAAGTAGGCCTATTGCCCTCCGAATTGTCCGGTCTGAATTGTCCTGTTCCGAATTGTCCGCTCCGAACTGTCCGCTCCAAATTGTCAGTCTCCGAATTGTCCGCGCCGAATTGTCCGCTCCGAATTATCCGGATCCGAATTGTCCTCTCCGAATTGTCCGGTCCGCCTTGTCCTCCGAATTGTCCGGCCACGAATTGTCCGGGAACCGCTTGCCTTGCTGTCTACCATCTACTTAGTCTACCGTCTACCTGTCTTCCGTCTACTTAACCTACGTCTACCGTCGGCGTCTACCATCTACCGCCCACATAGCGTACGTCTACCGCCACCTATATATCATATCAATATCCCTAGGCACAGAGCCCGTAGGAGTCCGACGCCACTCTCTGTCTGAGTCTGTCTCGCGTCATGTTACCCAGCTTCAACAGGTCCGGTCAGCAGGTCTGCCCCATACCATTACCATCTTGAAGCTGGACCACCTTATCTGATTGAAGGGAATATGGGAGAGAGGCATGAAGGACAACTGGGTCAATACCCGTATGTGTCCCATGCTCTCTTCTCCGACTCTCTCCACCAGTCTGTCCTGACCGACCTGTGCATGTCTGCTCCACATCATGACACCTTGAAACATCTGGGTCGCTATGTCACTTGTGTAGTGGTTTTTTGCGGATTTCAATCGTGTACGTGGGTCTTTTACTGCCAGTGTATCGCCACCCATCTGGCAAACCTTCCTCACTTTGTCCGGGCTTAGGACCGGCGCAGGGACGTTGTTGGTTCCCTGTGGCGGAGGATGGATGCAGTTTAACGTCATGCCCAGGACCGCCACCTAGCCTACCGTCTACCTGGCCTACATCTACGCTCGTATGGTATATAAGGAGGCTTGCATGCCTCATTAAGAGAGACTGACTGAACTCGTGGAGTGTATGTCCTAAAACTCGGCCTTGAGTTAGGCATTGGCCTGGAGGTTCGGCATCTTCCTACATAGAGAGAGTATCAAGTCTTTATATTGAAGTCCGTCCAATTGGCACCAACCAATCACATCATCTGTCTAATTAGCACCCGACCAATCATAGGCCTTTGATTAGTCGCTTTGAATTAGGACGACGTTAAAAATTAACGACTTCAAATCTGACTGTTGGCTAGATACGTCATGCTCTCTCTAGCGTTATGTTATACATGTAATACACCTCAATGTTCCAAACCTAGCTGCTCCTCCCTCCTATAAGGACACTCCTCCACTTAACATAACATAACATGGGTTTTAAGTGGTTCAGAAGACACTGGGTCTGTGTTAGAACCACTGCAAATTAACCTGGAACATCTAGTAGCCCAATTTTCCTAGCTTCCTTTTAAATGCTGAGACCGTGTCCACCGACACAGTGCTGTCATCCAAGCCGTTCCACATGTCTACAACTCTAGCACTAAAGAATTTCTGTCCCAATGTTCCTCTCGGCTTCTTAAACAATTTGTACCTATGACCCCGAGTTGCTTTGTTTGGTGCCAATTCAAAGAATTTCTCCCAACCTAGTGCTTCCTTTCCAGTAATGATCTTGTATGCTTGAATTAGGTCTCCCCTGCTTCTCCGTCTCTCCAGTGTTGTTAGCCCACACCTCTCCAACCTCTCTTCATAGCTCAAATCTTTGTAGCCCCAAATCATCTTCGTAGCTCTTCTTTGCACTTTCTCCAATTTTTCAATGTCCTGTTTCAGGTATGGGTTCCATGCCTGAATGCAGTATTCCAACTGTGGCCTAACCAGTGATTTATACAACCTCAGTAACGTGTCCTTGTCTCTAGTAACTATTGTCCTTTTTATCATGCCTAATGTTGAATTTGCCTTTTTTGATGCTTCCGCACATTGCCTTGAAGGTTTTGCACTCTTGTGCATAATCACTCCTAAGTCCCTTTCTTCCTCGCTAACCCTCAGTACCTTACCTCCCATTTCATATGCAAACTCCTGGTTTCTTTTCCCCATATGCATCACTGAACACTTTTCCAAATTAAAGAGCATTTGCCAGTCCTGCGACCATCTAAACATTCTTCGTAGATCTTCCTGTAGTATCTCTGCTTCTTCTTCATTACCCACTGCTCTACATAGTTTTGTGTCATCCGCAAACTTAGAAATTTTCGATAGAACCCCATCATCTATGTCATTGATGAAAAGTACAAACAACAGTGGCCCCAACACTGATCCTTGTGGCACTCCACTTAGCACTGCTGCCCACCTAGAACTTCAAGTGTTTAAGACCACATGACTGAATTGTCCCACGGGCAACTTGACGAGAAAGACTTTTTAATAAGAATGCTTTATGATGCTTAATTTCATGTAAACGGAATTGTGGTTATGCAGTTGGATTAATAAAGAATATGCTTACTTACTTACTTACAAGATGTGAACTTCTCAGGACCCCGATTATCGTCGAATAACATGCGTAATGTCTTTTGCAAAGATTTTACCTCCCTCTTAAAATCTTTGGTCTTTTGACGTAGTAGCTCTATAGGGCGCGATTTTGTGGAAAGTGAAAGCGAAAACAAACCATATTTTAGAGCTCAAAAGAAACCTAAATTTGAAGACGTGAGGTCAGTTTGTCCGATTATACAGCATTTTGGGTAGCGTTCTATAATGACTCGGTAATAGTTCTATAATGACTCGGTAGATAACGTTGCAGCGTTGTTATCTTTAATAAATCCAACTTCTAGTTTGCCGAGAATCCTTTTAATCGATCCAGCTTCTCTTTAGGCAAGAATTTGTTCGATAATTCCCGCTTCTATTTCGTCAGCAAATATTTTTCATCCATTTTGCATTGAAAATTAGTGTTCATCAATCCAGCTTCAATTTCAGCAGAATGACTGCACTAACCCTAAAACTAACCCTAACCGACCCTCACGACGCCTAACCTGAGCCCTAACCGACCCTCACGCGCAAAATCCCGGTTCTATTTCGTGAGGAAATATTTTTCATCGAATTTATAAAAAAACGGTACTTGCTACCGAGTCATTGTAGAACGATACCGCATTTTGTAATCTTTCGTTTTAGCGGAATTAATTATTTCATACCTTTCAGTTATCGTAATAGCGGAATAACTCCAATTTAGTCACTTATTTTGTAAACACAACATGGAAGTCCACGCACAGGAAGTGCTCCATTGGTTGGTTCAACTTTTGTCGCGAAGACATAGGTGTGTACCTGGAAACCATGCAACTGAAATAGGTGGATTTGATGACGCTGGAGAACCTATAGTCGTCGAAATTGGCAACAGTTTTGCGAAATACATCTTGCTCATAAATGAGCAATATCCGGTGTAATTGTGTAAACAACAGCAACAGGCGAACACCTATAGATTGACTAATTTCAATAAATTGGACTTAGCCTTCTTGACACTGAAGTGATAATGGATATATAAAATAATTAATTCCGCTATTCTGATATGTAATTCTGTTACTTTGACGGTTTCTTTGTCTTCTTTAAAAAGGCTTTTAAAAGGTATTTGTTGCTTTCACAAAATTTGTCATATAGCCTATATTACTCATATTCGGTGTCAATTAATTACACTAGACCTACTGTCATTTATTCCGCTAAAGTGATAGTGTATCATATACACAATAATTAATTCCGCTAAATTCCGTTTTCCGAAATGAGAAAAATAATTAATTCCGTTAAAACGATAGATTACCCAGCATTGTAAGTAGCAACCGTCGCAAACTTTGTTTGGTAATCGCATTTCAGATAATGTGTACGGAAAGGCGAAGGAAATAATTTGGATGGATAAACCGTATTTTATGTTTCTAAATTATTTTAACGTCTTCAATGGCATGCTCTACTTGACATTGGTAAGTAAGCAGTCAGCCAATGTTCATATTAACCGTCATCAATCCAGCTTCCGTTTACTGACAGAAGATTTTCATCACTAGAATTTCTGGGCTGGAATTATTGCCATCAATGCAACTTCTATTTGACCAAGAATTTTTTCAGAATCACTCCAACTTCCATTTACGCAGGAAATTTTCTCGTCAAACCCACTCCAATAATCCCGAAGACTGCGTGCCTGTAAACAAAACAGTATGGTTGCCAACATCATCATCATCATCAGGCCAAAAAAATAATGGTGTGTTTCCGGTAACAGAGCTCTAAAAAATTGGGTAGGTAGGTCGAAATATATTTTTATACAGTAACTATCCGAAAAATTATAACCAACTACTCTTTTTTGCATAAAGGTACACGCTGCAAAAATACGTGTTCTAAGCGAGTATAAACTGCCTATTTCCCGACTGTCTGCACCTAAAATTGCTCTAGAAAACAATTCTATTAATTTCATTTTGTTGACATCTTTTCCTGTAAGGGAAGGGGAAGATGAGTGCGAACAAAACATCACTGCTAGGGGTCGTTATAGACTTGCCGAGCCAGTGACTAGTTACACCTAGAGGTTGCTAGATTTATTTTCCCTAGTCACCGTTAGAGGTGGCTCAAGTGAGAATGATAAGGCTAGAGGTTTCTCAAGACTGGCAACCAGGAAATAGTTAGGCAGGCGTGAAACTCTAAGACACTGTAAATAAAAAAAATTACACAAAATGTTTAGAGTCGCGGCAATAAAAGTGAGTTGGTCG